>CM061044.1:76068783-76776283 GCA_030762985.1 Adelphocoris suturalis
TGACTATACAAAGACGTACAATGCTTCAAATTTTCCCGGGTGCCCGTAGGAAAAGGGGGAAAAATGATAAAACTGCCAAAAATTGAAATAAGTAGCAACTCATTTTTGGGCCAATCTTCAGCAATATCAATTTTTGGAAATTTCATTTTCCCCCCCTCTCCTACGAGCAGCCGGGAAATTTTGAAGCATTGTACGTCTTTGTATAGTCATCGTGCAACCACGACCCGATTTTGAAGGTGCAACTGCGCCTCTTTCTATCATTTTAACTAAATAAATAATCGTTTATTGTGAAAAGGCCTAGTGGCCCATTATACACACAAGAATTACAAGGGTAATTGTTACAAAAAATAAAAAAGTATACAAATTTTATATTCAAATTTAAGATTTTAGCAATTACGAATTACATAAGACGCGTGTTGCGGCAAAGAAGAGTAATACGAAATGAACCTATAATAAAAGATAATAAATGTTTGGGGGATAATAAAGTAATGGGAGGCCCTAATAAAAGATAGAAAAAATAAATATTAAAATAAAATAAAAGCGGATTAATATGGAAGAAAGAAGAAGAGGTAGAGAGGATGCACTATTCAGTGTTGACATTAAATTTAATGACGCCACTCTTGAACTGGCTGATCGTGGGGGTAGACGTTTTTTCATTTTAACTGGTAGGAATCAATCATTTCTTATTTCTACTGTTTCTGGTGTTTTTTCATTTCTACTGTGGGGTTAGGTAGGTATGAATCAAGTACTACTTGGAAAACAAAGGAGTGAAGATATAAAATCCATGATTCGACGAGAAAACAACACGATCGACTAGTAGACACAAACGACAACTAGAAAAACGACTGTCCGTAAAGCAAATATGGCTGGCGTCCGGGAAAAGGACGAACCCTCGAAAGGAGCACAATCGATACATAATCGCATATTTCGATTATCTCAATAATCGAACCTTCCGGCCCTATAATGCACTAGTACCGAAAAAAAATATAAAAAATGCCTTATTATTGAGTAAGTTATATTGAGGGGACGCTTGATTGAAACAAAAACAACAACAAACTTTTTTTAACCCTTTTTTTTAACGCTTTTTGTTAACGCTTTATTCGTTTATGTTCCAAAGTAAAGATATAAGAAAGTGTATAGTGTACGCCTGCCAGAACGATAAGAAATCTTTAGCAGGAAGCTAAATGAAGGGCTGAAGTGAAATTTTATCCGTAAGATACCTACCTATTCAAAGAAACGCTTGCATACGAGTCTGCAACACATTGGGACATTTTATGTCTTTAGTTGCAGACTCGTAAGCAAGCTCTAAGAGCCACTCAGCTGATCCGGACCCTGGGCATCATCAAGTAAATGTCCCAAAGAGGCTACTTACGAAATTACAGATTCCTAGAGTGTAAAGTATAGAAATTACCTATTAAAATGATTTAACCACCGCTTCACAAATCAAACCGTTCTCGCAATATTCGGATCACCTGCTATGAATCAAATCATCTAAACACCAGCTCAATGAAATCATTAGAAATTAACAAGCAGTTGCAATCATGTTCACAATATCAATTATTATTGAGAATGATCACCTGAGTGTACACAATTATTCAAATAACCATGCTCATAACTCAGCTTGTTGGCCTCGCACTTCGCAGTAATTAACATAATATGGTTGGATAAATCGAGAGCTTTCGAACGAATGGTCAACGAATTTTGTGGGATGAAAAACGACGAAGTACCATTTCCCTAGCAACGACTCGGTTGTAAGCGGAAATCATCAGAAAACCAACCGTAACGCTTTTTTTTTTAACGCATTTATTTAACGCTTTTTTCGTTCATGTGCCAAAGTAAAGACATAAAATGTGAAAATACATTGCCAAGAAGTATTGCTAACGTCTCTTGGCAATATTTTCTATTGCTGGAATCTATTGCAAACTACTCCGGTCGATCAACTAGTAACTACTAGCTACTCCGGTCGTTCAACTAATAACTACAACTAGGTATAATTACTAGCTACACCTGCGGACCACTCAATGTTCGGAAAGGTCTCCTTCAAATGCACGAAGCAACGCTCATAATATCGAATTGTCCGAATTTCTTCCGTTCAACTACGCGCTGTTTTGTCGGACGGCGAGAAGAAGTGGGGACCTTTTTTACCTGCATCCTGCGCGTCTTTCCCACGAGGGCCGCAGCGCCGCACGTCGCAACGTCGCATTCGTCGACATTCAGTAAACGACTTTCAGTCGGTCGGCGCGTACGTGGTTTCTTTTCTTACCTTCCTCTGGACGTTTAATTTTATCAAAGTAAAAGATATCCTAACAAATCCCCAAATATTTCACAAGTTCTCAACTTGTGTTACTTGAGATCGGTCAGTACTCATCAAAATATCGAACGTTATAATGTCTTCGTACTCGTGGACGGAAGATTTGATCGATCAGGTGCTTCAACAGCCGGCGCTCATCAACCCCTCGCACCTGGACTACCGAAACCTCGCTAAGAGGGAAAGCATATGGGAGGAAGTGGCGGAGAGATTGGGCACCACAAGTAAGTTAGACGCTATAAGTTTGATTTATTAATTTCATTAAGTAGGTATTGAATCTTTGTGATACAACAAGAAACCAATGCACCCCCTTCCCCCACCACCACAAATGGTTGGCTTAGGTGCGTAAATGAAAAAATAAATAAATAACCGTCCTCCTGGTTTGAAGCCTGTTTCGCATCTAATGTACCTGCCAAAGTTGGACCTTTCGTGTTATCCGACCACCACCTCCTCCAGTACGAAGGATGCTTTATACGACCGCCAACGTAATATAAAGCATCGTTTTCTTTGTTATATGATCGTTATTATTATCGTTGTTGAACCTATGGAAGTGGAGAACTGAATCTGGTTGTTGTTTGAACAATAACCAATGAAACTAGAAAACATGGTACTTTTCCGTTATCCCCCCCCCCCCCCCAGTCAATTTGTCTTCAACACGCCCGCCCGATGTTTCTAGGCATTACTTCTTACTTAGATTACAGATTTACGTAGAATTGGTGACAATTTCAAGATGTGGGAGAAGAAATTATATTATTTAAAAAAAAAAAAAGAATTACTGTGTTAGAAGTTGCCGATGTCGGTGAGGATTTGTTGAAACAAATTGGCGTGGTTGTGGTTTGATTACCTCCACATGAATTCGCACAAGTAGAATGCACATGATTTCGCACAAATATGTTGATCAGAATGTATAGGTAGGTGGTCTGGATGCTCGCAAGCTCGCATCTCAAAATTACATAACATCAAGTAGTCAATCCCTAAGTAAAAATACAGATTAGTTGGACATGTAGGTCAGAATGATGTGTAAGGCACCAATCGAGCTCTACTTGGCAGTTATTTGAGTGAGTTTGTAGAGGCAGAACACAAAGATCTATAACGGGAGAAGGTCCTTTTCCGTTAATTCACTACCATTCATTCATTCTGATCTGTATGTCCAACTAATCTGTATTTTTACTAAGGGATTGACTACTTGATGTTATGTAATTTTGAGATGCGAGCTTGCGAGCATCCAGACCACCAAACTATACACATCATTCTGACCTACACGTCCAACTAATCTGAATTTTTACTAAAGGATTGACTACTTGATGTAATGTATTTTTTAGATGCTAGCCCACTAAACTATACACAGCATTCTGATCTATTTTACCACAGTGGACGTGGACTTAATGATTGGGGAACAGTTCTTAGAACAATAGAATATATATCAAGCGGTAGTGAATTAACGGAAACGAATAAAAGGGGTGGTAGTGAATTAACGGAAAAGGTCCCGGGAGAATATGCAGGACGTATGTACCTAGTTGCGTTTTGCCCACCTGTCGGGTTTTAGTAGATTTTTTTATTTTTTATATTAGTGATTAAATGGTACCTACTTTTGTTAGTTATTGTCCCTCGTTATGCTTTACACTAATTTTTCGCACCTCGATCATTGGCGGTCATATAGGACCTACTATCTGGAGGCCGCGCTGGAGGTGATGGCGGTCGGAAAACAGAAAAGATCCCTAAAGTTTATGAAATTCTTCTTAAAACTCATCCATTAACCGGGGATCTGCCTGTAATCTGAGGGACTTTCGATCAAGCCCAACAAATGAAATGTAAGGGTTGAAAAGATCGAGATCTCGAAGCTTCAGAAATTAAAGGGGTGGATTTGGCTTCCTCGCTCCCTGAAATAGGAAAGTTTAGTGTTTTTGCGAGAAATAGGAAAACTTTGAATTCCGTTAGAGTCGGGAAAAGAAGTCAGGAGAAGCGGTGAAATAGTGGGAGGGCCCGCACACATATAGCCGGTAGTGTTGCCAGATTTTTACGAGCAATATACCTACAGGGTGTTCACACTAGTTTGGGGTCGGTTTCTACGTTTTTTTCACGCTGAGTCGATCGCAGATCTCTCTAACTCCGTTACAACCCAGTTTTACACTTAAACTAACTAGTTTTACCCTTTAAAAACACATAAAATTGAGCATAACAAATAAGATAAACATATTGGTGAGTAATGCATGCATTACAGGGACGTCCCAAACTCCCCACCTCCCATTAACCCTCTCCACCGTCAGTAAATTTGAAACTCCCAAGGATCGAACAAATAATAAAAACTGTCACGGAAATCAGATGAATATAGTAAAAATATCACGATTTATCGCTATTACCCTCACCATCACCCCCTTCCATCATGAAATATGAAGCTTCCGACATATTTTCCAAAATAGAACAAATTAATAAATGAACAAAAAAATAACCACGAAAATGTGACGAGAATAGTTAAAATATCAAGATTTATCGCTATCACCCCCTTCCATCATGAAATTCAGAACTCCTGACATTTTTTCTGAAACTAGATGTAATTCGTAATCGAACGAAAACAGAATGACGAAAATCACACGAAAATAGTTAAAACATCATGATTTATCATTATTACCCTCTCCATTCACTCTTTTCCATCATGAAATTCTGAACTCCTGGCTCATAATTAAACAAAAAAAGAATCACGAAAACCAGACGAAAATAATTAAAACATCATAATTTATCATGATTACACCTTCCATTCACCCCCTCCCGTGATGTGATTTGAAACTCCTGACATATATGTTTCAAAGATAGATCAAATTCTTGATGAAAGTAAATAAGAATCACGAAAATCGGTCAAGATTTGTAGCATTGGCAGCGCTTGAAAGAATCTGTAATTACCCCCTCCACTACCCACCACGACAGCAAATCCGAAATTCCCAAGGTTTGTTGTACAACTAGACTAAAATTGGAATCCATCAAAGTAAGAATCACGAAAATCGGTTGGGAATTGTAGCCTGGGTGAAGTCGACAAAATCTGTTGAAAAAAACCTCGTTTTTTGGCTATACTCCCTTCATTCATCCTCTTCCATCACGAAATTCGAAAGTCCCAAGGTTTGCTGCACAACTAGACAAAAATTGGGATCGAATAAAGAAAGCATCTCGAAAATCGGTCGAGAATTGTGGCCTGGACAGCGCTGACAAAATTTGTCACACACACACACACACACACTCAATCAATCATTCCAATAGATTGTCCCTCTTAAATATGAAGCCTTGTCTGTATAACCTCGCTTCTGAGGGGCGTCCTAAAAACTAGTTAGTTAAAGTATAAAACTCGGTTGAATCGGAGTTTGGAGAGATCTGCTAGTGTTTCAATCCAACGCGAAAATATACGTAGAAACCGACACCAAACAGTAGGTACCTATTTTCTTAGGGGGTCATTTTTCACGAAAAGCTCAAATTCATAGAAACTCGGAGGAAAGATCAACTCACAGTTGGTAGGTAACTTCCTAGTTCTTCGGTCTTCTCTTGTATGTTCGAGATTTCAATTAATGGAAATTAACTAGTTGGAATTTCAAAAATCGGCTATGCAGTGCTAATCACTAGGTATCTCAGAGGAAAGTAGGTAATACCCACCCGTCCTACCACCCTATTGTCAAGCAGATGCCTGTAGCTAACACGTAAACATAGCAAGCTAGGATGTTCATGGTTGCCATATATTAACAATGATCACTTTATTATTATTGGTGTGTACCTTCAACGCGCCTTTCAGTAGCATTGTCTAATTTAGTGAACAACCAAGCACGGGAAAATTAGGACCATACAATTATGACTTAGCAGATAATTAATTACCTACTAATGATAGGTAAACCTGGCATTATAATGCTCTTACTTTTATTATGATTTCACACTTTTTTGCGCATTTTCAACTCCCTTTCCCAGGCAAATCGCGGGTCTACTTGTTCTTTCGATCCGAACTGATTAGGTAGTTGTTATTCAAACATCTCGCCTACCTGTCATTCCTCTTTTGGAAAGATTAGGCAAGCAAAATAACAAATTGTCACCTCTAGATTTGTATCCGAATACGCTGCAGTATGATTTATTTTACTTTTTACTAGTGACCAAAGCAAAATTGACAACCAATCGCAGGTAACCGGTCAAGCTGCTATTCCAGGTTATTCCGCTTACGAGGGTTTATTTTTCTGCCGCTAGGTTTCGCATCCTTAATTCAAATCGCCAATTGATTAACAGACCTGATCCAGTAAATGTATCAACGATAGGTAACACAACTTGGAACATTAAATATAACGTGTATATGCTGTGATTAAAATTTAATTTGAAAAAAATTACAAATAACAAAAAGATGAATAGTAAAATTTAATATAAACATAAAAATAATTTAAAAAAATATGTGAATAGGATATGCGTTTGTTTTTCAGGTGAAGAAGTCAAAAAAAGGTGGCGCAGTCTGCGTGACTCTTATGGAAGATACGTCCGGAGACAGCGGCAGTCTTTGGGAAGTGGGAAGGTTAAAAAATGGTTTTGGGCTGACAAAATGGAACCTCTCCGCTCGCATATGACGGCCAGCAGTGATTTTGACAGTCTCGACCTCCTGCCAGATGCTGATGGTGGATCCTGCTCAGAAAATACGACTGATTCAGGTCAGATAACACGTTTTCTTGAGGGATGGGGTTTGAGTATAAGTAATATGGAGATCTATTAGCGATAGTTTGAGTCGTCAAACCATAGGGGCCACTTTTGTCATGATGGACCATGCAAAATATGCTACTCTCAAGATGGCCGTACAACAATCAGCTGATGTCATATGAGATAGGAATCGTTAATACTGTATTATGTTGAATACCTACCTATTATACATAGTTTTCTATGAATCGTATTCGAATATATACTTACTCAAATTTTTCGACGCAGTATGTTTTTTATTTGATTTTTAACTAATACCAACTATGCGTTATTGCAGTTGCCTACCTATTTGGTCTCTTCACTCTCAGAAATTCAAATTTCATAGAGGGGGGGGGGGGGGGGAGTTGATGAAGGAGAGGTAGGAGCGGTGAGGGGGGGGGGCTGGTACCACGTTCATGTTGGGTTATAATTGACGAGACACATTCAGTTAAATTATGATCTATTTTCACCAGAATCATAGCTATACCAACCAGTCGTAGGGACGTCCCTTCATGCATTAGCGACCAAAATGTTTGATAACTTATAGCTTTGTTCATTCATCACAGCTATCGAAGATCAGAAAGCGACATCAACCGAAAATATCAAATCGGATTTCGTCTACGATCCCATTGTGCCGGAGGTGATGTTGGCCACAACGACCGGTTCCAAGCGTAAGTTCGTCGAGCAGCAGCAATCAGCCCCCGTCCATTGGGAGTACTACGAGGATGACAGGTGAATGACATAAGAATAAGATTCAAGATTATTTATTGGCACAATATATGAAAGATTACAAAATCATTTTTTTTAATCTGCTTGAACAATAATTGAAATTGCCAAAATAAAATATTCTTTGACAACGTTATATACACTTGTGCCCACATAGGCCTAAATCCAAAGAATTTGTGTCTCTTCGTGGAGTTTCTAAAGCCCATCTTGCTATTATAAAGTAATAGTAATGTTGAAACAAGAATACTATGTTAACACAATTTAAATTATCACGTAGATACTTTTTAAGAACTTTCAAATTGCAAAAGTTACGTACATCAATTCTATGGTAGTAAAATAAATTTAAGGCAACAACATATGAATTCCTCCTGTATGATTCAAGATACATTTTGGCCAGTCTGATGTTTGACCTACTTGCAGTTCTCGTAGAATCTACCTGAGACAAAGTGCTACCATCAATTCCACTTTTAAAAACATGCAAACAAGACTCTAACCTAAAGATATCCTTAATCTTTAAGAGTTCCAGTTCCTCATAGAGCAAATTTGTTGTATACATTAATGGCTTATTTAAAATTATACGCAATATGGTATTATGTACAATGTCCAGAGGGGAGCTTTTACAAGCCCCACCCCAAACCAAAATTCCATAGTAATAAGGAAATAGCATAGACAAAAGTAAACAATTTTCAACAAACTCAAGTCTGAGGTATTGGTATGTAACCATATTTCATGCTGCCAGACATGAAGCCCCTTTTGAGTGTCTGGCCGAGGGCCCCTGGATGAACCAGTCCGGCCCTGTTGCATCTTGAAAAAATATTGGTTCTCATTGCCTGATTGAAAAAACTCAAGGATTTCCAATTCAGGTAAAATTTTCTTTTCAGAGTGTTTTTTCATGTCTCAAGCCTTAAAAAAAAGGACGCGTCTATCTGATAGAAAATTTAATGCATTTTCAACGGTATCCTCAAATTTTAATTTCCACAGAAAATTAAGAGAGTTATGATCGATTTAGTGACAAAAGTTCGAAAACACGTCAAAGAAATCTTGAAAATTAAATTACTCGAAAACTAAGCGTTTAAAAATAAAATCTATGGGGATTTATCTGATGGATAGCATTATCCTCTAGATAGCACAATAGGGGGTGTTTATCCATCCCTAGTTAAACCCTGTGGTGAAATCCACCCCCTCTTGTCAACAGCCCTTTTCAGGGCTACCAAAAAGAGGTAGATACAACACAAAAATATTTACAAGACGTCGAATTATAACTCCGTCAAACAAAATATTTCACCAGAGAGAAAATACTAAATTCTCTCCCAAAAGTGAAATATTAAAGAATAACACGCAAGGCGACCTCCCCAAACATCTACTGGGCGAGAGAGATGCGACAAACATCTCGAAACAAGTCGCCTTGAATGAGAACACGCAAGGCGACCTCCCCAAACATTTACTGGGCGAGAGAGATGCGACAAACATCTCGAAACAAGTCGCCTTGAATGAGAAACCTCAAACAGGAAAACTCAAGGTCGTTCAGCCACCCCCGGGGACCCCGTCAAAGCGACGGACGCAGGGAAACCACCTCGGAAGACCAACTCAGCTATCATATGCACAGATACTGAGAAAACACTGTACGAACCAATGAGATTGCACAGTCGAATTTATGAAATTAAGCGAGCCAATCCGAAGCTAGTTTGATCATACCAAATCATTTGACGAAACTAATTTGCATACTAACCATAAAGTGGCCACCACTTTTTGGTTATAAATACCTCGCTCAGAGCCTAGCAATGCATTCCCCTCTCCGCTCTCGACGACGACACACTCTGAAGTACGAAGAATTCTACACGCTCTAAGCTGACGAACCTTCTGCTACACGAAGTCATCTCAAGAACGATTTTCTACTGCTTTCTACAAGCCAGTCCTTCTCTCCACGCAGATCTCGCATTGGCATCTACGAGTCCAGTGATTATTCATCCTGCTCATTGCCCAACGTAGTTCATCTGTCAGGACGCCACCCGGTGCAGCTATCGATATTCTCTTTAGCTCGCACGCCCGAGGGACGTTCCGAGCCGTGTCGCCCGGATTACATAGCCTTAAGCTCGTAATCGACCGCTGTGGGCACGCCGGTAAATTACTCAGCTCCTCCGCTCTAATTTACCGTCTAAGGAAGCCTTTTTCAAGGCTACGAGGTAGGACCCTGCCATCCGAGCATTGGAAAGACGCTCTGGCAAGCGAGTCCACCTCCAAAACCCTCTATTTTTCACACATAGAGGCATCGAAACGAGCTAAAACTCGATCATTTCGATGGAACGTCGGCCTTCCTACTTCCCCTTGCAAGGGGAGGAGGACGGCGGCGAAGCCGGGCCGAGTAGCCCACGTAGTGCGCCCTACCGGCCACACGGCGAGTCCGCTGAACCCAGCGACAGCGCAAGGCGCGACCCTCACGTCCGGATCGCCTTCTCGCCCGACGTATTCGTTCGAGAAACGTTCGAACAAGCCTCGCCTATACAAAAGATCGAGGAAACCTTTCAGACTCGCTCTGAAGCCGATCATTACGATTCGACCAAGCTGTCCGAATACCCACGATATTCGACGCAGGCTTACCCGGCCGATCCGAGTGTCAAATACACTCCAAATGCACAAAAAGCGAAGGATACTTTTCAGTACCTCAACCAAGCTCAACATATTCCCCTTTCAGATATAAATCTAAGGCCGGAATATTACAAAACGGCTCAGTACCAAACTGATCGAACCCAGCACTTGCTACGCGAGCCTAGCGCTCCACGCGGCTGCGACACGGACTATCTCCCCTTTCAGTCCGCCAAACCAGTTGACCTTGGCGGCTCCGCCCGCATTCCTCGCGGGATTGACCCGGAGACCAACCCGCATAACCGGGATATAAATGTCCGACTTGGCCTACCTACGCCAAGTAAAACCTATATAAATCCACTACAAATGGTGACCCCGCCTTTGAACAGGCTCAACACGGAGCATTTCGTTCCCTCTTATGAAGCTAGTGGATTTCAGGGAACCACTGCGGGCGTGCGACCCCCGCCGGGCCTCTACGCCCCACATCTCACGCAACATCCCTCTACACAAGGTGGTTTTCAAGCACTTTTAGAGGAGATGGGAGATTATCAAAAACCAGTCTTCCAAAAGAAGAATATTGATCGTGCACTCGCCGAGTTCGATCAATACTGCGTGGAAAAACACCTAAGAACGCAAAACGAATGCTTCTCAGCTATATACAAGTGGGTACCAGAAGAAATGAGGGAAGCTATCGACTCAGCTTACCTCACGGCACCCCACGCACCCTACGAAGAGGCCAAACAGCGTCTCCAGCGAGAATATGGGTTGTCCTTACAGGACAGGCTCCTCGCACTCGAGGACCCCGCATCTCTCGCCAAAAAACCCAGCACCAAGTACCACGAAATGTACTCGAAAGCTGTTGGGTACTTTTCGGAAGCTCTGATCACTCAAAAGTGGATCGAGACTCTCCCCATCGAAGCACGAGGTATGGTCGCAGCTCAGCCTACCACGACCTCCCGGCTCGACCTAGCTGATACGCTACACGCGTACAGAACAGAGAATACTTCTCTGAACATACGAGGAGTACAATCTACTCCGAAACCCATAAATACTGGTTTCAAAAAGGCCCTCTCGAAACAAGCTGAGTTCAAACCTCAACCAGTGGAGAGTAAGCCTCACAAACCGACGGCCTATGTCTGTCGAAACCACGCACGTTTCGGTAACGAAACTCGCAAATGTGCAGACCCAGAACACTGCACTTGGAAGACGAACACTGCTTCCAAAACTAACAGAAAGGCTGCGACCTCTGCTAGGCACGATGCTTAAGAAGAATGCACATTTTTCTAAAATGAGACTAAGATGGCTAACGTACATCTCTCAAATGACGAGTGACATTCGTCATATTTCCGGAGAGAGCAACGTCGTCGCCGACGCACTCTCCAGACCCTTCGATCCGGTTGAAATTCAAACGAAATCGATTTCAACCCAGACGGACGAGGGTCCACCCATAGCCGAAATTTCGAAAATTACGGCTGCGATAGAATGCAATCTTCTACTGCACATTTCAAATTCACAAATTCGTTCTCCCCCTACCGCGGAGGACAAATTGAAACTCACACGAGTTGAATTCTCCCAAGGAGAAATTTGGTGTAACCTAGACCTAGGACACCCTAGACCTTATATTCCAAACGAAATAAGGGAAGAAATAATAAGCCAAATTCACAATTTGGGACACCCAGGTATACACTCTACAGTGTATAAAGTTAAACAACGATATTTTTGGCACGGACTACGTGCAGATGTCTCAAACTGTTTCCGAGCGTGCGAAACTTGCCAACGAGCAAAAATCACGCGCTCCGTGAAGCTCCCTTACTCCGAATTTGAAACGGCAAACAAATTTTCACACGTACACGTGGATATTACCGGACCCTTACCTTTAGCAAAAGGAGGGAAACGTTACATTTTGATGATGGTTGATAGAGCAACGGGTTGGCTAGAGGCAGTCCCTCTTAACAACATCGAAACAACCACAATCACAAATGCCTTTATCAATATTTGGGTAGCTTCAAAGGGCGTACCTAAATACATCACAAGTGATCAGGGCACCCAATTTGAATCAGATCTGTTCAATTCCATTATGGAACGTCTCGGAGTAAAACATACTCACACGTTACCATACAAACCATCAACAAACGGTATGGTAGAACGAAGAAATAGATCTTTGAAAGAGGCTCTCAAAGCTCAAAACGAAAATTGGCTCGACGCACTTCCCAAAGTTCTACTCGCCATGCGTACGGCAGTAGACCCGGCGACCGAAACTACGCCTTTCCAAAAAGTCTACGGAATTGATGTACCACTCCCAGGAGACATTTTCGTAACTTCTACGAACCTTTCGGAACCTCTTTTCTTCCGGCCTACGCATATTAAACATAATAATACGAAATATGCCGTAAACATGCCCAAAAATTTGGATACATGTACTCATGTCTATATCAGAGTGCCCACACAGCTCACCTCTCTGCAATGTCCTTACACTGGACCATTCAAAGTGGTTAAAAGAGATAAGTTCTCGGTTACAGTGCAAATTGGCGAACATACTAAAAAAGTTCCCAAACAGCAAATCAAACCAGCTTATACTCTACACTCGGAAGAAGCTGTATCACAAGGACAATCTGTGTCACAAAATCAGACAGAAAGTAAGGAGAAAACTCCCCGAAAATCTGACAGAAGGCACGTTCCCTCTACCAAATTCGACGAGAGGTGGGTAACGGCGCTCGAATCACCCCAAACGGCGTCGTCGTTATTAACACGACGTCTTGGGAGGGCCCCTGTGGTGAAATCCACCCCCTCTTGTCAACAGCCCTTTTCAGGGCTACCAAAAAGAGGTAGATACAACACAAAAATATTTACAAGACGTCGAATTATAACTCCGTCAAACAAAATATTTCACCAGAGAGAAAATACTAAATTCTCTCCCAAAAGTGAAATATTAAAGAATAACACGCAAGGCGACCTCCCCAAACATCTACTGGGCGAGAGAGATGCGACAAACATCTCGAAACAAGTCGCCTTGAATGAGAACACGCAAGGCGACCTCCCCAAACATTTACTGGGCGAGAGAGATGCGACAAACATCTCGAAACAAGTCGCCTTGAATGAGAAACCTCAAACAGGAAAACTCAAGGTCGTTCAGCCACCCCCGGGGACCCCGTCAAAGCGACGGACGCAGGGAAACCACCTCGGAAGACCAACTCAGCTATCATATGCACAGATACTGAGAAAACACTGTACGAACCAATGAGATTGCACAGTCGAATTTATGAAATTAAGCGAGCCAATCCGAAGCTAGTTTGATCATACCAAATCATTTGACGAAACTAATTTGCATACTAACCATAAAGTGGCCACCACTTTTTGGTTATAAATACCTCGCTCAGAGCCTAGCAGTCCATTCCACTCTCCGCTCTCGACGACGACACACTCTGAAGTACGAAGAATTCTACACGCTCTAAGCTGACGAACCTTCTGCTACACGAAGTCATCTCAAGAACGATTTTCTACTGCTTTCTACAAGCCAGTCCTTCTCTCCACGCAGATCTCGCATTGGCATCTACGAGTCCAGTGATTATTCATCCTGCTCATTGCCCAACGTAGTTCATCTGTCAGGACGCCACCCGGTGCAGCTATCGATATTCTCTTTAGCTCGCACGCCCGAGGGACGTTCCGAGCCGTGTCGCCCGGATTACATAGCCTTAAGCTCGTAATCGACCGCTGTGGGCACGCCGGTAAATTACTCAGCTCCTCCGCTCTAATTTACCGTCTAAGGAAGCCTTTTTCAAGGCTACGAGGTAGGACCCTGCCATCCGAGCATTGGAAAGACGCTCTGGCAAGCGAGTCCACCTCCAAAACCCTCTATTTTTCACACATAGAGGCATCGAAACGAGCTAAAACTCGATCATTTCGATGGAACGTCGGCCTTCCTACTTCCCCTTGCAAGGGGAGGAGGACGGCGGCGAAGCCGGGCCGAGTAGCCCACGTAGTGCGCCCTACCGGCCACACGGCGAGTCCGCTGAACCCAGCGACAGCGCAAGGCGCGACCCTCACGTCCGGATCGCCTTCTCGCCCGACGTATTCGTTCGAGAAACGTTCGAACAAGCCTCGCCTATACAAAAGATCGAGGAAACCTTTCAGACTCGCTCTGAAGCCGATCATTACGATTCGACCAAGCTGTCCGAATACCCACGATATTCGACGCAGGCTTACCCGGCCGATCCGAGTGTCAAATACACTCCAAATGCACAAAAAGCGAAGGATACTTTTCAGTACCTCAACCAAGCTCAACATATTCCCCTTTCAGATATAAATCTAAGGCCGGAATATTACAAAACGGCTCAGTACCAAACTGATCGAACCCAGCACTTGCTACGCGAGCCTAGCGCTCCACGCGGCTGCGACACGGACTATCTCCCCTTTCAGTCCGCCAAACCAGTTGACCTTGGCGGCTCCGCCCGCATTCCTCGCGGGATTGACCCGGAGACCAACCCGCATAACCGGGATATAAATGTCCGACTTGGCCTACCTACGCCAAGTAAAACCTATATAAATCCACTACAAATGGTGACCCCGCCTTTGAACAGGCTCAACACGGAGCATTTCGTTCCCTCTTATGAAGCTAGTGGATTTCAGGGAACCACTGCGGGCGTGCGACCCCGCCGGGCCTCTACGCCCCACATCTCACGCAACATCCCTCTACACACGGTGGTTTTCAAGCACTTTTAGAGGAGATGGGAGATTATCAAAAACCAGTCTTCCAAAAGAAGAATATTGATCGTGCACTCGCCGAGTTCGATCAATACTGCGTACAAAAACACCTGAGAACGCAAAACGAATGCTTCTCAGCTATATACAAGTGGGTACCAGAAGAAATGAGGGAAGCTATCGACTCAGCTTACCTCACGGCACCCCACGCACCCTACGAAGAGGCCAAACAGCGCCTCCAACGAGAATATGGGTTGTCCTTACAGGACAGGCTCCTCGCACTCGAGGACCCCGCATCTCTCGCCAAAAAACCCAGCACCAAGTACCACGAAATGTACTCGAAAGCTGTTGGGTACTTTTCGGAAGCTCTGATCACTCAAAAGTGGATCGAGACTCTCCCCATCGAAGCACGAGGTATGGTCGCAGCTCAGCCTACCACGACCTCCCGGCTCGACCTAGCTGATAGGCTACACGCGTACAGAACAGAGAATACTTCTCTGAACATACGAGGAGTACAATCTACTCCGAAACCCATAAATACTGGTTTCAAAAAGGCCCTCTCGAAACAAGCTGAGTTCAAACCTCAACCAGTGGAGAGTAAGCCTCACAAACCGACGGCCTATGTCTGTCGAAACCACGCACGTTTCGGTAACGAAACTCGCAAATGTGCAGACCCAGAACACTGCACTTGGAAGACGAACACTGCTTCCAAAACTAACAGAAAGGCTGCGACCTCTGCTAGGCACGATGCTTAAGAAGAATGCACATTTTTCTAAAATGAGACTAAGATGGCTAACGTACATCTCTCAAATGACGAGTGACATTCGTCATATTTCCGGAGAGAGCAACGTCGTCGCCGACGCACTCTCCAGACCCTTCGATCCGGTTGAAATTCAAACGAAATCGATTTCAACCCAGACGGACGAGGGTCCACCCATAGCCGAAATTTCGAAAATTACGGCTGCGATAGAATGCAATCTTCTACTGCATATTTCAAATTCACAAATTCGTTCTCCCCCTACCGCGGAGGACAAATTGAAACTCACACGAGTTGAATTCTCCCAAGGAGAAATTTGGTGTAACCTAGACC
This sequence comes from Adelphocoris suturalis, assembly GCA_030762985.1. Lineage (NCBI taxonomy): Eukaryota > Metazoa > Arthropoda > Insecta > Hemiptera > Miridae > Adelphocoris > Adelphocoris suturalis. Next base: position 76,084,872 of record CM061044.1, read on the forward strand.
TAGGACACCCTAGACCTTATATTCCAAACGAAATAAGGGAAGAAATAATAAGCCAAATTCACAATTTGGGACACCCAGGTATACACTCTACAGTGTATAAAGTTAAACAACGATATTTTTGGCACGGACTACGTGCAGATGTCTCAAACTGGGTCCGAGCGTGCGAAACTTGCCAACGAGCAAAAATCACGCGCTCCGTGAAGCTCCCTTACTCCGAATTTGAAACGGCAAACAAATTTTCACACGTACACGTGGATATTACCGGACCCTTACCTTTAGCAAAAGGAGGGAAACGTTACATTTTGATGATGGTTGATAGAGCAACGGGTTGGCTAGAGGCAGTCCCTCTTAACAACATCGAAACAACCACAATCACAAATGCCTTTATCAATATTTGGGTAGCTTCAAAGGGCGTACCTAAATACATCACAAGTGATCAGGGCACCCAATTTGAATCAGATCTGTTCAATTCCATTATGGAACGTCTCGGAGTAAAACATACTCACACGTTACCATACAAACCATCAACAAACGGTATGGTAGAACGAAGAAATAGATCTTTGAAAGAGGCTCTCAAAGCTCAAAACGAAAATTGGCTCGACGCACTTCCCAAAGTTCTACTCGCCATGCGTACGGCAGTAGACCCGGCGACCGAAACTACGCCTTTCCAAAAAGTCTACGGAATTGATGTACCACTCCCAGGAGACATTTTCGTAACTTCTACGAACCTTTCGGAACCTCTTTTCTTCCGGCCTACGCATATTAAACATAATAATACGAAATATGCCGTAAACATGCCCAAAAATTTGGATACATGTACTCATGTCTATATCAGAGTGCCCACACAGCTCACCTCTCTGCAATGTCCTTACACTGGACCATTCAAAGTGGTTAAAAGAGATAAGTTTTCGGTTACAGTGCAAATTGGCGAACATACTAAAAAAGTTTCCAAACAGCAAATCAAACCAGCTTATACTCTACACTCGGAAGAAGCTGTAGCGCAAGGACAATCTGTGTCACAAAATCAGACAGAAAGTAAGGAGAAAACTCCCCGAAAATCTGACAGAAGGCACGTCCCCTCTACCAAATTCGACGAGAGGTGGGTAACGGCGCTCGAATCACCCCAACCGGCGTCGTCGTTATTAACACGACGTCTTGGGAGGGCCCCTGTGGTGAAATCCACCCCCTCTTGTCAACAGCCCTTTTCAGGGCTACCAAAAAGAGGTAGATACAACACAAAAATATTTACAAGACGTCGAATTATAACTCCGTCAAACAAAATATTTCACCAGAGAGAAAATACTAAATTCTCTCCCAAAAGTGAAATATTAAAGAATAACACGCAAGGCGACCTCCCCAAACATCTACTGGGCGAGAGAGATGCGACAAACATCTCGAAACAAGTCGCCTTGAATGAGAACACGCAAGGCGACCTCCCCAAACATTTACTGGGCGAGAGAGATGCGACAAACATCTCGAAACAAGTCGCCTTGAATGAGAAACCTCAAACAGGAAAACTCAAGGTCGTTCAGCCACCCCCGGGGACCCCGTCAAAGCGACGGACGCAGGGAAACCACCTCGGAAGACCAACTCAGCTATCATATGCACAGATACTGAGAAAACACTGTACGAACCAATGAGATTGCACAGTCGAATTTATGAAATTAAGCGAGCCAATCCGAAGCTAGTTTGATCATACCAAATCATTTGACGAAACTAATTTGCATACTAACCATAAAGTGGCCACCACTTTTTGGTTATAAATACCTCGCTCAGAGCCTAGCAATGCATTCCACTCTCCGCTCTCGACGACGACACACTCTGAAGTACGAAGAATTCTACACGCTCTAAGCTGACGAACCTTCTGCTACACGAAGTCATCTCAAGAACGATTTTCTACTGCTTTCTACAAGCCAGTCCTTCTCTCCACGCAGATCTCGCATTGGCATCTACGAGTCCAGTGATTATTCATCCTGCTCATTGCCCAACGTAGTTCATCTGTCAGGACGCCACCCGGTGCAGCTATCGATATTCTCTTTAGCTCGCACGCCCGAGGGACGTTCCGAGCCGTGTCGCCCGGATTACATAGCCTTAAGCTCGTAATCGACCGCTGTGGGCACGCCGGTAAATTACTCAGCTCCTCCGCTCTAATTTACCGTCTAAGGAAGCCTTTTTCAAGGCTACGAGGTAGGACCCTGCCATCCGAGCATTGGAAAGACGCTCTGGCAAGCGAGTCCACCTCCAAAACCCTCTATTTTTCACACATAGAGGCATCGAAACGAGCTAAAACTCGATCATTTCGATGGAACGTCGGCCTTCCTACTTCCCCTTGCAAGGGGAGGAGGACGGCGGCGAAGCCGGGCCGAGTAGCCCACGTAGTGCGCCCTACCGGCCACACGGCGAGTCCGCTGAACCCAGCGACAGCGCAAGGCGCGACCCTCACGTCCGGATCGCCTTCTCGCCCGACGTATTCGTTCGAGAAACGTTCGAACAAGCCTCGCCTATACAAAAGATCGAGGAAACCTTTCAGACTCGCTCTGAAGCCGATCATTACGATTCGACCAAGCTGTCCGAATACCCACGATATTCGACGCAGGCTTACCCGGCCGATCCGAGTGTCAAATACACTCCAAATGCACAAAAAGCGAAGGATACTTTTCAGTACCTCAACCAAGCTCAACATATTCCCCTTTCAGATATAAATCTAAGGCCGGAATATTACAAAACGGCTCAGTACCAAACTGATCGAACCCAGCACTTGCTACGCGAGCCTAGCGCTCCACGCGGCTGCGACACGGACTATCTCCCCTTTCAGTCCGCCAAACCAGTTGACCTTGGCGGCTCCGCCCGCATTCCTCGCGGGATTGACCCGGAGACCAACCCGCATAACCGGGATATAAATGTCCGACTTGGCCTACCTACGCCAAGTAAAACCTATATAAATCCACTACAAACCCTATCTGGCGTTTTAATTTATCTGGTCCCTAGACGACTGGATAACAATTATAACTGGAGGTTAATGAGATATCTAGACCTTTCTAACATCGAACAAGTTTATTAATTTACAAAAAATCTTATTAGAATCCCAAGTTTGAGTGTTTTTATTTTTGTACCTTCCAATGGAAATATTTGGGGATTTGTCTTCAAATAGCAGCAACAGCTAAGATTCTATGAAGCATCATTCGTTCAATGGAGAGGAAGACCGTACATACCTAGTAAGACCTCTTGTAGATCACCTACTAATGTGGGGCGAGGGCGCATTTTTATTGAGTTTCCGGTTGGACAAAGATACCGTTCTTTACATTCTAACATAAATCGAAGATGAAATTAAGTCCACAACTTACTGATCACAATAATTCATTCATAATAATTCAGGTTGCAATATCGCTATTTGTATACGTATTTCTCTCTCTTGAAATGAAGCAAACAAACGGCAAAAATGTGGTGGTTTTGCCTTATTTGCCTGTATTGATAGCATGATGGACACTGTTGTGGACATAACGTTAGACCCGGTTTTTTAATAGTCGATCCATGAAGAAAATGTAGCTCCTACTCTACTCTGTGGTAGCTCCATGTGTAAATCGCCCTTATTTTGTCGCCTACGGACACAAATGAGGATGCTAACGGCGCTATCTGCCTGACAGAATTTATCTGAGGGATAATTTTATCCGCCAGGTAATTCAGCATTGATAAACGACTCACATTCTTTATCTGGAGTATAGCGCTATACTCGGTATAGCTATCCTGCAGTTAATGTAGATAATTGATAAACCGGCCCTAACAGGAACTTTCGATAAGAAATGAGCTCTAGAATTGACTCCTGCAGTTTGGCAGATCTGTTTTGTGTATGTCCTGTATAGAGGGTTCCCTCTTCAAGGAGTAAAGTAAGCGCTGATCGCAAATGTAATGTACCTAACTATATCTTTACATTGATAGGCGCTCAAGGATGGACCCCTTGGACCTACTTCTGCTGGCGCACGCGGGGACGATAAGAACCTTCTCTGGCAAACGGCAGGCAATCACCAAACTCAAAATCGCTGAAGTCATCATGGAGCAAGAACTTCTCCATCAAGAAGAAATGAGCGAGAACTGATGGTAAGCAAAGTCTATCGTGACTATCAACATTAATAGTTATTAATATGTCAGAACTACAATGTAAATATCAACGGTAGCTGTTTAAAAAAAAAGGAAAAGTGGGATGTATTAATTGCACGATTTGTTGTCACCGCCGTCAAAGAAAAATAAACTAACAGAGAGCTGAATGGTTAGGAGTAGGGAAATTTGTTTTAACGAAATTTCGAAGAAAATGTAGCTCTTGCAATGACTCCAAAATTTTTAAAATAAAAATTCATTGGAATCCGTTTTGAGGTATTAAATTAGGCAAATTTCATAAAAATGTGCTGAAAAAAAATCACTAAAAATGGCTAAAAACGGTTAAAAATTGTTAAATTTATTTTATTTTTTTTTTCAGAATTTTTTTCAAATAAAGTTTATTAACTATGAAATAGAATGTTTAAAACTTTATGTACAAAATTATGCTGAAAATGTACTTAAATTTCATTAAAATTGCTTTAAAAAAATTACAAAAACCAAAAAAATAGCTAAAAACACGTTTTTTGCCTTAAAATTAATGGTTATCAATTTCTTTATACTCAAAAAGCTCAAATTTACAAAAATTCGCTCATATAGTTATACTCCATGACTGGAACTGGATTCATCTGTTTATTAGGTACACATTAATTTGAGTTTTCCTTTGAAATAAGCCTTCCCCTTTTTCCTGATAATTTTTAGCTTGTCTTATCAATGATGAATAACAGTTGTTTCAATATTTCATTCAAGGTACCCTCCGAAATCAGAAGACAACCCTGCTGTGATTTACCTCGACTGGAATAATTTTTATAGATTAAGATTGTATAGGTAATACATAACTATCATAAGAAATTATAACTTAATGTTAATCAGTAGGTACATAATGTAATATTTTAATCATGTTCTGAAATTTTGTATTATTAATTTTTAATGTATTCTTCATTTGTTATGTGTGGAATTGGCTGCCGATTATCAGCTGTGCCCATGCATTTTGTAAAATCAGTAGGTACCTGCCTCTCTAAGTGGTTTGATAAGTTACTGTAACCAGTACTGTGATAACAACCTATTTGATGAACAGTGCCATTACAAGTGTTATAATAATAATGTTACAATAATTACGTTTAAACCAAGTCAATTATGGGATTTTATTAATTCCTTAAGAAGCTTAAATTTAGGAAATGAAGAACGTCATTCGAAATCTACAAATGTTAATTCGACTTACACATAAAGAGGCAGTCTTATAGGAAATATAACGCTCTTTATGGTGATACGTAGTCGTTTTGGATTATTTTCTGCAACAAACCTTTGTTATCAACAAGAAAATTTAAAAAATGTGCCCCCCCCCAAATTTGTTGGTTTACGTTTCAAGATGCGTGGAGTCCAAAATACGCTGCAAATATTCACATAACGGTTTATTATTTCTGTATTAGATACATAATACTCGCCTATAAATTATTAAACATCGTCTATTCAGTACCTATATATTATCCAAATGCAACTGCTTAGACGTAGGCGCCTAGCGAGGAAAAATTAATTAAATGAAATGCCTGCGCCTTACTAGTAGGTACCTCTGTACAACAGCACATCACAATCTAAGTATATCCACATTGACGTAGGTACACACCACCTGGAAAATAATGAGATAAAATAATTCACCTAACTACGCTTCAGTAGTCCATCAATAGGTGACAAGGTACGTCTATAGACACACGCAATACACGAAACCAAAGTTGTTCAGAATATTGTCTGAGACGTAAACTTTGAGGGGGGGGGGGGGGGGGGGGGTTAATTTTTCATCTCCCGAAAGTGAAAACAATGCTACCGCATGCTAGGGATGTCAGATTCTTCAAAATGAATCGATTTAAATTGTATCGATTCTTTTGATTTTAATCAAAAAGAATCGTATTGATTATATAAGAAAGTATCTTTTTTTTTACTTTTTAGGTGATTTAGAACTAAAATGATTTCAACTTTTAACCAACTAAATTTCTATGGAAAAATTGACACACATTTTTCACAATTACAATGTTGAAATAAAATGTTTTGTTGATACAAGGAATCATTTATTGTAGAAGAACTGCTGTGTCAATCATAGGGTGTCAATCACAGGTACAACAAAAAATGTGGCTGTCAAATACTGGGTCAAAAAATTGATTTCGAAAAAACGAATTTATGATGTTTTGTGGGTTGAATTAGTGATTTTTTCAATACCGAGCAGTTTGAGGACATCCTGATGCAGCAATAGATGTAAGATTCAAGTTTGAACAAACGAAAAAACAACTCAATTGCTTGTCAAAGTCAAAATGCCTCTTAAGATGTCAAACACTGGCACCACCACCCGTTTTCATTATTCATGTATTGAATATAAATTTAATCTATGAGTTTTGTGGTCCTTAATGTTGAAGTGAAAATACTGAAGGAATTTGAATTCGCTTTGCTGCCAAAAGAGTTGAACCATTGCAGTTCTGGCGATGATGTCTGAAACTAAATACTGTCAGTTAGTTTACTACTGTTGCTTTGCCCGTGTTTTGCCAGTTGGTGGAAAATATATATATTTATATTTATAAGTATATATATTTCCATTAGTTACAGACCCACCCCCCGGGCTAGGTGACTCAACGAATCCTTACCCTTACCGACTAGGAAACTATTTCACAAATTCTGAAGTACGCCCCACTCATGGTAGGCACTGTAGTTCGTACTGGTTTCGTAAACAAACTAAAAAAGTCCAGTCATGCAGCATGACCCCATGAGCGAATTTTTGAAGAATATTACCGATTTTTACTACCAGCGAACGGCATTATTTCGATTTTTGACTGATTTTTCAACTTTGAAATTTTTGAAAACTTGATACATATTCTTATAGGAAATTTTACGCTGATTCCGAATATACCACATGTTAGTATGCTGAAAAAATTATTTCGCACGACAAATCGCAAAAAACAGGCTATTTTGAAATTTTTGACTACATTTTTGAAAATTGCAACCCGAAGATGTAATCCGATCAAGCTGGCCAACGAACTTGAACTTTCGTTTTGTGCCCTTAACATTTTAAAATTTGTTTGAAGTTTCTAGCACAATTCTACGGACAGTTATCGTCTGGAATGACACATACATACATATATACATACATACATACATATATACATACGTAAAAAAATGCGTTAAACTTCAGAATATGATTCAGAATAGCCTGCATATTCAGAGATTTCTGCATAATTTCTTTTCAAAAATTCACATTCTACAAATTTTGAGGCGAGAGCAATAGCTTAATTTTCTTCAAAAATTCGCTAATAGTTCAATTAGTTATAAGATTAACATTGAAGGGTAGCAATGTTTTTTTTGCTTCCAGTTATACCGAGATTTCAGTTGTGTTCGTGATTGAAGTCGAAAAATTTGTTGTCCTCCAAAATCATAATTTCCACTTGCTCTTTGGGTTTCAGAACGTCCTGATCAATTTTGGTTCCGTGTCTGTCTGTCTGTAGTAAATCCTTTTCACGCCCAAAACTATACGAAGTCTCAGTCCGATTCCGATGAAATTGTCAGGGATTGTACGGGTTAGCTTCTAGACGGTCCCCATTAATTTCCAATGTCATCAAATCAACAGTAGGTAGCCTGTGCGCATGAGCAAAGGTGAATTTCGTGAATGTGAAACGTTATTTCTCATCATCTGTTTATTTATTAATTTATTTTTACAATATGGGCAGCGCCCAATTACGTTGAAATTGAAAAGAATGGATACAGTTGGATATATACAAAATTATAAGGAAAAATTGAAAGAAAAGGAGTCAGAGAATAATGAATGAGTGTTAAAAATAAAACCGTTGGTCAGATTTCGTTCAAACTCGGTAGGTAGTTGGGAATATGTTCTAGGAAAATGCCCTATAATTATCGTGATTGTTGGTGTAATAAACACTGCGCATGCGCGAAACATATCGATTGACACAGGCAAAACTCCGAGTCTAATGGATCGATTTTGATGCGATTTTCAGGGATTGTGCGGGTTAGGTTCTCCCCTATAGTGTGTTTGTGCGATCCCCTATAAATTTCACTGCCGTTGCATAAATAGTAGTCTGTGCGCATGCGCAAACGTAAAACTCTTATTGGATCGATTTTGTTCAAACTCGGAGAGTAGATGGGTATATGTTCGAGAAAAATGTCGTGTGAATTATATTGCGATAGGTGGAGCAATAATTATAGCTCATGCGCAAAACTAAAATTGATCTGAACAGAAAAAACTTTGTGACTAAAGGACCGGTTTTTATGAAATTTTCAGGGATCGTGCGGTTTAGCTCCTAGACGGTTTAAATACAGTGTTTAAAACAGGCCTTTAAAAAAATGTGTTTAAAACAGGTGTTGTAAACAGCTGTTATAAACTGTGCCAACCCTACCGTCACCCTATATAGAAATAATAAACCATTGTGTAGTAATTTGCAGTGTTTTTCGTGCGCATTCCTCTGAACTGACGTCAGACTAGTGAGTGTAATCAATTAAACAGTGATAATTATTCATACCAATTAAATATTATAATGATAGTTACCTACTAGTCTATCTTGTGTGCGGGATCTCCGGTTTTCGTTCCGTACTGTTTCCGTCAGTTCTTCTCGGTTCGTTTCACTTTTTCTTCGGTTGTCATGGATGTGGATAAATTAATAACTTGGTCTGGTTTTTGACAATTCATTACTGGTCTGACGGCAATGAAATTTGTAAGACATAATTTAAGAGTTAACCCGCAAAGATCGGTCCATTAGTCTCGGGGTTTTGCTCGTTTCAATCAATTTTAGTTTTGAGCATGCGCAATAGGTACTAATCAAACAATTGCGGTGTATTAAATTCATCGGACCAGCAGATGATGACACTGAATGGCAATGAACGATAGAGGGGACCGTCTAGGATCTAAACAGACAATCCCTGAAATTTTAAACAAAATCGGACTAATAGGTACTTGGTATTGTTTTGGGCGTGACAAGGATTTGCTACAGACACGGAACCAAAATTATTCAGCAGGCTCTGAAACAAAAAAAGTTTCAATTTCAGAAAACAACAATTGTTTTTTTGACTTCTTGCACGAACGCAAGCCTTCCCTCCTTCGGAACTGAACGAATTAGGGAAAATAATCCTTCATAACCTAGGGAAAAATATAATCCTTCTTTTGGGGAAAACTTCTGCGGAATCAATTACTAATGAAGACAAAGATATAAAATGAACCGATCAAATTGATAACCAGATAGTTCTGCTAATGATTTGCATGTTGAAAAACATTCTCTACGTTTCATGTTAGATAAGTACCTACCTACCCTAACCATCCGCACCCTGAACTACCTACCAAATTTTTTGAAATCGTAATTTGTTAGTAACTTAAACAGAAGAAAACTTCTTGAGTTATTTTTCCTCGGTATGTCATGAGTAAATTGAATAGGTTTTCCCGAATATAAAGTTGGTTTGATAGTTGTAAAATGTGGAGGAGAATACGAGTATTGCGCACAGAGAGGAGAGTGCGCGCAGGAGAGTGTGCGCACAGCTTATATTATAGCACAGCTATTTATTCCATTGCTCAGTGGAGCACAGTATTTCGAACCTTGGTGGAAAAAAAAGTCTGAAACCACGAAAATCAATAGTAATGCATATTGCGGTTCTACTACCTTACCTAATAGAAATAAGATAAATAGAGGGGGGAGGGAGTAATTTTGAGGCCTGGAAATAGCTAATTTATGCCTGAAGGTGATTTTGGTCTAATCGATGTTAATTTTGTATTCATTTTCAAGTTATATTTAGAAACTAGGAAGGCTTTAATGATCGTGTTTCACTCGGCTTTTCGCGGCCATTTTTAAACAAAAATTTGTTTCAAATATTGCTAATTTCTACCGAAAATTGAAGAAAATCAATATTTGCTGAGGATTGCGGAGCGGGCGGGTTGAAAATTAAAATTCAGCATTAAATTTTGTATAGAATACTTCAAGTTTCGAGACTTGACAAGCCGGTAGGTACCTATTCATACTTTTTTTTAAACTGACAACAAACTTATCATGGTTTTCAACGTCCTTTCTTCCTAAGAAGAGATTTAAATTCCACATTAATATTCATAACTTGAGAATATTTTTCGTTAAAACCTTCAGGAGAAACATCTCTGTCCAAGCCAAGGGGAAAAATTACACGCTTATTAGATTTTAGAGGAATGACGTCCTTAGGGTTCCGCGCAGTACCTATAGATGGGTCAAGCCGGGGACCGGCGATTCCTTCCCAACCTCCAAAAAGCATGGCGATTCCTTCCCCTCTAAGTGTTGGCGATTCCTTCCGGTTACTCAATTCCTTCCGCCGTGCAATCGGCGATTCCTTCCCGTTACTCAATTGCTTCCCGGCCAGGTGTTGGTTAGTTTTGAAGTAAAAATTAACTCTTTATAGGACTAAACCCTTAATTGAACAATTAAGTACTTAAAACCCAAATCAAAGTATCACAATCACCAAGTATTAAAATCACAATAATCACAAAATCATCATTGCTCAAAAATCCCCCCAAATTTAATACTGACCCTTTTAGCAAATTGGTAAGGGTAATCGTTTTAGCAAATTGGTAAGGGTAATCGTCGGGAGTTTGCCAAGCGATGAGTCGCCGGTTTTTTTTTTTTTTTTTTTAACTCTTGGGAGTAGGTATGTTGGTCAATGTCATAGGTCTTAATGTAGATTTCGGTTTGAAAAGCTATTAAACCATCTACGTAACTAAAAATGTGGGGTTGAGGTGAATAAAAGTTTCATTTTCACCTTGTACGTTTCATTCACCACTAACAAGAAGTAATCTTCTTTGGCAGTGTGGATATTCATTGTAGGAAGAGTAGACAACAACTCATCAATGGACTTCGGAAGGGTTGGAAGTTTCCTACATTTGGTCCTGAGCGACAGAACACAAGATTTCTTCAGAAACATTGACAAAATAACTACATAAATGCGATTTTTTAAATAAATAGATATCAAAATATTATTAAATCCTCCTGAAGGGCCTTATCACTTTGAGATTGGAGGGGAAGGAATCGCCGAACCGCGGCTCACTGGCCGGCCTCACACCGGTAGGAATCGCCATCTCCCTCGGGTCGCAAGGTCCAACTTTCACTTTGACGGGAAGGAATCGCCGGTTCCCCGGGTGAAGCAGAGATGGTTTGCGTTCCTACGCAACCCCTTGGAACCTACGTAACCCCTTACCGTTTGAAAATTGTCGGGGCGTTCGATATTGTTTCAAAACTTTTTCCCTCCGTTCGTCTGCGGGGACATCAGCCCTCAAACTCAAACTTTCATGTTATTATTATTATTTTATTTTTTTTATTGGCATTATACAATGTATATACAGCCATAGTTAACATAATATTTACAAGTTCTATTTACCTACAGGTTTAAATGTCTTTGTTTATTTCAACTATAAATTCATAGAGTCTGTGTCTCTCCCTCCTCAACCTTCCTGGAATGTGAGAAAAGGAAAACAAATCCCTCTTTCCATTTTTGCGTAGGTATTTTGTACTGCACAGCCTTCCCAGAAGCACATCTCTCGCTCTTTTTTCCAAGAATCACTTAGGTACCTACCAGTGAACAGAAATTAAAAGAACTAAACTCATTCACTATTCACTTTCTAGGAATGACTTTTACTTCACACCTATAGATACGGATCGATTGTAGTTACACACATACGCCAGTAATATTCTCGTAACTTAAAGCTATGAAAAAAAACATTTCCCTGATTCTAGTCAACAAATGAATGCTTGGTTACGAATTGTAGATATACTCCGTGTACCTACTTTTTTTGCTTCCGAGACTGCAAGGCAGCGGAAGCTTTGTTTTCAATTTCGAAATGAAAAAAATTTTTTTGCTCCAAAATCAAAATTTTCACTCGCATTTTGCGTTTCAGAGCCTCCTGAACAAATTTGGTCCCTGTCTGTCTGTCCGTCCACATTTCCTTGTAACAGCCATAACTTCCACAATTTTGATCCGATTTTAACCAAATTTTCAGGGATTAAGCTCTAGATGGTCCCCTATCAACTTCATCATGATCGAATCAACGGTAGCTTCTGCGCAGGCGCTAACATGAATTCCTTGTGACGGTCATAACTCGGTCAATGTTGAACGGATTTCGGTCAGATTTTCAGGGATGATGTGGGTAAGGTCCCTTGAGGTCCCATAAGACAATCATCATAATTGCATTAGCGGTACGCTCTGCGCATGCGTGAACGAAATATTCTTGTTACGGTCCTTGCAACAGCCGTAATTTCCACAATTTTGATGCGATTTTCTTCAAATTTTTACGGATCGTGCGGGTATAGCTCTACATGGTCCCCTATCAGTTCCGTCATGATCGAATCAACGGTAGCCTCTGCGCAGGCGCAAACAAAATTTTCTTGTTTCGGTCATAACTCAGGCAATTGTGAACGGATTTCGGTCAGATTTTCAGGGATGATGCGGCTAAGGTTCCTTGAGGTCCCGTATCACATTCTTCGCGATCATGAGCAGCGGTACACTAGGCGCATGTCACAGCTTAGTTAATTTTATCGGATTTCGTTCAAATTTTCAGAGATGATCCCGGTCGTTTCTAGTATTCTGGAATTTAATGGTGACGTACTGTGAAGGTTACGAGGAAGCTCATGTGCCATTTCCTTGGCAGTTTTTTTTTTTTTATTTTATTTCGGAAGAGTTTATTTGAGGCTGTTGGCTGTTTCAGCAAACGCTAAGCTTCTTGTTGGGCTAATCCGTCAGTAGTAGAGTGGCTGCCCCATCCTCCAAGCCCAGGCTTCTTATTGCCCTCCTTGTTTCCCAGAGCCGAAGTTTCACTGCTCAGAAGATGGAGAAGATGGAGAACTGGGTTTTGAACCCTCACCCAAGAACGAATTTGCGAATATGGGCGAGACCACTTGTCCGCAAGGACAACCACCATCCTCTTCAAAAACCTATCATATTCTCAGTGGACAGCTCCGTCTCACGAACATATCAAAGGCGTGAAGGATCCTCTAAGGTCTTCAGCTGGTCGATTGTACTTCTTATGCTTGGTGTGAGCTGCCTTTTGCAAGATTAATATAATACTCTATTAATATATTCGTAAGATTCGACGGAATAATGAGTTAATTTCATGACTTACTTGTTTACTTTACTCAAATACATTTTTTTTTATAACTGGTCTAGACGATATTCCAAGCACCTGCATGATCTTGAGGCGAGCTAGCCGCCGAAGTATTTCTCCAAAGTGAAAGGACGAAGAAAGTCCAGTTATAGGGGTGTTTGTTGTTCCTAACGCACGGGATGACGTTTAACTAGATAAATATATAGGTAATTAACGAAATGAAAGAAAGACGTCCGCCGCGCCGTCCAAAGCTTTTCTCCGAAATTGCTGGACCAAAATTTATGAAATTTTGCTCAAAGATGGATAACTGATGTTGATTATCTACATTATAGCAGATACATCAGTACATGGATATGTCTTTTTTCCCCTTATGAAATATGTGTTTTGTGTCTCCAGTTAAAAATGTCTCAATTAAATTAGCTCAGTGAGCTGATCAGAAAAGACCCAATCATTTAAATCGTCTCTTAGTGTCCCAGAGAGTCTCCCTATCCAATTCCATCTTCCTTGGATGAACAAGAGATAATTTATCATAATCAGCTGATTAGGAATGGTCCAATTCATTTCAATCGTATCCTAATGTCCCAGGGAGTCTCCCAATCGAATCTCAACGTCCTAGAGTGAACAGAACAGATTTTAGCTCAATCATTGGGTAAGAGACAAAATTTCAATCGTCTCTTAGTGTCCAACAGAGTCTCCCTATCAAATCTCAACTTCCTACGATGGAGACAATTTAGCTTACTCAGCTGATTAGGAATGAACCTATCATTTTAACCGCTTCTAGACCAGGGAGTCTCCCTGTCAACTTCCTAGGATGAACAGAACAGAATTTCGCTCACTCAGCTGATTAGGAATGAACCTATTATGTACCTAGTCTCTTAATGTCCCGGGGAGTCTTCCTATCAAAATTCTACTTCCTAGGATGGATAGGAGAGAATTTAGCTCACTCAGCTTATTAGGAAAGGATCAAATGTCAACTTCCTATGATGAACAGAAGAGAATTTAGCTTACTAACAAAGAGACACCCATGCAATTTGGTAACTTCCCAATAAATTTCTAATGATTTCTGATTTCATCCTTGCAGTATAGTTACCGAATTTGTTTATCGGTAACGTGTTACAACTTTTGATCTTAAAATTGGGTTGAATTTAAAAATGAAATGACCCCCAAGCTCATAAAAATAATGAAGGGGGAATAAGTCATAAGAACCAGAAAACGGCTGTCACTACGAACAAAGATTTTTTTTTTTTTTTTACATGGATTAAGTCTTCTATTTGAAAAAATTGTGTAACTTTTTTTTAGCCCGAAAAAGTGTTCAGGAAGCTTTATTTTCTATTGATTCTCACGAACAACCAATACGTTATTAGCTAAGTGTTGCTCCTTAGTTTTCATAGCAGGAAAATCGTTCGCCACTTTTTGGATTGATCTCATTTCCCTAAGCCATTGAAGCGTCAAGGGAAGCTGATTTATTACGCTAAGTTATAAACTAATATTGCTAAGTAACCATAATGAACTAATAATGTGGAAAGAAGGCACTACAGTGTAGGTGTACTATTGAGTAGTAGGTAATTGTTAGCGGTATCAGGTGTCACTACGAAAAAAGGGTTTTTTTTTATTTTTTTTTTTTTAATAGGTAGTTTCCTATTTGGGGCGTTCAAGTATGGGCAAAGAGTTACCCAGTTTGAGGGTTATTCCAAGTAAGTATCATCCGAACTAAATCACTCGCGATGAAGTTGTGGAAGCCCATTTCAAAAATGAAGTGAAAAAACGTTGTGTAATTTCCACGAAAAATGAAGAGTTACAATGATAAATTGAGTTATTAGAGAGTTCCTACAGATCCGTCAGTCTCAAAACGGCGTCCTGTAATGAGAAACTTTACCGCACCTTAAACTCACGTCAAGTCCTTGAAGGATCTAGTTGTAACGCTAAATCCATGGAAAGAGGAAATTATCCCTAGGAGGTTATATGAGTCCACGGAGGGAGGTTATTTTAGACGATTAGGTACGTTTTTTTCCGGATAGCAAACCGTTAACCTATCTGTACGGAAGGATACGTCACCGTAACTCATTGTCAATACCGCACGACGTATTGTTTTACGGATTTACTAGGAACTCTCTATTGTTTGTTACTGATGATGGCCTAACCGTCGAAATCGAATTAACTTCGTAACTCTTTATTTTTGTGGAAATAGACAACTTTTTTTCACTAACTTCCGTTTTTTCAAGTATCATCGATTTGAGTTCTTTACCTACCACTCTGGATGCTGAACTTTTTTTTCGAAAACTTATTTTTGATTTTTCCACCTGAAACATAAGTTGAAACCTTGCGGAGAGACCAGAGCTTTGGGATGCGGCTCTCTCGAGCGCGGATGTTCGTCTGTCGAGGTCGTTGTGGGTTTGGGGGTCCTGGACGGCCTGCAGGGGAGGGAGAGAGGCGATAAAGAGGGTCTGAGATGGAATGATAAATAATGAAAGACGCCGCGGCGTTGCCGACAGTCCGGGAGGCCCCCGAGGTTCGGCAACGTCGCCCGGACCCCCCATTCGCCGTCGCCTCACAATAGACCCTCACACAAGCACACCAGTAAACCCATTAAATTGCCTTTCTCCCCGCATTCCTTTATCATTAGACGCAATGACTGATATATATTCTGTGGTATATATATATATATATATATATATATATATGAAGAGTTGGTACAGGGGAAGAACGGGCTATCTCGATTTTTTTGTCGAAAGTGAGTTGAGAATGGTACCATATGTTTTGGGGGTAGCCGAACACGCTGGTGTGGTCAAAATAGGGAAAGAACGGGTCTAAATGCTTCAAAACAGCGGGAGAGTATTTCGTATATTAGCGAAAGAACGGGCTTATGAGAGCGGTCCAGGGAAAGAACTTGTAAAACATAGAGCTGCCGCTTCCCTCATCCTTGTTAGTTCATTATCTAGCCTGTGAATAACAGAAGCTACCTAGCTGTGTTTCACATGTGACATTCTACCACTTTTCCGACCCGTAGCTGTTTCTATTCAATATTCATCGTTTGGTCCTGTGTTATCCATTGATCTTTGGCCTCAGCTTAATCAGATATTTTGATTGAGCGGGTTTTCTGGACACAAGGTATAATATTCCTAAAGCTCCAATGAAGACAAGGAGGCTGAGAGAAATGAAATTTCATGTTGACTGCCTTCAGCTAGTTTACAATCGTGAGAACTATAATGAAGAATTTACTAGCAAGTTTGTGACGCCGAATCAGCCTACAATAGGTGTCCGCAAATCCTTGTAACAAGCATATTTCCCATAGTTTTCATCCGATATGGATGACATTTTTAGGGAATGTGTGGGCTACGGTGTAGACGAATCTCGCTTACATTTGGATGACTGTTGCAGGAAGACAATTTGATCATCCTATATCAATTTCAACATGATTGTATCATTAATAGCTACTGCGCATGCGCAAATGTGAAATCCTTGTAACGACCTTAATTTCTAACTGTTTTCATCCGATCTTGATGAAATTATCTGAGGATACGCGGGTTAGGTTGTAGGATGAAAATCAATAGGTACTTCACTCGGCACATGTACAAACGTTAATTTAATTCCATTATGCTCCATTTTTTTACACTCTAGTCGTTCGATTTCGCTCAAATTCGGATGAAAGTTGAGAGAAGACGATTTGATTACCTCATCAATTTCATAGTGATTGTATCGTTAATAGCAAGCGTTATCAAAAAGGCCTTCTGTCCTTAAATTGTTTTTTTTTTTTTTTAATTAAACTCCAACTTAAGCACATTCCAAAGGAACACTCAGAACAGTATACCTTCAACTCAACAACTACAACCAGTCCAATAGTATTCAATGCCTTACATGAAAGGGGTGGCAGAACAAATGACTAAGACTTTCGAGCCCTATAAACACGTCAAAATTGCATTTCGAATACTGAATGCAAACAGACCACTATTTTCCAAACTAAAAGATTTGGTCTACCAGATTCCTTAAGGTAGTGTTGGGCGTGGAAAAGTGTATGTGGAGGAAGCGTGTCAGTCCGTTCGGCGTCGTTTTTCAAAACATGAATCGGACCTACGACAAGACGATACAAAAAACGCGTTGGTTGCCTATTGCAGATCTTTAGGACATACTATGAACTTCAAAAATTTCAAAATTGTAGGAAGAGAATGAAATTTGCAAAAAAGAATAGGTATTTCTAGAAATGGTTAAGATAAGAAATTCAAGTAACTCCCAAAAATACACTCAAAACTTGAGCAAAATTTACTCGTATTGGATTGATGGACTCCAAATTTATAATCACCGTCTCCAGCGAACTAGGTAAAACATAAGAAAAATTTTAAATTTGATTTTCAAAAAACTCATAACTTTAAATTCGATTTTTAACAAAAAAAGAAAACCATAAGTAAGTAGATGTTTTACACGTTCCTGGGGTTGGAGTTTAATTTAAAAAACCAATTTAAGGAACTTTTTTTTTATGAAGCTTGTTATAATCTGAACTGCCTGAATTAAGAAATGTTATAAATTTATCGTTAATTGCTACTAAGCAAGCGCCAATGTGAAATCCTTGTAATGACCTTGTAATCGAACTCTACATACACATATCAAAAAGCGTTAAACTCAATGAATTTCAAAACGGATTTCCATGAAGGAAATTTAGGATTTAATGTAATAGCTTCATTTTCTTAGAAAATTGGCTAAAACGTTCCGACCTTGGTAGACTCGGAAGTAATTAACCTTCTGTTGTTGGAATAGCAATAATAATTTAATTAAGAGTAATTCCTAAGTATTTACTAATCAATTATTTAATAAATTAATATATTTGAAGTAGGTGATTACCTACCTACGCTTCATAAGCCCAATAGGATACAGAAGTTCGATTAAAAAGTTCTGGTTCTTTTCAATTTGCGAGCAAACAGAGGGCCGTTGGAACTTCTCGGTGGTTTTAGCGTTTACTTTCTGAGTCACCTGGTTATTTTATATTGCTGTAATATTCTCAGTTCTCATGTTATTCTGATCAGCTTTGGAACCTCTGATGCTAATTTCTTTCCTTTCCAACCTGCCGTTTTACTAAGTTTTTTGTTAGAAAATTTTTAGAAATTTTTTCAACATTCACCTACACTATAAACCGAAAAATTGTGGGGTCCTGAGCCGTAAAGGTGTGAACCTTTTTGGGAGGCACGATACGACAAGTTTTGATCATTTACTAGATTTATATGGGGCTTAATAATAATTATAGATCAGTGATCTGCGTAGAAGGGCTATCTAATACAGAAATAATAAACCTTTGTGTAATAGTTTGCAGCGTTTTTGAGTCTCATTTATATACCCAGTTATGAGCAAATCATAACTGGCGGAACATAGCGAACATCGCTTTGTAACTACGATGAATTTTCAATTCACTGAACCGCGTTTATCATAACTTTGTTAATCAACTTATAACTCATTACAACTTTTGTCACTGTAGATGGACTTCTGAAGCTTAGGCAGGTGATATATTTTATATAATAATTAATTTTCAGTAGGTGGGTCAACTCGTGTTGAATACTAGGAAAGTGTAGGTGTGTTGGATATTTTTGTATAACGAACTACACAGATTTTAGGAGATGCGAGTCACATAATAATTATATTGTCATTTACGTACTTGACATTAAACATATTTGAGCAGCGAATATTGAACAATTTTCCATACGGCTAAATACTTGAGTTCTCCGGGAACAGTTTTCTTCTAAAAGCGCTTTGGATTTCTATACGAATATCCAAATTTTCTTGATGAGACAATCGCTTCAACAAAGGAAGAAGACTCAGAAGAAAGTGCAAATCACTGTCCAGGTCCCCCAAGCGAGAATCCCTTGATCCTGCGTTCATTGTGTCAGTTTGACTTCCTTTGAGAAAATCGAACGGAAAACCAGCTCTGGGTGTGGTCGTAATGTCAACATGTGTCATCTCTGCATCTGGATTAGGTGAGCAAACATTTTCTGCTTTGCTATTCCGCTTCAACAGGCGATCGTTGTCTTTTTCTCTGGCAACTTCCGAGTCCAGAAATCCCATCAGCTCGAAGTACTCTTGGAAATGGTTAGTCAATGAAGCATTTCCACATTTACACTTTCTCCACCTCAAGTAGGAGTCCCTCAAGTTAAGCCATTTCAGCTTACATGTCTGCGCTGAGAGCAAAAACAATTGTGAATACTTACCAAAACATAGATACAAAGAGGTACTACATATTAACTTTTTCGCTATAATAACGTTCTCTGAGCAAGATTCAAATTGCATGAAGCTTACACACCAGATGGAATTTTAACCTTTTGATTTACCATTTTCAAAAATGAACCTTTGTAATTGACCAAGGAAAATAAATTTAACTCCCCCTCAAATTTTGCTTCCGAGACTGCTAGGCAGCGGAAGCTTTACTTTCACTTTCGAAATGAAAAAAATTTTTTGCTCCAAAATCAAAATTTCCACTCGCATTTTGCGTTTCAGAGCCTCCTGAACAAATTTGGTTCCGTGTCTGTCTGTCTGTCCGTCCACATTTCCTTGTAACAGCCATAACTTCCACAATTTTGATCCGATTTTAACCAAATTTTCAGGGATCGTGCGGGTTAAGCTCTAGATGGTCCCCTATCAACTTCATCATGATCGAAGCAACGGTAGCTTCTGCGCAGGCGCTAACGTGAATTCCTTGTGACGGTCATAACTCTGTCAATGTTGAACAGATTTCGGTCAGATTTTCAGGGATGATGTGGGTAAGGTCCCTTGAGGTCCCATAAGACAATCATCATAATTGCATTAGGGGTACGCTCTGCGCATGCGTGAACGAAATATTCTTGTCACGATCCTTGCAACAGCCGTAATTTCCAAAATTTTGATGCGTTTTTCTTCAAATTTTTAGGGATTGTGCGGGTATAGCTCTACATGGTCCCCTATCAGTTCCGTCATGATCGAATCAACGGTAGCCTCTGCGCAGGCGCAAACAAAATTTTCTTGTTTCGGTCATAACTAAGGCAATTGTGAACGGATTTCGGTCAGATTTTCAGGGATGATGCGGGCAAGGTTTCTTGAGGTCCCGTATCACATTCTTCGCGATCATCAGCAGCGGTACGCTAGGCGCATGCGCGAAAGTGATGTTTTTGTTACGGTCACAGCTTAATTTTATCGGATTTTGTTCAAATTTTCAGATATGATCCCGGTAGAGTCCCTTGAGGTGCCATACAAATCGTACGGTACTACCATTGATTGTGCCCATCATGCCGGGAATTTATTTGCCGGCCGTTTCTAGTTTTCTGGAATTTAATGGTGACGTACTGTGAAGGTCACGAGGAAGCTCATGTGCCATTTCCTTGGCAGTGTATTTTTAGTTTAAGTTTCAAGATTCGATAAATCTAATTTAAAAAAATAAAGAATCCATCGTACATACGCCTCACAGAGGGACCGGGAAAAAACCCTTAATTGATCACCTCCGATTGATCCATAATTACATTATATAATTTGTTGCAAATCCATATATACACTCTCTGGGTCAACCCTGACAACATATTAAAAAAAGGAAGTTTACCCTCGTTAATACCTTTTCTCACGATTTTTTTGTCTAATGTGACTGGACTAATAGATTTTGTTTAGTGATTATAGACAAGAGTTTCGCGTAGAAGGGTTATCTAATGCAGAAATAATATACCTTTGCGTAATAATTTGCTGCGTTTTTTTCTCGGACAATTACAATCGTTCATTATTAAAAATAATAAACCAAAATCTGATAGGAGCGGTATGTAAGAACCTACTCGAAGTATGCTATAAATTTCCATCATGGTACTACCTAACATTTTACGAACCATCAGATCCTAGCTGTTGGCTTATGTCGATCCAAGCCTCTTCTACGGAGGTACGATCTCGCACACCATTCTCGTAAACCACAGGCCGTCGACGAACTTCCTCTATCAGATCTCCTGGATCTAAAACTGTCACATTTCTAGACCCGCTCATTTTTAACGCATTATCAATGTTGGGTACTGGTATATTTTTCCTTCTTTATAAATAATATAAAACTGCCAGATTAAAGCATGGGGCATCGCACTATGTGGGCATCACATCGAACACTAAAACAAAAACGTCTTTGGCCGAGAGAAATCAGGGCTCTTATAAGAATAGATGACCTTGAAGAACTGCAACCGTGGGAACGAATCTGAGAATAACTATTACCTCTAGAAATAAATCAAGTCTTGTTAAATGTTGAGACAGTCCAACTCCTTTAATCTCAGTCGAGAGCGCTCGTCCATCTGCTGAAAGATCTAGCGAGAGGTTTTGGAAAAGGTGAAATGTGTAGGGTATTGGATGATAGGAAGTGGTCGAAACATGGGTGTAAAAAAAGAGGATGGCGTCGTAGGGGAACGGCCACACTATCGCGTTCGCCAAAATTTCCTGTCAAGTTTTACAACATTCTGAACAACTTTTGTCCGCAAACCCTTGCGACAAGCTGAAACTCGATAGTTTCCATCAGATTTTGATGAAATGTCCGGTGAGGCTGCTGTAGATGTTTTCATATCAGTTTCATTGTTTACAAATCAGTAGTGAACTCCGCACATGCGCAAACTGCATCAAGTTTCATTTTCTCATACCTACCCTAGTTGTCTGAGCTCACTCAAATATGGGGGAGAGGTGGGAGTAAACGATGTAATCATCTCATATAAATTTCAACACTGTTGTATTTAGTAGCTGCTGCACATGTGCGAATGTGAAATCGTTTTATTGAGCATAACTTTTAGTTTTCATCTAATTTCGATGAAAATGTTCCATTGTTTCAATGTTCAATGTTCCATTGTTTCCAATCAGTACTGCTCTTTGAGCGTGCGCAAACGTAAATTCCATCAAGCACCATTTTTTGCTGGCCTCTTTGTCTAAACTCGCTCAAATTCGGAAAGTGTATAGAAAATATCTCCTTCTGAACTGCCAGAAGTAGTGTTTGGGAGACACAAAAATTGTTTGGTTCATTAGCGAGGTTTATTATCTGGAAAAATGAACCAATGTGCACACCCTCTGCTCCAAACAGTAGAATAAGTAGGGTTTTGGGTGAATTGATGAAATTGGATGAAATACATATATTTCAATTACCTATCTGAATTTATTTGGTGAGCATCTTTATTTTAGAGACCTTAGGATCTTGTAATCTTCTTCGATCACCATAAACGTTATAAACCTGTTAGTATTTAATTCTATAGGGATTCTAACTCAAACTCAAACCTTATAGGATAGGTTGGATCAGATATCAGACCTTGACGGATGAGTCATCCTTACTCAAACCTCGTCGGATGAATAGTGGATACCACCATGTTGTGTGATGTTTGCGTAATATCACCAGGTAGTAACAATAAATTAGCATCGGTATCATACATGTAGGAATAGCAAATAAAGTGGGTTCACACAGGTCAAACCAACTGAATAAACGTATGCACATATACTTAACAATACTCAGTTACCTACTGCAAGGTATTTGGCAGGTACATTACAATATTGAAAGAATTTTTTACAACAGACTAAAGATGTATAAGCTTTTCTGGAACGTATACTCAAGTTCAACATTTTCCTGATAAGCACCTTTAATACCAAAATTTAGAAAATATTAAACCTATTCATGTAATTTTGGATACAAACCGTGCAAAAAACGAAAGGAAAAATCGTTATTATCGTTCTCTGGCCAGGTGCCCCTCAGACACAATGAAACTCAGCTTAGGTTTAATCGTAGAATGTGGTGTAACATTTAAGTAAGTCCATGAACTTTTGCTTGAAATCGCGAAGGTCAGCCGAGCTTAGTGCTTTTATTTGTGGCATTTGCGATAGGAAAAACATCTCGTCGGGGTCAGGAGGTCTAGGAGCGCGGTCGATGTTGGATTTGACGAGGTTGAGAAGCATTTTTTCGAATTCCGTCATTCCTCCAGTCTTCCTTCCCATGCGAGATGACACCGTGTCAGGCGGAAGGCCGCCCGGGGCAAGTTGGACGGTCTTCAGCTCAGATCGACTTCTCAGCGACTTCGTTTCGTTTTGAGATTCGCTGCTAATCGGGTCTGCGGAGTGATGAGGAGAGCTCGATACGTCCAGTTTCGCTTTCTGCCTGATCAAACCAAAACCAAAGATCATTATTTGTACCTCACAAGATTCAACTATAGACCTATACATCTCATCTAAATAAAATGATTTGGCGTTTTTATGTATCTATGCCATAATAGTGTGTGCGTTATGTGTCTGTTCGTGTACATGTGCATGTGTGGGATACTGGAGTAGGGTGATTGTCAGTGTTTTTATTTCTTCGGAGCTCCTTTAAATTCCTACCCAAGTCGAGGTCATACATTCCTGTTGTGTAACCCGAGCACCCTCTGGGTGCAGAGAATGAACCACTGGAGATAAAAGGGGGCTCGTATCAACAGGTCTCCCGAAACTTACTTACGCTTCCCCTGTTATGGATTCAAACAATCAACAGCCTCATAATCTCTGCCGGCCCATTGTCATGCGGGGTTCTAGAGAAGGTTCTTAGGGGGCGCTCCATGTAGGGGCATTGGCCAACCTCTCCCTCTTCTTATTCTTCATCATGATATCCCTGCTTCTTTTCCACTGCCCCAGTGAATGCCCTACAGTGGAGCCTACTATGAGAGAGCCTTCAGTTCCAAGCAAGGCCTCAGTGTCCACAATGAACGAGAGCGGCCCTGGTATGCTTCTGAAGATTTGTGGCGAATGACAGCGGAGGAAGCTATGACAAGGAACTGATGGAAATTAAGTAGTTCCCCCTTCAAAGGGGGATAAACCTGCTATACCCAGAGGATGTCCTGAAGGGGCCAGGAACTATGCCAAGGTGGAGCATTTTCAAGAAACAAGCAGGAGGAACTACCCAAATCCATGACAAGGCAGAGGCTGCACATAATGGGGTACGCCACATTAATGTTTTTTAGCAATCACATTTCCCCATGAGCTCGCTTTCTGCCATTCAATCTCTTTTCCTGAGGCCCCCACTATAACCAGGTTTTCGATTGTACAATCCTGGCAAATAGCCATGGGCCTCTCCCATATCTCCTACAGGCAAGTAGCAGCAGCCCGCCTGAAGTGATGAGGCTCGAGGAACAGGTAGACCCTTGAAGGTTATGAGAGTGCCTACCTGCAGGCCTGGCAAGGTGTGCTGTTGAGAGACCTGATGGCTTAGAAGAATAGGTTGTGGCTTATGAACAGAGGATCTTCCCACAGGTTGAGGAAGTGACCGTGATGTGGCGTCAGAGAGGAAATCCTCCTGCTTTGGTGCCCTATGGAGGCCGAAGAGCCGAAAAGCAAGCATGGAGGTGGGAATACAAGTGGATCGAGAAGTTGTAGAAGAAGCATTTAGCTCGTGTAGCTGCGGAGGTACTGGAGGGAGTTGGGGACGGACAAGTTTTGCCCCCTCTCTAGGAGTTTCATGCCTCTCTAGAGTGATCCAAGCCACACCCCTCGTGAGCCGATGATAGCTTCCATCAGGGATTCCTCGCACACAGCATTATGTGCATGCTGGTTCTTCATGACGAGGCACATAAGTGCCGTGTCAAAAACTCCACATTTGCTGGGCCTGATGGTATTTCTGCTCAACGCAGGAATAAAGCCCCAAAGAATGTCAAGCTGCTCATCCTCAACATGTTACTTCTGTCTGGAAGACCTCTGAAAGCGTTGTTCCGTGACCGGAAAAATTGCATTCCAAAAAAAACCTCCTTCTAGGCCAGGGATGAGTGGGCCTGGAGACTTCCGTCCGATTTCTATATCGTCAGTAGTATTCCACCACTTCCAAAAGATTCTGGCATGTCTTGCTTCCAAGTGGCTGCTGTCATAGGTGACGTCCAGAGAGCATTTTGGTTAGTGGATGGCACAGCAGAGAACCTAACATTTTGCAAATAGTAGCTTTGAACTCGTCGTTATACATTATGTTTAGTGGAAATATTCGGTTATATAAATTTACTATAAATTCTTATTGCCCTTCAAGTGTGGGAATAACGTGCACCCAGAACCAACCAACACACATGAAGTGGGGTTTCGAGAGGTCCTGGGAGTTAGAACTGATCAGATGTTTTAGAACCATATAATTTGTCTCCCATCTAATGTTTTCCGAGAACGGACTTTCAATCCATCAGGAATCCATTCTAATTCTAAAGCACAGAAGAGTATTTTTCCGGAATTTTAGCTTTTTAAAAATTTTTATCGATAATTTCAGCAATTATTAATGAAATTTAGTACATATTTCACCATAATTATGTGCATTACTTTTTAATGTTCTAGTTCATCGTTGACAACGAGCAGATCTTTTGACTTACATTCTGCTATAAATATAAATGTAATATTTTTAGCCATTTTTGTGATTTTTTAGCACCTTTTTCTACCATTTTAATGTGCTCAAAAAAAGGATGGCCAACGAACTCATCCTTTCATTTGGAAAGCTTGTTTTTTGGTTCAAGCACTGAGTTTATCTTCATAAATTCTAAAAAGAGTTATCGTCTGGAATGACAAATACACACATACGTATCTAATATATACGTATTAAAAAGTGCTAATCTCAAGGATTCGTTCCAGAATGCCGCAAAATGGATGTCAATGAAGAAAATTTTAGCTTTGAAATGTTTGGACCCATTACTAAAGTGTACCACTTTTTGTCGGATATGAGCTTCAAACTCGATCCTGTGAACTTCCGTCGGGACACCCCTTATATGTGTTAAACCTTTGTGGTTAGTTAGTGTCCTACAGTTCTAATATAACCTTCTTCTTTTCCTAACAAAGATCACTTACTTTTCATGCGATTGGTCGTTAATCTTGACGAATGACATTTCTTCGCTAAAAACGTAGGGTTTGTTTTTCCGATATCGTATGGCCTTTACATACGAATCCCTTAAGTGTCTCCACCTTTTCTGGACTTCCGTACCTGAAAAACGAGAAAATAAACCTTTTTTTTTTGTAGTTTTTGAATAATTGTAATACTTTAGTTGATAAAAAAATTAATGTGAACAAATTGATTATAGATAGGGTTTTTGGGCACCGTATCTCATACCCACATTTCAATGGTTTTCCATGAAGTGGAACGAATCAGTACAATGTGTTTCCCCGCTAGAATACACATTGGGAAAATCAACCGCCACAATATCAAAATACAGTAGAGCCCCGATCATCCGCGAGTGCCACTTTTTTTTTTTTTTAATCGAATGAACGACAGACTGACGTAGAGATAACGAACAAAGCAATGGGATTGAACGAGAACGAAGAACAATGTGAAACTCAGAAGCGCTGTGAGGATGACACACGAAACTGCTTTGCAGCATGTAGACGGATTGCTTCAATATTTAGAGGAATAACAGAAAATGTCATGTTAAGGAAAGTAAAATCTAGACATAACAAGTCCGACATTACAAGAGGATAATGAAGCTTAGCATCATCACCTACCTTCACAGTACGTCACCATTAAATTCCAGAAAACTAGAAACGACCGGTTCTGGCATCAGGGAATTAATAAGGTGGGAAATTGGAAGCTGAATGGTACATATAATAAATGAAATTAATAAGGAAAATTTTGATTTTAATATGGGACCATCCAGGATGTAGTCCGCATGTTCCCTGAAAATTTCGTCTAAATCGGATCAAAACTGAAGGAGTTTTTAATTGATTTACAGGATTTCATTAATATTTTGATCTAAATTCATGATTAAAACATCCTTGGGGATATTTTATGTCAACTTTGAGCATGATGGACCACCCGATTTGTTCATTTTCCAAACTTACCCTGTGTTGGTGGCCCACCCTGCTACCGCGCCGTTCATCCGCTAGAGCGCATTCAGAGCGTTCGGGCTCAAAGAGGATGGCCCGTGCATTCACGTACCGCTAATGCAATTATGATGATTGGCTTATGGGATCTCAAGGGACGTTATCCACATCATCCCTGAAAATCTGACCGAAATCCGTTCAACATTGACCGAGTTATGACCGTCACAAGGAATTCACGTTAGCGCCTGCGCAGAAGCTACCGTTGATTCGATCATGATGAAGTTGATAGGGTACCATCTAGAGCTTAACCCGCACGATCCCTGAAAATTTTCTTAAAATCGGATCAAAATTGTGGAAGTTATGGCTGTTACAAGGAAATGTGGACGGACAGACAGACAGACAGACACGGAACTAAATTTGTTCAGGAGGCTCTGAAACGCAAAATGCTAGTGGAAATTTTGGTTTTGGAGCAAAAATGTTTTTTTCATTTCGAAAGTGAAAACAAGGCTTCCGCTGCCTTGCAGTCTCGGAAGCAAAATAAAATGATTATAGGTAGGTACCTACCTAAGTATTTTTTTTGGCAAAATTATATCGAAAATGCAGGGAATGAAACATAAAACGCTGGAGACATAATAACTTCAGTCCTCGTGATGTAATATTATTTATAGATTACACATTTATATTGTAAACAGAGGATTAAATAATAATACACTCTTCGTTCTTGTTTACCTACAAAAATTCTGAAAAATATCCCGCAACTGACACTACCCGCGTACCTAAATCCCCGATTGACACCCTATGGACACCCTACGCAGTTTGTAGGCCTACTAAAATTCAAACGAACAGATTTGTAAATTGGCCGTGACAGCTTAGTAAAACAGGTACCTACCATCCCAGTTTCCCCACAGTAAAGTTCCTTGATGTTGAAACACTTGATGGCGCACAGTGTTTCGATCCTGGGAGTTTCGGTAGAAAAAATTCCGAAACCACGAAAATCGATAGTAGGTAATGAATATTGCGGTTCTATGACCCTAACTAATAGCGGAAGCTAATAGAAATAAGATGAACGGGGGAGGAAAAAATCGTTTTGAGGTCTAATCTTTCATTGATGAAGTTAGTTAAAAATAATTATAAGGTAATTTTGGCGTACCTATGGATGGTAATTTTGTATTAATTTTATCAAAACCCACGAAATATAAAATTTTATATTATATTTAGAAACTAGGAAGGTATATATGACGGTATTTTACTCGGCTTTCAAGTTTCACGGCCATTTTTGAATAAAATTTACAGTTTCAAATTACAATAATTTCTCCTTCTGCCTTTCGGAGGGGGGGGGTCCCTGGCCCAAAGATTCACATACTACTTACATGAGAATACTCGAGAGCGAGAGCCCAGCCTCTTCCATGTTATCTTCGTTTTCCTCCCAGAAAATTGAGGGAAACGATGTGTTCAGTTGTGGGATACGAGGAAGCTATGTATACGCAACTTCCAAACAATTTCTCATTTTTAGCAAATTCGAAATATCTATTTAAAAAAAAACTATTTACATTTATTCTGATTTTAATTGTTTTCAAGCGTTAAATCACGATTGACTTATTCAAATCTATTAGATTTAAATCAAATCAATTTGATTTTAATCTAACAACCCTGCTGATTTCGTTCAAACTCGGAGGCCAGTTAGGTACCTGTTCAGGGAGGCGCCCTATGAGTTTTATCGCGATTATTCGAGAAATAACTATCGCGCATGCGTAAAATTATAGTTAATTGACACACATGAAACTCCGAGACTAATGGACTAGTTTTGATGAAAAATTGAGGGATTATGCTCCCAGATAGTTCCCTATAGGTACTATAATTCTCATTGCTGTCAGATCGATGATGGCGTGGTGTACATGCGTAAACATGAGTTTCTAAAAACGTCGATTCCTCACGATCTATCTGATTTTGTTCAAAATCGGAGGGTAGTTGGTTATGCGTTTCTGGAAGGTCCCTTGTGAATTTAATTGCAATTGGTTTGGTAATAACCAACTTTTGAACTAATGGATGGATTTTGATGAAGTTTTGAGGAATTGTGTGGTTTAGTTCCTAGATAGTCAACTACAAATTTCATTGCCGTAGAATTTACTTCTGGTTTATTGCCAATATGAGAGCACCTACTACATAGGCATATGGCGAAAATTTCAAGTGTGCAAGACTCACACATGATGCCCCTACCCCCGCAGGTAAAATTGGGGGGTCAGGGGGCCCCTCCTCTGGAATTGTTCTGAAATTTAAGGTCTAAAAACACAGTTTTTGTGCACTTTTGTGCCTATAAGGGCCCGTTCCACCACGGAGGATCATGAACTAATCCAGAGGTAATTCAGTTATGTCACTGCCGTTAACATTAAATTTATGTCTCTCAATTTGATTTATTATTGATTGACTTGATAGGATCAATACTCTTTCTTGTACGAGTACCTTAAACCACTATTATGTTAAATAAACTAATGAAAGCTTTTGGGCCGCGTTACAATAATTTATACACTTATATTGCAAGTACATAATCTCAGAATAAAAAGCTAATGCGGGGATCACCGTCCGCCAGACTTGAGATAACGATAACGACTGCTACACTGACCTTGGTCAATGGCATCAGACTACCGTATTTCAGAACTCATTGGGGTAGATCGATTTTACCTTGAAATTTGACTGTAATAGTTTTGAGACGACGTTCCTTCTAGTTTAAATATTTCTGCCCAACATTTAAATTAATTTCTTAAAATTTGCCAAATTAATTGAAAGTCGTTTTCTTGTCTGATCCTGCTATAAATATTATTTATCAATCATTATTGTAAATATTATATTATTCTATTACTTCGAGGATTACAGTTGGTACTTACAAACTTGCATGCGATTTCCTTGGGTCATATTGTTGAACTTGTCGCCGACTACGCTCTTGGTCACCTCCATCCACGCGTTCGCCTTTAGCGCGCGGTTGCAGGCCTCTTCGCGGCTCGGGTCGTACAGACATTGGTGCTTCTTCACCTCCAGTATGACTGTCCTACTGTCGATCAGCATGTTTTCAGCAGGAAATGAGTATCATCGAACTATCAAGGAAAAATTAACATGAAACTATGTCAAGAAGGTGGTCCCAGCAGGTGACAAAGGGTGTTCGTTATGCTGTAGACACAGAACGAACTGTACGTTCGTGCCGCAGTCGTGCGGCTGGAACTGGATACTGGACTGCAGATGTGAGGCGGCGCTCGGGAAACCCCCTCCCAGTCGGCGGCCATTCACACGATGCGGTTGATTCAAGACGGGCGGAGTTCGATTTTCACGTCACGCGTGTTCGGCTGGTCTTCCCTCCCGCGACCCGAATCACATTTTCTCCATCCGATGTTTTTCAAGCCTTCATGCCCCCGTCCGCAAGATTTCACAGAAGCGATTTAACCCTTTGTTAACTCAACATGTTATACCCCTAGTCAACTGACATGTTCAATCAATAAGAGACAGAACAAGTTCCACATTTATGTATTTATATTTATTTCAATAATACGGGCAAGCCCTATACATGAGGAGAAAAAATATATAAAAAATGTATAGATACAAAATACATAGCGTAAATTACCGCTGCAAGAAGAAATAAAATGAAGTATACTTTAAAATAGAATAGATGGAAGAAAAGAAAGTTTACTATCCAAAGTTAAGGGTGGTTTCACACAAGTTTTTCACTTTCGAGCGAAGCGAGGCTGATGAGTGTTGAAAAGGTCGACATCTGGACATTCATTTAGAAGGTAGTTGGCTATCCGTGGGAGTCTAGACAGGGGGCGGTGGTACATGTAGTTTGTCGGCGAGAAAGGTGTCCAAAATAAGCTGTTGGATCGTGAGGCGGAACGGGATACCAACAAATTCACCATTTCCAGAAGGTGGGGAGAATCGACGCGACCATTCAGGATGTATAAAAATGATATATCGGATTGTTGTCTTCTGACTCGAGGGGATAAAGTGCCGCAGTGCTCATTAATAGCCTCATAGTTTGTAGAGTCAAATGGTATATGAAGCTTAAATGCCACGTAACGGAGGAAACGGCGATGAACCCTCTCTAGCTGGTCAATATGGCAATTATAGAATGGGCTCCAGATCACAGAAGAGTATTCCATTAGAGGGACAACCAGAGAACTCCCTCGTGTTCCTGTTAACGAACCCCAAAGCGCGCATTGCTCGGGAAGAAGTCGATGTGATGTGGAACATCACAAGTCCAAGATTTTTTCTTCTGAGTAATCCGAATTCGTTTATCCCCAGCCAGAATCTGAGCCCATAATTTTCAAAAGGATGAAGAAAAGATACATGAACGGTTGCTGTGACTTAGTAATCAGTTTTAAAATCACGCTTGTTCGGAAAAGGTGGTCTTCCCTCCCGCGACCCGAATCACCTTTTCTCCATCCGATGTTTTTCAAGCCTTCATGCCCTCGTCCGCAAGATTTCACTGAAGCGATTTAAACCTTTGTTAACTCAACATTTTATACCCCTAGTCAATTGACATGTGCAGTCAATAGAGAGTTTGTGTTCTTCCCGTAATTTTCTACCCGTGTACGCAAAAAGACTGAAACACCAACTCCGGATGCACGAATCTTCGCGTCAAGGCGTAAAACTACGGAAGCATTTTTTCACTTTCGGGAGATGAAATTTTTGTCTCTCCAAAATCGAAATTTCTACTCGCATTTTACGTTTTAGACCACTCTGAACAACTTTTGTTCCGTGTCTGTCCATAAATCCTTGGGTTTTGCGGTTTAGAGTGTAGATGGTTCCCTATTAGTTCCCTATTACTCTGCGCGTAAGCATAGGAACGTTAATTTCATCAAGTTCCTGTCGTCCTATCTCGCTCAAATTCGTAGGATTGTTAGGAGAAGATGATTTGAGCATCCGATATGAATTTCAAAATGATCATATCATTAGTAACCGCTGCACATGCGCAGACGGGAAATCCTTGTAACAAACTGAATTTCAACAGTTTTCATGCGATTTTGATAAAATGTTCTGGGAATGTTAGGTTGGAGATGGTCCAATTGGTTTCGTTATTCCCAAACCAATACTTCACTCTGCGCATGCGCAAACTCAAATTTCATCAAAAATTTTTTCACGCCTACTCCTCCGATCTTGCTCAAATATGGAGGATAGCTGGGAGTTGAAGACGATTTGAGCATCCCGTATCAATTTCAAAATGATCATATCATTAGTAGCCCTTCTCAACCGATTTTCGTGGTTCTTGTTTGATCTAAATTTTAGTTTAGTTGTGCAATTACCTTGGGAATTCAGGATTTGGTGACGGGTTGGGGGTGAAGGGGGGTAATTACCGTTTCTTTCAAGCGCTTGCCAAGCCACAATTTTTGACCGATTTTCATGATTAGTTTTTTGTTCAATTAAGAATTAGATCCATTAATTAGCTGATAATAAGGTTAAATTCAGCTGAGTATTCTTTCCTCGACGTCCCCTGAATGCTTTCAAATTGCGAAAGTAGTTCCCACTCCTAGTCACAGGTGTCTGGAAGGCAATGAAGGTTTTCTCACGAACACGATCTGCCATATTGACGGGGAATCGTCAAAAACATCTCCAGGAAATAGAAAAACCCCTACACCGTACCCCTAAATCGTACCTGTTCCTAAACGTGATTAATTTCGAGAGTCCGTAAATTTAAATTTCATGGTTGAATAAGCATAGTGAACATTTTTCTTCGTGGCTCAAATTGGGATATTTCGAACGATACACTACATTTTTAGGCTCAAAAATAGTGGAAATTGTAGCCAGAAAAATTCTCTTTCCGAATAACATATTTTGAAGTATTAATTTTGCCATTATATATGAGCAGAACCACAAAATATTTACTCAGACTCTGCTAAAAAGCGGATTTTATTTTAAAATTCCAAACATCCGGAGTTCGATAGGGCCGAGAATGTCTAGAAATATTCTCTCAGAAGTTCAGAAACTGGGAATTCAGTTATAAGGTTCTGTTTTACAAACAAGAAAAAGGCGCTGGATACAAATCCCTGCAATTTTTGAAATTTTAACATAATTCAGGGATTTGTTTGTATAGAAACTACACATACAATAAATAAATAAAAACAATGTTTAGGAACAGGTACGATTTAGGGGTAAGGTTTTTGTTTGGTCGTGACCAAAATTCATAATTCCCGCCTCTGACTAAATTCATATCTCCCGCCTCGGAGTTCACCGAACTCCCGAGTCGAGCGCTAGTGTAGCTGTATCTGAATGGAACAAGGAAACTACTCCCGAATGTAATTAAACTAATTAAACTTAATGAGTGATCTGTGCTCCCGAAACTGTACAACGCAATCAAAGATTATTGTATTCATGTTAACCATTTATGTTCATCTTTACCTATTGTGTTAAATAATTGATATTCCTCAACCAGTGTATGGACAGTAGCGCTCTCGGCGCGCAAGTTGCGGAAAGATGTGTAACCTGCATTCATTCAGTTCCCGTGTCTCATGACGATTGTATTGCTCTCCCATTTTATTCAACTTATACCGCTGTTGTATCACAATAAATTGTGTTCGATCCCGTAAACCTGTGTGTTTCGTTTCCGTGAATTATTCATTGGTGCCGTTAAACCCGGGAAATTAGTTCGCAGAGCTGAGCATTAGTTCCAGTCTGTGTAACAGGATCCCGTTTTCGTCAAGCACGCCGAGTGCGCCATATTGAAAATCGCAAGTTTCATTCGGTTTGGATCCCGCAGTGAAATTATGTTTTATTTCGGTCCGAGTTCCGCATCCAGTAAAAAGAATTCGTAATATCAGGATGCCGAAATCAAAGCGTAAATCCCGTCAACCTTCACCTCCGACTTCACTGCCGTCAGTGGATAGCCTAACCATGACGGATGCCAAGCCAAAGGGATTCCGCATGGAGCACGGCAAAGTAGATAAATTGCCGGAAAATATCAAGATTATATACCGCAAAATCTCGTCATGGATCATGGCATTAGATCAGAACCTAAATGACGATAATCAAGAACCTCACTCCGCAGTTCGGGTAACCACGGACATCCTCAATGAAGGAGAACTACTATTGGAACAAGTAAACGGTTCCGACATCAAGGAAGAGCTAAGGTTAGCCTGGATCCCGTATATTATCGAAGGTTGTCGAAAAGCAAAAGGACTGATAGCAGAAAAGGAGGTAGCCATCGCGTCCACGCGCACAAAAGGTGAATTTTCGTTCCATGATGTAAAAACTCCCTACGAAGCAGTGAAAGTCATGCACATTTTGCTTCCATCCGTTCCGACTTATGATGGAGACATCACAAAATTTGCGCATTTTATCAGAAGTTTTAACTCCGCAGTACATAATGTTCCGCACCTTCCGGATCCCGTGAAGTTCGAAGCCCTTAAAGGGAAGTTAGTCTCTCAGGCGGAACAATGGCTCAAAGGGACAGCGCATCAAGCTGCTAATTACGAACAATTTTATCAGTATTTGTGTTCGGAGAATTCCGGAAGATACCGAATAGCCAGAGCCACCTTCGCCAAAAGAACTACGATCCCGAAATTGAATCAGATGGACGCCAGTACTTTCGAGCAGTATCTATCCTCAGCCAAGGCATGGATAGAAGCGATTTTTTCGGTGGAAGCTCCCGATCTAACGGGCTTCCTGTTGTTCGAGGCTCTCTTCTCGAGGATCGACGCCGCCCTTCAGCAGAAATTTAATAGGGAGCGAGTAAAGGACGAGGGCTTCATTCCCACGCACGTGCAGTTGTTGGAGTTCCTTGAAGAGGAATTAAGGGTTGTGCAGTTACAGCCCGTGCCGCTAGAGTCCGCCACACGCTCCAAAGGAGCACCAAATCCCGTTCCCGCCGCTCATCCTTCCGATTCCAAACCAAAGTTGGGCCCATCTCGCAGAGTGATCCCGTATCCGTGTGCGTTCTGTAATCAGGAGCACTTTCTCTATCTCTGTCATCGTTTTAAGCGACAATCCCTGGCGGAGAGAAAGAATGTAATCAAACGTAACAATCTCTGCACTAACTGTCTTTCCCCATACCACCGAGTGATGAACTGTACGTCTAAAAGAAGGTGTAGTGAGTGTAATGAACGTCATCACTACCTTATATGTGAACCCGTCGTCAAACCTGAACAAAGACGTAGCCCTACCTTTGAAAGGGAAACCGTGCGTCCCAGCAATGCGTCCGGTGGTCTGGAGAGGACGCTCCTACCGCCTCAGGATTCCGCCCGCTATCGCAGTCAGTCAAGTGAAGTCAGTGATACAAGTGCATTAAGTGTAGGCAGTATCTCAAGTCGCGAGTTCAGATCACGTAATAATTCGCAAAAAAGTAATTCAAGTTTCTGAAGTTTAGGCCACGCCTCTTCTAGGCGTGGCGAAAATGTATCCCGCAATTTCGTCCGCCGTTCCGCTACAATTGGTGAGTTTAGTCATGGTTTTCCTTGTTCCGTTCATGATTGTAATGCTACTAATTGTATTTCCGCCCAATCAAGTAAATCCCGATCTACTCATGTCTTTAGAAAAAACTCTCACTCAATTGATAATATTCACAATAAACAAAGTAACCTCCAACACCACCCCAAATCCATTTTAAAAATACCCTCAATTAATGACTGCGTAAAAAGAGCCATCAAATTTAATGATCCTAGCTTGACACCTACAGCACTAGTTTACATATCTCCACCTCGTAGCTCCCGCTCGCAACGCATCCGAGTATTATTAGACTCTGGTGTGGAAAGTAATATAATTTCCTTAGAAGCGGCTCGAAGAGCCAAGCTCCCTCTGGATCCCTGTGACGCTGAGATCTGTGGCGTTGGCGCAGCTAGACAAGCATTGAGGTTTACGACCTCGTTAGTATTGCATCTTAAGGATGGTACTTTCTTAACTGTAGGAGCCTCGGTGATCGACAAATTAACCATACCTATTCCGAGTCGATCTTTCAATATGCCAAGGGCAGGGGGAAAATTAAAATCACAGTTAGCTGATCCCGAGTTTAGTAAAAAAGACAATATTGACATGTTATTTAGCTCAGGTCTCTTTGCAGCGCTCATGCTCCCGGAAACAGCAGCGCCTAAAGGTCAGGGGCCCCACTTCATGAGAACTCGTGTAGGTTGGGTAGCTTTAGGCAACATACCCAGAAAATTTCCCACTAACTATGAGAAAAGCTATCGCTTCCCCTTCCTCAAGGAAAGGAAGGTCCGATTTAATGAAAGTGTGAAGCAAGGGGAAGACACCCCATTGACCTTGAGACCAGCTGTTACTGACCTAGTTCCCGTTCACACTCCCGTTGACGCTCCCGCTAGTTTGACCCTGAATTCAGATGTCAGTGACCTAGTTTCCGTTGACACTTCCGTTGACGCTCCCGCTCGCTTGAGCTCGCCACCTGTATTCATACGTAATTTGTATTCGTTAGTTCCCCCTCTTGTCGGACCAACTGAGTCAGTCTCCTTGTTTACGATTGCCAATAAGTTGCAAACCCCCAGGGAACGAGTGTAGTTCCCGAACACGTTTGTTGTCAAGTATCCACCCTTGAAGTCAGTTGCAGTAGCGCAACAGAATCGCAAACTAATGATCTTCTCCGTCGTATGTTTGAAATAGAGTCAGTAGAAGAAGCTGCCCATTATACTCCTGCTGAACAGGAAGCCGAGGAAATTTTCCTAAATTCCGTCTCCCGTGATTCGTTAGGAAGGTATGAGGTGGCACTCCCGTTCTCGCAAGATAAATCATCTTTAGGTGACTCCCGCAACATTGCCCTCCGCCGACTATATAGTGTGGAAAGTAAATTCCGAGCTGATAATCAGCTAGCATCCGCTTACAGGGAATTCATGTCGGATTATCTTAATCAGGGCCACATGAGATTCGTTCAGCCTCCAAAGTTAGGTCAACCCCATTATTACATACCGCATCACGCCGTTCGCCGAGAAGGCGACCCTCCAGAAAAAATAAGAGTAGTTTTCGACGCTTCGCAACGCTCCTCAAATGGGAGATCCCTCAATGAGATATTACATGTAGGACCGAGTCTCCTCCCCGAAATAGCTACGATATTAACTCGCTTCCGGCTGTTTAAATTCGCATTCATCGCCGACATTAGGCAAATGTTTAGGCAAATCAGACATCCCTCTCCGGATCAGGACATGCTCCGTATAGTTTGGAGAGATTCTCCTCAAGATCCCATTAAGGACTTTGCGCTTACCACAGTTACGTATGGCACAGCATGTGCTCCGTTTTTAGCCAACCGCGTGATAAAACATTTAGCTGAAACCTCCGCGGAATCCTTTCCGTTGGCATCCCAAGTGTTGCTGCAAAACACTTATGTAGATGACGTACACGGGGGAGGAGACTCTATCGAAACGGCTATTAGAGTAAGAAAAGAACTTCAAGCACTTTTAGCCTCCGCTAGCCTAGAGCTCAGAAAATGGGCTTCTAGTGATCTCGCCCTACTAGAAGGGATTCCCGAAGAGCACGTCAGTCCGCATACGGACTGTGTAGATATGACCGGAGAGGAGGAGAAGCCTCTCAAAATGTTGGGAGTGGCTTGGGATCCCAGATCGGATTCATTCTTTTTCAAAGTACCTGTTACCCCAATGGTTCGCACGAAAAGAGAGTTGGCTAGCCAGATAGGAAAAATCTATGACCCCGTAGGTTGGGTGATCCCGGTGGCGGTATTCGCCAGATCTATACAGCGAGAAGTCTGTCGCTCAAAATGCGACTGGGACGATCCTATTTCCGAACACCTCTCGAGAGAGTGGCAGGTATTGTCCGAATCCTTAGATTTATTGCAGCTCCTTAGGATTCCTCGTCACGTTTCCAGCTCCAACGTTTTGCAGTGGATAGTGGGTTTCGCTGACGCCTCAGAGAAGGCGTATGCTGCCGTGATATACGTGGTCAGTGATGTGAATGGCCAATATATTCCCAGATTGATTATGGCTAAGGCCAGAATAGCTCCCTTAAAACTAGAAACTATTCCCCGTCTTGAGCTGCTCGCCGCCGAACTATTGAGCAAGACGATCTCGAAAGTACGCCCCAATTTCCCTTCCGTCACAGACAAGCATATTGTCACCTGCTCTGACAGTGTCATAGCTCTATCTTGGATAACTGCTGATCCTGCACCAATATGGAAGGTCTTTGTAGGAAATAGGGTAGCAAAAATTCTCAATCATGTTGCGCCCGATTCGTGGTTTCACGTGCGTTCTCAGGACAATCCCGCTGACGTAGCTTCGCGTGGAGCTCTACCATCCCAGATAGTGAATGACTCACTATGGTGGAGTGGTCCGGAGTGGCTGTGCACACCAAGAGCGGAGTGGCCCATTAGAAGGGTACGCCCCGACCTGTCCTCTCCGGATGTAACCTCGGAAATCCGAGCTTCCCGTGCCATTAACTTAATCACCAAGACAGAGGATGTACCTCTTGACATTGAATCTCGCTTTAGTTCCTACTCTCACTTAAAGAGAGTTATAGGATGGGTATTGCGCTTTGCGCACAATTGTCGGGCGTTCAAGAAGCGCTCGGGTCCGCTGACTACAGCTGAACTTGGTTCGGCGGAGAGAAGATTAGTTCGCCGTGCGCAGCAAAGGCATTTCCCGCAAATCTTCCAATCCCTGAAATCCCGTGGGAAGGAGGAGAATTTACCAAAATTTGTAGCTCAACTTTCCGTGTTCCTTGCCCCCGATAACTTACTCAGAGTGGGAGGTAGATTGGCCCTTAGTAGTTTGGAGTATCAAACTCAGCATCCCGCCTTGTTACCTTCGGAAGACAAGCTGACCGAACTGATAGTTAAGCAGGCACATGAAGCCTGTCTACATGTTGGTCCCCGCGCCACTCTGGCATACCTCCGCTCTCGCCTATGGATCATCAATGGTCGTGCCGTAGTGTCCCGTTGCTTAAAAGGTTGTGTCCGCTGTTTCTCTATAAAACCTGTACCGTATGAGACAACTATGGGACAGCTGCCCGAAGGCCGTGTTGAACGAGCCTTTCCGTTTCAAACGGTCGGCATTGATTACGCAGGTCCATTCGAAATCACTTTGTTAGGAAAAAGGGGATCCCGTTCATTTCAGGTGTACTTGGCTGTGTTTGTTTGTTTCGCTACAAAAGCAGTGCACCTAGAAACAGTAATGGACCTTACAACTGATGGTTTCCTTCAATGCCTTGAACGCTTCATGGCACGTCGAGGAGTACCTACCACCATCTGGTCTGACAATGGCACCAATTTCGCCGGTGCCGCCCGACTATTCTCAGAAATTCGCAAGGCCATGGATTCTGGTATCTCCGAGAGCCTACAAGTGCGTTTGGCCGCCAGGGGAGTTGAATGGAAATTCATTCCACCCAGAGCTCCCCACTTCGGAGGCTTGTGGGAAGCTGCAGTCAAGTCAGCCAAACGGCTGCTGATCCTCACGTTACAATCCCATAACCCTAATCTACAAACGTTCACCACAATAGTGTCTCGTGTTGAGGCAATTCTAAATAGTCGCCCTCTAGTTCATCAATCAGAATCACCTGATGACTTCTTAGTTCTGACTCCCGGTCATTTTTTAATTCAGCGGCCCCTCACTGCCCTTCCCGAATCTACGGTCGCTGAGTTCAGCTCGCGTCTCACTCCTAAGTGGAGATTTGTTAACGCTGTAGTCGAGCAGTTCTGGAAGAGATGGAGAACCGAGTACTTACTAGACTTGCAGTCCAAACAAAAATGGAACACCCCATTCAAACCAGCCAAGATAGGCGATGTTGTTCTGATCATGCAAGACAATGCTCCCCCTCTCTCTTGGCCAAAAGGCATTATAGTTGAGTTGATCCCCGGCAAGGATGATGTCTCCCGCGTTGCAAAGGTGCGCACTAGCACCAACATTATTGATCGACCCGTACGAAAACTGTGCCCCCTGCCTATTGACAATTGAGTTACCATGTTAGAATTCCGCTGGAATTGGGGGGGGAGGATGTTTGGTCGTGACCAAAATTCATAATTCCCGCCTCTGACTAAATTCATATCTCCCGCCTCGGAGTTCACCGAACTCCCGAGTCGAGCGCTAGTGTAGCTGTATCTGAATGGAACAAGGAAACTACTCCCGAATGTAATTAAACTAATTAAACTTAATGAGTGATCTGTGCTCCCGAAACTGTACAATGCAATCAAAGATTATTGTATTCATGTTAACCATTTATGTTCATCTTTACCTATTGTGTTAAATAATTGATATTCCTCAACCAGTGTATGGACAGTAGCGCTCTCGGCGCGCAAGTTGCGGAAAGATGTGTAACCTGCATTCATTCAGTTCCCGTGTCTCATGACGATTGTATTGCTCTCCCATTTTATTCAACTTATACCGCTGTTGTATCACAATAAATTGTGTTCGATCCCGTAAACCTGTGTGTTTCGTTTCCGTGAATTATTCAGTTTTCCTATTTCCTGGGGATGTGTTCGTGAGAAAACCTTCATTGCCTTCCAGACACCCGTGTAGTGGTTCACACTCCTAGGGTGAAAAGGAATGAATTCATGTCTCACAGCTGATCAGGATGGATCGCGGAAACCATGTCATAAATAGGTAGGAACCGACATGTAGAATGTTTTGTAATCTACCAGCCATTGTGTACTTATACGTACCTTCCTATAAGGTACTGCTTCACCCTGCCGTCAAGTACCCAGTAATACCTAGGCCCAGGAATGAGAATTATGTACGCCTATAATTCCGTTGACTTCTTCTTGCCAAATTTAAAACTTTCCAGTCATGCAGCATGATCGTATGAGCGAATTTTCATTAATTATCGTCCTAAATTATGTTACATTGTTTTGAAAATTAAGGGCATTGAGTAAAAAGAAATCTTTATCTACCAAAGTAATGACAAGAAAAAATCGTTCTCAATAATATTCTGTCATTCTGTGTAATTTTGGATTTTTAGCTTATTTCGCAGTTTTTATCTATTTTTCGGCAAATTATAATTAAATGAATTCTTAAGCATAAATGTACATACATTTTTTAATGTTCTTGTTCATCATTAATAACCTTCTTTTGACTAAAATTCTGCTAAAAATATAAATTGAACGATTATTAGCAGTTTTTAGCCATTTTTAGTTTTGTTGCACATTTAATGTTCTCAAAAAATGCTGGCCAACGAAGTCAAACTTGCATTTGAAAAGCATGATTGTTGGCGCAGGAAATGAATTTTTATCTCAATCCTAAG
The DNA here is from genome assembly GCA_030762985.1 of Adelphocoris suturalis. Taxonomy (NCBI): domain Eukaryota; kingdom Metazoa; phylum Arthropoda; class Insecta; order Hemiptera; family Miridae; genus Adelphocoris; species Adelphocoris suturalis. The sequence continues at coordinate 76,125,952 of CM061044.1, forward strand.
AAGAGCTATCGTCTGGAAGGCCACATACAGACGTGTGCATGTTATTAGATACAAGGTGATTTTTTATTTTGACATGGATATGTCATTGCTCTGGGGGGTCAACCAAAAATTTCCGTGATGCAAAATTTGTGTCACAATTTCAGTGTTTTTCACGTACAACCCAGCCGTTGCTAGGGGAATGGAACTTCCGCAGTTTTCAGCGCACATAAATCGTTCGCCACTCGTTGGAAAGCGCTTGATTTATGTGATAAATGTTCACATCTCAAGCTACCAATTTCCCCCTCCTTACGTACCTAGCTACATTCCTAAACTAAGTTGATTGGACTATAAACAATTTTATTAAGCCGGTTACAATATTCTTAACGTAAAGCAATAGCATCATTTACTCCACTCCATAGGAAACATTTTCATCCTCTTGACAACAGTCGACTGATAACAACAACTCATTGAAGTGGCTTCTCTCCACAGTTATTTTCAACATTTCTATAAGTAAACCGTTGTTTTGTTTGAATTAGTCGGGATGCGGCCATGCGGCCCAGGGATTCGTTTAAAGTTTAAGGATTTGTTTACAACTCTCGAGGACAACCGTTATGAAATTCCCAATCAAAGACATATCCATGTAATATGGTATCTGCTTGTAAAGCAGATAGTGGAACTCGTTTACGAGTTGTTTAGTTAGGTACTTTAATTAGTAATGGTTTCTTATGTCTTTACTTTGGCCCATAAACGAAAAAAGCGTTAACAAAAAGCGTTACGTTTTTATTTATCTTTATTGAGATTAGTGGGTTTTGAGCCTGTATTGGAGTTTTACGAAGTAGATGTTAGGGGAAGGTAAATCAGCTGTTTCTGTGTGTGCCCCACCCTTATGAGACACCTTACATAGGTAAGATGTCTGGTATGGGATTGAGTGATGAAACAACGGCAATCCATTCCAGTGGATGTTTGGGGAAGATTGATCAGCTGTTTTTGTGTTATCAGCAATTCAAGGCACGAAAAATGCAGACACAGAACCTGTAAATCATATATTTTTAATATATAATTTCATATAAACTCGTAGTTAACGTAGTATGTACATTTGTTTAAAAAGAGATCAATCAGATGAGATGTAAAAGTTCCGATACCAGAATCATAGTACCAACCTACCGACTTAAATCACCAAAACATGTAAGCGGTAAGACATGTCAGCGAGCTTCACTCATTCATTTGCTCGCTGGTTTTTCATATTTAGCGTTAAATACCATCCTTTGGAATTCCATTTTGAGGAAAGCTTTCGTTTTCGGGTTTTGAATTTCCTTGAAGTCGCTGCAGAGTGACATGAAGAAGCAATGGTCCGGGTCGTCAGGATTTAAAACGGGTTTCGAAGCTATTGGAACGGGGACTGAAACGTTGGGGAGAACTGTTCCGCTGGGGATGATCCCACCGTTCAGAGCAGCTGCGATTTTTGATTGATCCAGCCGCACTCGAAAAATGCTGGGTGCCACCTTCACCTCCCCTTTTTTGAGTCTCTTCGTTTCTTTTCTCTCTCGTTCGTTTACTTTCAGCTGAAAATCAACAACTCTGATTTAAAAAAAGTGATATGTTAATTGGTTACTTATACCTATGTATCTTATTAGAAGCTATACCTAACTTACATCGGATTACCTACTTGAATAAAGGTGACAAGAGATATTGCTTCCTCGCTACCGAAGATAGGGAAGCTAAAACTTAAAATTCGAGTGGGAATTTTACCACTATAAAAAAACAACAGCCATTTGATTTTAGTGGAGACCACAACTTTTAAATTTCTGGAAAGTGAAAACAATGCTTCCTCTACCTTTAGGTAGACTTGGAAGCAATTTAAGAGATGAAATTTAGCATTTAGGTACCAATACTTCACTAGTAGGTACATCGCACGGGCATAGTTAATAAACTCTATTTCGCAACATTATAATAGATTCCATTGGAACTATAATGAAAATTCCAATATTGCATTATACCTGCTGATATTTACAATGCAATTTTTAGTATCACTACCTAGCGATTTTTGATGGTATTTCGAGCTTGATCGTCTATTCAATAGATCCGCTTGCAGCGTGTGATTTCTCTATTTTCTCGCGCTTAGAAATTCGAAGGTTTTTTTTCGATGTTCAAGACTTAAGAGAAAGCGAACTATTCAACGTACAGCGTTGCGGGTGGTTTTAATCGATTGTTTGGGATTAAATTTATCATTGACAAGCAAAAAATTATAACTGTTACTTCGAAAGTTTTCGAGATCTCGATTTTTTAAATGTTTAGCCCTTTAATACAACCCTTTAGGGTTGATAAAAATTGATGCCGAGCTTCTAGGACCATCTAGACCCCAAATGTGATTTTTAACACAAGTTTCATACAGTTTGGTCTAGTATTTTCGGAGAAAAGCCGCAGACGGCAGATGGATGGATTTTTTTAAGTTCGATTTTTGGATTCTACGCATCTTGAAACGCAAACCAAACAATTTTCAGGGGGTGTTAAAAAAATTTTTTTTCTTTTTCGATTACAAAGGTTCATTATTGAAAATAATAAACCAAAATTGTTCATCTGCCGAAAGTGAAAACAATGCTTTCGCTATTTATGGTAGCCTCGGAAGCATAGTGTAGGTACTTTTATATCGGTCTGCATAAAAAATGACTTTTCTGCTGATTTCAATAAAAACTTGGTATAGCTGATGATGACCTGAATATGTACCACATGATTTAACTAACATTTTTTAAAGTAAAAGTTGGGTTCTAACGCAACGATAAATTGAACTACTTCTCTGCAGCGGCAAGTCGGTACGTTTGGTCGGATATTGGACGTCCGTTTATACGTTCCGTCTTTTCGTTCACCTCAGTCGGTATTTAACCTCTCCGTAGTAGGTGATTTGTGAACTGAGGTGTAGACTGAGGCACCGTTTACACGCACCGATTTGTCGCTGCATACTACGACTTGTCGCTGCAAGCCTAAGAGATTTGTGTAATTTCCCACAAACCTTCCAATCTAGCTCAAACTCAGACATGTCGTAGCGACTTGCGGTTAATACGTTCCGTCTTGCATGCACCGTATTATAATTCTGACAAATCGTTCAGTTGTATCGTTGCGTGTGAACCCGCCTAATGTAGCAAGTTAGCTACTCACTCGTCTAACTTGTTCATACGTCGCCTTTTTCACTTCCGTATCACCAGCCTTATCCTTGTCTCCATTCGATTCATCAGACACGATCCTCCCAGATGATTCAGGGTCGGGCTTGACATGAGTGGTCGGGTCCAGATTCAGGGCCCCTAGCAGCCTGTCTTTCTCTTGTTGTTCATCAGTTGCTTCCATCATTACATCATCCTACGGATTCCATTCAAATTGTTACATCACAAACATAAGGCACTTACATATTCCAACCTAAATACCTAAACTGAAGTACCTAACATTCAAAAACATCCAAGTCAAAAATTTTCGAAAATAGGGTTGATTTCGAAATTTAATGGCAAAGTCAAAAGTTGAAAATTGAAATTGCAAAATATTGAAAACAGCTAGATAGGGAAAAGTGACCTAATATGAGATACTTTTTTTAAAATGGTGACAGAGGCCAGCCAAAAACAATTGGAACATATCGTTTTTACTATTATTGTTCATTCATATCCCCTATTCAATATTTTATATCCAGATTTCAATTAATTTTCATCAAAATGGTTGAAAAATCAGCTTACGACAAATTCCGTGTTTGTCAAATATGAGATACACAGCGTTCTCAAAATGATACTGTCTTATATTAGGACAACCTTCATTGGGAATTCCGAAAAAACAGAAATTTATAAATTCTATGATTTAATTCAAATAGATTCACTAAATGAACTCAAGTCTTACCAATTATCATTTACATATCTTTCGGAGGAGCCCGTCGTCACTAGCTAGGCAAGTACCGATGTAAAGACATCACCATCATGCCATCGAAACAGTACTGAAGTCAGTCGGTTTGTCGCTCTATATAGAGGGGTCAGTAAAGGGGAAAGGGAGGCCAATTACGCAAACCACTTATATGACCACAAACATGAACGAATTGAAATGAAAGACTGTATGAATATGTGACACATACTTGAAAATTCAGAAATATACAAACACCGTAAATTCGACGGACGCATTATTAACAAAAACGTACCTGACAACACATCAGATACCATATTCACAACACTGGACAGACTAATGAAAAAACGCAAAACACCCACAGACGAACACATTGAAGACTACTTAGCCAAACAAACTAGGAACCCATAATTTATAAATAGAGCTCACAGTATTTCGTGAACTTTCATTAGAAGCTTAAATATTATATTTATTTGATTATAACCATATCAACATTGAAAAATATTGATCGACATTAAAATTAATAGATTAATTAGTTATTAATAATTAATCATAGTTGATATTATAAGCTTAAGATAGGATAGCAGTTAAATCTAGGATAGAAGTAATAACTCACCAACAGACAGATTTACTTACTTCCAGCACCTTTTCCTTGCCTCTCCTCTCTACCCCTCACCGCTACGACCTTTCACTTCTTCCCTTCCCCTCCTCTCCACCCTCTCCTCTTCACTGTCCCTTCTATAGAATAAAGTGATAGACCGACTGACTGACTTCATGATGGTGTCTTTACATCGAAAGCACTATACTATTTCCAAACTTACTTGATACTCGAACCTTCAAGGGTCAGAAATCTTATCTGGCTCACACCAAGGCCTTCCGATGTGGAGGCCCTAATTATGAGGTACCTAGAAGAAGCGCAGAACATTGATTCCCTTCTGCCCTCCTTAAGAGGGCAAAAGGGAATGTGGAAGTCTCAGCTGCAAAGTTGCAGCAAAATATTGGGATTGAATGAAAATTGAATAATCTGTGATTCTGATAAGTGAGCTTTTTGTTTCGAAAAAATGGGTAGGAGACCTTTCAGTTTTGCGTTACAAAATAGATAGCGCGGAAGAAAGAGCTTTACCCATTCGTAAACTGAGGCTCTTGATTGTAATTTGACTTATTTGTGCCTTTGATAGCTTAGATACTTGACCTAAGAATGTTCGTTGACCTAAACCAGTCTATTTTTCAACAAATTATTTTTATTGTTTTTTATTATTATTAGTATATACCTATATATATTTTATATATATATATATATATATATAATTTTTTTTTTGCCTAAGTATTTATTTTTTCAATAACAGACTGTATCAATTAATTTGGTGAAATACTAATCGATCTTGTTCCAATAAAATCATCAGAATGTTTCAATGTGTGGCCACACTATTGAGGCCAGTCACATGAGAAGGTAAGACTTCTGAACCCTTCTATTCAAGCGAGTCCCTTCACCTTCTCCTCAATTCTATGTAAGTTTGGAAATACTGTAGCTCCCCGTGCGGGGATTCACCAACTCCCGGCCAGAGCCCCAAAAAAAGCATCAACTCCTACCGCTCTTGAATGATCAATTCCCGCCCAGGGGTCGTTTCCTACCGCTAATTTTTTTTCAACTCCTCCCATAATTTTTTAAACTTCTACCCAGGAGAGGTCAGTTGAAGACAAAGCAAAACATTCTATACCTGCTATAATTTCTAAGAAATTTCACAACCTGTAGCACCAGGGATACAAGTCTTGCTCTGAGGCTGATGGGTGGGAATTGACTTTGTTTGGACACTGAAACGGGTGCGACTTCGGCACCGTCCCTGGGCGGGAGTTGAGTCCTTTATCTCCCCGATCGCTCGGGTGGGAGTTGATGGACGCTCCCCCGTACTCGACTTTCTATTAACTACGGACTCCTCCAAATGATATGTAAATGATAATTTTACTACTATACTAAGGAATTCAACTATTACCTACTATTACAGCGGACCTTTTAGCTTAACCCCACCAGTTACATTATTTGAATTTTGCGTTCAAACTCACTATAGGACTGCTGGCATCATCTCTGATTCTCTTGGCCGCCTTATTTTTAGCTTTCCTTGGAGTTCTTTCTTCCTTCACGGCGGTACATGGGTCACGAGGTGGTATGAGTGAAGGAACAGCTCCTTCGCGTAACCTTGGGGTTTTCAGTGGACAAGTCAGGATGACGTTTTTCAAATCGTCGTAAGCGGACGTTTCGCGAAGGATATCCTCCTCAAGAAAATGCTTGCTGCATATGCCAACGCTTGGGGTAACCTAGAGTATAAACAACATTAACCATAGTTAGTCATGTACCAACTATTTCGGTTTATTAATATACATATATTATGTTTTTGGGCTGGAAGTCATTCTAAAATTTGCGACCGAAAAAAATGCAACGATGCAACCGATAAACAAATTCGGTAACTCTGCAGCAACAATAACGGAGCATTTTCTTCTATTACTATTGATTTTCACGTACAACCAATGCGTTACTAGGGAAGTATAACTCCCTTAGTTTCCATAGCAGGAAAATGGTTCGCCACTTTTTGGAATGCTCTCATTTTATCTCATCATCTCATGATCCCTAATAGTCCAGTCAAGTTAGACATGAAAGTTAAGAATTTTTTATATGTTGTTAAGAACTATACCAATAGTAAGAAACCAGATTTGCAATTTCCAAAGACTTGTGCGACCGGCGTTATAGCCAAAAAACAACGAAATTTTCGCACTTTTTTCAGTTTTTGTTCAATATCACAGTGAAGGAAGCATCTTACGGGTATAGTCACTCAATACTCGTTTAAAGTAGACTAAATTTGCAACAATTTGAAATCAAAGCGAGCTCTGTACGACCATTGGTCCTCAAGATGCAGCTCTTAAAAAATAGGCTTATTTCCAAAAAAAAAAAAAAAAAAATTGTCAAAATGGTCACTTATTCTGTGAAATATATTCTAAAGCACGCATCCCACGTCAAATATCATACATAGTGAAGTTGAAGTAAATGTAATTTGCTTTCATTTGAAACCAGGACGGTACCTGCAGGCCCAGTGGTTCTCTCAAAAACGGCAGATAATCAAAAACAGTCATAAGTGTGTTTTGGGGGGAAATGCAAATAAACTGGTCTCACGTATTTTTATGGGGTTTATTTATTATTATGTGACACTAACGAATTGCTTGATGAAAACAACGGACCAGACGGGTACCTACCAATCGGATAACCCGGAGATGCTGTAAAAAAGAACACCAAAACAGCGGAACAGCTCCGGCGCTGCACAGCTCATTCCAGCTATGAATTGACTTTTGATGAATCCACAGACATTCAAATTGCTCAAGAGCATGTGTCGGGAAATGAGAACTACAAGAGACGCTTGATACCTCTTCCTTGCGACGCCTTTCAGAAAGAGGGAGTAGAGGTGACTGTTGCCAGACATCGTCATGAAGGCACTTTCGAATAGGGCAGTAGCTAGGGTTGTCATAGTGAGAGAAGACCTCGATCTGCTCGTTCTTCTCAATGGTTTAGGCGCTGAAGTAACAAATGTCTACCTTCAGAAGAGCATGAAGGGCGAAGCTGGCTGTGAAGTGGCTGTTGCCACTACTCCACCACCACCTCCTACAACCACCAGCACTCCCAGCAATCACCAGGGACAGTTCTCTTCACCCATGCGTTTACTGGGAGTGATACCACTTCTTCACCGTTTGGCCAAGGAAAGACCAAATTTGCCACACTGCTCAGCAAGAGTGATTCATTTGCTAGGCAAGTGGAGGTCTTTTTTCAGCCAGACTCCACCCCACAAGCCGTGAGAGATGCAGGCATTAAGTGCTTTGTGGCTCTATATGGGGGTGACATCGCACGGGATTCTTTTGATTTCTTGAGTTATAAGACTTTTGTCACTTCAGGGAGCATGAACCTTGCCCGTTTGCCACCGACGGAAGATGCTGCTGGACACCATGCAGCAAGGTGCTACTTCCAAGTGCAGAGGTGGCGGGGGTCAACTTGAATCCCACAGATTGGGGGTGGAAGCTGTCTCATCAGGGACTCACCCCCGTCCCCACCACCAAAGATTCCGCACCACCTGCATTTGCGAAAAATTGCATGCAAATGCAAGAAAGGGTGTTCTGCGAGCTGCTCATGCTGAAAGGCTGGGCTCACTGCTCAGTCCTTTGCCAATCATGCGGTGGAAAATCATGCTTCAACGTCCCAGGTGTGGACTTGGAATGCTCGGACGATGAAGACGACCCCATGACAGACTGGGAACCTCTCCCTGCACCCATAACAGCGGCTGAAAAATCATCTTTGTCCAACCCCAAGCCTGGGCCTTCGAAGATGCTAAAAATTTAAATAATATCATCTATATCATAGATAACCTATATCAACTAAAAGTATTGCCTTTTTACCTTAAAACGTTCGTATTGTCACTTTTTAATTAATAAACCCCATAAAAATACGTGAGACCAGTTTATTTGAATTTCCCCCCAAAACACACTTATGACTGTTTTTTATTATCTGCCGTTTTTGAGGGAACCACTGGGCCTACAGGTACCGTCCTGGTTTCAAATGAAAGCTAATTATATTTACTTCAACTTCACTATGTATGATATTGACGTGGGATGCGTGCTTTAGAATATATTTCACAAAATAAGTGACCCTTTTTTTTGTGGAAAAAAGCCTATTTTTCAAGAGCTGCATCTTGAGGACCAATGGTCGAGCTCGCTTTGATTTAAAATTGTAGCAAATTTAGTCTACTTTGAACGAGTATTGAATGAATATACCCGTCAGACGCTTCCTTCACTGTTAGGTATAATGAGCAAAACTGAAAAAAGTGCGAAAATTTCGTTGTTTTTTGGCTATAACACCGGTCGCACAAGTCTTTGGAAATTGCAAAACTGGTTTCTTACTATTGGTATAGTTCCTAACAACATACAAACAATTCTTAACGACCGGACCTTTTGCAAGCACGGATGTACACCTTGACTGACCCATAAGCCATTGTAGTGTCAAGGAAAGCTGAGTTATAAACTAATGTTGCTAAGTAACTGTAATGAATAAATGATGTGAAAAGAAGGCACTACAGTGTGGGTATACTATTGAGTAGTAGGTACTTGTAAGTAGTACGTACTAGACAATGCATAGACCTCTGATCAGCTGATGGGCTCCTGAAGCTGATGATTTCTGTCGTATTTAATCTCTGAAGCTGAAATTAAGAGACTATTGAAATGATTGGCTCATCCCTACTCAGCTGAGTGAGCTGAATTCTCGCCTGTTACCCCTAGGAAGTTGAGATTTGAAAGGGAGACTCCATGGGATATTAGGAGACGATTGCAATTATTGGCTCTTTCCCAATCAGCTGAGTGGGCTAATTTAATTGTGACATTATTTTCAATAATTTGTTGGTTTACGTTTTAAAATGCGTAAAATCCGCACATGGAGTTATATTTATATCGGAACGTTTCTGTTGTAGACGGAAAATTCAGATCGAATATTCCAGCAATGCAGCACGATCCTATGAGCGAATTTTCGTAAAATAGGTAATTGTATTATATTATGTTAAACATTGTTTTGAAATTTAAGCACTTTGAGTGCAAAGAAATTTATAACAACCATAGCAAAAAAACTCATTCTAAATTCGATTCCGCAATCCTTTGCGGACTTAGGATTTTTACTTTGTTTTGAGTTTTTTATTGGGTTTTCAGCATGATTAATTAAATTTAAGTACTTCAATCAGCATAATTTTGTGCATAAAGATTTAAATGGTCTAGTTCGTCGTTGATGAATATTTTTTGACTAAAATTCTACTTAAAAATATGCATTTAATGATTTTTATCCGTTTTTAACCATTTTTAGTGACTTTTTTTTCCACAGTTTTTGAAATTTGACCAATTTAATGTGTAATGACCAACGAACTCATCTTTTCATATTTGGAAAGCTTGATTTATTGGCGCAAGAACAGATTTTTAGCTAAATCCTAAAGAGAGTTATCGTCCGAAGTGACACAAACTATGTTGTTAAAATCTAGGAATCATTCCAGAATGTCATAAAACGGATTTCAATAAAGACAATTTTCAAAAATGTTTATTTTAAAATTTTTGGAGCCATTGCAATTTATTTTCCACGAAAATTCGCTAAAAACGGATCATACTTCATGGCTACGAAATTCCAGTTTTATAGGTTGAATAGCAAAGTAATTCGCTCCGAAGCTCAGATGATAATAGATAAACTACAATTACTATCAAATCAGATTTGTTTTAAAAACGACTATGAAAACTTGCAATAAATTCCTGATTTCGATGCTATTCAACCTAGAAGCTGGAATAATGTAGGCACGTAAGAAGACCCGTCTTTTAAAATCTGAATCACAAAACGGTGACTTTTGGTGTCGGACAAAAAGACCCTTCCATTTCCTGGTTCAAAAGTTTTCGTGATCTCGATTTTTGAATATTTCAATCCTAAATTTCATCTCTTGGGGTTGATCAAAAGTGAGAGAGAAAGGCACATACTTGGCTGATACATGATTTTTGTGCCGAATTTCATAAAATTTTACAATTTGGTCCACTGTGACGGTGATAGACTTTGGTTTGTTAGTTTCGGAGAAGAACAAACTTTGTGCGGTGAAGGGGGGGGTGCTAACTTATCTTTTCTTGGTTGATTGCAAAGTTTCATTACTGATTGAGAAATAAACCAGAATCGTCCCTCCGACGATTGGACATGTATCGATGATAAACAGCGTTCAACTACCGCATCTGGAACAATTGGCGACTAAAGGGGGGATAAGCCCAATTTTTTTTTTTTTTTTTTAATAATAAACCCAATTTTCGGTTATTACAGATTAATAGTAATAATTTTTAGTAATTAATGTATGCTCTTAGTTTATCAAATAAGATACATCCTTATTACAAATTATAAACATGAATATAGCTCTCATGAATGTTTTACTACCGTACTTAATGAATTATAATATTATTCTGCTGTGATATAAAAGCAGCTACCTCTGAAGGGAAGAGGAGGATCAAAAACTGGTCGACAACTTCAATGCTGGAAGAGAGATTCTCCAACTGATCGTTGTTTTGCATAGAGAGACCAAAATCAAGATATTTTAGAGAGGTTCTATGAAGAAGTGAAAATTGCACTTGACATAAACACTTTGTTTTACTTTTTGAATATTACCTAATACTTTCAATTAAATTCATGAACATGGCAAATATTTTAATTCAAAATGTAAAACTTTTATTAAATACCTATTTTGGGGTAGCGATCATCTACACCGGTCGGCGATAAGTAAATACCTATATCAACTGCACTTGTTTACTAAGCAGGTAGCGAAGGACGTTTCCTTATCGTCTGCACCGATGAACCCCTACGCATCTCTCGAATCAACCAGTATCAACCAGAAATGTCGATCTGTTTCATTTTCGACCAACGTGACAACCGCAAAGTTCAATAGTATGATCTCACGACACCAGAACCTAACATTTTTGTTTTGATAGATGTTTTGCTGAGGATTCAGATTGACATGTGTATACCAGCCTCAGCAGTAAGCACGTGACACTTCCTCCACAAAACCGTAAATTTCTCCGACGCAAAAAACTTGTTGAAAAATCTATTGAGGAATATCGACTTGGGCGGATTTCACGCTTTCATTTTTTGAAGGCAGTCCGTCGACACTACAGTAAAAAATTGAATATCTTAACGATTAATGTTATTTTGACTTTTATGACTATTATATTATGTCCTGGAAATGTTTAAATTGAGGCCGACTATTTCACTATTATTATAAACATCCTAAACGACCGGTGCAGTTGATATGTAGGGAGGCTCCGGTGCTGTCAATCATCGGTGCAGTTGATGTGGGTAGCGGTGCTGTTGATAATACCCCCTATTTTGTTTATGACTATTTATTAATATAATGATCGGAAAATTAGCCTACTATAACGATTTCCAAGTGCCTGGTTATAAAAATTTGATATTTGAAATTTGATATTTCCCAGGCACGGAGGTAAGCCCATACTAAATTCCACCCCCCCCCCCCCCCCCCCAGAAATTGTTGTCTAATGCCGCCTATAATGTGAAAAGATTGATATCAAGGTTTTCTCCTAGCTTTATCACACAAATACAAACCTTCATTTCCTCTCGTCCGATTTTCGTGAGCCACAACATTCGGGCCGCCTCATCCTTCGGGAAGCTGAAGGTCGAGACGTAGGGCTCCCCGCTCTTGAAGTAGTTGCTCTTGCACCCAGGAACGCAGCATTTTCTGGTCATCACCGTGACTTAAAAAAACCGTTTCAAAGTGGAGAAAGCTTATTTATGTACGTAAAAATTATTTCTGCGATGACGCGAGAAACAAGGCCGTGTTCCAGCAATACGGTCCAACCAGATAGTTCGGAGCGGACTGGATCCCAAACCCCGCCGGCCTAACCTGGTCGAGTGACGTCACGACCAATCCCAGAGAGAAGTGAGGGCTGACGTGTTGGTGGGAGGAGGCGCCATGCCAGGCCAGCCCACAGTCGATAGCGTCAGCCGACCCACAGTGGGACGAAATCCGATTCTGGCTGGACCAAATTTGTTGTCTCCATCTTCTATAGGAAATCTCGCGATGTTTCCAAATATATCCCGCGTTCCTACTTCCTATGCCTAAACCAGTGTTTATGATGAATGATCGCAAGACGAATTTTCGTAAATTATCGCATTATAGGTATTGTTTACATCAAATTGTTTTGAGATAATTGAACAGTTTGAGTGCAAAGAAATTGGTAACTACCAATTTAATGTCAAACAAATTCTTTATAACCTATATTCTGTACGAACTAAATCACTCGCGACGAAGTTGTAGAAACCCATTTCAAAACGGAAGTTGAAACACTTCATTTTTCGTGGAAATAGATATTTTTTCACTAACTTCCGTTTCAATATTCTGTACTTCTAAAAAGATTTTAAATTTTTAGATTTAATGCGAAAATGCTATAGGTGATGCTTTTTAGCTTTAACAATAAATTTATGTACATTTTCAGTGAATAGGTACATATTTTTAATATTCAAGTTCATTGTTGATAAACTTCTGTTGATTAAAGTTCTGCTAATATTGCACAATTGACTTTCTTCTTTACTCTGAATTCTAATTTCTTGGGTCGAGATTACAAAGAAAGGTAGTTACAACGAAAAAGCATATACTTATCATACATCCGTTCATAAGTGTGATTTATCGTTCATTGTTTATATAATTCTTTTTAATGCATTTGAATAGATGTAACATTTCATTTATGTGCGCACGCAATCATGCCAGAACGTTAAATAACGCTCTCGATTTGCTTTGGTTTATAAGTTCAATCCCCCCCAAAAAAGACGCTAAGCCACAAAATGCATCCAATTCGGGAGTGAGACGTTTCTTCAACGGGTTGGACGATTTTCGCCACCGTACTGTCAAGTGTGAAGGTGGATTCACAAATCTCACCAAGACTGACAATGTATTCCTAATGTTGGAAAATATTATATTTCATTTATAAATTATATCACCTAAAAATAATATATTTCATTTATAAATTATATCACCTATAGCAATTTTTAGCAATTAACATCATTAATATCAGCTATTAACAATTTTTAGCCGTTTAATCAATTTTTAGTGATTTTTTTTTTTTTTTTTTTTGACCAATTTAGTGTGCTCAAAAAGGGCTGACCAACGAACTCATCCTTTCCTTTAGAAAGCCTGATTTTTTGGCGCAAGAACGGATTTTTTATCTCGATCCTAAGAAGGGCCGCTTTCACAAAAAAAAAAGTGAATGGATCCAAGTTCAATGTAAACCATGGATTGATCTCCGTTTGAATTCATTCCGGTTTCACCAAGTTGAAATGAATTACTAGGAACGAGTTTCCGACTGAACTCGGATCACTGAAAACTTCAGTTGAACCACCGTTGATCCAAGATCCCAGGTTGTACTTCCGCTGTTCCAGTGACATCGAGAAGAGATGCCTTATCTCGGGAGCGGGGAAGTTCGGGTTTTTTTCCCCCACTCATCATTCGTTAATTCGCTCGGTCCCGCGAATGCATATTCGGTTTGTACTTTTTGTGTTGATTGATGAGATTGTGCGATTCTTTATATTTATTGATGGAATCAAAGAAGAAGCATAGGGAACCGGTATTCTCCCCCTCGAAGAAAGAGCACCTCCTAGAACTCATACAAACATAACCATTTTGATATCCTCGAATCTAAAAAATTCAAGCCTGTTCTGTCCACACTAAAAACGATTTGGTGGAAAAAATGGGCTTGAGGAATTCAATTCCGGTTCTTACCAATATCGAGAATGGTCAAAATAAAAAACACTTTGGGAAAATATTTTTAAAAACCCGTGCAAAAAGGAGCCCCTGCCGGGCTTTGTTTTTTTCTCACTCACCATTCGCTTGGCCCCGCGAATGAATTTTGGGTTTTTGCTTTTTGTGTTATTGTGTGATTGTTTATATTTATTGATGGAATCGTAGAAGAAGCAAAGGGGAACAGCGTTCTCCCACTCGGAGAAAGAGCACCTCCTTCATAAAATATAACCTTTTTTATATTCTCGAATCTTAAAAATCGACGCCCATTCGTCCCACTATAAGAACGAAAGATGGGAAAAATTGGATGAGGAATTCCATTCCAGTTCTTACCAATATCGAGATTGGTAAAAATAAAAACACTGGAAAAATCTTAAAAAAAAAAAAAAAAAACTTGCGAAATGGGCTCTTACCGACGCGCACGATAGCCTTTACGTCACAGGTGAGTAAAGTTGAATATGCCATCTATATAATCTCGTCTACTCCAATATTCATTACAATTGGAAAAGCCCGTGTCACCACGGGATGCAAGTACAAACTTTAATTATGCAAATGAAAATTTGAAGTTTAAAAAAAATTTGAAGAGAATCGGTGCAGGCGTTCAAGCGTTATCACTTTGTATGTATCCTATTATTATAATAGATGTATCCTATTATTATAATAGATATATATATATATAGATTTATATATATATATATATATATATATATATATATATATATATATATATATATATATATTTATAACTTGGTAGAATTATCTGCACCAGTTTTCTTCATGCCGGTCAGTTTAAAAAAAATTTGAAGAGAATCGGTGCAGGCGTTCAAGCGTTATCACTTTGTATGTATCCTATTATTATAATAGGTTATCGTATTAGGAAATCAAATGAAGTTGTTAATATTGACTTTCAGTTGAAAGAGGTGGCATAGAAAAAAACGTCTGCCAAGTTGGGTGTGGCACATAGCGTCCTCATTACATAGATCATTGAAAAGTTTAAATGAACTTGAAAAATTCAATAGCGGAAAAGAGTAAATCAAGAAGTAGCTTGAAACGTTATAATTGGTCAATTAAGAAACGAAAAAATTACATTCAATGTAATTTACATTTTTGCAGAGTGAAGTTCTATTGAAGCAGGAACGATGAAATTGATAGGGGACCGTCTACACCTTAGCCCGCACATTCCATAGAAATGTCATCCAAATCGGATGAAAACTGTGGAAAATAAGCATTTTACAAGGATTTGCGAACACACACAGACAGACAGACAGACACGGAACCAAACAAGTAAAATGCGAGTGACATTTTTGATTTTAGAGACCAACAATTTTTTCTCCCGAAAATGAAAACAATGCTTCCGCTACCTATAGGTAGACTCGGAAGCACAAAAAAAGACAAGTAAATGAAAAAAAAATTGATAAATGATAAACCCACCACAAAATAATAATGTAAATCAAGTAAAATAGAGAACACGAGTCGAGAATGTTGGCCAAATATTTATGAGGTGGATTGGTAAGTGAGGAGTCGAGCAACAATTCATCCTAGTCCCCCCCCCCCCCCTTATAACCATCCGAGAACGAGCGTTCAACGCTGAGAAACCCAATATTCCGGACAGTGTTGGGCATGCCCTTATCGTCGAATACGAATACGATTGTTATCGCGATAATTATTTGTTGATTCTGAGTCGACTGCGATTATATTCGCATTCGTGTAATCGTTGTCGTCTGACGGCGATTACACGAATACAACCCGTCACGGTCATGACGAAATGACGTCACGGTCATCAATTTCAATAGGGCGTCCCTCCTATAATATGCGAAGCCTTGCTACTATTACCTAGCTTCAGAGGGACGTCCTTAAAGGAATTCAACGATTGGAGCCCAGCCTATTTGTCTCAAATCTATTTTAATAGTACATCCCTCTGATGCTAGGTAATATTAGCAAGACTTCGCATATTACAGGAGGGACGTCCTATTGAAATTGATGAACGTGACGCATTTTTATGGGTTGTATTCGTGTAATCGCCGACAGACGAATACGATTACACGAATTCGAATATAATTGCATTTGACTCAGAATCAACGAATAATTAGCGCGATTACAATCGTATTTCTATTCGACGATAAGATTAGGCCCAACACTGATTCCGGACGATCTCCGTTCAATAGTCAAATCGCTCCTTCCCCAAATACTCCCCCACCCTCCTCTCCAAGGGCCAATCCGAAATCTCCAAGATTTTTTGCGCTACTAGACCGAAATCGGGATCGAACAAAAAGTTCCTTTCATGCTTCGTAAGTGGGAAGATTCGTAAATTTTCGTATTACACTATGTTACATCGTTTTGAAATTTGAGCATTTTGATGTAAATAAATTGTTAACTACCAATTTCAGGGCAAAAAAACTCGTTCTAAATAATATTTGACGGTTCAAAAAATATTTTGAATTTATAGCATTTTGCAGTTTTAGCGAATTTTCGTAGAAAATGAAGCAATTGCAATGGCTCCAAAAATTTTAAAATCAAAATTTTTGAGAGATTTCTGTATAGAAATCCTTTTTGAGACATTCTGATAGGAATCCTAGAGTTTAACGCTTTTGGTGGAAAAAAATCATTTTCCGAAAAATGTGGAATTCGCCCTTTTTTCATATCACCAACGATATATATATATATATATATATATATATATATACTTATACATATATATATATATATATGTATATATATATAAATATATATTGCAACATTTTGGCACCCATACAACATTGAAGTTAGGAGGCACCCTCCTTATCCACTGGTGTATATATGTATTTTATGGTGTATATTGCTTCAAATGACCTCTAAAAACAGCAAGGTATACTTTTTATTTCATTTTAATGGTTATTTACTGAATCCCATAATGCTATACTTGTGGCACCATTCTTGGAGAATTTCAAGTCACCGTCTATGTGGCAACCATACAATATTGAAGTAATGTGGCACCCTCATTATTCCCTGGTGTATATGTATATAAATAAATATTCTAACATTGTGGCACCCATACAATATTGAAGTTAGGAGGCACCCTCATTATTCCCTGGTGTATATATTTATTTTATGGTGTATATTGATTCGAATGACATTTAAAAACAGCAAGGATATTTTTATTCCATTTTAATGGTTATTTACTGAATCCCACAATGCTATACCTGTGGCAATCTTCCAGGAAATTTCACATCACTATATCTATGTGCCAACCGAGATATACAATTACAAATCACTGACTAAGTGGCGACCACTTTGATACCTAGGTGGTATCTGCGACGTTGCCAAACCACCTTCAGAACAGCAGACAAACAACCATTTTATAATAGCGGACAAACAAGAGCGAACCAAGGATTTCACAACCCCCATTGGTCTTCCTGGGTACTGTTGAGGTAAACAAACTATGGTCAAAGATCCAGAGACTGAGCTTCAGGAAGGAGAATGTTTAAATCTCGTAGACTTTTAGTTTTGCCAGCAGATTAGGTACCTAGATAATTTAGTTTTGTAATTCTATATCTTCTTTTGTTAGTGCAGGTACACAGGTTGTTAGTGATAGGCGCTGAATGTGGATATTGTAAAACCACAACCAGCAAGCAAAATTTTTAATAAGCTTTGAAAAGGCGTAGGTATTAAATGTGCTCCAATTTTCTCGACAAAATGTGAATTATTTTTCCCACAGAAATCGTTTTGGGTTCTACGAAACCTGGATAAAAATTTCTTTTCGTGGAGCTACAGCCAGTAAGTGAAGGGTATTTTTATTCCTTCCACAGTTACGGCCAGATATAAGCAACTTTCGTCGTTAAGAATAGCCCAGAACACCACGGAGATCACTCCGGAGGATTGACCAGTGCAGATTGTGTTTTCGAGTTGGAATGGGGGGGGGGATGTATCCCCTGATGATTTATACAAGAATTTCTCTTTTAAGAGTATAGGATAAGTGAAATAGTCGCGAAAGTCGTGAAGCAGATTTGGGGGGGGGGGGGGGGGGGGGTAACGGAATAGCACCTGAGTACAATACTATTTAATCAATGTTATTTCTTGGTGTCATTCACCATAATGATTATCACTTATCAACTCCCTACCTATCTAATAAACCGTCTTTATGCGTTTTTCAGAAAAACATTATCTCGTTTAAGAGAATCGTTATTTTTACGCGGAACCATCGTAGTATCACCATATAGTACATTGGTGCACAACTAAGTGCCGTCCTTCTCACCGGAGAGAAAGAGTTCATCCCCATCATTATGGCTCCAGATGTTTTCCATGGATCTCACAGGCATGTTTTTTACCTTGGTAATATGAACATTCCTCTTGAACGATGGAAATGGTGGCGCAACTACGAGGTTCTACCTCGGCCAAAAATTCTCTTACCCCAGCCCATCATTACTCTTGCAATTTGTGTGTATTGCACAAAAGTTGAGAAGAAACATTCTCCTCCGTAACTTCAAGATGTCTAAAGAAATGGAAGTTTTAGTGGACAAAATCCTAACTTTTCAATTTGGAGTACACGACCTCATTACGAAAATGAAATAGTATATTTGTGGGTAGTTCTTGGTTGCTTAGGAACTAGTAGGTAACACTTAACCAGATATACGAATGAAAATTGTCTATACGTTTCGAGACAATCGTTTGAAATCCCAAAAACACGTTCTGACATTGTAAAAAAAATATTTCAGTTCCACCTTTGCCGAATTCCCATCAATACAATCGTCCGTAAAACGTGATCAGCAATTTCTAACCCACAGGGGCTCCAAGAAAATCATCAAACCTAGGAAAAAAACTGGAAGACACAAATAAAATAAAATGAGCAGTTCTAAAATTCCAATTCTTATCCGACCTTAAATATCCATGCCCCTTTTGTAAGAAGCCCTATGGAGCGAGAAAATGTTCCAGTTTCAAGGTATCAAGGTCATGATTAATAAATAAAAGGGTCATGTGACCCTTTTGTATGGTTAATGTAAAAGCCGTCTACCGGCTGCCCACAAACTCGAAAACTGTCCTTCACAGACCGTTTGCATGTATTGTAAACAGTTCCGCAACTTCCACCTTCAATATCATCCTGGACAAAAAAATGGAGATCGGCGTTTTTGACTTCGCTATCAGGGTTCAAATTGATAACTGACACACCGTTTCGATCGGAATTTAAATCTGCATAACCATCGGAAGCAAAACTCATGGATCCCTCCAATTTCTCGTCTGGTTTGGATGCTAAGGACCAACCTCGATCGGGAGCATCTCCAACCTCATCTGCCCGTAATGCCAACATCTCCGGATTCAAAATCAGGCTCGACAAAGTTCTTATATCTACTAAATTCTACGACGCACGATGTTATCTCCTTCAGCTAGATGACCGTGATTGCCCGAGGACAGGCGATATCAAAAGGAGGGACATCAAAGTACTTTTGAGACATTAAAAAACTTAAAGAAGAGCATAGAGTTCTATGCTTGGTGTACTGTGGTCGAATGTGAATTACAAATTTATTTTAAACCCACCACAAACTCATAGGAATTATTTTGGCTGTTTCATCTAAATTGCTTCAAGCATGAGCCTGGTCCTCCACTGGAAGCGACTTAAGCGATTTAGCGACAAGGCGACTTCCGCGAGGCGTCCTGGGACGCGACTGAGCTCCTCCATTAGAGGCGACTTAGTCGCGCGAAGTCTGTAGTGGTGTGTTGTAGACTGCATTTATTTTTGGTAAAATGGACGACATAGATAGTTACAGTGGAACCTGGATAATTCGAACTTCTTTAATTCGAAATCTTCTTTAATTCGAATGTTTCTCTTGGTCCCGGGCATTTTGTATTTAAACAATGCTAAAAAAATCGTGGATAATTTGAATTTTATTTTGGATAATTCGAAATTTCGGCGTGCTTCTCAAGGTATAACTTTTAAGCTGCGACTCAAAATAATTGTAAATTTATCGGGAAATACGTTTTAGTAACGATATTCGGCAAAAGGTTTGCGTTAGACCAAGTGCATGCAAGTCAGTGCCATCATACAGTGTGATAACTCTCCTTCCCCTCCCGCCCACCGACCGTCCCAAAACAGGACCAGGCCAAGGCTGAGCAATTCGCCAAAGAATTGGGAAAGCGAAATTTCAACACGATTTTTACGAAATTTCATTACGTTTTTACTTGTAATTATTGTTGTTAATCATAATAAGGGAATGTAATGAAAGTACAGAAACAAAAAATTCAGCGTAACTCCTAAAAAAATACGTTTTTGATAGTGAGTGTTAATTTTAACAAGGTAATGTAATTGAGGCGCGAAATTGAAAAGTTCAACGTAACTCCTCTGGAAAATTAACATAATAGTCCTGTAGATGTTGAGGTTCGCCGTTCACAGTCGAAGGGTGCGCCGAGAAAACATGGGAGGGGGAAGCTAGGTCGCTCGAAGACAAGCGACTGATCCCATCCGGATGGGATCAGTCGCTCGTCGCCTCAAAATACGCTTAGTCGCGTCGCTCATATAGCTTGCAGTGGAGGAGCTCTAATACGTTTCAAGCTTATGGGATTAGTCGCTTGTATAGTCGCATAGTCGCTTAGTCGCATAGTCGCTTCCAGTGGAGGACCACCCTTATATAGGTATTTCTTATGCCTACTGCAACATCCGAGTCACCTTCCACTTCCACCCTTATCAACTTCTTCACAACTGCGTGTAAATGCGGATGAGGACATGCACAACTAAAGGGAGGAGGCATCTACCGAGCATTTTGCTGGTTCGGGTGTTATCTTGCTGTCGATGCACCAGCCTAATTTTCCCCTTCGACACCGCCTCACCTTCTAATTCAGCCAATGTACAAGATATAGGTGCTAACCGCCAATGCCACTAGGAGCTCGGCTGAAAAGGGGCAACTGATCTATAGAAACGGACCAATTATTGAATTTGTTAGTATTCAATTGAGTTTGTATAAGATATGCACGTCTACTAGTCCAAAACCGATGGCGACAAGAAAAATAAATCTCAATTTGCGAAAATATGGCTTACAGCTAGAGGGGGAACCATATCGGCCCTTAACACTTTCATCCATGGCCAACTGAACCATGGTCGTCTGCTATCTCAAGGTGGATGGGTGTTACATGCAGATGTGGTTGAAATATAAGAGTTTGAGCGCCCAGAAACGACTGTTTTGTTGATCGCTGAAACTGTGGCCCATCATACCAGGATATTGATAGGTTACGTGAATTCAAGTCTGCTACCTTAGTATCGCTAGTCCAAAAACACAAATTTTGGGTCTGCAATCGACTTATTGGTAAATAAATGAAATATGAATCAGATGTACATGTAGATGTATACTGTAGTTATGCAAATCTGCCACTCGAATATCGCCGGTTCGCCAATGTAGACGTCGTTCAAAAACACTGATTTGGATTGGGGTCAAAAAGAAACTCGTATATACATATTACTCAAATTACGGCCAATATTAATTGGTTTAATAGGTAACTTAGAAATACACGACTGCCATCGAAGCGTCACTGGCTTACTGGTGAAGATGAAGTCAAAACAGTAAATCCTTGACACAAAGGTTTATTATTTTCCATTACAGATATAACAAACCTGAGGCAGAATCCGTTGGTAACCCCCGGTCAAATACTGTGCATCTGATTGCGCACTATTAGAATGATATAATCAGTCGTTATTGTTCTATATCTGATCTGATTTATATTTTGATTTGATTTTTAACGCATTTTCTTTTAAAAAAGGAAAAATGAGCTATTGTGTTCACTTATTTAGTTGATGTCTGTAAGTATGTCCTCTTAAAATTGTTTTAAATGCCACTACCCGACGTCCGATTTTGATGAAACTTGGTATGGATGTAGTCTGTAACATTGTGGAAATAAAGATGTGCCAGGGGTTGATGACGACTAAGGGGTCATTGATCAGCTGATTGAGTTCCCAAGCCATTTTGTCTCTAATTCAACGCAGGAAACATCTACTATTTCACGCGGATCTCCTTACAAGAAAATACGCTATCAGGTCTCATTTTGTGAGCACTGATCTACTTGTTTATTATTTTTTAATAACACTATCCCCCTCCCCCCAAAAAATCAAGGTCATGCCCTCACGACACAGGTACTGGTCCTGGGGGTTAGTATTACACGTCTCCTCCTCAAAAAATAGACATCTATGTAAAAAACGGGCTTCGGATTCGGGTTCAGTACCTTCAAAAACCCCCAGTACCAGCTTCGCCTTCAATTTTTTTTTTTTTTCAGTGTAATAATTTATAGTATTGATATGGGTTTCCACAACTTCACTGCTCTCCAGTCTGTGAGTCTTATCAAATGAAAGTCGTAGGACATCTAATTATATATCTGCATTTTATATCACATGTCATTTTATTTCTTTTTCATGTAATACATGTAATGAATTTCATCTCATATAATACATGTCATATTATGACGGAAAATTCAAAATTGTCACTAGACCGCTCCTTCTCTAACACGTGATAGTTTTCTAAGGAAATTATTATTTCGTAAAATTATATTTAGGTAATTCACTAATAATAAAATTAGCGAGACTAATTGAATTCTGTATTATAAGGATATTATAATTAAATTGCGTTTAAGATTGAGTAGTCATGCCAAAATTAACCTTATTTAGACGAACCACCTCAGGTGTACGACGGGAGTCGTGTGTGGACAATTTGTATTTTTTGTCATAAATGCGCTAAAAATAAATTAAATTTCCAATGTTTGGTAACCATTAGTTACAAAGTTAGACTATTTACGACTTTCGTCTAATAAGTTTTTCAATTGGTGAGACAGTTTCTGAGACTAAAGCTCTTAAAAAATCATTTCACCCAAATTGAAAAAAGTGCCGTTTTTTACAAGCGGTTGCATGATTACTCATATTTCAAATTTTAATAGGTTATTCTACGTAGAATTTAACTGCCTTGAATATTAGTAATAGATGTTTCCTTGCTAACTAGCTTAGTTTTGGCGTAAGATCAAAAATATAGAAAACAGTTCGAAAGTTGCGATGTTTTTTCGCAATAGCTTAGGTCGCCCAAGTAACTGGAATAAGCACACTTGGGTTTTTACTATACATGTTGACTCTAAAACTACGAAAATCGAAACAATCCGACCTTATGTTGAATGTCGCATTTGGATTTATTATTTTCAATAATGAACCTTTGTATTTTGAAGATAAATCAACTTTTTTTCTCCTCTATTTACTAGACAATTTACTAGTAATGTGACATTTTCGGTTTTTTAAACATTATTATTACCTATACAATCATTTATGTATTTATAATTTTCATCACCATTTATCACATTCATTTGAAATTCCCAAATCTCGAGAAAAATAGGCAAGGAGACTAATAATTCCATACCACTTGACGATGAGAAACAAAAGAAATTGAATCTCAACTCAAACTCAAATATTCATAAGGCATTCATAAGACTTCAGATGTATAGATCCTGTAAAGTATTTTGGATCACATCCATCGAACTATAGGTATAATACATAATTGAAGAAATAGTAAGAGCATCTATGATCAAGTAGGCACTGCACAGGTACCTACATACCGACATTTCTTAAAGCATTGTTATACATTTTAGTAACATTTTAAAATTTTATTTATATTATTCTTTTCCACAAAATTTGAGAATTGAAACATTATTTGGAGCACTGACACAGTACAAAGCATGAAACGTCACTTGTCCGATAAGTGCAATCGACCGTTCCATCACACATTCCTTTGCACAAACAAGACGGTATGGAGTCTTTGGGCATTGTTGATTTCGTCACGAAACGAGGTGATAAATTGCCGTTTTTGATTTACTATTTATTCAAAAGCGGCAGGATCCAATTTTGAGTGTAGTCCCAACTGCCAACACAAAAACGTGTTATTTTTAATACATCACTTTTCATTAATTTCTCTTCTCATGTTCACAGAATAGCTTTTGTTTTTGACTGGTACGATGAATTGTCCATAAAATATTTTGAGTTCAAATTATGAACGAAAGGCTACGAAAGTAAATTAGTAAAAATAGTAAACCCACGTAGAAAATCCCTAAAATCATTAGTTCATTTCTATATAGCGAGTGAACAGAACTTGACCCGGTGAATCGTGACAGTTAGTACCTACTCGGAAACCAGGGACAAAGTGAAAAGTCACGGATCCAGGGGTCTATCGTTAAATATCAAAACCACGATTGATTGGCTGCTACATCGTTACTGAAAGCTTATGCCGCACAGCTACAACGGTTTTCCCTGCCCTTCATGCTTTCACAGGGTGTGTGTGACACCACAAGCAAAATTTTGACTAAAATATCTGCGGTGATTACCTTAAAACACTATAAACCAATAGACGCCTCACTTGGAGTTGGAAGACAAATTACAGAAACTCGGCCAAAAAATCTTGAGCATTTGTACTTAACGTTGATTTAAAAAAAAAAAAAAAAAAAAAAAAAAATTCAATTGGCTGACGAACTCTCTCAGTATAATTGTAAACTTTTCCTGTGTACCTTGCACTTTAGATGCTTTATTGTTTGAGGTAATTATTACTTACATATTTTTGGTTGAGTGCTTTCGATTGTCAACTCTCAAAACTGGATCCTGCCTTGAGTAAATATGAAATCCAAAAAGGCAATTTATCACCACACCACTTTGTTTGTGCAAAGGAATGTGTGGAACGTTCTCTTACTCTTGTCGAAAAGTTACTTTTCATGCGTTTTCCAGCGTCAGTTCTCCGGAGAATGTTTCAATTCTTAAATTTTATTTTAAAAAATCATTTAAATAAAATTTAAAATGTAATTAAAATGTAGAACAATGCTTTACTACATAGTGGCACGTAGACGGTACCTATGCAGTGCCTACTTGAATATTCACAAGCTTATACATGTTCTTATTATTTGATCAATTATGTTATGTTGATACCTACTGATGCATGTGGTCGAACTTCCCTATAGGTACTCAGTGAATCCGCATTTTCGGCTAATTGTTCGTCTTGTAAATTTGGATCGGAAAGCGCGGGTCAAACCTGCTTCCTTCGTCAATAACTATTTCGTAGCAATTTTCACAGATAAACGCAGTTATATCATTGTCATCAATAAAAGATTTGGTTGATTTGCTACATCTTTGTGGATACTGGTTCCGCAATTTATCATATTAATAATGATTAACAGGACGTTTCCATTTTTTCCTACCGTTACGTTACGGCGAAAATATTGATTTCAATGTACAACCAATGCGTCAGTAGGGAAGTTAGTAAATTATAAACTAATATTGTTAAGTAACCACATTGAACTAATAATGTGTAAAATTAATCATTATTAAATTAAATTATGTGACTGTAGAACCGTAAGTCTGTCGTTTGGTTTTTTTTTTTTTTTTTTTTTTTTTTTTTTTATACATGGTTTAATGTCGTTCTTATGTATTCCTTCTGTTATTTTCTGGCAAAAAAGAGTAGGCACTGATCAAGAGTTACATTTCCAGGTGGATCCCTAGGGCCTCGTATTATCACATTAAATCTCAATTTTCGGAGAAAATAAATTATCGTAGTTCATAAAAACTATATCCACGATGACCAAACTGTTTTGCAAAAGAAAACCCGTACATTTTATAGAAAAAATGGGAATATTCCGAACTACTTCCGAAAAGTCGACTGCAGATAAACAACATTCACAGCAGGTTAACACAACTGAATGTGATAAATGTGAATGAATAAATTAATGTGGTAATTGGTGGTGAGAATTATAAATAACTGATTAAGATATTATTAATAATAATAAAATAATAAAAACGGAAAGTTTCACATTACCTGTCTCTAGTTAACAGAGGAGAAGAAAAAAGGAATTTTTGTCAGCTTTTACCGTATTTTAAATTAAACCTGATAATTTTAAAAGTATTTTGCTAATAACCAAAATATAGCTGGTTTAAAAACGAATAATTTGAGCCTAAAAACGGTTGTTTGCGTTGGGCCATTCGTAAACTATTAGGGTCAAAATGGAGCGCGCTCCCATGCCATTTTTCCATTTTTGAGCATCGTATAACTAGGTACTGGAATAATGCATAAAAGATGTTACTTCATCACGTATGTACCATCTTGAAATACTTCTGTGGAGATGATCTTGAATTTTATTTTACTTTTTGTTGCATAACTGGAACTTTCTATTCCATTCCAGATTTCCTAAAGTCCCAAAAATTCGCCTAAATGGATGATATTACGTAAAAGAGGACTATAGGAGATCATCTAGGGTCCCCTAACACTCCTTGAGAGTATTCGGTCAATTAGATTCAGAGTTTCACGTGTGTTAACCAAGTTGATATCAATAAGGCGATAAAATGCATGGCAAACCTTCCTAGAAACCTCTACCCAACTACCCTCCAAGTTTGAACATAATCAGACCAATAGATCGTAAGAAATCGACGTTGTTAGAATCTGACGTTTGCGCATGCGCGCACCCTATTATTGATCCGACAACTATGCAATTTAAAGGGAACCATCAAGAAGCTAACCCACACAAAACCAGAAAATTCCATAAAAATCGGTCCCTTAGTCTCCGAGTTTCACAAGTGTCAAACAATTTTATTTTTGCGCATGTACAATGGTCATTACTCAATCAATCGCAATAAAACTCATAGAGCATATTTCTGATACGTATAGCCAACTACCCTCCGGGTTTGAACAAAATCAAACCTATAGATCGTAAAAAATCGACGTTATTTTATGAATTCACGTTTGAGCTTACTCACACGTCATTATTGATTCGATTGTAATGAAATTCATAGGGGAACATAAAGAGGCTAACCAACACAATCCCTGAAAATTTCATCAAAATCGAACGAAAATTTAGATTTTCTTGTGCTTTTGACTGGGAGTAGTTGTGGAGTCGTCCAACACATGGTCGGTGAGGCTCTCAACACGCCCGACCGCACGCCTAACCCTGAGACAGCGTTCCAGTTGTTTTAGTTCTTTGCTTTTTAAAAGACAAGAGGTGGGGAGAAGACGAGGTTATTTAAAGCAATGGCCGACCCTGCCAGATCTCCGGTAGCCATTCAGTAAGCAAAATAGAATGTGTATAATATTATGTATATTATAATATACACGAAACACCCGACAGCGGCGAAGCACACGGAAAAACGATGAACTACAGCTGTATATTTGTGATCCATAATCCATTCAACTGGCACCCACCTCTCAAACTTCAAAGGCTCTTTGTTGGTCACTGAATCAATGTAACATTGTGATTATGAATCCTTATCATCCAGTAGAGCCTAAATTAAATAGAGAAAATCTTTTGTGTGTTTATTGTTGAAGTTAAGGTAAGATATGAGGGGTTGACAATGTGGCACCCTTATACGGGTGCCATAAAAACGAGGGTGCCACTTCGTATGCTGTTTTCATTGTTTCGGGTGCCACAGAGCTGGAATATATATATATATATATATATATATATATATATATATATATATATATATATATTTATATATATATATATATATATATATATATATATACATGTGTGTTTGTGTACCTTGTAGAGGCTCTACATAAATAAAAGATTTTAAAAAATAAAGAAATTAAAAAACTGTTGTAGATTCTTATTTTGTAGGGATTTTGGTATTTTAAAAAAAGTCATTGAGGATGAAGGACTTTTGAGGATTTTGTTCCCTCCGGCAGATAGATCGGTCACGCCTCTCAAGTGCCTTCATTCGTAATGTATACCTCATCCGCATTGCATAACTGTATTGCTGTGTGCCTACAGTGGCCAGTCCAAGATTGCCAATGCTCTTCCCAGAATAAATTAGAGGTTTTATCTTATCTTCTTCTTTGTTGGCGTTACAGCCCGGGGTGGGCCCTAGCCTGCTCCACAACCTTCTTCCAGTCATCTCTTCTGGTAGCCTGTGTCCTCCAGTTCCGATAGCCAGCACGTGCAACGTCTTCTTCGACTTCGTCCGCCCATCGCAGTCGCGGTCTTCCTCGTCCTCGAGTACCCCCTGGTTTCCCATTGAAAACTTTCTTAACGGGATTTTCCTCTGCCATCCGAATAATATGGCCAGCCCAACGAAGGCGCCCGAGCTTAATGAATTTTACAACGTCTATCTCCTTATAAAGCTCATACAGCTCGGAATTCAGTCTTCTCCTCCAGACTCCATTCTCACAGACAGCTCCAAATATCCTCCGCAGTATCTTTCTTTCGAAAGTCCTGAGCATGCTTTCTCCTTGCTTACCCATTGTCCAAGTTTCGGAGCCATATGTCAACACTGAACGAATCAAGGTTCGGTACAGTTCACATTTTACTTGATGGGTCAGAAGACGCGATTTGAGGTGCTTCACGAGGCCCCAATAGCACCGGTTGGCAGCCGCCAATCTGCTCTTTTCTGGTTTTATCTTATGATTTTTGATATTTTATGAGTAACCTAACATGTGAAGTTCATTCTTAATTATATCGTAATACCCAAAGATGCTTTGATTTCTGGCTTTAAGCCCCAGCTCAGACTGACAACCTAATTTAGAGCCCCTTTTAACGAATTTTTGAAGAATATTAAGCTATTGCTCTCGCCTCAAAATTTGTAGAATGTGAATTTTTGAATAAATTTTATGCAGAAATCCGTTTCAGGCTATTCTGAATCATATTCTTAAGTTTAACGCATTTTAGCGAATTTTTGAAGAAAATTAAGCTATTGCTCTCGCCTCAAAATTTTTAGAATGTGAATTTTTGAAAAAAATTTATGCAGAAATCCGTTTCAGGCTATTCTGAATCATATTCTGAAGTTTAACGCATTTTTTTATGTATGTATGTATGTATATTAGGGTGGTTCAAAAAAAAAAAAAAAAAAGTTCTGGGATTTTTGGTCCCCATTGCGTTTTTGCTTCCTCGGTATGTCAGAATGACTCTCCTAAATTTTTAGCAAAAAATATTAATCCTAACCACTTTACCTGGGTCGATTTTTGCCAGTTATCGACTGCTATCGTAAACCAACCTCTAAATTGGGGCCGACGTGATGATTTGAAGGACGGATTTCAATTTTTTTAGGTCTATTTATGGGTTTTCGCATGCGCTGAACACGATGAACCTATTTATTTTACGCTCCGTCCACTAGTTATCCGGTAAACTGGCGGAGGGCACTGCTCGAAGATAAGTAAAAATCGAAAATTTCACCGAAAATGCTGTCGCCTGGTTAAGAATCGTACTAGAAACATGCTATTATGGTCGGATAATATGCTTTGGCATATTCTGAACGTGATTCCGTTTTTTACTATACTTTTTCACTTCGTCTATCGGCCATAAACCTCAAATTACTTGTAGGGTAATAGACAAATTCACCCTAATTTCACCAGAAATTATGTCGCGTTGATAATTTAAGGTCCCAAAATACCTTGTGCCGATAAAATTTGGTATTTTTTTTTATGTTTCGATATTTCATCGTGTTTAATTTTTTTTTTTTTTTTTTTTTTTTGTATATTTTTGTTATGTTATTCTCGTTAAAATGTTATGTTTTGTGAAACTAAAATTATATTACATATTATTTTCAATTATACTGCATCATTTTTTATTTAACAATCCAATCACAGTTCAGACAATTCAGAACTATGAATTTGACCCCGGAAAACCGATGGAAACTAAGGAATTTTACAGAAAAATGGGAAAATTTTAGCTATTTTCTCCATTTCGCCGCTATATTTGGCGAATAAGTACAATGCCGGTTCAGGTCCTTGCCAAATTACCTACGGCTTTGTATCGAGTATCCTGGAAAATACCAAATTTTATCGGCACAAGGTATTTTGGGACCTTAAATTATCAACGCGACATAATTTCTGGTGAAATTAGGGTGAATTTGTCTATTACCCTACAAGTAATTTGAGGTTTATGGCCAATAAACGAAGTAAAAAAGTATAGTAAAAAACGGAATCATGTTCAGAACATGCCAAAGCATATTATCCGACCATAATAGCATGTTTCTAGTACAATTCTTAACCAGGCGACAGCATTTGAAATCCGTCCTTCAAATCATCACGTCGGCCCCAATTTAGAGGTTGGTTTACGATAGCAGTCGATAACTGGCAAAAATCGACCCAGGTAAAGTGGTTAGGATTAATATTTTTTGCTAAAACTTTAGGAGGGTCATTCTGACATACCGAGGAAGCAAAAACGCAATGGGGACCAAAAATCCCAGAACTTTTTTTTTTTTTTGAACCACCCTAATGTATATATGTATGTATGTATGTATATATGTATGTATGTATGTATGTATTTGGGTCATTCCACGAAAGTCCACCACTTTTCAAGTCCAGTTTTTTCAAATGGCAAAATCCACCAATCGGGTTGATTCTATTTTTTTTAAACTCATGTTAAGGTCTTAAATGAATGTATTGCGTGGCAGCGCAGGGATATCAAAAATGGCGCTTGTACACGGTTTCAAAAATTTCGACTCCCCAGGAGAGTGAAAGTTTGCACAGGAGAGTGAAACATTAATTATTTTCTGAGAAGTTCTGAGTTGGACAACGAACATGAACGGGTATATGAGGGTGACAAGTAAACTCCGAAACGCTTTTATTTATAGTATAAGTAGGTAAATATCAAAATACGAATCTCTCATCAAAATAAGAAATATTTGGTAGTAAAAAAAAACGACTAAAGTAACAATATCTTCATTAAAATGACTTTGACTTTTCATTTGACTTGAAAAAATTACTTTAGATTGCAATCACGGTGTAAGCATTTGACACTCATTGGGTCACAGCAAACTGCTGTCAGAAGGGCTGTGATGTTGTTGCACGAAATAATCTTGGCGTGGTGAAGAGAAGTGATTATCAATGACAAATTTTCGTGGTGAGTGCACGTGCATGTGTCCCTATCACTCACTTTTGGAATGAGAATCCAAAAAGGTCTCAGGGTACAGAATGCACTGTAACTTATCTTACACGGGTATGTCTTGAGAAACCAGCGTGCAAATTTGTCAGCGTATCTAACAGGTACCTTTTCTGTTTTTTGATTTTCTTGCGAGTGACAGTGTCCTTCTTACCAGGACAAATTCTGCTGACATCATCTTGTTCAAAGAATTTCACCACGTCCAGTCGCACACGCTCTCCAATTTTTCTCACATGGTGAGAAACACCATGGTTCTTCATCACTGATCTATTTTTTTCTATTTTTTCTTTGAAAAATAGCATCATTCAACTGACGGAACTGGTTGATGAGTTTGTACTTTCGAAGGTACTTATTACGTGTAAATATTATTTCTTTCAGCTCAGTATTAGTTTTCAGTCTCTTTAGGTTCCTGTACCCATCCAACACCTGGGAAGTAAAGACTTTGTGCAACAATAGCTGCCTCCGTACAGTTTGGCCACCAGATTTCATAATTTTTGAAACTTGGGAATTGGGAGAATTTTGGAGGGAATTATTTCGTACTTTAGCCCTGCAAAGTCTCTGTCTCATTCTGTCAACATCCCTTTTAACTTTTTGTTTTCTTCTTCCAACTTTCTGTTCCTCCTTACGACTCTGGCTCGATCTCTCCTCACTTGCTTCCTCCCAGTTTCTCTGCGGGATGATGAAGGCTCGTTCGTCTCACTCAAAGGTGGTGAATTCTCTCTCAAACATTCTCTTAGTTGAGATTGTTTTTTCTTTCATTCCAAGGAAATATTCTTCCGATGTCTCCACTGCTTCTTTTGGGCACGGTGCTCCCTAGCTGTCATAGCACTCACCAACTTGACTTGACCTTTTTCCTTGCGTTTGACATACTTTTCAGCTGCCTTCTTCATATGAACTTCGTGTGCAGCGGGGTCACTCTTTATCCTCTCGCACCTACGACGCTCAGCTTCCCTCTTTCTTCTCAAAATCTCCTCCCGTGAGGGATTACTTTTTCTCGGAGCCATCACAGTCTACAAACAAAAAATCAAGACAAAAAACGCATCAAAAGGATGAAATTTACTCTAAAAGACGCAAAAATTCAATCTCCTGCTCATATCTTCACTCTCCTGGCCCCGAATTTTTTGATGTTGGCAGGATAGTGAATACCAGGAGAGTGAAATCTAGGGCTAAAAAAAGAATATCCCGTGAACAAACAGGGATCTGAAATCCCTTCTTTCAGAGGCTGGAAGGGGTCATTAAATGCATTATAGTTACGTTTGAAAAAACGGAATATTTGGTTGAAGGTCGATTTTCCCAGCACCAGGATAGTGAATGGTAATAAAAATACTCACGTGTTTTCCAAGAGTCGTCCTGCAATGGCAGCTTGCCCACACGCAACTCGAGGGACCGTTGAGCTGGTGTGCTCACAAGAGGCCACAGTAGTGGCAACAAAACAAAAAGAAACTTCCCAAACTCAAAACCGCGCCGTTGAGAAGTTCAAACAGAATTTCCAGGAGAGTGAAGCAAAACTTATGTGACAAGACTAAAATACAACCCCCCTCCCCACCATTTGCTCAAAATTGTTTTCATTCATTGGGGGTCCATTCTAGAGTTTTCAGAGACACAGGAAATCACCTGAAAGGATTCTGAAGCCGACATGCTCACATATATTTTACTCCTTGAAGTTACCAACCTCCTACTTGTGACAACCAGGAGAGTGAAAAAAAGGCCTTCTGATAGTGTAATACATATGTGTGCATAGATAATTAAGCAATTATATGCCTGGGATCCGATAGCATTAATGTCTTCTTACAATAAAGGTTTTATTTTTCGTCTGAAATGTTGCCTGGGAGTGGAGAAAAGTGCTTGTGACAGAAAAGTGGTGGACTTTCGTGGAATGACCCATGTATGTGTCATTCCAGACGATAACTGTCCGTAGAATTGTGCTAGAAACATACTAACATGTGGTATAATCGGAATCAGCGTAAAATTTCCTATAAGAATATGTATCAAGTTTTCAAAAATTTCAAAGTTGAAAAATCAGTCCAAAATCGAAATAATGCCGTTCGCTAGTTGTAAAAATCGGTAATATTTGCATGAAACATTGTCCAAATTCAGATTGAACTACTCTTATGGAAGTATCCCTGTATAACCAATCCTAGAACCATGCTGTTTAAAACGTAGGTAGTAGGTGCTACTACTACAAGGTACTAATCTACAAGATTAGTTTAATAATAATAAAGTATGAGTACCTCCTAATTATTTTTAATAATTTGATTCCATGTTTGTCTATCAAAATCATAAACTAAAATTTCTCTACACGATCAATAGCGACTGAAATGTCGAAGATTTCTTCAAAAATTCGCTCATGGGGTCATGCTGCATGACTGGACTTTTTAATTTCGAAAATGAAAATACACTGCCCGAAATTTCAGCGAAAATATTCAAAAATCGAGATCTTAAAATCTTTCTATATAACAGTAATGATTTTTTGAGTTTCATTTATAGGTATCCGCCCAAAGAATCGAACGAAACCACCCCGGTTGCTATGCGCTTATTCTTTTGCTTTCCCTAAGGGCTAAGGCATCGACAAGAAAAAAATACATCAACATGGGAGTGAATCGTAACCAGTAAAACATGTATCAAAATTTGCCTTGAAAACTTTGAAAATTGTATTAGCCGATGATACAATTCCAATGGAATTTTGACTTTCCGAAATCGAGTTTATTATAACTTCTGTATCATTTTGGGCTTGTGAAGCGTAGATAGGTAATCACCTACTTCAATTACATTATTTTATTAAATTATTGATTAGTAAATACTTAGGAATTACTCTTAATTAAATTATTATTTCTATTCCAACAACAGAAGGTTAATTACTTCCGAGTCTACCAAGGTCGGAACGTTTTAGCCAATTTTCTACAAAAACGAAGCTATTGCAATGAATCCAAAATTTCTTTCATGGAAATTCGTTTTGAAATTCATTGAGTTTAACGCTTTTTGATTTGTGATGTAGAGTTTGATCAAAAAGTTCTGGTTCTTTTCAATATGCGCGCAAACAGAGGGTCGTTGAAACTTCTCGGTGGTCTCAGTGTTACTACTCTTTCTGAGTCAACTGGTTATTCTGATCAACTTCGGAACCTCCGAGGCTAATTTCTTTCCTAATCTTTCCTAAGTGGCACAGCACCCTTCATTACAATGTGAACGGCGAGCGCTTGTGTAGATGCAGTGTGAATGATGTACCTAGGTACCTACCTGTGCTTTAGGTACCCACCTCAGAACTTTTCTCTCATTCGAACTTCTAGTGTACGTACATCAACAGTGTACTTCAGTGTTTGATACCTGCTAAATTCGAGCTAATGCACGAATCAACGATAATATCGTCAGTATTTGTATTTAGGCACCTATGTTTATTATCTTAACTCCAGGTGCCTATTCCTATATTTTTTAGGATCCGTATTTTTGGGACTTGACAGCAGTCGCCTCCAGGTTGGCAAGTCCTGGGTACTGGCTTATTCAATTGTGAATAAATATCTATCAGAGGACTGCAATGTCCCTTGAACTGAATAGATTTTATTCATGGTTTTGATTGAGCTTGCTGAGAACTGCTTATCAAGCCATTTGCAACTAACAATAAATGTGTAGGTACCTATATTATGTACCTACGTGTTTTTTAAATATTTATTTCATGTTTCCTAATTCTACCCATCCATATCTGCTCGTTAAATACCTGCGCTCAGGATTTTTTTTTTTTTTTTTTTACATCAAACAAAATGTCACCTTGTATTTGCATAAAACACTGCAAATCCTTGCATTATTTTCTGTTACAGATAACAAACCTAAGACAGAATCGGCTGTTTTTCCCCGATCAATTTATTCAAATACTGATAATGTAATTACCTACCTACTATTGGAATGATATATTCAGTAGAATACCTCTATTTCATTTGCCATCGTCTCATGAAGTGAATGCATAACACAAGTAGGCACCTAATTGAGTCAGGTTTAGTACCTACAGAAAATTGGATATTACTTATTAACTTCGTGATGAAACTGTCTAAACGGTTTCAATTTTGCACCACAAATATGAAGACAAATTCTTTCTATCGGGACTCACCATTGACCAGATCATGAGACAAATGCTCAAGATAACCAAATGTCCTCATCAAACCAAAATTTCATTTCACAGATAAAAAGTTGAAAAAAAAAAAAAAAAAGTTCCAGTCATGCAGCATGATCGTATGAGCGAATTTTCTTATACTATCTATCGTATTATAATATGTTAAAGTATTAAAATTTGAGCAATTTCCGTAGAAAGAAATTCTTAATTAGGTAATTGTGGATTTTTTTAAAAAATGTCAGAAATGGTGAATTTTGTTCCTCCCACTCTCCCAAATTTAAGCAATCGCCAAAATCGTAGTTTCTAACCGATCTTCAGTCACATTCGATGCAGGGATGAATTATCTGAGAATATGATTCCCTTTTTTATTTTTTTTTTTTAATTGCTACTTGCTACTTATTATTTCACAAATAAGGTCAGAAAGGTTCTAACCTCCTTTCTGGTCCAAAATGAGGTACGTACTGAAAGGTTTGCGAACCCAGGTTCTTAGGTCTAAGACTTATTTTAATCTGCGTTTCCAATACCTGAAAAATTAGGTACACCGAAATGGGCGACCTATATAAACTGGAACATAATATGTCAAATTATGACTGGTAAAGCAAGTATCCCTGGCAAATTAAAATTTTGCATCCCTAATAATTGTTCGCGAGGTTTTAGGATTTAAATCTATTCTGGACATCCTAAATAACAGACATATTTATGAACTCATAATCACCAATTTAGTCCATTTTGTTCGAATTTAAGAACGGATATTTACTTAGTATTTTTCTCATTGTTGAAACGAAATGTTTGTTTTATCGCTATTTTGAAGGACGTTAGGTACATCCTATCTAAGTGGTGAGGTATAAAACTCAAATAATTAGTTGTGTAAATGTTGGGTACCTATAAAAATTGTTGTAGGTATATTGATTTATTGTGTATATGAATATAGTACCATTTGTTTTACATTTTCCAATGGTGAACCAAAACATCCATTTCTTACATAGCTCCTTTAGTTTTATTATGGATGGCAATGGGTTACAGGAGTTAGTCACTGTACCTACATATGTTTTGTGTTATCATCCATTTTATGATTTCCTGCCACCACTATTCAAGACATGTCAGAGTTCACATGTGATTGTTGTGACACAACTCGGTAAAAATTAACTATTTTGCATCGCTAAATCAATTTTAATTATTCTGGAAGTTTTAATTATATTAGACGCTAACGTTTAATATTCACATTACGATTTTCGGCCTCCCATCCCTTAGCAACGCTCAAGTTGAAATTTACTGTCTGCAAAATAATTGTTAACTATCAATTTATTGCTGAAAATTTTGTTCTAAATAACATCCTATTATTTAAACAAAGATATTTGATTTCTAAAATTTTTTACATTTTTATCAATTTCGTAGCACATTTTAATGAAATTTAATTACAATTTTGAGCATAGGTTTGAGTAATTTTTAAAATAACAACTTCATAGTTAATAAACTTTATTTGAGCAATTTTCTGCAAAAAAAAAATAAATAAATAAAAATAAAATAAATAAATAAAATAAATATAAAAACACCGATGTTTAGCCTTTTTTGTCATTTTTTTTAGTACATTTTTTGAAATTTGGCCAATTTAATGTGCTCAAAAAGTGTTGTCCAACGAACTCATCTTTTCTTCTGAAATGCTTGATGTTTTGGCGAAAGAACGAAGTTTTTATCTTCTTTAGCCTCGCGCCTAGCCGGGGGGCTTCGCCCCCCTGGACCCCCCGGATCTTTTCTCTTTTGTACTGCGTAGAAAACGAGGATAATTTGCTAGGCAAATTTCGGGAGTTGTACGACCAAAAAAAATTTGACCAGTCAACAGGATTTGAACCCACAACCTTCGTCTCACGAGACAAATTTTGTTACGGACATTACAAAAAAAATTATTGGGGGTCGGCCTAAGAATTGCATAGCAATTAATATATACATTTATAAAAGCGTTAAAATCCAGGAATCATTTCAGAATGCCTCAAAACAGATTTCGATGAAGAAAATTTTTGAAAATTTTTATTTTAAAATTTTTGGAGCCATTGCAATAGCTTTATTTTCTAAGAAAATTCGCTAAAATGAATAATTAATTTGCTGATAGTGACATACTACATGATGGGGACTCATGATTGGCTATCTTATGACACAAATGCTGTAGAAAACTTATGTTCCACGTCAAACCTTATCAAAAAATAACAAACGAATAAAAAAAAAAGATCATGTATTGACCGGGATTCGAACCCAGTCCAACTGTGTGACAAGCGGAAACTCTACCACAGGGCTATCGACAGAGGGGCGTGGCACGTCAAAAAACTAAGGCTCTCAAGCAATTTAGAACAGGCCACGCCCTCAAAACCACATTCTTCGGGAGGTTGCCCCCCACGACGGCCGCACTCCTAACTCCGCAACGCCCGGTCCACTTCCCCCTCCAAGGTTCATGCGTTATAACCTTTCTTACGCTCTACATGGAGGCAGACTGATACGTCGTAATAAATTTACTGAAACAAAAATTACTATGTAGCCTCTTCCATAGAAGAAACACATTAATTTATTGGCCAGCTTGGTTTATCAGGGCAGTTACGTGGATCGGTGTTGGACACACACACTCGCCTGTGTCGTATGTACCAGCTAATATGACGTCTAAGCTATGAATGAATGGAATTGAAATAATAGAAAATACTC
Organism: Adelphocoris suturalis; assembly: GCA_030762985.1. Classification (NCBI taxonomy): domain Eukaryota; kingdom Metazoa; phylum Arthropoda; class Insecta; order Hemiptera; family Miridae; genus Adelphocoris; species Adelphocoris suturalis. The sequence continues at coordinate 76,163,764 of CM061044.1, forward strand.
TATAAAATAAAAGAAGTCGTTAAAACCTCAATTTGAGGATAATTTTGCTAAAAAGTATTAAAACAATTAGGGAGTTTCCAGCCCCTGAACGTGGCAACACTGATGAAACTTTGATGACGCGATAGATATCCACCATCTTTAATTCTTCCTTTTGAAGAGCTCCCTGTGGCATCTATAGAACGTGAGTGTGTGTTTATATTATAAATATTTTGTAGTTTATTTCATTTGATTTGTAATAAGTTTTTTTTAATGGTTTTATTTTGCGTATATATATATTGAAGAACTAATCAGCCTAGTGAGTTTCCCTTTTATATTGCAGTTTTACTTTTGATTTATCCCTAACCTATGTAGCGCATGGGTTGCCTCTCCCACGTGGTTCTCTTTATTTATCTGTACACACATATTCGTTTTTAGTCCTGTTTCTATGAGTTGGTATGCTAGTACTTATTCTTAGCTAAATCAATTTATTCATTGACACAGCTTGATGTGGGGAAGACCGATGCTAAAATGGCAGATATCTCTGGTTAGTTCATCAGACGATATGGGAGGTTCGACTTGGATTGGAGACCGCTTCCTAGCGTGACCGGTCACAGTAGTACTTGTAAAGACCTAGTAATTTTCTGCGCAGTACTAATGTGCACGTACTTATTTATGCTTACCTAGGGTAAGCCACTCAGTAGCCACCATCCGTCTTAAACTGTTAATTGTCATGTGTTTTGCGTCTGTCTAAGTCTAATCCATTTACCCTTCATTTTTCGCTCTTCTGAGTGTATCTTGAATAAATATTCATAAACGAAATTGACAAAAAAAAATTATTTGGCGTATTCTTGAGACTTCTTCGTAGTATGTCCGAAACTGCTGGTAGCCAGCTGCTCTTCGCCCATGCTCAGCCTTTTTCCCTTCCTGAACTCAGCCCCCCGCTATATTACCTACAAACACCTGTTGATATATTGGTCTTATTGACTAATAACTAAAAGAGTGGTTGAAATTTATATTATAAAATAGGAAATGCGATTGAAATGCTTCAAATTACAAGATGGAGCAAAAAAAGAAAATAAGTAGGCTTACCCTACTTAAGTGATGCGGTACAGTCGCTTATCGTTTAGGAACAAGGGTCTGTCGTTTCATGGTGAATGGACTCATGTAGAGAGGAAGTGGTTACGAGTTTGTCGTTCATATTCGGAGCTGATCGGAGTTAGTATAGGCTTATAGAAGCTTGCTCGACACTCGGGACATCTGTGGCTTCATGCAGGCCTTTGTAAAAAAGTTGCCCTTGCCTATTGGTCAATGCAGGCCAAACTTTGACTGTCTACATCAGGGCAACTCGCGGGGATCGACTTTTTGCTCTGCGCTGAAATGTACCCATTGCCTATTCCACTACGGAGCTTCAAGGATTAATTCGATCAACTGCTGTTTTTTATTTACAACTTCTGACTCTGGATTTACTCTCCTTTAGCCCTCTGTAGTGAAATGGGCCGTGGTATTATCCAGCAGCCGTATCAACTGGTTTTTACCCATATTTTCTTTACCCAATATAGCCTGATGGATGTCCTCACCCCAACAACCAGGTAGCCCCTGGTCTCTTTGTCTGTTTGTTATTCCTAACAGAAGCTTTGTCACGTATCCATGCAGTACTAACGATCGTCTCTGTTATAAAAATGTGCCCATACCAGGTATCTGATACGTAATAGATCTGTTGAATACCATACGGGGGGTGGGGCACGCCAACAAAACTTGCTCCCCAGAATGCTGCTTGAGTGAGTTGGCGTCGTCATCCTTTTAAGCATTTCTCAGTGCACATTGATTAATCACAATTAATTAGTTCTGTGTTTCTAAGAATCTAAGATCGATCGTATTGCATGCATCCGGGAGGATGTACCACTGTAAATCTGGGTGACAAAGTTGGAGAACAAGGGTGCTCCAGATCACGAAATAGTTCGAGCCACGGTATCTAGAATATATGTGGATGTTGTGACGCCATAGCGGCTCTGATTTTAACCCGGGTTTTATAGGCAAACTCAATAACTTGTTCTTTGGATTATGTTTATAATTTCGGTCATTATAGTGTTTGGTATGATTGGTAAATTCAACAACTACTGTACAATAAACTTTTTTGGTTTATTATTATTATTATTTAATCGTTCTGTACTCATTGAAACAAGTCAACATTCAAGGAGCTTCGTTTAAGGAAGTAAGGGCCTGAAGGGGAAGGGTCCGTCGTGACGTAGACGCCTTCCTGGGGTTCCCCAAGCACCCCATCCAACGCCCCCTATATTCATGGTACCGTGTTTCGATAGTCTGTTCAATTACAATACATGTGTAAGTTCTTAGCCAGCTCCATGAAAAGTAGGGCAACGCTGAAGTTTATAGGTATTGTTATAAATCAAGAAGATTTGAATAGAAACACAAAACCAAAGTGGTTTTGTATACCACATGACTGATCATATGTTTGATAATTTGTTACTGTGTCAATTGATTTTCATTTCCGTCTTATCTACGCGAAATTTACAGTGAATAAAAACCACTTTGGTTTTGTTTTTCTATTCAAATCTTCTTGATTTATGACAATTTTATTCACTGTAAATTTTCACGTAGATAAGAGAGAAATGAAAATCAATTGTCACAATAGCAAATTATCAAACATAATATGATCAGTCATGTGGAAACTATTAATGGTTCGGAATCGGGGGTTCATTAACACTGTAGTACAGGTATGTATATACTTATTAGCTTCACCTGTACATATACTCGCAAGATCCTGAGGATTTAAAACGACTTTTCTATACTTTAGTGGTGGGATTGATCTAGGATGCTTTATAATTTTTCAGATGCGAGTGAGGGTGATATAGATCGTGGCACTTAACCATCCCTAACACAGATCATTAGAATGCTCTAAAATAGTGGTCCGTTTAAGGAATAATACCAAATATGGGATAAACAGCATTTCGTGATTTTGTTAAGATTGTGGTCCCTGGACGAATTAACTCCCTGGAGTTGGGGGGATGACTCCATAATCGTCGTTTAAGTTGCAACATAGCATATCTCAAAAAATGGGATATTGAGTTATGCATACCGTTGGATTCGTATTTCCGCGCCCGAAATGTTGATAGCAACAGTTCATCCAGCTGACACGTGGCTGCGCGGCAATCGAGGTCTTTGACAACATCGCACATCTAAAAACTGGCGGGAACACCACACATCTCAGGAGTTTCCTCAACGATATCTCAATATCCCATTTTTTGAGATATGCTATGTTGCAACTTAAACGACGATATATAACTTTCTCTCCCCCCCCCCCCCCCTCTCTCTCTCTCTCTCTATATATATATATATATATATATATATATATATATATATATATATATATATATATATATCACATTTTCCAGATCACACTATCATTTCGAATATTTCAAATGACTTCAACGAAATAAGGAAGTTCCATTTTTTATCCAGCACGTTTGATCGTTTTCCAGGTTTCTCATTGCTTTATATAAACGTTAACGATGTCGGGAGGTTTGGAATTGCTGAGTTTGAAAGAAGATGACGTCACCAAAATGTTGGCGGCTACTACCCACATCGGAAGTGAAAACGTAGACTACCAGATGGAGCAGTACGTCTACAAACGTCGTGCTGATGGTTCGTTATCTTTACTATATCTTCGTTATTCTGTTTACAAATCTTAAATATATTTTTCTACTGTATTTGTCTCGATTTTTTGGTTTTCTTGTTCTCAAAAGTTGCGTTGAAGTCTGTGACAGAATTATTTTCCCCATATGTACATCCACTATGTAAAACTCTAATACAGGATCAAAACAAACTGATCTCAAGAAATAGAAAAAAATCAGCTTACGTCTAATTATTTGCATAGGTACGTCTTTAGTTTCTGTTAATTTTTCATTTGTTTATTCTGTCAGTGAGTTGAATAAGAAGTGATATGCAGTGTTAGTGTAGTTATCCTCGAACGTTGACATTTTCAAGTTGTTCTTTTCTTATGAAATAATCACGATACCTTTAATTATTACATGTACCTACTGATTACAGGTGTGCGTATCATCAACATCCGTCACACTTGGGAGAAACTCCTCTTGGCCGCCCGGGCTATCGCTGCCATCGAGCACCCTAGCGAGGTCTTCGTGATTTCCTCTAAACCCTTCGGTCAGAGGGCTGTCCTGAAATTCGCTGCTCACACCGGCGCCACTCCCATTGCCGGCAGGTTCACTCCTGGTGCTTTTACCAATCAGATCCAGGTAATTATTAAGATACTGTAGAGGTAGATATATTAGGCACCTCCTCTTATCATTAATAGTTTTGTTCCAACAACTCTTCGAGAGCGACCCCCGGGGCCCCACCTGAGTTGCCGTGGGGTTAGCTCTAAGGTCGCTCACTTTCGTGTCTATTGGAACACTTCGGAGCTCACTTGAGAGTTCAAAACGCGTTAACAGGTAGTTGAAGTAACGCAGATGAACATCCGCACGCATAACCAGAGAAAGTGATAACAAATGAGATGTGATGAAAAACGTAGAAGAGAAGGTGAAAAACGTTTAGAGAAGGTTATGCGGATTGTAGTTTACCCAAGAGTAGCAGGTGTTTTCAAAATGCGCATGCGTATGGCTCGGAGCTCTCCATGAGACACACTCTAAAGTTTGGAGCAGCTCTGGGGGTGCTCTAAGATCTGTTGGAACAAGGAGCTCTCAATCCCAAGGGTTGTTGGAACGCAATTTCGAGCTCTGAGCTCCTCTAGGGCGCCCGTTTGTCCTTGTTGGAACAAAGCTAACAACCTTCTAGACAATGGCCGATGCAGATCGAGCCTGTTCCCCTCGCAAGGGCACTAGTGCTGGAGAAGCTTGATGGTCATAAAAAGCTAGTGATGGCCGCCATCACACGTCCACACACTCGTTGACTAAGGGAACCACAAGCCACTACTGCTGTGTTGCTCTGCTCTACCCTGTCAACTCCGTTCTCTTTTGGGTTTATGATTTTCAATAATAAACCTTGGTAATCGACCAAGAAAACAAATTTTAACTCCCTCTAGAAATTTGTTGGTTTACGTTTCTAGATGTATAGAATCTAAAAATCAAATGAAGAAAAAAACAAAACATCTGTTTGTCCGCCATACGCCGTCCAGAGCTTTTCTCCAAAAATACTGGACCAAAGTTTATAAAGTTTCCCTAAAAAAATCATACATTGGCTGGTCGGGTGGGTTGGGTTTTTTGGTTGTGATTTCCAAATATTTTCCCTCCGAATCAAATGAAATCATCCGAAAAGTCGTACAATTTTCCTTTCTCTCACTAATAGCTATAATGGAGCAGCAACCCTATGATTTTTCGGGGGAACTAAGGCTCATCAATGACCGCTAGATAGTGTTAGACATGCAGCAAGCGAGCAGCATACACGCTGCCACTGCGGTTGTGCAAAGTCACGGCACTGCATCATCAGCTCGTGTAGAAAGTTTAGTTGTGTTATTTAACTTGATATCTCTTCAGTAGGCGTCTACACCTATGCAGGCACATTAGATACGATTTGTTTAATAATATAGGCAGGTGCTCTGCGTAGAAGAGCTTCATCTATACAATACAGAAATAATAAGCCTCTGTGTAATAATTTGCAGCATTTAATTTATCATTCCGAGCTACTCATAAAGAAAACACGCCGTCACTGCGGTTGTGCAGTCACGGCACTGCATCATCAGCTCGTGTAAAAAGTTTAGGTGAGTTATTTAACTTGATATTTCTCCAATAGGCGTCTACACCTATGCAGGCACATTAGATACGATTTGTTTAATGATATAGGCAGGTGCTCTGCGTAGAAGAGCTGCCTATACAATACAGAAATAATAAACCTCTGTGTAATAATTTGCAGTATTTGTTTTATCATTCCGAGCTACTGATGAATAATTAATTTGATAGATGAAGAAATAGAAGTATTGGCCACTGAGGCTACATCAACCTCTGGGGTATTTCCAACTTAACGGAGCTGTATTGAAAAAACATTCAAGAAGAGATGTCGGGCGAGAAGATGGTCTATAGTTTTGATAATTACTTTTTTTTCTCGGTTTTTCGATCAGTTTTGGTTTTTGGTGCCAAAAAAATCTGTGGAAACTGCAAAAAATAAACCAAAATCCTTTTTCCATCGAATGTTAGAGTGGCTGCCACTCAGGGAATAATACCTGGAAAAGTTGAAGAATTTGTTGCATTGAGAAATATCAGGGAATTTCATACAAAATTAACATAAGTCAGGAAATGTCTTGAGAGTTTGATGATTAGGTTTGTTGTTCGGAGTTATAGTTGAGAGTACATTAATTAGAAGTTGATAATTTAACTCCATTCCTTCACACTACTCAACTGCAGAAGCAATGCCAAAGCGTAAAGACAATGTGCAACCTAGTTTTTGTTTACTATCAGATGACTCAATTCATGGTCCCTGAGTTGTTTTTGTTCGGAAAGGTTAAAATAAAACCAGTTTGAGCTCAGTTTGAAGTATTGTCGTGACACGTCGATCCACAGTGTGATCAAATTACATAGTGCTGCCATATTCTCCCTTAGTAACACAGGAGTTTGGTCCCTACACAGTCATTTAACCTGATCGCTCCCACGGCCGTGTTTAAGCGCAAAACAACAGCGTCGCCGTCGTACCAGGCCCGTGTTTAAGCGCAAAACTCCGATACAGCCCCTGGTCCCAGGGCCGTGTTTACGCGCGAGCCGCACCATCACGCGATCTGAACTCGTCTGCCATCTATCTGCGAGGCTAATGAACTTATTTTTTAGATAGTGTTTACTTGGGTATCCGAGAGACATTGTTGACAGTCATAATCGGCCTTGTTAGTTTTAGTGTCACTCGGAAGATCGCAGAAAGATCGGAAAGTAAACATCAGAAATCAGAAAGAAATGAGAAAGAGGGATGGGAAAAACACTTATTCTCCTTTGCATAAACAATAAACAACTATAGTGCATTCCGTTTATTCATACGCTGAATCGTAATCTTAATGACTATATTCAGGTGTTGAAAATAGAAATATATAAACAAAAAAGACAATATAACTAGCGAAACATTGTTTGGTTATGATGAAACTTAATCCACACAACGAAAAAAAACGGGAAAAAACTTGTAGGTACTTATTTCACAGAAAAACATCAAGTGAACAATTTGCTTGTCTAAATGTAACATGAAGTATGACGGGATTGGCGAAAATAGAGGAGAGAACGCAGCGCGAAACCGTCGGGAAAAGGCTGAAAAAACTTGGGCTGGAGGGTGAGACGGCACCACAGTGTCTCGGGCTGCAGCGGGAGACGGGCGCGCGATCGCTCGGTAGCTATCAGGTTAAATAGGAAATTGTGTAACAAATAAGTTATTTACACTGAAGGCTTGGCGTGGTGATTGTTTTGCACTCCAGGCCTACAGCAAAATCAGGTTATCGATATCTTGGGGCACTTCTCATGGTACCGAGAATGTGACAGGGAGAGGGAAGAAAGAAACGTAATCAAGGTGCCTACCATTGTAATCTTGCAGGTTTGTTTGAGAAGGGCTCAGAAGAGTAGGGGTGCTAGTTGGGCCCTTACCCCACTGAGGTGGAAAAAGGAATGTGAAAACCTTAGTTGACTGCTCGAACTTTTGCTGTACGATCATGAGACTACAATCTTACAATGCAAGAGCCCTGTAGCAAAACTTAACCTATTTACCTTTGTAGAAATAACAAAATAGACGGGAGAACCCCCGCAGGTGAGAGGATTGGTTCAGTGCCAACAGAACAGAAAGAGCCTTCCACAGGCAGCAGTTTCGCACTGCTCGCCAAGGGGCCAAGTCGTCCCAAACTCTTTCTGCTTATCCCCATAGAACTTTCTTCTCTGTCTTATTCCATTGCTCTGTGCATGTGATGTATTATTTTAATCTATCTCAACCCACATACAATTTTACCTTCTTTCTGTTTTTGTACAGGCTGCTTTCCGTGAGCCCCGCCTTCTCGTAGTGTCTGACCCCCAGAATGACCACCAGCCCATCACTGAGGCCTCCTACGTCAACATTCCTGTAATTGCCTTCTGCAACACAGATTCCCCCCTGAAATACGTTGATATCGCCATCCCATGCAACAACAAGGTAATATATTGTACAATTATTTTTTATTAGAAATTAAGCTAATGATGTATTGTCCTTGCATGGTAGCAATGCGGGCTCCAGACCTTATGGACCTCCGAGTCCAGCATTGGCCCCTCAGTGGGTTGAACCATACAAGGTCCAGTCCGTTATTATTCCTGAGAGCTGCTGGGCTGGGCTGTACTTTGAACTTTGATATAGAATCTGTGATTTTGCTGATTGTATACATAGTACATCAATAATATCTATTTAGTCATATCATAATCTAGTCTTGGTTTTCCCCCTTTTGCTGTAAGCCGTGGTACATGAACCAACGCCGCGTTCCAAACACTGTTCCATGTGCGCCGCATTTAAACTAACGCCCACCTGTGTAAATTAATGGAAATAACGTTGACCAAGTACTTCTAGCACTTAGCGGTCGGGCTCGGAAATTGGCGATGCCGCGTTCCAATGGGGACATCAGTCTGGTTTGATATTTCAACCCGGCGTTTGGAACGCTCACGCATTTTTGTGTTTCACCATCAATTCACATTTCACTTCCCTCACTATTGCGGAAGAAATTGTATTTTCTCCCTAAAAAGAGGAGCAATCTAATTGGATGTATTTGCAATTTCCCTCATGTTTATGACCTCGGGAATCCTGGCTACAAAAGTGTTGAAAAGAAAGTTGGAAATAGAGAAATAGCAGAAGTTAAGAACAAATCTGGTCAAAGAAGAAAAACTGTTTTCTGGTGATTAAATCTGATCTGTATCAATTATCTACTACCATATTTATATTATAAGTGATTTTTATTGCTTCCTAATTTACCAAGGTATTGTTTTCACTTCCGAGAGGCTAATAATAATTGAAGGAAAACAATTGCCGTTTTTCTCCAAAATCAAAATTTCCACTTGAATTTTACGTTTTCGTGGACAAAGTTGGTTCTATGTGTAACGGCCCAAAAATATTTGATACCTCGACAGGAGTTCAAACTCGCGTCGTCACAACTACGAGAAATTATTATTTTCCCGAAGTTGCGACACTCTAACGATCAGAGCCATGAGGCCAGGGTGACCAAACCTCTTCGACTGTGAGAGTTATTTTCCTGGAGTGTAACATATGTCTGTCTGTCTTCCACAGATCCTTCTTAAACAGACATCTTTTACAATTTTTATTCGATTTTGATGAAATCTTCAAGGATTACGTCAGTCAGTAGGTATATGCGAAAATCCGTCCTTTAAATAATAGCAAAAACCACAAAGCAGCTCTGTATAACTCTCTTCGAGTATTCTCAGTTAGGCCATTACTCACTTTCTATCGTAAATAACCTAGTTTTGAACAGACTGTAGTCCTACATTTGCCATGTTCAATTCGCCACTCGCCAGCTGAATTGGGAATATCCCAAGTTTTAGAGGTCCTCGTGGTTAATTTCAAATGCACTTAATGCCAACATTTCCTTACTAGCGTGTATGCGAGTTGAGATAACTTTGAATTTAAGTTGAATTCATACAAGGTTCATTCATCATTATTATCGCAATTTTTTCCAATTTTATTTATGAGTTGTCACTTGGTCAGTATTTTCTTAGTATTATGAAAGTAGCTCAAACTAGAGCTATTTCAACCAACTACCCCCAACCTCATAGGGCCCCTTATGGTCAAGGGGTAAATTTCATGTAATATCGAATGTACTATAAATTTTCGATGTGTTCCGTGTATGTGTTTTTGGAATAAATTTCTTCATTCATTCATTCATGATCGCTATTGTCGCAGCCGAATAAAACTGTATATGCAAAAAGAAAAATGAATTGTTCAAACTAATTTCTGTTATCTGTGTGCACTCATGTGACATCAACTGCCTATTGTTTGGCTATTCGATAGTAGCCAAAACCAAAATGGATTAAAAAAAAAAAAAAAAAAAGTGACATGGTATCATCATTTACCACACCCCTTGGTGGTCAGACCACTGCGCATTCAGAACGCGGCGTTGGTTTATGTGCCTCAGCTTTTGTGGTTATTGTTTTATCCCATGTGGCAGAGTGCAGCAATGCCTATCTCTGCGGAACGTTGTTATTGTTTTTTTTCCCCTCCCATATGACCCTGGAGTCCATGATTGCAATCTGTTTGGTGGCGGAGGTCAACATGGTTCTTCTTAGAATCCAATTCGACAACTTGATCAATACTGCTAGAGGCCTTTCTGGTGAGTTACGGCTTACGAAACATGGAACATGTCAGAACCTTTGACCTAACTATCAGAAACTATCATGAAATTTCTTTTGGTTTTCTCGCACTTAAACCAATATATTACTTTAAAAATGCATGTCAACTCCCCCATTAAACTACTCATTTCACGTCCCAAAATAGTGAACATTCTAAGAATTCCGTTCTAATTTGTTAATGTACATCTTACACTCAATGTGATTCTTCTTGTTTAGGCCCACCACTCCATTGGTCTTATGTGGTGGCTCCTCGCCCGCGAAGTCCTTCGCCTGAAGGGAACCATCAAGAGGGACTCGAAATGGGATGTCGTGGTTGATCTGTTCTTCTACAGAGATCCTGAAGAGGTAAGATTCTTTAAAACTCATCTTTATTCTATAAAGATCTTGTAGTCCCTCAAGAGATGTGTCGGAGTACGAGGAAGAGCAGATCAGATGCTAATCTTAGTTGTATTTCACAAGACCTACGGTTTACATTCACAAAGTGAGGGTAATGTGAGAATTTATTCGAATTTTTCTTGTGTTTGTGATATTTCTTCCAAATTCCGTCTACTGTTATCATAGGTACCTTTTACTTCCCAATTCATGTCATTCATCATCGATCAATACCTACCAACTTTAATTCTATAAATATACACGATTTATTAATCATGAATGAAGAAAATGTCAAACGCTCGTCCCCCTCACACTAAGCTATTATTTTGATGAATTATTGCTATGTTTTCTTTATCATTTCCATTTCAGTTATGGTCGGTAGTGTATTTATTTTTATGTTGGTGCAACATTTTATCTGATTTTGCTTGTTTTTTAATTGAAATATTGTTGAATTTTGTTTAGGCTGAAAAGGAGGACCAGCAAAAGGAGGCTGCTCCTGTCCCCGTCAAACCGGTTGAAACTGAGTACGTTGCTCCGACCGACACCTGGACGGACACCATCGAGCCGACTCACAGGGGCAACTGGGGAGATGAAGCTGCTGCTGTACCAGCACCCGTTGCTGCTCCTGTCGTTGGCGCTGCTGACGACTGGGCTACTCAAGCCACTGTAAGGATAAGTTACTTGATTGGTTACTTATTATTTTTGTCATGGTGGGCAATTTTCATAGTTATTTTCTATTTGTTCAACCGAATGATCTGCTTGAGCCTTCCGAAAAGGTTCAATATGAGTAGCTAGCTGACCAGTACCTGTAAAACGGCTCTTGAAAGTCATTCAGCCCATGACTCACAGCCCTCGCCTGCTTCAAAGTGCGGCGACTGTAAGGGAGAGTTGGACTTTGGGGGGGGGTTAGAAATATCCTCATGCATTTTACAGGTTGTCCCTCTATATTTTCCAATTACCATAATTAACTCGTGGTATTCAGAAGACCTCAACCGATTATTGAATACGACCATGAAGTTCGAGGTCTTATCACAAGATGATTTTATTTTTAGCGCAGCTATTCGTTGTTCATCATCACTTCTGAAAGTGATTGGGGAATTTCAAGTTCCAAATGACTTGAAATTACAAAAATTGTGGCTCGATTATTTGTTCTAATAAGACAGAAATCGTTGAAATTTAAGGTTTGATTTCGTAGATTGCATAAAATTGCGTACCAAGAATAAAACCGTGACCTCACACAGGGTTTGAACCATGGAAACCGTTGTCCGATCTTGCCTTGTATTGCCTATTCCGAAACTATTTAAAAGTGAAGCTGATAAATGAACCATTGATGTTAATCACAATTTGGAAAAAAAAAAGTCGAGAAAGTGTTCGGGAATTTTGAAAACGTCAAAAGTTGACTTTGAGTCCTCCCTGTCTGGCAGGAAGTTTGAGAAAGTTGTGCGAAGAGACTGGAAAGGAAGGAAGGACATGACTAACTAGAGGTAGAAATCAATACATTTTCGGCCCAGCAATACGTGAAACTGCCATTCTTGATAAATTGCCCTTTCTGAAATACTTCTCCAGTGTCTCAGCTTTCCAACGACACCGTCAAAGGTAACATTTCGGTGGGGACAAGGGGGGCATATTGTGTTTAAATGGGGGGAAACGCGATTTTTCCATGGAAGTTGTGTGTTAGGGGTATACAAAAATTGTCTTAACTATGCTCCAAGAAGTTGCGCAACGCTGGGTCGTTGAATCGCAGTTGGAACCCAATGTTGTCACTTGATTGAATGTTCAAAATCATTAATTGATGCATTACTTGTGTTTTCTAAATGGGGAATTTGATAGACGACATGGTGATAATCATCTGTTTACCTTTTAATTCGTCGAGGGTCGGTTGGGTGATTGACAAATCGCTTTAACGTTGGATTAAGCCTGACATGATAATTTTAATTAATAAGCGATATATTATCCGTTACCTAACTAAAATGTTGAAAGTGAACCCTATGAAATCTAGATACAAGTATGCACACGTATGCCATCTAGGTATTTTGCCGCTAGGAAATTATCAAATAGCGTACCTTTTGAAAATTGGGCTATCACACCCTTGAAAAAACCAATTACTTAAATAATATATACAACAACGTAGGTTAAGAACTAATTTGAATATTCCTTAATTTGTTTGTTTCTATGCCGAAGTTCATTTCTTTAACGTGATTTGGTTTTGTTTTCAGGATGCCAACGAGTGGAAGTCTACCACCGCTACCGATAGTTGGGATTAGAAGGTTTTATATCATGATTGATGAATAAATGTCTTGACTTTTAAGGTACTCCGTATTGTTTATTCGCCTTCTTCACATAATCTTGATTAAGACCCAATACTAAGTATAGTTTCAAAGACAAAGTCTGCTGTTACGACTGGTAGTACATACCTATAAAATTCTTGAAGTGGGATTAAGGAGTAAATAAGGGAAATTGAACACTTCATTCAAGTGTTAGCCAGAGATGGAAGAATGTGTTCACAGGAGCAGAGCAAGTAATGTGATGTACCTAGCTAGACAGACAACTGGACTTGAAATTAATTTGTTTGTTGGAAAATGGTGGTTTGGGCCGATGCTGGATTTTTGTTGTAGGTTTGAGATGTGTGTGTGGCACGGTAACGTGGGGAAAACGCTGCAAAATATCACACAAAGGTATTGAATCTAAAGGGTAGTCAATCTGCTTGTAGTGGGAGTAAAATAGTTTACATACCTTTCGGAGGAGTCCGTAGTCACGGGAGTTATTGCAGTTTTCCGTCTGAGTCGTTGTACGAATGGGGAATTGTTTTACGATTGAATGAAAATTATCATTACATTTAAGTTAAATTGTGATTTTTTAGCACTTCGAGGGCAATGAAATTGTTAAATATAAGTAGACTACATGTAAGTAGTCTGTTTTTTCTTTCTTTAAATTTTACGATTTTCGTTTTATAAGCGTTAAAGGTACAATCAAATGACGAGAAAACAAAAAAATATATATATATTTGAATTGATAATTTTGGTCAGGGAAATCTGAAGTTCGGTCAGGGAAATTACTAAGTATGGAGTTGCACTGGTCAGCTGAGGGACACCTGAGGCTGTTTTACTTCCTAATCGACTTACAGTGCTGAAATTTGAAATGAAACGGTTTTGGAACACATAGGATACAGTTACAAGGTACGAAGACGCACTGTTCAGCCAAGACTACTTTCTTTTCTAATCGACCTAAGACCTATGGAACTCCTTTGAAAGATTACGAAGGCCCACTGATCAGTCTAGCGCTGAGTATTTAATATTGAGGAATAAACAGGTTCTTGGGTGTCGGTGAAGTGAACAACAATAATGCTTTGGCTCTTTATTTCCATTTTCAAGCCAGTTGGATGAAAAACGTCTTGTACAAGATTGTTTAGTTTTTTGTGTTGGCGTGCACGATACGATAACATGCTTTTTTAGTGGTGGTTCATTCTTACTAATGAATTATATGTACACAGTTTTTTCCTGCAAATTGACTATGGGCTTTGTGGAGCAGACTTCAATGAAGAATAATATATAGTTTTGGCCAATTATGATGGTCGAGTCCCAATAATGGTTCAGCATTCTGTAGTTGCAAATCTCGAACCTTCTGAAGCCTTAAATCGTGATACACTTAGTTCAGTCGGATTTCAATTGGACGACACCAGGCTGTAGGAGGTTGGTTTCTAAATAGTTAACAGGACTTTCAGGTTCCTAGAACAGATAATCGTCATTATTAATATAGTACCTAGTTAAGTTGTATGAAAATATGAATGCCTGTTCCAATAGAATTCAGGGTGGCCCTCAACTGGAAAAGTCAGGGAAAACCAGGAATTGTCAGGGAATTCTTTACGTCGGGAAATGTCAGGGAATTTTTTTAATGAAAACTTGGTGTAATAATTTAAAGCGTTTTCAAGTATATTTAACTCCTAAACAATCAAACGTCAATAGCGTACTTTATCATATTAGTTTCATATTATTTCATAGGTGAGTTATACGAATAACAAAAATGATTATCAAGAGTTGTGGTTAAACTGTTCAAAATTAACAACGCTACACGCACATCAAAAGTGAATGGATAAGCCACTGGCTTCCCTGGTAACTACATCATTTACTATAAACCATTTGTGAGAAAAATCAACTAAATGTTGAACTAGGGAGAAAAAACCCAGAAGAGTATTGGAGTGATCCATTATGAGTCCCAAAACTAGTTTGAATACATAAGCTAGGACTTCTCTGGAGGGGAAATTGGCCCATTGGAATGTGGAGTCATGTGTTATAAATTCACAGAGCAACTTTCCAACGAACGATTTTTGTGGGAAGGGAAATCAGGAAGTTATACTCTCTCTGGCAAAGTAGGTGAAAAAAAAGCGTGATATTTTTTGCTGTCGGACGAAAATTTTGAATTATCCCCAGGGCTAAGAAATCCATGTAAGAAAAAATGTACTTCAACAAATAGTTTCAGATCAAAAATTGAGAGACCATAAAATTGAATAAAAAGGCATGCAGCATGATCGTATAGGTGAATTTTGGTAAATTATCGTATTACTTTAGGTTAAATTGTCATGATATTTGAGCGCTTCGAGGAAAATGAAATTGTTAAATATAAGTATACTACATATTATAGGTAGTGTTTTTCTCTTTCTTTCTTTAAATTATACGATTTTTGTTTTATAGGCATTAAAAGTACAATAAAATGACGAGAAAACAAAAGAATATATATATATATTTTTTTTTTGCATTTGAAATTTCTTGTCAGGGAAATCTAAAGGTCGGTCAGGGAAATTAAAAATTTACATTTGGGGGCCACCCTGATTCTTCATTAAGTATTATTACAAATTTTTACTTTGGAAGTTTTTCAGCTTGAAAAGGTTTATCACCTTTAAAGATACTGTTGTGAAAAACTCGCTGAAATGTTCTACTTTTAACTAAAATATTGACGCGCCTAATGAAATCGTGATCAAATTTTATGACACTGGTATTCTCTAACCTGAACTTGGTATGAATTTCTACTGGCGAGGACGTCCCCATATTTATTCAATAGGTCCAATATCAGGCCGTTCGTCCATCCAAAGCCATCTTGATCTGCGTATTCTCCTCCCTGCCCTGGTTCTCCGAGATCCAGTGCATTGTACTATAAAATAATCAAAAACACAGTAAGTATAATTGATGAATAAACGAACTTCCTAATGAAGATCATTCTTGATTAAGTATGTCAGGGGGCACTAGAGGGTGTTTTAACAATGTAGCGCGGCCAATTACATTACACCCACATTTCAATACACACACAATACAATACATACTACATTTCTACAAAAGCACCCTCTAGTGCCCCCTGGATATAATTTCACCCGGCTGCACTCGAATGGTACCATTTTAGTAGATATTTTATGCACCTACTTACCTATTTTGAAACGTAAAACAGAAAATTTTATAGAGTCAATTTTAGTGTCAATTTAATGTTTTTTTTTTTTTTACCATACTCATTCCACACAACAATTGTGGGGTTGTGACTTGAGGGCTGCCCTCCTGTCACTCAACGCACGTGACAGGGGAATGACGCTTATTTTCTCCCCAACTGTACCAGGAGCTCATCGTTTTGCAGGAGCCACCTCCAACGCTTCTTGAACTACAGTAGAATACAGCTCACCGCCCATCCTCGGTTACAAAAAAACGCTGCCAATTATTACAAAGGTTTATTATTTCTGTATTAGACAGAGCTTCTACGCAGAACACCGGCCGTAATTATTAAACCCCGCTTACAGTATATTTACTATCGAAACTGGGGGCTTCGCGCTTCAATCGGGTTCACTGCATTATAGCACCAGGACCCCGTAATTGTACGCTTCATAGTAAAGTTGAGGAACGAAATGATCTATGATTAAGTCATCATCCCATCAAGTAGAAGGGTTCCATACACTACATATTGTTTTGAAACTATGTTCCTTGTATATTATTTACAATTAGGTAATGCATTCCAGAAGGTTGATTAGAGAAAATAGCCGTACAGCGTTGAATAGTGTTTTAGATTCTTTGGGATTACCTACATTAATTTGTCATTGACAGGCAAAACATGGAGAAATCAATATTACTCAATTAATCAAAAATTATTATTATTATTCGCCTCTGTGTATGCAACAAGATGGAAGTTAGTGAAAAAAAAGTTGTATATTTCCACGAAAAATAAAGGTTAGGTATGGTGTGCTGCCTTGTACTTAGTAGGTTGGGTTGGTTGAGGGTGAGAGATTTTTCAGGCTTCCCTGATTGTCATTTATTGGAGTGTGGTAAGTGCTTTCGCCAATATATGGCCTCTTCAGAGCATTGTTTGTGATGAGTTGCTAAGTATTTATGTATAAGTTGGGAGTCCTCCTTGTACATCTGGATATGACCAGTTGTGGTTGGTCACATTTCTAGGGTCAATTTTGCGTTTAAATTGAGAAAGATAGAATTTTTATGTGGAAAGACTAAATGTGTTAATATACTAGGTATAAACGGAGTTTAATAATTAAGGACCAATGTTCTGCGTAGAAGGGCTATCTGATACAGAAATAATATAACTTTGTCTAGTAATTTGCAGCATTTTTCAGATATCACCTAGAGGTCTTAAGTAAACTTAATTTTCCACTTTTCCGTTACGCATTGTGTTTTTTGTTAGGTAGCCTCTACCACTGCAGAGATAAACTTCTTTTTTCTTTTCCAAGAACATTTTTTTTTTTTGAAGTTATACTTCTTTGCGCCCGTTAGACACTTTGGGATGGGATGTTGGTCGAGAAACCGCGTCACGCTGAATTTTAAGAACTATCGGATGGGATGTCACGCTGAAAAGTAAGAACAAATTTTTAAGAACTATCGATTAATCGAGGAGGAGGAGGAGGAGGAGGAGGGAGGCGGAGGAGGGAGGGAGGAGGAGGAGGAGGAGTTAGACCCTTTGGGATGGGATGTTGGTCGAGAAACCGCGTCACGCTGAAAAGTAAGAACAAATTTTTAAGAACTATCGATTCATAATATATAAATTATAATTAATAAATTATAATAAATTTATAGATTATTATTATAAATTTATAAATATTATAATTATAAATTTATTATAAATTATTATAAATTTATAATTATTATAAATTATAAATTTATAATTTTTAAGAACAAATTTTTAAGAACTATCGATTCATAATATATAAATTATAATTAATAAATTATAATAAATTTATAGATTATTATTATAAATTTATAAATATTATAATTATAAATTTATTATAAATTATTATAAATTTATAAATTTATAATTATTATAAATTATAAATTTATAATTTATAAATTATTATTCATAATTTATTTATTAATTATAAATTATGGCCACAGAAGTATAACTTCCACCGTGTGGTCCGACGCACACCGATTTTTTTTTTTTGTCATTATTCAACGGCCATTACTTTGTAGATGATTTGAGTTTGTTTTAGTATTCTCACTACTAAATGAAAAACTTCTGCACCATCCTCCGATCCTACCAAGCAAATGATCTTTCTTTTCCCTCTCAGTCTTAGGGAAATGACCATTCACACGACTTGAGAGCATGGTTTGCCCCATTTTTCAGAGAGACTTGGCATGTTTTCTTCTGGCAGCTGATAGAATATTATTAAATAATGAACCAAAAAATTCTAAGTTATGTGTTTTTGTTCAAAGTTCATCTCCTACCTTTTCGAACATCTTCTGGTACTTGACGTATCCTTGGTAGTTGCTCTTAACCCATTGATTGGCTAGATGGTAGGCTGTTTCTTGGGCAGGGTATGTCCCAAGGTTGTCCAACCCTTGGAGAATGAAAGTTTGGAGTGGAGGCCATGCGTTTGAATAGTCCCACTGCTGGGTGGAAGGCTCGAGTGACGTGGGAGATCCACCTGTTGTTTTGAATTACCTTTAAATATTTTCTGATGTTTGAACATTATTTTCCCCTAAACCAAACCCTGAATTTACACATTTATATACCTGCATATCCCTGAAGATAGTTAACGTTCATGATAAATCATTTGGTGTGAGGTTTTAGGTGCACCTTTTTCTAACGTGTTTTCAACTTCAGTGGTTTTGTGTGTTAAACCCATGGATATATTTCTAATTAAACTACAAATACTCCTAAGGTCCTTTGGGGTTTAATGATGGGGGTTGATATAACGTGTGTCTTTATGAAGAGTGCCTCATAGATATTATGTTTCATCAAGATTTTCATCTTTCAAAATTGATAAACAAGGGGAATTCGGAAAGTTATTTTTAACTGGGTCAATAGAAAGATCTGAAAGAGCTTTCCGAAAAGGTGCCATATGCAGGATATCTGACCAGTAAAACGGCTCTTGAAATTAATTTGTCCTATGAGGTCTTGCCCCCAAGTACACGATTGGCGAGTCGTTCACGCAGCTTCATCAGGTCCTTCCCTTCCACAGTGAGCGTGGGGGTCCTTTTGACTTAAGGATACCCCACTCATAAAAATCCAGCGGTTTCAAATCAGAGCTTCGAACCGGCCTATGTACAGGTCCATATCCCCCTATCCATCTTTCAGGATAATTTTGATTGAGGAAATTCGTTACATCCCGTCCAACATGGGTGGGCTGGACACCCGTCCATCTGCCATCATGTGAAGAGATGAGAGAAAACCACGAAGAGATTCGATCAGCTCATGTCGGCCTTACTAAACAGATGGCGTCAATGAGTTTTACAAGGGGGGGGGGGGGGGGGTCAATCCCAGCAACTTTAACTTTGTTTTCATCAAGTTCAACTTGGTTCAAGAACAAACGTTGCCATTTCTTTAGTAGAAAATTAACATTTTAATTTATTCCATGATAATTTTTACTAATTTCAGATTTAGAAAATTAAAAAATAAACATTACGTTAGTTTTATCAGAATTTGACTACCAACCTTTTCTTTTTTTTAACTAGGCTACTAAAGTTTTTTTCACACTGCAACTTGAATTTCTCTATGATGTGGGAAGGTAATCTTAGTTTCGAACATACCGTTGAAAAGGATTAAATTTCCCCACTTTTGTGAGATTCCGCAGTTGTAGCATTTTTTAAAAATAGAAACGTAGCAAACCTTCAAGTATTACATGAAATGTTACTTTTTTAGAAACTGTAAACTTTTGAATGGCTATTAGGGTTTTTAGATGGAACTTTTCAAGAACCAAGGTGCACCAGCCTTATGTAAAATTTAACGCTGATTCCGAAAATGGGATCGAATGTTAATAAAGTTAGGTAAAATGGAGAAATTGGGGTTTCTATGAAAAAAACCGTTGTTTTTTCGATAAAACCTTATAAACGACATATCTCTGGAACGGATTGAGATAGAGAGGTACGGTTGGCGGCGCTGAACTATATTTTTGGTCGCGTTTAACTCCCTTGAGTACCTATTGTCATCTTCTTGCGATACACCCTGTATACGCCTTTATTAAAATGTGGCATCCTCACATATTAAAAAGTTTATCTTGCAGGTAACTCACCTATGTATTTGCGTAAATTGAGCTTGGTTTGGTAATTGAGTATATTCTGAGTCAGATTTTTCAAGTCGAAGTTGTGTGATTCTGTCCACAGTGGAGCGAAGTTGGACATGTAGAAATACCTCCTAGGTATCCCGTTTAAATTGTCATAATCGTACCAGATCCCGTCTTTCTCATCCCATAATACCTGCAACACGTTTGTTTCTACATTAAGGTATTAGAAATAATAAAAATGTATTTCTCACAGTCTTATTTCAGACATTATTACATAGTACAGTGAAGGGAAGGGTCCACATCCGCCACCAATAAACCGATAGAGAATAGCAAAATGAAATGTACCTATGAATGTTTCTCATCCAATCGTCATTTCTAAATTATCATGTACCTACCACACACGACCCATCATTGGTTCCGAAATAGGTACCTATATTATTAAGAGTTAATAATAGACAGTGAAGTGTCACAATCTACCCAAATAATTTCTTTCCGCCAAATGAGTTTAAAAAAAACAAGACCTCTCAGAGTTTATTTAGACGCAAAAATACATTCACAACCTACCTCAACTTACTTCGTTTATAGCTGTCTGCAATTCCTTTTGTAGGTCCTCGAAGTATTCCGCACGGCTGTGAGGGCCCAGTTCTTTGTACCATTCAGCCAAAAGTCTGAAGTTTTTGTGTAGAAATGCGTTCAAGTCGACTGGTATTATATGTTGGATGTCAGTATCAGTCAAATTACCTATCAAAACATAATATAGAGTTGATAGACATTTTAGGGGGTTCTCCTAAATTTAAAATTCCGTTTACTTTTTGCTAAAGGCTAAGGAGATTCGCATTTTATGGTAGAAGTTAAAAATGATTTTTACATCAAATTGCATTTGCATTTATCAGGTAAGGTGCCTACTTAGTTAACCTAATCTTTCAGGGTAGGTACTTGTCTGTGTGCGTGTGTGACAAATTTTGTCGATGCTACCCAGGCCGTAATTCTCAACCGATTTTCGAGATTCTTTCTTTGTTCGATCCCAATTTCAGTATAGTTGAGCAACAAACCTCGACAATTTCAAGATGTAAGGAGGGAATGGAGGGGGTCAAGCCGAAAAAACGTGTTTTTTCAACAAATTTTGTCGACATCACCCAAGCTACAATTCTCAACCGATTTTCATGATTCTTATTTCGTTCGATTCCAATTTTAGTCTAGCTGTGCATCGAACCTTGGGAATTTCGGATTTTCTGTAATGGTGGGGGGTGGAGGGGGTAATTACCGATTCTTCCAAGCGCTGCCCAAGCTGCAAATCTCGACCGATTCTCGTGCTTCTTATTTCGTTCCATTACGAATTCGATATAGTTTTGTAACGTATATCAGGAGTTTCAAATTTCATCATAGGAGGGGCTAAATGGAGGGAGTAATACTGATAAATCATTGTGTTTTAACAATAATTTTCGTTTTTTTTTTCCAACCATGAATTTGGTCTAGTTTGGAACGTATATCAGAAATTCCAAATTTCATCATGGGTGGGGATGGATGGAGGGGGTAATACTGATGAATCATGATGTTTTAGCTATTCTCGTCCGATTTTCGTGAATCTTTGTTTGTTCAACAATGATGTCCGTCTAGTTTTGGAACGCATATCAAGAGTTTCAAATTTAATTATGGAAGGGGATGAATGGAGGGAGTAATAGTAATAAATCCTGATGTTTTTACTTTTCTCGTTAGATTTTCGTGATTCTTTTTTAGTTTATTCATGAACTTGGTTTAGTTTTGGGTAAAGTTTCAGGAGTTTAAAATTTCATGATGGAGGGGTACCTAATAGCGATCTTGAAATTAAATTACCTTTTTAATAGGGTTAAACATTTGTTGTTATGACACAAATGTTGTTGCAAATTAGTTGAAAAATCGATTCCTAGGAGATTAGCAACTTCAAGTGCGAACACCCTGTATAGGTGAATAGCTTTGGTAGCTTTTACCAAAACTATGGATTCACGCTGCATCCTTCCAAATCAGCAGATGAGCTATTCTCCAATGACTTGCGGTTGACCTTTTAACTAATTTCCATTGAAACTGTTCATTGCTTGCTATAGAAAGTTACGACTGAATATTGAAACCAAATAACTTCACAACCAACTAGTTGGACTTTGCCCAGAGAAACTATTAATTTTGGACATTGGTTACTTACCTTGGTTTCCTTTGTTTTTTATGAACCATCTTGAAGAAAAGTCCCACCCTGATTCAGCTCCGGATTTCATAGCTATGTAAAACTGGGTTTTCTCTTCCTCGGACGGTTTTAACTGGGCATTCTCATAATCTTCTCTATAGAAAGATAATTTAATGATTGCTATTTTTAATTCATCTATTTAAAAATATACATACCTAGTATAAAATTAAAGATCTACATGAAAGACAAAAAACGAGTCTTTCTTAGTCTCTTCACACACTAACATAAATATAAGATGAGATGAAACGAGGTATTTTTATTGTTCTAACAGAATTCGTAGGTAGTATCTTAGTTCAGCGTAATAGAAAAATTGTAACAAACATTCTTTTCACTAGAAGTGCCTCCAATAACTATTGCAGATTCTTCGAGCGTTCGTAGTGACACACGATATGAACATTCGTAAATTAAGGTAGGTACTAAAAGAAAGTTAAAATATGATAAAGCGTGATTTTGAGAGTGGGGATTTGATTTTTTTTGTGAGTGATTTTGATTGAAGTGATTTTTCTACTGCTTGGAGCGAGCAGGAGTTGATTAGATTAGTTGACAGCACTTAACCATGCATTCTATAAAGGTATGTTCCCAAATTTTGGTTTCATTGGGTAGGAAAGCAGCTCGCTCAGCTAAATCAGGTTGTTGAGTAGTAATCTTTATTGGTCTATAGGACAGAAGTGCTACCTCGCATTCCAGGAAAAGACTAGAGCTAAGGAGCAATAAATAACACATTCTTGTTGAAACTCATAACCAGCAGTTCCAAAGATACTTAGATGAAGGTACATCCTGTTGTAGTGTACTATGCTGGATAGGGAATTAACAGCATAGACCGAACATAAGAGTTGGGAACAGGGGTTCACAAAACTACAAGTCTTTCTGGTGGAAATATGGAACTCTATTAATCGTTCTACAACTGGAATACGAATGCCCCACGTCGCGCTACAATTTCCCGGCATCAGGCATTCCCCTCCTCCTTCCATATTTTCCTGACCCACTTAAATCAGCCGAAATCAGCATCATCGGGAAATGAATTTCCAAATGAATTTTTCAAATGTCAGTGAACCACTATCAGTGACGTCACCCACCAAGGAGTGATACCTTATCTTGTCTTAGGCTTCTTCTAGCTCCTTCCCTTCCTCAATGGCTAGTGGCCGGCATGGAGATGGCTGCATGGAGGTAACATTTCCCTGGGCTTAGTCTCGAGCCCGTCCCTGGGCTCAAATTAGTTAGGGCATTAGCCAGTTGCCATCAGCTACTTGCCAGCAGGGAGCCTCAGGTCGTGGTTGGGCCGAGTTTTGGGAGCAGTTCGGGGGCATAGTCCATTTGGCCAAGACAAGACAGGTACCACCCCAAGGGAGGGGGTCGGTCATGACAGGTTCCATCGGGCCAGAAGGCATGGTCAAATTTTGGGTAGTCGATTATTGGAGGGGAAGTGCCTGGGTCACCTGAAACGGTAAGAGTCTAAGAATTTTGTTGTACAGTTGGCCGAAAGAGTCCCTATGGCGATCGTGGTAGGCGAAAGTAAGTAGAGAAAAATTAATGAATTGAAACAATAAAGCGGATCAAACAAAACCGGTTTGAATATTATAATCATAAATACAGAAATATAAGTAGGTACCATCTTTATCGTGTTGCAACTGGAATTTAAACGAAATATTATTTTTTTCGAGAGAAAAAAAAAATTAATTAATATTGACAGATGTGGCAAGATCGAGGCAACAATGTCAGAAATTTCGTTCGAATTTAGCAAATTTTTGTTTAAATATAGTGATTACTGAATTAAAAATAAGTACCAAATCGTATGAAATACAACTTACGAACTAATACTTTATACCTCCACTGATATTTATCAGGGAACTTTTTTTTTCCTTCTTTTAATCTACGTAACAAATAAAGAAATGAAAAAAAAATTCAATTGGAATTAATACTTTAAAGAGTGATAGCCACAAAGACGTGTGGTTGTGAATCGTAAAATAGCTCGCTAAAAAAACATTAAATAAGATATGCGCCAAAGTTTTATACTACTAATAGTTCATATTAATTTG
This sequence comes from Adelphocoris suturalis, assembly GCA_030762985.1. Classification (NCBI taxonomy): domain Eukaryota; kingdom Metazoa; phylum Arthropoda; class Insecta; order Hemiptera; family Miridae; genus Adelphocoris; species Adelphocoris suturalis. Next base: position 76,188,154 of record CM061044.1, read on the forward strand.
TGAAAAAACATGGAAAAAATCAATTATTAATAACTACAAAGAAAATGCCCGTGTATTGAGGCAATTTTTCTGACAAAACACTGCACTGATGGCAACTTCGACCTGAACGTGAAAAAATGGTTGGACAGTGAATTATTCAATTTTTAAATATTTTAAATAACAATATTGTTACAAAGAAATTAAAAATAAAATAAATAGGGACATGAATTGGAAACAAATTATGGATGAACAGACTTAACTATGACATTACCTAATTACCTACCCTCCGGAGGTCAGTCAGTCATGGTCTTACTTAATAGTTGTCCGTCATTGCAGCGCCGCGTTAGTTTTCCCTCACTGGAGTTATAGGAACTAAGCAGGGACTTAAGCACGGTTCACCACAAATATCAGGAAGGGGTGCAGTGGGAAGGAAAATGCATTGGTTGGGAGCACAACAACATGTATATATATACACAAAGTAAGGTATAGACAAAACATGTAGCCCCCAATTTAATGTACAGAGAAACGATTTTCACTTCTCCCCCCTGAGAAGTTCCAGCCACCTCCGTGTGGCATAATGTAGGTGCTGGCTAAAAACCTGTCAGGGAGAATAGGAGTGTATACAAATATATGGCCAACATGAATTAAAGAGAAAAAAAAAAAAAAATGCGTAAAATTAAAGAAGCATAGTAACGTAACATATCATTATATGTGTAATGACCTGGAAACATCCTGGAAATATAATTAGGAGAGGTTCAATTAACACATAATAACGTAGAATATAGAGATTCATTAATGAACATAATAAATCATAACAATAACGGATATACATATGTAATGAAGAAAAACGAGAAATATCAATATATTGACATTCTAATGAGCATATTAAACGAACATATTAGATATTAATATGGCAGTAATGGTGTGGAGGCCTGCCCTAATGTGCCTGCGGGTGGCTAACAAGCAGGAGACTAACATTCCACTCACAAAAATTAACGCAGTGGACGATAGACCAGTGTTTACCCAGCCCCATTGATTGTGTTTCCAATGCAAAGAGGCTTGCTTCTGATCTTGCTCAAGTGAATGGATGGCAGCCTGAATACTGATACCAACACTTGCATCAGGAAGTGAGGACACCAGGTCTTGGAGGGCCTCAGTATTATTAGTAAAGAATGATCTTTCAGCGGTAGTGGTGAGGGAGGTGTTGAGAGATATTAGATCCAGAATGAGGGGTTGGTGGTGTGTAACCAGGTGGCCAGTGATGTGAGTTTCGCCAACCACTCTACCAGGCATACGCACTCCCCTGCTAATAATCTCACAATCCCCAAAGGATTTCAGCGTCCCTGTACCGGAGATGGGTGCAGGCACACCGGTGGAATCAGTGCCACAGCGAATTGTGGCAACCGATGGGACGTCCGTTGAGTACATCCAATCACCCCCTACTCTTCGGAAAATGGGGGATCGTTGGGGAGGGAGAACGGATCTTTCGCATGGCCCATGGTTTCCTTTGAGGAGGCTCATCTCGCATCCCGGGGTTGCAGAGGATATACTGGGTAATGTTACTGGACAAATGTATGGCGTTGATCGGGTACACTGACCAAAATCCGCTTCCCCTAGTAAAATGAACTCCAGCTCTCTCTGGCTCACCCCAAGGAAAGGAGACAGCCCTGACCATGAGAACCATTGACGGACAGCAGAGTCATATACAGGGAGGGTATGGACACGGTAGAGGGTATACTTGCTTGCCTCCTCGACAACTGGGATAGTCACCACAAAGATTAGGTCATCCTCTGACACAGCAGCTCCTACCTGAGCATGTTGATAATAGGCATAAAGGAACTCATCCTCAGGCGAGAAGGGGAGACTTTTGCCTGACCTGTGCAGGAGTGTCTGCACCTGCAACAGGGCACCCTTCAGTACTTTGTAATTTATTACACTAGGAGACAGTTGACGTCTAGCTGCCGCCTCAGTGCCTTGCTGCAAGAGGGTGAGCTGCAGCAGAGCTTCAGCAAGTTCTGCTTCAACACGGTTCCTAGACTCTGCCCAGGCAATGTAGGTCCACAGCGCTTTCAGCTCCTGTTGCATGAAAGTTAGATCGCTGGCAACCCGTTGCTGTGTGCCATTGAGTGCGGAAATCATTTTTCGCAAGGCCATGGTGTTATTGGCTATCTGTTCTTCCATGTTTCCGATAACCGTAAACTGCCTGTGCTTATTATGACTCATCCCATCACTCCCTAAGGCCTCTAACTGGTCTTGAAGGTTAAGCACTTCATCCTCAGTAGCCACGCCAAATAGTGCTGAGTACAGGGTACCCACCCCTGGCAAGAGAGATCTGGCAAGCCTTGTGTTCTGGGAGGGGTTGTGAGATGCAAGGGGATGACCTAAGGAGTGCTGGAGGGACTCTAGCTCGAAAGTAAACCCTTCTACTCGCCTTTGTAGAGATTTAGTGTCAAGGGAAGCATCTAGTCCATGGAAGGTTGGCAAATTTAACAGTGTTACCTCAGAAGTCAGGACCGGTATTGCCTCTTTGAGTTCCGCGGCTAGTATTTGCAAAGCAGAGAGGTTGTAGTGGATGACAAGTTTCCAGCTTGAGTCCGTCACAATTACCTGCCCCAATCCCTCGAAAGCAATTCCGTGATGGTCCTGGCTGTGTACATGGTGGAGGAATGACAGTACCACAAGGAGTTTGGTAATTAAGGCCATTGAAATTAATTGATCACCTGGAAAAGGGTGCTGTGAGTATATGGTTCATATATCTCAACAAAATAAGCATTTTATAAAACATCTTGTTTGATAAATTTCTATCATTAAACAAAGTGTGATAAACATAAACATTATACTTAAGATCTAATAATATTATTGTTATTATTCCTCATCACTTGAGAAATCAATTCCGGCCAGTTGCCTGTAGTCTTGGCGGTTACCCCTAGTGTAATAACGCTTAGGGATGGCTCCTTGACAGGAAGGCCCTGCTGCATTATGGCCGGACTAGCATTATGCGGTGGCACTGGTAAATCAGGTACAGGGGTACTAAATCCTAGGAATGGTGAGCCTAGTGTATATTCGTTCCCCCCAGGGTTATTTGATTGTGATGCATGGGCCGATACATTTTCCTCGTCCCACCAAAGGGATTGGTCCTCATCATTCAAATACGTTAGTGGAGGAGCCCTAGTTGGTTGGTAAAGGGTCGAACAACCTGGTGAGGAAGTATCAAACCCTAGGAATGGAGTACTCAATGAGTTATCCACTCTCTCAGGGGCTCTACCAATGGGTGAACATGGGGGAGTAACCGTTGTTGGCTCATGATTTGTTGGTAATATAGAGGGGGGTCGTAGGAGTGAATTCACCCGAGCAACAGCATGCTTAATTCTATTGACGTGAACACGTTTCTGCTTCCCTCTGACTTGAATGATTACGTTGAGTTTGGAAGGGACTTGCACAATTGTATAAGGCCCTTGCCAAGGTCTACTGAATTTCTTTACCCTTCCTCGCTTGATGGTGGGGTTGTGCAAGTAGACCCTATCGCCAACATTGAAACAGCGGTTTACTGCTGCACGATTATAGGTTTTTTCCTGCCTTTGCACTGCCGTATGTTGTGTCGCTTCCACATTCTGCCATATGTGTTGTAGTGTGGATCGGAGCTGTTCTACATGGTGAACATAAGGTTCGACATCCTCTCCTAAATCCATCTCACCCGGTGCTGGTAGCCTCATTGGCTTGCCATACACAATGTGGTATGGTGCAAACCTGGTAGCCTCATGGATGTTGGAGTTGATCACCATTTGTACCAGGGGTAGACAGTCGTCCCAGTCATTTTGGGCAGAATTCACGTAATGAGACAATATGCCCGACATGGTACGATGTATCCGTTCTACCCTCCCATTGGACATTGGGTGGTAAGCAGTTGTGCACACTCTTCCTACCTTGAAGAACTGGCAGAAGTGACGCATGAGTTCAGATGTAAAATCAGTACCTTGATCTGTAAGCAACTGTCGAGGAGTGCCATAACGCCCAAAATGCTGAAGCAAAGCCTGAGCTACTGCTTCAGAGGATTGACTTGTCAATGGGTAGAACTCAATATGTCTAGAAAACTGGTCCAGAACGCTTAAAATGTATTTGTTACCCCTATGTGTTAGAGGGAGTGGGCCCACAATGTCAGCACTGAGTTGTTCAAAACAACCAGAAGGCTCTGATAATTTCCCCAGTGGTGCAGTTTTTCGCCCATAGTACTTTCGCTGAGCACATGGATGGCAGGACTTGACATAGTTGGTGACGTCCTGGCGCAACCCAGGCCACCAGAATGATTGCCTAATCCTACTGAGGGTGGTGTGAATACCTCCATGGCCCGCCTGAGGGAGATCATGGTGAAGCTCTAGGACGAGGTGTCGCAGGGAAGTGGGGACTACAATTTTGAGTCCAGAGCTAGTGATTTTACAAACAAGCTTGCTTGAGGACAGTTTGTATTGATCAGGTTTCCCTAGGAGTGATTTAACACCTTCCTCCTTATCCTGTTCTACTCTGATCTCATCAATCTGAATGGTAGGGAAATGCTGAGTATTTGCGGTGAAGCAAACATAACAACGAGACAGGGCATCTGCGTTCTGGTGGGCTCTCCCCGCTTTATGTACAATTGTGAAACGGTATTCACTCAGTCTCAAGGCCCATCTTGTGAGGCGAGAATTCAAATCTCTGTGAGTATTGAGATATTTGAGAGCTGAGTGGTCTGTAATTACAGTGAACTCAACACCCCACAAATATTGGTGGAAGTAGGTTATACCATACACAAGGGCTGCCAACTCGAGGTCAGTGGCACAGTAGGAGGTTGCTTCCGCATGGTTTGTCCGGCGAGATGCGTAAGCTATTGGGTGTTCTACTCCCTCTACTGATTGGGAAAGTACACATCCCAAACCCTCCTTGCTTCCATCTGTTGCCAATATGAAAGGCTTGCTGAAATCAGGATAACTTAGAATGGGTGGTTGTAAAAGCATGGGTGCTGGGTGAATGCCTCTCTAGGTGGTAGGTAAAAAGTGGAGTTAGCGCACCCTCCCTGAGTGTAGGGTGGCTGGAAGGGCTGGCTAGGGCAACCCGTTGGAAGTGGCTCCCCCTGCCCAGGGTGCAACCCATCCCCAAACGTGACCCTTCTGTGGGCATTAGTTGTGGGAGTGCTGTGCCCTCTCCCACCATATAATGTATTACCTACAAGTCGGGGTGAAGTAGATCTACTCCCCGCTGCAACAACATTAGGGTCACATTGTGCACCCTGCGAAAATGGGGGTTGAACAGGTGGTTCTAGGTAATCCCGTGGTTCGGCCTCCACTGGTGCTATCTCCTCCTCAAAGACCGCCTCCCGAATGTCAGTAACAACCCCTGTCAGCGTGTCAAGCTGCCTGGCTACAGCCTCAATAGCCTCACGCTGGCCAGCTGATGTATCATCAGCCTGACGGAAACCATTCTGAACCTCCTCACGGAGTTCATGAAGCTCGTTCGCCAGATCTGCCTGCTTAGTGCGGATACTGGCCAGCTCCTCCAGCACCAGCCCTATGGTACGGTGCATCAGGTCCAAAGTGACCTGTCTGGGAGCAGAGCCGCCATTCACGACCCCACCGGCATCTCCCTGGCCGTCCACGGCTACGTGCTGCCTTTGGTCACCCTCCTCATCCTCGTCTAAGCCTACGAAACACAGGGGATCTACATCGTGCTCATAAGGGGTAGACGAAGCCCCCACCGCTCCAACCCCTGCCGAGAATGCGTACTGATCCCTGTGCACAGGGGAGGGGATCCCCGGTGGGCCTTCCATAGGTGGAAGGGAAGTGGATGACCTAGTTCTTCTCCCCCTGCGACCCACTCCCATCATGAGCCCTACCTGGGAAATCATGTTCTGACCGAGACCTGGACTCATATTGAAACAGGACTTACCACAAAGGCTCAGGTCGCAAAAAACTCAGAAAATTATGGTCAAAATTGAGCAAGAGGGAACTAAACCCAAGACAGATGATTCTGACAACAAGGGGGGGGGGATTAAAAAAAATTTAAAAAACAAATAAATAAAGAAAAACGTTGCGACAAAATCCTTACAAAAACAAGGGGTAGACAGGGAAAAGAGATAGTAGGTACACAACGACAAACACCGGGAAGGAGAGAAATAAAAATGACCTAGACTGAACGATTTAACCGAACAGTAATGTAGTGTGCCAAATTAGATCCTTGAAATAAAAATAAAAAAAACGTACGAAGTAGAAATATGCACTTACTGCACACAAAATTAACACGGTAATTTCAGACAAAGGGGAAATACCTAAGGAAATACCTAAGTAGGTCAGTCTCAAAAATTAAACAAGAAAAACTAAATTCCGGCAGTAGGGGAATAAATCCTGTATCCGCAGTATACAGAAAGCTTAAAGAAAAAGGATAGTCTTTACTACTCCGAGACTACACTATGTACCTACAATGATAAACACGTGTCGCACCTGTACTAACAAAGTACCTATTTGCTCACAACTATGTAGAAAAATAGCAAAAACAGAATCCAGTACAATCAAAAATACCAACCAGCAAATGAAATCTTGTAGAAGTGGGAACAAGAACGTACCTACAACACGCGTTAGCTAGGGGGACACTTAGCCCAAGTGAACGCTAGTGTTGACGGAAAAATTCAGTCCTATACACCAACTCCGAATTAAAAAAATTAAATTAAGAGAAAACAGGGAAATGATCCACTGAAAAACAGGTCGGATGACCAAGGGAAGGACTTCCAACAAGCGGTAAGCACTTGGCGATGTAAAAAGTAGGTCAATAACCTGACTTAACACCTAAATCATAAAATTAATATAAAGTACAGCTAGTACTTACCTGAGAACGTGTTCGAATCGCGAGACTGCGCCAATATGTAGTGTACTATGCTGGATAGGGAATTAACAGCATAGACCGAACATAAGAGTTGGGAACAGGGGTTGGGAACAGGGGTTCACAAAACTACAAGTCTTTCTGGTGGAAATATGGAACTCTATTAATCGTTCTACAACTGGAATACGAATGCCCCACGTCGCACTACAATTTCCCGGCATCAGGCATTCCCCTCCTCCTTCCATATTTTCCTGACCCACTTAAATCAGCCGAAATCAGCATCATCGGGAAATGAATTTCCAAATGAATTTTTCAAATGTCAGTGAACCACTATCAGTGACGTCACCCACCAAGGAGTGATACCTTATCTTGTCTTAGGTTTCTTCTAGCTCCTTCCCTTCCTCCATGGCTAGTGGCCGGCATGGAGATGGCTGCATGGAGGTAACACTGTCAAGTTTTAGCTACGTGGATGTGTGACAGAAAGTTGGCACCATGCTCACGTTTGTATTTTGAACTAGAATAAAACTATACTTAACATGTAAACCTTTCTAATCCAAGTTCTTCACCTGTAAGATTCAGGGCGTGGTCCTGCGGAAACAGCAAAATATCTGTACATCTTATACGTCTTATTCCCTTTTTTGACATCCACTTGACGGTTAGAGATGAAATATTCCATTTCCCGATTAAGCAACTACGGCAAACCACAATAGTGATGTATTAATATTATGATATACATACAATGATTCATACAGTACGTGGGTACATATGAGGAAGTTGAAAAGGTTGGATATGCTCTATATGAGAAGCGACCATAGTATTTCAGTGTACGACTTCAACAAAGTGAAAATCACTCGAAGAGATGAATGGACGGGAACCAGGCTTCCAGAGCACTCTGGGGCATACAGATGGTTCCAGAATGGAGGGGAAGTGAGGGAGTCATAGTTTTCTCTTGGTAGGTACACCAAAGTATACCAGGTAGAACTCTTTATAATAAAGGAATGTGTGGCGGAGGATTTTATGCAAAAAACAAGAGGGGGGAATATACTTATTTTCTCGGATAGCCAGGCAGCCCTTAAAGCTCTTGCTTAAGGCTGGTTAGGGAGTGTTGGGAAGCACTGAATACCCTGAGACAAGGTCACCTTGAGTGTGTTCCAGAGCATACAGGAGTGGTAGGTACCTAATGAACGAACAGACCTACTTGCAAGAAATGGGGCAACAATGAACTTCATTGGGCTGAAACTGGTCTTAGGTATAAGCCTCAACTGCTTTGAGGGATTCGATAAGAGAGGGACAAAAATACGGAAAGCTGGTAATGAACGCACCCTGCCATCGCAGAAGCACAACTGCCCTCAATGTCACAAGAAGGAAAAAAAAAAGACTTAGTTGGGATGGTGACTCCAGGAAGCATCTAACACAGGTGATCTAATGAGCAGCTAGTGCAGAGAGGAGGAAGAAATGGCAAACTATATCCAAAGTGTGTTGCATCTGCCAAAAGAGATTCGACCGAATAACAGTAATGGAGAAGGTCAGACGAGGTATTAGTTGGGAAAAAGTATGGAGTGTTGCAATTGAAGGGATATCCAAGCTATCCAGTGACATTGCCTTGGATCCTCCAAGTTTTGAAGGGTATTTGAAAGCTGTTCTCAGTGGTCTTTTTGCAGTCCATTAGGGATAGAGCAGGCCAAGCTCGGTCTCATTTGAACTACCGGGACCTCAATTGGAATGTAGATTATTTCCTGAACGCGAACCAGGATGAAGCCATAACATAGCGAAGTGGCTATTAAGTATTAATTGGCAGCAATGGATCCGTGTGCGTGTCAACCTTTGCTCATTGTGCAATGATGCAGAGAATCATATGATGGAGCATTTTATAGTAGTGCCCACTGTCCAATCCTGGGGTATACTAGGCAAAGAAACTACAGTAGGGTGAGGATTTCGGGACCTGAATTCATCCCAACTTTAAATGGCCCTGTTTTTTCGGCTCTAGGTATTTATTAACGAAAAGCTGGTCCTCCGGATAAGACCGTACCATATTTTTCTTTAAATGCTTATGATCTGTTACTAAAAATTTAATTAACATGTTTTTCATTCATAATGATAGGTAATAATGATTTCTGCATGGAGAACTCGAATCATGTTCTGCATATTTCGTGATTCTAATTATTTCTGAACTATGTAAAGAGTCGAGGAAGGTTGATAGAATCTAAACAGATATTTTTGAAACTGCTCCAACACCTATGAATTGGCCTTATATTTATGTATTTATAGATCTACTTACTTCAATTGCGTTCTTGATAAATGATTTGTCTCCAGTTTTTTGGACATACGCTTCAATCATGTGAGTCAGAAGAGGAGGTTGGCTCCTTTGCATGTAGTACACCCGACTTCCATTAGGGATGTGCCCAATATTTTGAATCAAGCTCAATAGGTTTTCGATTATTCCTGCCAGAAGGTGCATTGCACAAAATTAACCACGTACAATATTTAGAGTATCATATATTTTGCCGGACTTGTGGAGGTACCTACCTACCTATTCAAGTTTTTGATCGAGAACTAGTAGATCATAGTGCTCACATAGTGGATCATTTTAGGGAAAAAGCTCTTCTTTTGGGGATATATTATATTATTTTGGAATGAACCGTTTCTCGTGCGATTAGCGCAGTAAGGCAACGTCGAGTGTGGTGAGTTCTCGTCTCCAGCTTACCTTCGCATATCGTCTGGAAACTCCAGGAATCGTTTTGAAATGCCTCAAATTGGATTTCCATGTGGAGATTTTATTTAAATGTTTTTTAGAGCCGTAGCAGAAAGCTTATTTTTTTCGAAAATTCGATAAAACCCAGCAACATGGGATAAAATGGTGAATAAAATCATTTTGAAAACTTGAAAATTTTGAAAACTACCAAATAACCACTGAAGATGATTGACTATCATGCCTTCTAGTGAACTTTTGTTAATTATTAATAGGTACTGTATCTTCAGTAAACTTACTGTGCACATGATTAACTTCTGCATCAGCATATGACCAATTACTAGCGATTTTGTAGGCAGTCAATTACTGGAGCACAAACACATTGTTCAGAAATGTGTGAACAAAATATGTCGAAGAATTCATCACTATTAGCGATTTGAATAGGCAAGAGAATTCTACTGAAATTATGCAACTAGATATAGGTACCTAGTATTTGTAAGAGAGTGAGAAATTTCCCTTAGCTAGTTAACCTATAGTTGTTATACTTGGCAGTTATAAGTAGATGCCTACCTACCTATCTACAGTACTAGCAATCCAATACTGCACATATATTAAACACACTCGAAGGTCTCCCAGTAGTGACATACCTTTCACAGTCTCAGTCATGTCTGACACCAATAGCCCTTTGATCACCCAGTATGTGTCCCAATAGTACAATTCTTGAAATCTTCCTCCAGGAACGATGAATCTGGAAATAATAGCAGTGAGCATTTTACTATCAACACTATCAAAATAATTAAAAGGAAGTTTACGATAAGACGAGGGGAGAAAATACTCCAATAAAATGGAAGGAGATATTCCGATCACGTTCTAAGGATTAGTGTTATGAAATTTGAACAGTATTTTCATTTCATTTTACAAGCAGGTAGGCTTTCAGGTCAATTTAGTAGATACCTAGTACCCACCTCACCAAGCAATGTATAGGCGAAAAGCCAAGAAGAAATATATATAGATGAAAGCAATTGCTTGATAGGTACCTACTCCCTCCTCCAGTAGCAACGACCAATATGCAGTATGATTTATGGAAAATAACTCGATGGTTGTCTGTGATGCCAACAAGAAGGATGCCATGGATTTATTCAAGAAGCGATTCTAGGATGCGTTAGTATTGCGGTATGGGAGCCTACTGAAAAGCCTATCAAATTCCTGTGAAGGTTGTGGCGAGGAAATGTTGGTCACTCACACTATAAATTGTATGAAACACGGTCAAGTCAAGCATGGGCACGATCAAGTGCAAGATGAGTGTGCTCACTCAGCGGGCTTGTCGTGAACAAGGGTTGCAGTAAAGCCTGTTCTAATACCCCAGTTACATTCAGCCACTTCCAGTACTACTGCCCCTGCCGCAGAGGCTGTCGTATTTACTTTCCACAACAACAGTGAGGGCAGTGAGTGTTCACACGCTACCTGTACTTTCCAGTTTCATTTACACTCTGTGAGAGTTAACTCCCGGGGGTGGGTCTCCTTTTGCGGACCACGGCATTTGGAGTTTTGGGGATATCAATAAACTCAGGCACCAACCTGGTTAGTTGGTAATGTAAGCTAGAACGCATGCCTTGACCCGTACTTTGCATTTATCAAGGACAATGACTGTGTGAAAAGTCTCCTCTCAGTAGCATCTTCCCGGATTTTGTCTGGTGGGAGACCTCAAGGCACATTGTCTCAGGACTCCCAAACACGACTTCCATTCATTGGAAGGAGATATTGGATTCTTCTGTCCTCTTACTACCCCACACACTTTGCGCCTTTAGGGCTGGTATGAGCATGGGTCGTTGTGTTGATTCTCTTGAGACCTGTTTACACTCAGCCCACTTCCGTAGAAGTGAGCAGGGAACTGGGCAGTGTGAGAATGTAAACACCTCACTTGTGCAACCTCTTGCTCTTGCCACTCGTCCTGACCGTGCTTCCTCCTCTATCGGTTTATGGTGCAGAAGTCGATGTAAAGACAGTTAAAGTGGCAAGGAGGGAAGTATGTAAACATCCCACTCGCGTTATTTCCAAGCTTAGGAAGCACAGATCAATGATGTTTCTACTTCCTCTTCCCCACATCTGCAGAATGGACTGAATATTAGGGGTGATGAAACCACTGCCCCCGCGAATCCAACCGCGACTGAGGGGCAGGCAGGTGGTGTTTTGACAAAGTCTATGCACCTGTAGCCTGGGGCTCAGAGGATCGTACGTGTCACGGGTCATTTCAACTGGGAGAGTCCTGTATCGTGAGTTCGACTAATTTCTTGGAACAATGGCCAATAAATACTCTGGCAGAAAAGTGATCCTAGTCCTTGTTTAAAAAACTGGGGTGAGATAGGGTGAAAATTCAATTCACCCTAATAAGAGCCATTTCACTCAGCATTCCCCTTAGCTACTCATCTATCAATGTAACTGTTTGTGTGGAACCAAAAGTGCTAACTGTTCATGAAATATTACAAAATCCTGGGAAATAGATAATATGTTCCGATTTAGGATAAATTTACAGAAGTTTCGCAGGTTAGGTCTGGTGGATGCCTTCCAAGGAGTTTCATCCTAATTGGAATGATGGCAGCATCTGTGCACGAGTAAACATGAAACATTCTTAACTTCTAGTGTTTGTATCTGATGTCAATGAAACTGTTAGGTTACCTACCTATCTTAGTACCAACGTACCAAGTACAGAAGAGTTGTGTGATGAAAATGGGATTTTGGTCGCCCGAAAGAACTGAAAACGGGTTTATTTAGATGGTCACCTCTGGTTACTATTGGTCAGCAGAAGGCGCAGTATACTGTATTCTGTGGCATGTAACATTGGCAAGTCCATAAGTATATACCTACCTACTTATCCTATCAACTACTAGGCAGTAAATATTCCTGAGATTCACCAACTAAAATTACTTTCCAATTTTTAAAAAATATAAATCTAACCCGTTGGGAACGTATATGAGTGAAGTCATGTTGGCATCTTCCTTAACTTGGATGTCCATCTTTCGCCCCAAGGTCCGCCACAACTTGTTCAATTCGGAAGCCCAAGCTCTGTAATCTGGATCTTTTATTTTACTCAGGAACGATGGATCCGATGACCAATCTGGTGGATTCCAAGGCTGGGATAGAAAAAAATACTCAGTCATGCAGCGTGGCTAATAGAGCGAATTTTCATAGAAAGTTGTGGATAACATTAAATTAGGCACTTAAATTCTGATCATTGAGGCCAACCATGTCATGAATGCAACTGAGGGGACAGCCGTGTGACGAGTTCGCAAAGAAAATTTTAGGGTACACAGCGCAACTTGGAAACCACACAATTCTAGTCAATAAATCACGATTATAGCATTTTTCACTTATTTATGAATCATAGAGATCTGGAAGTGGTCGCAATCGACTCAGCTCTCAAAAATACTCAACTTGACACCCCGCATGCCTAAAGGCCCGATCACACAGGACGCGTTATAACGCGACGTTATAGGAACAAGCGTTCCCCCCGACGTTCGGCGATATAGCAACGTCACAGACACAGCGTTATTATTGGGTGTTATCAGGGCGCGAGACCCAGTCTTGTCTGTGCTACTCAAGGGGTTCGCGGTTCCCAGCGTCTATAATTTATCTAATCTGTAATGATTTCTGACAATGACTCTGATGAGGAAGAAACTCTACTTCTTCTAGCGCAAGTAGATCGCAGGAATAGACGGTATTGGGTGCACCCAATAAATCAAAGGAGGGAAGGGCTTGAGGAATACCACCATCTATGTTGGGAGTTGCGCTCACATGAAGATCGTTTTGTGAACTATTTCCGCATGTCGACACGAAATTTCGAGGACCTACATGAACTACTAGCGGTGAATATCGAGAAGATAACCAGAAGGACCGAGGAGAACGCCCTCAGCACGCGATATTTTGTAATTTTGTACAACCCGCTTGGCTGACGTCGCGTTACTGAAAGTATCACTGAGGGGTACCGCCGTGTGTGTGACGGGGGTGATGCAATGTTGCGTCATACTACCGTATCACGGTAACGCGACGTTATTGGAACGCCTAACGTCGCGTTATAACGCGTCCTGTGTGATCGGGCCTTAATTGTCTTAAAGTCGTTTTTTTAGCATTTTTTTGGGCCAATAAATTGTTAATTTGAACCTGAAATTCTGGAGCGATCGGGATCTAACCAACTCAACCTGTTTTTAGCAAAGACGGATTCATGTGCGTTGGAACGGAATTTTCACGCCCTATTTTTAGGGAGTTTCGTCTGGAAATACACCCCCCTCTAAATTTGAAATTTTTAAGCCATCTAAATAGATCTTTTTTTTTTTTTTAATTCACTAAAAATGACTAGGTATCTAGGTAGTTTCAAGTTCATCCAAAGCTAGATGTTACATGGTCACAGGTTTGGAGGGTACCTACTACCCATAGGTACCTATTTACTGGGTTCTGTACAACGCAATGTTACCACATCTGAAAACTTAGTCTTCAAAATCGAATTCGGACACCATATTGGCAAGGCTAGGAGCTGTATAACATAGGTGCCTACCATATAGATTTTTTCTTTCAAGTAGGTACTCTTACCAACAATTCATTGCATCTCGGCTCATCCTCACTCTTGTCAAAGTATTCGAGTTTCACTTCTTGACAATCGATGAAATACTCATCCACAAATTGCCTCAGTATTTTCACCGGCAAGTCCTCTGAATGTTCCTTTTTCAATTCCTCAAATTTCTTCAACACCTTGAAATAAATACTATATTTTTTAATACAATTGGAATGCATATACTTATTAATTACAATAAAAATAGGTGAAATAAAGAGTTTAAATTCTAACACTCGTTAAAAAATACTATATATCATAAGTACTGCAACCGTTGACATTGTGAGGAAGAAGATTCTAAAGCTGACAATCCATGCTCACACTGGCCCCTAAAAATGAAATATCTAGGCACTGCATACAAGAAAATAAGTGTGAAATACCACCAAACACATTAGAGTGAGGGAGTAAGAACGTAAGAAGGCAGTACAAAAACCGATCCAGCGTAAGATCAACCGCAGGTTAGCTTATAATTTTTAAACTTTAATTTCCTTCAGTTATTTGCTGTAACTTTTATGCAACTCTGCTATCTAGGTGCTATCGTTAGGTACAACAGTAATTATGATAAGTACAATAATGAACATTGTAATAATGGTATAGTCATTTTTACCTCCTCTTCAGTAGTTTTAAGTTTCAAATCAACAAAGTGTTTGGCATCATCATACAGCTTCTTAGTCTGTACCTGATGAAGAAGATCCCCTTGGCAGTAGACCTTGCTGTAATTTTATAATTGTCATTAATTTGTTATTAATCGGTACTTGCTTATAAATTATTACATTGAAATGTGCAGGTAGGTATTTTACCTGTATGTTTCAGTAAGTAGTATATCCACCGACTTGTGATCAAACGGTAAAACTCACAAAAATCTTGGTATTTGTCATTACCAGAGACCTTCAAATGCCACATTGCCACGGCGCCACAAAAAATGCCACATTTGGTACATTTTCCGATAAAATGTCAAATTTTAATAATTTCTGGGGGAATGCCACATTTTGTGCCTCATTTCGCCTCAGTTGGGCCAAGTTTGAAAACATTTCGTTTTTTTTTTTAATTTTTTTTTTAGCTATTTGCATTCGGGGTCTGATTTGTTTTTTGTTTTTTTTTTTTTGTTTTTTTTTCCCACGCCCCAGGACGTTGAGGAAAATAAAAAAGTCAAGTAAGTCACCATTGCAGGTTGGGCTTTTCGTCTCCACCAAACCCTCTCAGTTGTGTTAATGACGGAAAAAATGTTTCTCAATTTTTTGGGCAAAAGTAGTGAGGTAGGTACTTCCCTGAGACACTTCCCATAACCGCGGTTGACGAAGAAGGGTAGCCAAGGGAGGAGAATATAAGGAGAGGGGCCCCCGACGGTGTCTCAGGGGGCGCCTAGTAAAAAACTCATTTTTCCGAGGCACTCTCGGGCGGCGCGTTGAACGAGTTAAAGCTACTCATTGCCTCGCCCCCTTGAATGGAGAGGGGTTTCGCCGTGCGGAAGCATGAAAATTACTTGGACGTCTGACCTCAACCTGGGCGGTCACCCATCCAAGCACTCACCATGCTCGACGTTGCTCAACTTCGCTGATCGCATGAGAAACGGTTCATTGCAACGCCGTACGGCCGTCGAGGAAAACATGACACATGGATGTTTACTAAAATCAGGTAAGAATAAAAAGTGTTGAGGGATTCCTACTAGGATTGAAGGATTCCTAAGTGTTACGTAGGGAGAAGAACAATCACCTCTAGGTTTTAGCCCATTGTTAGGGTCTCAAGTCCATTCAAAATTAACTTTTCTTGGATGCGGATCAGGCCTCGAATGGCCGGGAATATTTTCTCAGGGAGATGTGGGACGCTGAAGACGTACCAGCAATGAAACACGTGCAATGTATGACTTCTGCGGATGTAGAGAGATCATTCTCTGAACTAAAATATTTGCTGAGCGACACAGTGGGCCGAAAACCGATTCTAGGTGGACCAAATTATTTTATGAGCTGTTTTTATAGGAAATTTTGCGCTGATTCCGAGTATCCCCCTTGTTCCTAATCCTTAAAATAGCTTCTTCGACCCAAGAAATCAATTTTTGACAAGTTTTCTCACTTTTTGGCCTATGGAGCTGACCTAATTTTTTGTTGTACTTAAGAAAAGTTGAAGGGGAAGAAGTTTAGCATCGAATGGGGAATATTCGGAATCAGCGTAAAATTTCCTATAAAAATAGCTCATAAGATCCACCTAGAATCGGTTTTTGGTCCATTGTGCGTCGCCTCAATTTATGTGTTACCGCCCACTTAAAACTTTAAGATTTAAATATATTGCAAGTACATGTAAATAGTTTACGTACATAATAAAGCAGCTGACACAATTTCAAGTTGCATGATTTAATGGCTGAACGTTTTGATGGTGGGGAGGAGGTGGATATTAGAAAAAATAAATGCCACATCGGCTGAAATAAATGTCGCATTTGGCCAAAATAAGTATCACATTGCAACATTTTTAGTGCCACATTTTGAAGGTCTCTGGTGATTACCTAGGTACCTACCTATGCATGTTTAATTGTAACATATTGAGGAACTAGATCTCCTCCAAATCCGTTACTTGCCGCTATGCTTTTAACAATTTATTTTTATTTTGGGGGAATGTTTTCACTAATTGTAATAGTTAGTGGATGATTGATCATGCACGAGTGTAGTCCATTATGGGTCGGTAGTCCGAGAAATTATAAAATCGCATTTCCACCCGTTGACGTCTTCTCGTCATAATTTAAAACGTACCTGTGGTTGTTGTTTACATGCCAAATCGATTAAGTGTCTTATTCAGTGGGGTAAGGGAGGGGGCATTTGGCAGAGTGATGTTTTCAGGTAAACTGAGAACAGTCCAACGAGTGGTGAACGATTTTCGTGAGATGAAAGCTAATGGAGTAGCCCGGTGAAGTTAGCAACGGTTTTCAGCAACGGTCCATAATTCCGTTAATTATGGTCGAATTGAGTCCAAATTTCGCACATACACTCAGTACCCAGACTCGCACCTGCGAATGAGGTCGGGCACGGCGTACCTACCTCGGGGGCGGCTGTGGAGGCGGCTGGGGGCGGTATTACGCACTTCCCGTGGATGTGCCGCTAAAATAACTATCAGAATCGGATTCAGCACCCTTTAAAACCCCTATGGCACTATTTTCGTATTTACTCGCAGTTTGGGAGAAGGGGAAATTTTGGCATATTAGACTGGAGGGGCACGAACAAGCGGACTAATAGCATGATAGCGTCATACCTTAAATATTGGTCGAATTGAGTCCAAATTTCACACATACACTCAGCACCAAGACTCGCACCTCCGAATGAGATCGGGCACAGCGTACCTACCTCGGGGGCGGCTGGGGGCGGTGAAACACACTTCCCGTGGATGTGCCGCTTAAATAACTATCAGAATCGGATTCAGCACCCCAAAAAACCCATATGGCACTATTTTCGCATTTAATCGCAGTTTGGGAGAAGGGGAAATTTTGGCATATTAGACTGGAGGGGCACGAACAAGCGGACTAATAGCATGACAGCGTCATACTTCCAGCAACGGTCCATAATTCCGTTAATATTGGTCGATTTGAGTCCAAATTTCGCACATACACTCAGTACCCAGACTCGCACCTGCGAATGAGGTCGGGTACGGCGTACCTACCTCGGGGGCGGCTGTGGAGGCGGCTGGGGGCGGTATTACGCACTTCCCATGGATGTGCCGCTAAAATAACTATCAGAATCGGATTCAGCACCCTTTAAAACCCCTATGGCACTATTTTTGTATTTACTCGCAGTTCGGGAGAGTGGGAAAAGGGGGGCTCGAATGGGGGCGGCTGGGGGCGGTTATGAGGACTTCCTATGAACATGACGCAATACCAACCGTCAGAAATCTACCTAAATACATATATATCTATAATCTGTGTTGATTCTGTTCACTTAGATGAAGGCGTACATTTTGCGAATTTATTGCAGGGGCACGAACAAGCTGACTAATAGCATGACAGCGTCATACCTCCAGCAACGGTCCATAATTCCGTTAATATTGGTCGAAATGAGTCCAAATTTCGCACATACACTCAGTACCCAGACTCGCACCTGCGAATGAGGTCGGGCACGGCGTACCTACCTCGGGGGCGGCTGTGGAGGCGGCTGGGGGCGGTATTACGCACTTCCCGTGGATGTGCCGCTAAAATAACTATCAGAATCGGATTCAGCACCCTTTAAAACCCCTATGGCACTATTTTTGTATTTACTCGCAGTTCGGGAGAGTGGGAAAACGGGGGGTCGAGTGGGGGCGGCTGGGGGCGGTTATGAGGACTTCCTATGATCATGACGCAATACCAACCGTCAGAAATCTACCTACATATATATATCTATAATCTGTGTTGATTCTGTTCACTTAGATGAAGGCGTAAATTTTTCGAATTTATTGCAGGGGCACGAACAAGCTGACTAATAGCATGACAGCGTCATACCTCCAGCAACGGTCCATAATTCCGTTAATATTGGTCGAATTGAGTCCAAATTTCGCACATACACTCAGCACCCAGACTCGCACCTCCGAATGAGATCGGGCACAGCGTACCTACCTCGGGGGTGGGTGTGGAGGCGGCTGGGGGCGGTGAAACACACTTCCCGTGGATGTGCCGCTTAAATAACTATCAGAATCGGATTCAGCACCCCAAAAAAACCATATGGCACTATTTTCGCATTTACTCGCAGTTTGGGAGAAGGGGAAATTTTGGCATATTAGACTGGAGGGGCACGAACAAGCGGACTAATAGCATGACAGCGTCATACTTCCAGCAACGGTCCATAATTCCGTTAATATTGGTCGATTTGAGTCCAAATTTCGCACATACACTCAGTACCCAGACTCGCACCTGCGAATGAGGTCGGGTACGGCGTACCTACCTCGGGGGCGGCTGTGGAGGCGGATGGGGGCGGTATTACGCACTTCCCGTGGATGTGCCGCTAAAATAACTATCAGAATCGGATTCAGCACCCTTTAAAACCCCTATGGCACTATTTTTGTATTTACTCGCAGTTCGGGAGAGTGGGAAAAGGGGGGCTCGAATGGGGGCGGCTGGGGGCGGTTATGAGGACTTCCTATGAACATGACGCAATACCAACCGTCAGAAATCTACCTAAATACATATATATCTATAATCTATGTTGATTCTGTACACTTAGATGAAGGCGTACATTTTGCGAATTTATTGCAGGGGCACGAACAAGCTGACTAATAGCATGACAGCGTCATACCTCCAGCAACGGTCCATAATTCCGTTAATATTGGTCGAATTGAGTCCAAATTTCGCACATACACTCAGTACCCAGACTCGCACCTGCGAATGAGGTCGGGCACGGCGTACCTACCTCGGGGGCGGCTGGGGGCGGTATTACGCACTTCCCGTGGATGTGCCGCTAAAATAACTATCAGAATCGGATTCAGCACCCTTTAAAACCCCTATGGCACTATTTTTGTATTTACTCGCAGTTCGGGAGAGTGGGAAAACGGGGGGTCGAGTGGGGGCGGCTGGGGGCGGTTATGAGGACTTCCTATGATCATGACGCAATACCAACCGTCAGAAATCTACCTACATATATATATCTATAATCTGTGTTGATTCTGTTCACTTAGATGAAGGCGTAAATTTTTCGAATTTATTGCAGGGGCACGAACAAGCTGACTAATAGCATGACAGCGTCATACCTCCAGCAACGGTCCATAATTCCGTTAATATTGGTCGAATTGAGTCCAAATTTCGCACATACACTCAGCACCCAGACTCGCACCTGCGAATGAGGTCGGGCACGGCGTACCTACCTCGGGGGCGGCTGTGGAGGCGGCTGGGGGCGGTATTACGCACTTCCCGTGGATGTGCCGCTAAAATAACTATCAGAATCGGATTCAGCACCCTTAAAAACCCCTATGTCACTATTTTTGTATTTACTCGCAGTTCGGGAGAGTGGGAAAACGGGGGGTCGAGTGGGGGCGGCTGGGGGCGGTTATGAGGACTTCCTATGATCATGACGCAATACCAACCGTCAGAAATCTACCTAAATACATATATATCTATAATCTGTGTTGATTCTGTTCACTTAGATGAAGGCGTACATTTTGCGAATTTATTGCAGGGGCACGAACAAGCTGACTAATAGCATGACAGCGTCATACCTCCAGCAACGGTCCATAATTCCGTTAATATTGGTCGAATTGAGTCCAAATTTCGCACATACACTCAGTACCCAGACTCGCACCTGCGAATGAGGTCGGGCACGGCGTACCTACCTCGGGGGCGGCTGGGGGCGGTATTACGCACTTCCCGTGGATGTGCCGCTAAAATAACTATCAGAATCGGATTCAGCACCCTTTTAAAACCCCTATGGCACTATTTTTGTATTTACTCGCAGTTCGGGAGAGTGGGAAAACGGGGGGTCGAGTGGGGGCGGCTGGGGGCGGTTATGAGGACTTCCTATGATCATGACGCAATACCAACCGTCAGAAATCTACCTACATATATATATCTATAATCTGTGTTGATTCTGTTCACTTAGATGAAGGCGTAAATTTTTCGAATTTATTGCAGGGGCACGAACAAGCTGACTAATAGCATGACAGCGTCATACCTCCAGCAACGGTCCATAATTCCGTTAATATTGGTCGAATTGAGTCCAAATTTCGCACATACACTCAGCACCCAGACTCGCACCTGCGAATGAGGTCGGGCACGGCGTACCTACCTCGGGGGCGGCTGTGGAGGCGGCTGGGGGCGGTATTACGCACTTCCCGTGGATGTGCCGCTAAAATAACTATCAGAATCGGATTCAGCACCCTTAAAAACCCCTATGGCACTATTTTTGTATTTACTCGCAGTTCGGGAGAGTGGGAAAACGGGGGGTCGAGTGGGGGCGGCTGGGGGCGGTTATGAGGACTTCCTATGATCATGACGCAATACCAACCGTCAGAAATCTACCTACATATATATATCTATAATCTGTGTTGATTCTGTTCACTTAGATGAAGGCGTAAATTTTTCGAATTTATTGCAGGGGCATGAACAAGCTGACTAATAGCATGACAGCGTCATACCTCCAGCAACGGTCCATAATTCCGTTAATATTGGTCGAATTGAGTCCAAATTTCGCACATACACTCAGCACCCAGACTCGCACCTGCGAATGAGGTCGGGCACGGCGTACCTACCTCGGGGGCGGCTGTGGAGGCGGCTGGGGGCGGTATTACGCACTTCCCGTGGATGTGCCGCTAAAATAACTATCAGAATCGGATTCAGCACCCTTAAAAACCCCTATGTCACTATTTTTGTATTTACTCGCAGTTCGGGAGAGTGGGAAAACGGGGGGTCGAGTGGGGGCGGCTGGGGGCGGTTATGAGGACTTCCTATGATCATGACGCAATACCAACCGTCAGAAATCTACCTAAATACATATATATCTATAATCTGTGTTGATTCTGTTCACTTAGATGAAGGCGTACATTTTGCGAATTTATTGCAGGGGCACGAACAAGCTGACTAATAGCATGACAGCGTCATACCTCCAGCAACGGTCCATAATTCCGTTAATATTGGTCGAATTGAGTCCAAATTTCGCACATACACTCAGCACCCAGACTCGCACCTGCGAATGAGGTCGGGCACGGCGTACCTACCTCGGGGGCGGCTGTGGAGGCGGCTGGGGGCGGTATTACGCACTTCCCGTGGATGTGCCGCTAAAATAACTATCAGAATCGGATTCAGCACCCTTAAAAACCCCTATGTCACTATTTTTGTATTTACTCGCAGTTCGGGAGAGTGGGAAAACGGGGGGTCGAGTGGGGGCGGCTGGGGGCGGTTATGAGGACTTCCTATGATCATGACGCAATACCAACCGTCAGAAATCTACCTAAATACATATATATCTATAATCTGTGTTGATTCTGTTCACTTAGATGAAGGCGTACATTTTGCGAATTTATTGCAGGGGCACGAACAAGCTGACTAATAGCATGACAGCGTCATACCTCCAGCAACGGTCCATAATTCCGTTAATATTGGTCGAATTGAGTCCAAATTTCGCACATACACTCAGCACCCAGACTCGCACCTGCGAATGAGGTCGGGCACGGCGTACCTACCTCGGGGGCGGCTGTGGAGGCGGCTGGGGGCGGTATTACGCACTTCCCGTGGATGTGCCGCTAAAATAACTATCAGAATCGGATTCAGCACCCTTAAAAACCCCTATGTCACTATTTTTGTATTTACTCGCAGTTCGGGAGAGTGGGAAAACGGGGGGTCGAGTGGGGGCGGCTGGGGGCGGTTATGAGGACTTCCTATGATCATGACGCAATACCAACCGTCAGAAATCTACCTAAATACATATATATCTATAATCTGTGTTGATTCTGTTCACTTAGATGAAGGCGTACATTTTGCGAATTTATTGCAGGGGCATGAACAAGCTGACTAATAGCATGACAGCGTCATACCTCCAGCAACGGTCCATAATTCCGTTAATATTGGTCGAATTGAGTCCAAATTCCGCACATACACTCAGCACCCAGACTCGCACCTGCGAATGAGGTCGGGATCGGCGTACCTACCTTGGGGGCGGCTGTGGAGGCGGCTGGGGGCGGTATTACGCACTTCCCGTGGATGTGCCGCTAAAATAACTATCAGAATCGGATTCAGCACCCTTAAAAACCTCTATGTCACTATTTTTGTATTTACTCGCAGTTCGGGAGAGTGGGAAAACGGGGGGTCGAGTGGGGGCGGCTGGGGGCGGTTATGAGGACTTCCTATGATCATGACGCAATACCAACCGTCAGAAATCTACCTAAATACATATATATCTATAATCTGTGTTGATTCTGTTCACTTAGATGAAGGCGTACATTTTGCGAATTTATTGCAGGGGCACGAACAAGCTGACTAATAGCATGACAGCGTCATACCTCCAGCAACGGTCCATAATTCCGTTAATATTGGTCGAATTGAGTCCAAATTTCGCACATACACTCAGCACCCAGACTCGCACCTGCGAATGAGGTCGGGCACGGCGTACCTACCTCGGGGGCGGCTGTGGAGGCGGCTGGGGGCGGTTTACTTTACTACTCTTGAAAAGAACTTTACTACTCTTTTAAAAAGAATCCTGGAAACTGGCAAATCTCATGAAAACTGCTTCGTCTAATACTCTTTCCAACGGTATAATTAAGTTTACTTTTATTTTGTTATTTAGTGGAGAAAATTATGTTTTAGTGTTAAAAAATGTGTGTTTTTCAATGAAATTGTTGGTTTTCTCGAAAGATGACCCTCCATGAACCTACGAGTATGGGGTCGGTTTCTATGTATTTTTTCACGCTGTATCGAATGGTAACATTTGTAGATCTCTCTAACCCCGTTATAACCGAGTTTTACACTTAAAATCGCAAATGTTTAGTTTGTTTGTTACGATTAAATGGAAAAAAACACGGTATTCCTGAAAAAACACTATACAAATTAAGATGTGTCCCACAAATTAGGACATATAGGGATTGTGTCTCATATGCTGGACTCATTGGGAATAGGTGTCCAGGATTATGGGACATAATGTGTCCTGGTTTATTGGACACATTTACGATGATTAATTAATTATTTATTATATTAATAATTTATTTACTTAATTTTAAATTTAAATAATTTATAATTTTAATTATTATTAAAATTTTAATAATAATAAATAATAATTAATATTTATTATAAAAATAATATTAATATTTATAATAAAAATATTATTATAATATTATAATATTAATATTATAATATTAAAATATTATTATTAGATTTATATTATTTATAATATTATAATATTAATAATATTATTTTTATTATGTTAAAATATTATAATATATATAATAAATAATATAATTTATATTTATAATAAAAATAATAAATAATATTTATTAAAATTTTAATTAATTCAAAATTCTGCTTCTCATTTACCTTTATAGAGCACATTTTGATGAATTTTAATGAATATCCAGGGGCTGTAGATGGGGCTTAAACAAAATGGCCGGATTCTTTTTTTAACTATTCCAAAGCACCTACGTGAGCTGGGGCTCCCGAATTAGGTATGTAGCCTTCAAATATTCTGTAGAAATGGCGTAAGGAATTTTTTTTTTTCGAATTTTCATGAAATTGTACAATCTAGCAAACGCGGCTTCCGAGAGCAAAATGGACTTCGAATTTGGATTCAGCGCATTGAAAAATATAAGGATAGCAATTTTGGTGAATTTTAGACAATTTCCAGGGGCATTTTGGGGAGATTTTAATGAAATTCATGAAATTTTGAATATCCGGTGAACGAAGCGTCGTAGCGCAAAACGAGTCTGGGTGCTGAGAGTATGTGCGAAATTTGGACTCAATTCGACCAATATTAACGGAATTATGGACCGTTGCTGGAGGTATGACGCTGTCATGCTATTAGTCAGCTTATTCATGCCCCTGCAATAAATTCGAAAAATGTACGCCTTCATCTAAGTGAACAGAATCAACACAGATTATAGATATATATATGTAGGTAGATTTCTGACGGTTGGTATTGCGTCATGATCATAGGAAGTCCTCATAACCGCCCCCAGCCGCCCCCACTCGACCCCCCGTTTTCCCACTCTCCCGAACTGCGAGTAAATACAAAAATAGTGACATAGGGGTTTTTAAGGGTGCTGAATCCGATTCTGATAGTTATTTTAGCGGCACATCCACGGGAAGTGCGTAATACCGCCCCCAGCCGCCTCCACAGCCGCCCCCGAGGTAGGTACGCCGTGCCCGACCTCATTCGCAGGTGCGAGTCTGGGTGCTGAGTGTATGTGCGAAATTTGGACTCAATTCGACCAATATTAACGGAATTATGGACCGTTGCTGGAGGTATGACGCTGTCATGCTATTAGTCAGCTTGTTCATGCCCCTGCAAAATTCGAAAAATTTACGCCTTCATCTAAGTGAACAGAATCAACACAGATTATAGATATATATGTATTTAGGTAGATTTCTGACGGTTGGTATTGCGTCATGATCATAGGAAGTCCTCATAACCGCCCCCAGCCGCCCCCATTCGAGCCCCCCTTTTCCCACTCTCCCGAACTGCGAGTAAATACAAAAATAGTGCCATAGGGGTTTTAAAGGGTGCTGAATCCGATTCTGATAGTTATTTTAGCGGCACATCCACGGGAAGTGCGTAATACCGCCCCCAGCCGCCTCCACAGCCGCCCCCGAGGTAGGTACGCCGTGCCCGACCTCATTCGCAGGTGCGAGTCTGGGTACTGAGTGTATGTGCGAAATTTGGACTCAAATCGACCAATATTAACGGAATTATGGACCGTTGCTGGAAGTATGACGCTGTCATGCTATTAGTCCGCTTGTTCGTGCCCCTCCAGTCTAATATGCCAAAATTTCCCCTTCTCATAAACTGCGAGTGAATGCGAAAATAGTGCCATATGGGTTTTTTTGGGGTGCTGAATCCGATTCTGATAGTTATTTAAGCGGCACATCCACGGGAAGTGCGTTTCACCGCCCCCAGCCGCCTCCACACCCGCCCCCGAGGTAGGTACGCTGTGCCCGATCTCATTCGGAGGTGCGAGTCTGGGTGCTGAGTGTATGTGTGAAATTTGGACTCAATTCGACCAATATTTAAGGTATGACGCTATCATGCTATTAGTCCGCTTGTTCGTGCCCCTCCAGTCTAATATGCCAAAATTTCCCCTTCTCCCAAACTGCGAGTAAATACGAAAATAGTGCCATAGGGGTTTTAAAGGGTGCTGAATCCGATTCTGATAGTTATTTTAGCGGCACATCCACGGGAAGTGCGTAATACCGCCCCCAGCCGCCTCCACAGCCGCCCCCGAGGTAGGTACGCCGTGCCCGACCTCATTCGCAGGTGCGAGTCTGGGTACTGAGTGTATGTGCGAAATTTGGACTCAATTCGACCAATATTAACGGAATTATGGACCGTTGCTGAAAACCGTTGCTAACTTCACCGGGCTGTATATAATATACAAACAGTTCATCATAAATATATGAACTAAGAAGAACATTCAAAATGTTTTCCACATAATTTTGCTGAAAATGTAAGTAGGTAAATTTCATGTAATGTGCTAAAACTCGATCAAATCTGCAAAACATTTGAAAAAATTCAAAAATTTTGTTGTTGCTGTTATGAAAAAATAACTGGCAACCGAAAATATAGGCTAAAACCCTGCTTGTATGAGTTGGAATGCGAAGAAGTGCACAAATGATCTTTAGGCTTACGTAGGTCAAAAGCTCTCGTAGTTAGGTAAATGTGGGAGAGAGATCGTGCATGATTTTTAAAATAAGGGAGATCTGTCGAAATTTAAAAATATAAGTAGGTAGATAATCTATTTATTATGTTCTCTGGGCTTACCTACTGCATGAAGGCGGTAAATTTTCCGACGTTGCCGGCAAGCTCCACGTCACAGCGAAAATGCTCGGCAGCAGAATCAACCAGACGACCATCGAAGAGCCGAATCTGCGGACACTCGAACAAGCGGTTGGAGAAATGTGACCCGTCAGAACCTACTTGGCTGTAGCTCTTGGCTCTATCTACATATACCTACCTACCTCACTACAGCTGTCCTCTTATCGCCCAATCGCTCGCCCCAATCTGTTTCCTACTGTGTACGACTTATCTATGAGTGCTTATCTGGCAGACACGGCGCTAAGAGGATCGCGAAATTCGTGACAAAAGCTCAGGGTCAAGGGGACCCCATGGTAGGTGGGGTCCACCTGCCTTCCTCTCCAATGCTGTAGAGCTGCGATAAATGGATTACATTGATTTGTCATAATATTAATTTAGATTTTCAGTCGGCCAAGGTTGTGGCATCCTTGAAATTTGTGACCTTCTGCTATACAGAAAAAATACGAATGTTTTGATCATTAAAGTGATTCAAATAATCTTGAAAGAGTCCATGGGAGTGTTTCTTTGGGGTTTGAGCAAAATGTTTGAATTAGGCAATAAGAAAATAACGCTCGATAGATGTTACGTACACGCATGCGAGAAAGCCACCAGTATGTCTGGCATGCGCAGTAGTTACTAATGACAAGATATAGGTGGTACCTAGTGATAAAAATTATAGGTATGGGGTTATCAAATCGTGCTTTCTCAACTAGGTACCTACTCTACAAATTGGCCGTGAGAAAATTAATTGCGCTTTATAAATTTTAGAATTGGGGATGGGTAGTGGAAACCATTAAATTCTGAGTGATGAAACCGCGCATGCGCAGCAGCCACTAATGATACCTTCGATCACAGTAAAATTGATAAGGGATGGTATAACAGTTTTCTCCTGGTACCCTCCAAATGTACGCGAGAAATGCCGTGAGAAATGAAGCTCGATGAATTTTATGTTTGCGCATGCGCATAGTGAAGTATTGATTTACGAACAATTAATCTGATAGGGGGATTATCTGCAGCCTAACCCATACATTCCTTGATAATTTCAACAAAATAAGAAGAGAACTGTAGAAATTAAGCTTGTTACAAGGATTTGCAGACAGACAGCCAGAGACGAAACCAAGTTGTTCATAATGGTCTAAAACGTAAAATTCAAATGGACATTTTGATTTTATCGAAAAAAGTTTCATCTCGAAAGTGCAAATAATGCTTCCCTTACGAATACGTAGAATCGTAGCAAACAACATTGCAATCGTTGTAAGCAACATAAACAACTTTAACCCATGTTGAACACCAAAGTTCCTAGAAGAGTAGTAAATACGAAGGAGAGTCATCAACAGTCTATCAATCAATCACTAGTCGACTAAACTTGATATGAATGAAAATTAAAAACTAGGTAGGTATCTAATCAATTAAAAATCATGACCAAAAAAAGACAAGACATGGGGCATCGGCGTCACTCAAGTACCTGCCACTTTCAACTTGATTAAGTCGGTATATATATTATAGATTAATTAGGTTATCATATAACTTAAAATAAAATATCATTTGATTCAATGTAGACAATAAATAACTTACTAAAATTTAAAAAAAAAAAACCGCTGCAAATTATACAGTACATTATTATTTCAGTATTAGCTCTTCCGCGCAGGTCACTGGTCTAAATGTCAGGCATCTCACGTGTGTGGACAGTTTCAACTTACTAGAAAACTGAATTAGATCGAGCTGAATTACAAGTTAAGCCCACTTCTGCAATCCATATTCGCTCAACGATTGACATAGGTAATTGATATTTCTTCAAAATTTACCATTTTCTCTTTATTTGGTCGGGGTATTTGAATTAATTACCGGACATGACATGTCTATATGTCATGTAATGTGTACAGACGAAATTGTAACCCAATACGTATAGGTACTTACCTACATAGTCGTTTCTATGAAAAGGGGCGAAATCAAAAAATTAAACTACATCTCAACAACCTTTCTATTTAGCAACAAAAAACGATGGGGTACTCAAAATGTTAAACTTTATAATTCATAAGCTTTCAAAATTCACAGACCTTTAATTTTGTGATTGTTGTTTAATTTTGTATCTGTGGGGGAAAGATCCGTAGTTTTCGAATTATTAATTAAAAACAGATTTTTCGCCTGTTTTTCTTTATTCTACCCACCAGCAGGAAAATGTAGGTATAGGTAGGTACCGAAAGTGTTCTAAATAAATATTTACAGACCTTGATCTAGATATCTCTCTTTAACTTTGGAGCGTTATACGTTTGGAAAACCAAAGCAAAAGGGCAAAACTCAGGGCAAGGGGCAAAAGCTTTGAGAATGCTTGCCCCACTACATTTGGTTCCTTTCTTTCTGACGCTGTCTTCATTGAGGGCATAGTTTTGAACCCCCGATGATGGTAACAGTGATGACCGAAACGCCAAGGAAGGAAACCAAGGAAATACAAATTATTTCAAAGATATTGTAATCATTTTCTTTCTTCCGGGCGGAATGCCAAAAAATAGTACACATACCACATGGCCGACACAATACTTCAATCACTATTTCATATCTATGTACAACTTATATATTATATATTTTAATTTGTCTTTTAATTTTTTCGTGTTCCCATTGGGATTCATTCCGAGACTAGGTACCTATGTGTGCCACAGAAATAATGGCACCTCCCGGCCTAACTAATAAATGTAATGATTCTAATTTGACACCAAAGTAGGTAGTACTACCTACCTACCGATCTATAATACTATGAGGAGTACGGACCCTAGGTAGCTGAATAATGTTAAAATATCTAGGTACCAAACAAACAGGTAAGCAATAATACAGTGTTGGTAAAAAAATAATATTTGAATCTCCTAAAAATGGAGGTGATGACACTTACCAATTAAATCTAGTTCATATGAAGGTACCTATTCGCATCCACCAACAGACTCCTACCAACTCAACACTCAGTTCTGATCTCATAGCCGCGAGTGATAAGTCATATCAGCATCCTGCTCAGGCCGGAAGATGTCAAGGGGACACCGATTCAGGAGGAAAAGCAGCGCTCACGTGGGAGACTTTCCTCTATTCCTACCGTCTGTTCGCGTCGAGAATGCCACCATTCGGTAGAGATAGGGAACTCTTTCCCCATGTCTAACGATGGCGGGGGACAGAGAAAAGCATCAATGCACTACCTGTTCACCGTGCTGAGATCTTTGATTCACACGCTGGACTAATAATTACTTTCAATTTATTTATAATTACTTTCATTCTATTTTCTCGTGGGAGTAACAGCGGAGTTCGACTACAGAGAGTAAGGAGGGGACAGGTTGCGAACAGAATGTATATACCTGCTCCAGATCCACTAGTGGAACTGTTCCAAATTCATGATCATGTAAATTACTCTTGTGGTACTGTTACTACTACTGTTAGTTCCTACATACGTTTATTGGGGAGCAACGTAAGCCAAACGCTATGAAATTTCTAAATCTTTCATACGCTTAGAACATGAATGCTAATAAAATTAATCATATACACATGGAATATACCTACCCTATTAAGTATGTTTGGGGACGATGACAAAAATCTAGAAATACTTATTTAATAAAGTGCTGGTTGGAAAAAAATTAATTTATAATATGAACTACTATGGTTTACTGACACCTATAGTCCGAGAGATATGAGAATGGGACCAATTCCCCTTCCTTTTTTACCTGTAGCAAGGACAGGTACACCCCTCACTTTTCATGAGTGCCAACTTAAGAAAGAAATTTCCCCAATCACGCCGGGTCCTCAGTCTGCATCTGGTTTCAGTTGTGTTACGTCGTCTTTGTTTACTGTCACTGACCTGTGGAAGAAAGGTGGGTAAAGCTGGTCGTCCACTGTCACGGTGCGACGCCGAAATCTTTCTCTGGGAATATAATGCAAATGAATGGCAGTCCGTCCACTAGGTCAGCAGCGCGGCGCTTTTCGTCGATGGGTCGAAAATTTTCCACTCTCGGCCGCTTTCCAAACTTCTAGAGCTCGGTGCATAGCGCGGCGCGAAAAAAATCCACACCGCCCCACCGACCTAGTAGTTTAATTTCCATGACTTTTCCCCGACTGAACTTCAGATTTCCTGACAAAAATATCAAATTCAAAAAAAATTTTTCTTTTGTTTTCTCGTCAATTTATTGTACCTACCTTGAATTCTTCTAATATAATTAAAACAAAGAAAAAAACAGACTGCTTATATGTAGTCTACTTATATTCAACTATTTCATTGCCCTCGAAGTGCTCAAATAACATAATAATTTAACCTAAATGTAGTACGATAATTTACGAAAATTCACCCATACGATCATATTGCATGACCTTTTATTTAATATTTTATGGTCTCAATTTGTGATCTGAAGCTATTTGTTGAAGTACATTTTTCATTACATGGATTTCTTAGCTTGATTCAAAATTTAGATGGTTCAAAATTTTCGTCAAAAAGCAAAAAATGTCACGCTTTTTTTCACCTACTTCCAATCTTTGCCAGAGAGTACCTATAAACTACAAAAACTGTTCGTTGGGAAGTTACTCTGTGAATTTATAACACATGACTCTACATTCCAATAGGCCAATTTCCCTCTCCTTAACCCTGCTGAGAAGTCCTAGCTTATGTATACAAACTAGTTTTAGTACTCATAATGGATCAATCCACTACTCTGTTGGGTTTTTCATCCCTAGTTCAATACTCAGTTGATTTTTCTCTCAAATGGGTTACTCTAGGACTCTAGGTGATGCAGTCACCAGGGAAGCCAGTGGCATATCCATTCACTATTTATGTGCGAGTAGCTTTGTTACTTTTGAACAGTTTAACGACTCTTGAAAATTATTTTTGTCATTCGCATAACTCACCTATGAAATAATATGTACCTAGTATGATAAAGTACGCTATTGAAGTTTGATTGTTTAGAAGTAGGTAATAATATACCTAAAAACGCTTTAAATTATTACACCAAGTTTTCATTAAAAAAATTCCCTGACATTTGGTGGTTTTTGCAAAATTTCCTGACGTTTCCCAATGCAAAGAATTCCCTGATAATTCCAGGTTTTCCCTTACTTTTCCAGTTGGGGGCCACGCTGATTTACGCACAAAATTAGGCAGAAAAATGTACTCACGTCATTTTGAAAAATCTATAAAACTCCTCAAAAAAGCTTAAAATTTTCAAATCTTCCTTGAATTCCAGAATATTGTTTTGAACGAGTTTTGTTGCCATACAATTGGTACCTAGTTAACTAATTCTTTGCTCTCATAGAGCTCAATTCAAAACAGTGAACAAATTTCAAGACAAGGTAACGCGTAATATACTCGTAATAAGACAATTCGCTCGTACGATCTTGCTGCATGAATTTCATTCAATTTCCCCCCATTCATTTCCTGATAAAATTAGTTGAAAGAAGATTTTCTTCAATCGCAACTAATACATTTTTTAGAACGGCTGCCAAGTTGGGTGGGCAGTATAGCTTCCTCGCGTATTGTAACATTGACGTGTAGAATTAGTTGAAGAACAAAGTAAGAGTCGAAATGATTGAATGCAAAATATATAATTCCATTACATGTGTATACATACTAGAATGAAAACTAGGGCTATAATTCATTTTTGCATGCGCGGGAATTGTATAAATTTTGTTAGACAACCTGGGAAGAACAAACTAATAATTGACAAAAATTCCGATTGTCCGCTCTTCATAGCTTTTCTCCTGGTTTATGAAATTTGACAAAAAACGTAAATCTAAAATAAACTTCTTGTAATACCTAATTTGAAGATTATTTCTTAAGAACTTTACGACCCACCTGTGGGTCGCGACCTACCAATCGGGAACCCCCTAACGTTCAAAATTCAATCAAATATCACTCCTCCCTCCCTCCCAAGGGTATTAGGTTCCATAAAAGCAAAACACTTGATTTCTTTTTCTAAATGAAATTTTTAATGAGCACATAAAATCACTAAGTATACACCAATGCGCACAACAGGCATTATATATCAACTGGTTAAATGTACACAACTCAAACCTAATTTCTTCAAGAATGCAATGATGATACACCAATTTATTCCATAAATTGATTTTTTTCATTTCTTCCAATATAATATACTTTTTACATTTAAACGAGAAAAAAGAAAACAATTGATTATATGTACAATAGAAGTGTTTGTAGTTTTACAGAAAACCAGACAACAACCGACGATAGTATAATATTAGGTTTTTTGTTGTAATTACTACCTAAATAATTATTTTTTGGACTTTTTGCGTTTTTTGGACTTCTTGCTTTTTTTGTGTTTTCGTTTCTTTTCAGTCTCGGAGTCGCTGGAAGATGTGGAGGAGTCGGAGTCCGATGACGAGTGCTTCTTCTTCTTCTTTTTCTTCTTGTGCTTCTTCTTCTTTTTCTTCTTGTGTTTCTTGATGCTGACAGAATCGTCTGAGCTTTGACTCGAGTCTGCGGAGGACGCTTCACCCTGAGCCAGCTTGATCTTCTTCACTAGCCGTTCCGCGTCCAAGCTCACGGACCTCTTTTTCGGTATGCCGCCCGGGGGTTCGACCACCACGTTTTGACTGATCAACACAACCTCCAGATCTTTGTTGGGAACCTCCACCTTCCTATCGATGTCACTTTTATCAAAACTCGTCACCAAACGTTCTTCGTCCACATGCTTCTTCTTATCAACATAAATACCGTCTTTATCGTCTGACCGTTCTTTACGCTTTGATGACACCTTTTCTGTTTTGACTTCCCGTCGTTCAAGCCTTTTCTTGACACCAACTTTGTCATCGACTTTAGCGCCAAGTCTGTCTTTGGCCGATATCCTCAGTGGAATGGTCTCAGTTATCTTCCTTTCTGAACTAGCCTTAGTCCTTTCGAACCCTTCACTTTTATTCGGCAAAGCAAATCGATCACGCTCAGCATCTCTGGAAGATACCATATGACGCTCCCGTTCTCTTTCGATCATCTTCAGCCTGTACCTCTCTTCTCTTTCCCTCTCCTGTTCCCTTTCTCTTCTATCACGATATCGGTCCCTATCATCCCGTCTTTCCCTATCGTCTCTCCTTTCAGGCCGATCCCTTCTAGGCGAAACCTCCTTATCAATATGCACAGCTTTAACCACCTCTTTTTCCTTTGACCTTTCTACTGAATCCACCACTCTCTCCTCTTTCACCCTCTCTTCCTTTATTTTCTCCTCCTTGATTCTCTCTTCTTTAACAATGTCTTTTTCTTTAGTCACAGGTGGAACATCTTTAATTGGAGGTTTCTCTTTCTCTTTAGAAGACTTCTTCACTTCAGTCCTACGATCGGACTTCTTATCATGAATTGGATTGATGGATTTCTTGAAAATCGCGTTCTCGGCCCTCTTTATTACTTCAGAAGTAACTTGTTTGCTCTCCGAACCGTTTTCCTGAGTCCGCTCCTCAGATTGGCTGGGGGGTTCATCATCTTTCTCCCACTTGGAAAGCTCAGGGACTGGTGCCAACACAACATCTTTTACTTTCACAGGTTCCTTGGCGTCATCGCTTGAAACCTTAGTATATGACTCTACCACACCAATGTCTACGATGTCTGAATTTGCACCCAAATCCCCATACAATGGATCTTCACGAACTGGTGCATCTTCGGACTGCTTACTCTCATCCTCTCCCTCTTCAATAGCAGGTATTGAGCTACTAACTTCTTGTTCTGAACTATCTTTCTTGTCAGTTTTCTCCTTAATTTTCTTCTTCTTTTTCTTTTTATCAGACTCCTCTTTGCTCTTCTTCTTTTTCTTGTCTTTGGATTTCTTCTCTTTTTCGGGAGATTTACTGCTATTCAAAGGAACTTCGACAATAGGAGAATCTCGTGCTTGAACATACGTCAGATCTCTCTCCCTATCGTCATGATGTACCAGAGGAGGTTCCTCTCTCCTTACACCCAATATGGGTTCTACAGGACGTACAGGTTCTCTCTTTTTTATATGACTATTCTTCTCAGAGTGGTAAAACTCTGATGCTGGTGGTGCAGTAGCTGTTAATGCAGCCTGCCTTTCCCTCTCCCTTTCTTGAAGCTGTAGTTCTCTATCTCTAGTTTTCTCCCAATCACTGGCTATACGGTCGTAGGCTTCACGGTCATATGTCCGCCGAGGTGCGACAGCTGGCTCATCAAGTAGGCTTGGTATTCGTTCTCTCTTGAACACCCCCCTATCACGATCGCGGTCTCTGTCCTTTTCAAACTCTCGATCCCTGTCTCTAGGTCTTTCAATAAAACGAGAGTCCCTAGAGTCTTTAGAATCATAGCGGTCTGGAACATGCCTGAAACAAAAAACCCAACAATTCAATCTAAAAGCCATATTTAATTTACATAAGATCGTAAAAATCGTTTTTCAAATCATTTCTGGTATATTATTGCGAATGAAGCCTCACAATAAACACTTCTCTTCCCAAATGTATGTCTCTACAACAATGGTTTTAGAGAAAGTACTTATAGTCACCCTAACTGGAAAAAAAGGCCAAAAATTCATCAAATATTGTAATTTTAAAATAACAATGGGCAACTTCAACAGTTTTATCTTCACGATGTATAAGATATTTTCGATGAAAAGTTCCATAGAAAGAAGTACCAGATAATCGGAAATTGATGAACCACTGGTGGAAAAAAAACTATGTTTTTTTTTTATGCAGTGTAATGAGTTTTTAGCTGAGAATTGGCAACAGGAGATTATCAAAAATTCTAAATTCGATTCCCAGACCAACAACAAAAAAATTGCCCATTGTAGTTGAATCAGTAGAATTACCTATTATAAAATGAACAAGCTTATTGGTAGATTTATACATGATGCCCTTAAACATTTATACCTAGTGAATACCTTCCACGCATAATTTCTTTCTCTCAGAATATCAAATTCGTTAAGGAAACCCAGCTGTTTGCGAGAAGCTGAGCAACATTACTGAAAGCAAATACACTGATAACATGCAGAACTTCGAATTTTTCTGAAACTTGAGAAATTTTAGAGCGTTTAAAAATTGAATAGTACTTATCAATCAAAATACTGGGTGGGGAAAAACGGATCACTTCCTCTCAAATTGACGCCAAAATTGTAATATTGGAGATATGAGGTTGAAAAAATTGCAAAATAGGTATTCGTTAGGATGGAATGTTTATTGTTTATTAAGAAAAAAATCAGTAATGGAATATCATGTTAAGCAGATGGCGTCTTTACTGTTTGATGCATCCTTCAACATTTTCGGCTTAGTTGGTCATGCCTGTTTCTAAAATTTCCATCAGGATGGCGGCAATTTCAGTTTGATTGAATCTGGAACGATCTTTTGCACACTATTCAGGGGGGAAATGAGTTAATAAGACAAAAGCAGTTTTATGTTTGGATTCTTCTTTTTTCAGATTGTTCCCAAGAATCAGGTTCCATTGCCACTATTGATTTTTATTTATACCTTCACATTTTGCACTCCTTGAACTTTCAGCAACACGGCGACCTGGCCGACCTAATTTTTGTTGGATTCTAATATCAAAGAGATTGGCCGGTCATCTCTCCATTCAGTGATTGTTGTAGTTCTTGTACTGCCCAGGCACCCGCTGGTAGTTGGATCCTAGTTTGAATGACACATGACACAACTTTGAGGTCTTGAAGAGTACTTGATATATCCCCATAAACAGAAGTCACAAAGAGTGAGATCAGGCAAAGACGGAGGCCATGGAACATCACCATGTCGGGAAATCAACTTTTCAGGGAACTTGGCGGTCACCCATAAACAATTGCTGTGTGAATTCGCACCACCCTGTAAAACCACACACCGCAATCAGCGCCCCAATACAACTAATGGCTGCAAAACGAAAACGAATCATTGATAGAACGGAGAAAGAACTTGTGTACCCAAATTAGACAACATGGCAAGATGGTAGGACATTTAGACTAGAGAGCAAAGAGGGAGATGGACAGCACGTTTGATAATCCAAATCTATAAGGTTAGAGAGGAAACATGGAGAAGTAAACTTTATCCTAACAATGTTCCTCTCAGACATGGACTGTTATACACACGCCTACGTTAATGGGAAAAGTAGATGTAGCAATACGTCCCAACTGCCAGGAAGCAGATGATGATGTGTTCCACACTTTCTTTGTATGCAAACGATAGGCTACCGCAAGAAGGCTGCAGGATACAATGGAAGTTCCACCTCGAGACGTTACACCGGAGGCGGTAGTAGCCAAAATGCTTGAATGAGAGCAATATTGGATTTCTGTAGCTCTCTATGTTCAAGACATCGTTCAAAAAAAGATCATCCAAGAATCCTAGATTTAACCCCAGGTGTGGTCTCTTTTTACAGGCATTTCTTTCTATGGGGTTACATGACCCCAGGCCCCCAAGGATGCAATCAGAAGTGAAATCAACGCCCACTGAACAACGCCACTTATCTTAACCTCCTAACTAATTTTTTCTTAATGAACAAAATTTAATTTCCATCCTAACAAACATTTTGGGTTTTCTTTTTCGACCTCATATCTCCAATATTTTTACAAATAATTACAAACACAACCGTTGAGCAACACAAGCTTTGAAAAAACTTAAATAAATAAATGAAAACAAAAAGGCGCTTGCACCAAAACTTGGGACAGTAATGTTCATATAGGAGGGATTCAAGGTTCTATGGGATTCCTATTAAGACATATATTATCAACCTTATAACTATTATTAATCACTCTCGAGTGCTAATTCCAAAACGTGTTGGTTATTTACTAAAGTACGTGGTTACTGTATAATAACCCAATGAACTCATTCCAGGATTTAGGAAAATTGAAAAAAAAAAAAAAAAAAAATCAACCTTGCAAATCACGATAAACATTTTTTGAAGAAATGTGGGAAACGACGTTTAGGTGCAACCAATACCGCTTGATATGCTTACTATCATTCCATTCAAAAATAAAAAAAATAATATAGAATTAAACTTTGAAAGTGTGGGAGTGGCTTAGGAAACTTTAGTGGAATGATGGTTTTTATTTAACAAAAACCATCTAAATTGGTCATTTGAACAACGTATGAATGCTACCAGATCCTCTCTTACTGAAGTTACAAGCATGGGCGGTATGGGCGGCAGTTATTGTTTTTACCTACCAATTCAAACAGTAACTTGGACAAGAAACAGAATAAACTACTTTTGTTGACCTTTATTAATTGTTTTTTCTTCCTATAATAATTGAGTATGCGAACCCAACTCTCAACTTGGATTGTGTTTAAGTCATTCCAGGAGGTTGGAAACCATTCCACCAGATACATACTCACAGTTAAATGCGCCACAAAGAAATAATAATAACGTATGAGTAAGTTTCCCAAAAGTCAGTTTCCCTGTTTCATTATAAGAAAACTGGATGGAGAAGGAAGTTGGAGAAGGTCTCAAGAGTTTCGTATGAGTCAAGCGGTAACACGGTGAAGGTTTTAGGATTTTAAATTAGGTGCATCAGTGGGTGAAATTCCAAAATTTATGCCCGTATCGTGACTAAGGATGAAACTTGGATCCATCACAACACTCCAGAAACCTACTGTGTTAAGCTATCTAAATTGTTAGGTAATTTCAAATAAGTGTACAATTTCTTATTGTGTAGAATTGATAATTTTTCCCCTGTACCCACGTATCTTTTTTCCTATTCCTAGCAAGAGAAATTGGGGAGGCTTAATTTTTAGAATAAAAATATCCATCGCCAAATTTATTTTCATTTTTAACAATATTTGTATGGCTTATAGTTTTTCACCGCTAGTTTTTCGTATGGCTTTATAGTCAACACAAAACTAAAAAATCAGGCAGCCTAGGTTTATTTATGATCTCGAGAACTGGTGATAGCACGTATATCTGCTTTACCCTGAAACCTAAAGGAAGAGCTTGGTTTGTAAAAGATCCAAGAAACGACTGCCAAAAAAGCAAAAAAGAAGAAGTCAGCAGAGGAGATTGTGGCAACGGTGATTTGGGACAGTAAGGGAGCGCTTTGGTCGAATATCTGCCCAAAGCTGAAACAATAAATGCCGCTGGGGATTGTGGTGCATTGGATAAACTGAGAAAACGGAAGTGACTCGGACTTTTGACGAAAAAAGAGCCCTTTTGTTCGTGACAATGCCACACTCCACAAAACCTGCTAACCAAATTTGACTGAGACGTATTTCCCCATCCTCCTTACCCATCAGACTTCCTCACGGGTGACTACTACCTATTCCCGGCAATGAAAACTTTTTTGGGTGGCCATACAGTAATGTTGATGAAGTCAAGAGCGCCGTTGATGATTGAATGCAAAATTCGGACCCACAGTGGAGCGAGTGACACAGGTTTGAAGTCGCTCCCATCCCACTTCGCCAAGTGCCAGGAACGACTCAGCGAATATGTCAAAAAATAGTTCAGATTTTTAGCTTTCCAACTATGTATTTTTTCTTGAATACGAGATTTCTCTTTTTTTCCAAAACAGGGAAACTGACTGCTGGGATGACCCTCGTATATTCCTGCTACCTAACAGGGAAAAAAATTGATGAAGATAAATGTCTCACTAAAATTTCCACAAGCCAAGCAAGACATAGGAAGTGACGGCACGGAGTGCCCCTACTGGTACACAGTCTCACAATGCTGGGGCACATTTCCCACAGGTATCAATAACCGCACAATGACAGGGACAAGACCACAAACCTGATTAGTTTGCCCATCTTTTACGTCTTGTTGGAAACCACTAGTTGTCTAAGATTTGTGTTGTTACATATACATTTTACTTATATTAAATATACACCCTCCCACCCTAGTGTATGACCCACAAGTGACAGTGTCACTTTCCTGGCATGGGAACAAGAGAGGAGACAACTCCAACCCACCCTAGTGGTAGATTGGAGAACCTTGTCCACCTGTTTCAGAGTGCATCCACTCTAAAGAGTGGGTACTTGGGGAAGCCAGTCAGCTGGTTACAGGTAGAATTAGTTGGTTGTGTGAGATCTTAATAGAGCGATACACACACAATTAACACAGTCATTTCTTCAGTATTGATGTGTTCAGATTGGATCAAATCCTATGTACTATGGGATTTCAAGAAAAAACAAAATTAATCAATCAAAATAGAACAAATCACGTTTCCAATTCTTCTTCTTTTTCTCTCTCTCATGGCAATGAAGTATACAACTCTCTTGTTTTAAAACGTACAATGTAAAAGAATGCTTACAAATACAAATCGTGAATGGCAGCCTAGAAAATAATTCAGGCATCTGAACTCTACTTCTGCATGAAACTTGTACGAAGAGAGTGTCAGGGTCAGGTAAATGGCAGAGGTAGAAAGTTGAAATTTGGTGATTCAGTGTCAATAGACATAGGTTTTCTCTTTCTTTGTGTGTCGTTATGTAAACCATCTGTGCTCTTCTCGCTGCCATGTCGCGCGATGGCAATTTAACATCGTCCTATTTCGGAATTTATCTCTAACGGAACATCTTCAGAACAAACATTGCGTAGTAAGTATTACACATCAAGATCTTCTATATTTTGCAAAAATTCTATAAATAAAGGAATAAAATAAAAGGATAACAAATACATCAAGGTAATGGAAGATTTAGATTTATCCTCAACAACGGGAGGAGGAACTCTTGTGGCCTTCCCAAGTATGCATGCAAAGAAACACAATCTAGAATATAGCTAAGCACACAATAAACAATGCTGTCAAGTAAATGACAACCAAACAATAGGCTGAGCTTTTTTTCCACCAAATGGAAAACTTCACTGTAGTTCGAGTGTCCTAAACACGAATTTTTCAGCTCACACTGAGGATATTCCAGATACCTGCAAGTTGGTCCCATACTATGAATTCCATAGTATTCGACCTATAAGTAGATACTGTGCACGCGCAAAAGTGAAGAACCCTTTTAGAGAGAAGCTCTTTAAAGACCATGCCTATATCCACTGTGATGTATTCAAACCTCTTCGACTGTGTGAATTACCCTGAAAATAACAGTGTGATGGTTCAGCCAGTACCTAATGCAGGAGAGGAGCGATGCACATGGTCTCAAGGCTTACTGAATGCTACATGGGGTTGGGCGGCTTTCTGTGACAATTGCATGATTAACGCCAATGCCCCTTTCTATTCCACCCACGATGAACCATCATCACAGAAGAAGCAGTGAGACAGAAACATCAAAAATGTAATGCGGCTACCAATGACTATCAAGGATCTTTCACTCCTCTGATGAGTGCTTAGTGCTGAATGGTTATGAATAGGAGTGCTCCACAGAGAATTCCAGGCTTTCACAATAAAATAGGTATACGTGAGGGCTGGGAAATGGGACACCCAAGATGCCAAGTCTTTAGGTGGATCAAAGTGAAGCTTACTACCATTCATACCATCGCCGTAAGACATTGCAGCTCCCAACAACCACTTTGGAGCTGGGAGCCAACCACATAACATGATGTTCTTGACATGGGCCTTTAGGACAGTTCTCCTTTGCCCTCACCCAGAAACGGAAATGTGCTGCCTAAGGCGTCTCTCTAATATACACAAGACCAGTCTGTCTCGTCAGGAGAAATTCCCGTTCCCTAAAACACCCTAAACCATCCCCCAACCTATCTTGCTTTCCCCTGACAGCATCTTCCCTTCCTTTACCCACTCTGCTACTAGCCCAAACTCAACCAACCCTACCAGTTAGGATTTTGTAACAAAATATTTCCAAATTCCAATAAAAAAAACCTTATACTGGAAAGTTGTACTATTCCCTACCCCTTAGCTGAGAAACTGTACTACCCTCTCCCAAAAGAGTGATTGCATTTCAGGCCTGATTAACACAATGGAGTACGTATCAGCGAAGGTGAGGCAAGGGGCTAGAGGTATATTTTCGCCATTTCAGTAAAGATATCCCAATCACTCTTTTCCCATCACAGTCTAGGTCTCATTTACCCTCTCCCATTTCGTATACCTGTGTTTTAATCGTTTTTCATTATCATTGTTCACTTTTTTTATAATCTCGTTTTCCCTAAATATCTCAACATGAAAAAAGCATAAATTTAATATACAACCTCATCAGACAACCAACCCAGAAGGAAGGATTGAGAGATATTCCTACATGAAGTATTGCCCTTAATGGGTGGTGACAAATCACCCTATTACTGGAACCTAATATGACACAGTAGCAGTATCACAAGAACCAGTTACTAAGAAATCACAATATAGCAAATCACTACAATCTACTCCAATCAGCAAATTCTGTATACAAACCATTAAGCAATCCGTGTGGAAGATGTTAACTAGGTACTGGGCAATTGCAAGGCTACCTAAAATAGGAGCCCTTTAATTGCTATGACTGGACAATAAGGGAGAGTGTCGCAACAGATTTTGCATTGAAGTAGGTAATAATCAAGAAAAAATGAATCCACTCTCATCCCTCAACTAACTACAACTTAATTAATTTAATTGGATTTCAACCTATTAATTTTGCCCAAGTTGAATTGTGCACGGTTTTCAATCCTCGCCACATTGAACATAAACACACGTGCTCACCTTCAACGTTATCCAAGCAATTAAGTTATACCAAAGCCCCGAAGATGATGATGCCAACAAAATTCTAATTACAAAAACGTACTTCTTCCTTCTTGTCATAGTGAAAATTCGGCGCACAAATCCGTCTTTAGGAAACCGTGGATTCGAGTATTCCATTGGCCCAGGGCATCTTACGTACCTGGCAGATGGTAAATATATAATTGTTGTAAAATAAGAAGACTCCGGTAGGTTTTCAAGTTAAAACTACAAATTTCTCATCTCGTATTTAGAATATCTTATCTGAACTCTGAAATCTTCCAAACCTATCATCTCTACTGAGCACTTGAATAATACATAGTGTACCGTAGAGTCAGAAACATTACTCTGATATATACCTCAACAAATAGGTATCAGATTAAATTATTTAAAACTAAATGAACCAGGGTAAAATGCACTTAACGATGTAGGTACATACCAAGATCAATCATGATAAATAGTGCACCCTAATTTCAGAAAATACCAAAGTGACTATGACTTATAATAAAGTGCAACTTAAGACTAGAAGTTGTACAGTTTAATATTTACTGTATGTGACAACATTCAACAGACTTTTGTGTGGAGCCTATGCGTGGAAGCTGCTGGCTTGATAAAGTACCGACCAGGGTTTACAATAATTTAATGAATTGTTGATCATGGACCAACAATAATTGGAATTAAAAAAAAAAAAGGTACGAGAGTGGATCAAATATTAACAAGCATTTCTCTGCGGAGCTCAAAGTGTAAGGAGCAAGGCAGTGACCTTGGGTGACAAGCCGAGTGGGGGGGAGCAGCGTCAAACCTCCCACCAAAACGGCTTTGCCACCAAAATGAGTGAGAAGGAAATACCATCGTCAGTTGTGCAAAGGGCAATCTTTGAATTCCTAGCAAAAGAAGGCATACGCCTTGCAGAAATTCTCTAAAGGTTACGCAACCAGTTTGGACAGTCTACCCTCTTTCACATCACTGAGTTTACTACTGGCATATGACTTTTTCCGAAGGGCAAGAACAAGTCGAGAATAAGACGATGATGACACTTCGCACGAGTGTCACAGAAGAAAACATTAGTGCAGTTTGTGTCCTTCTTGAAGGCATCCCCCAATTTCTGAAATTTCTTCTGAGCTTGAAATCAGCTTTCGGAACCTCAGAAAAAGATATGTGATGATATAGGGTTCTGCAAAGTTATGTTTCAGCTCACTGGGTACCATGCCTTCAGACCGAAGGAAAAAAAATATATATATGAGGGTCTCAGCAATCGCCGGCACCTTCTTGAATGTTCAACAGCCACCGGGGAAGTGATCTAGAGCTGTGTAGTGACGTGTGATGAAACATGGCTTCACCAATATACCCTCGAGAGTAAGCAAATCAGTTTAGAATGGCAAGCAAAAACATGGCCAATCAAGGCCAAAACATGGCTGTAACCAGGCGAAGACTTGGTGATCGTTTCCGGGATCCCCAAAGGATGATGTCGCTTGATTCGTTCGACGACAATCAACGCTGATTACTATTGTCAGCTCCTTGACTAACTTAAAACCACCTACAGATCAACATGGTGGTGAAAACCCATCCTAAGAAGTGTCATTCTGCTCCATGACAATACCAGATTGCACGCAGCAATCCAAATATGAGAAAAAATTTGAAGTGTTTCTGGGAGACGCTTGAACATCCTCCAACATCCCAGACTTTTCTCCATATTTCCACATATTTGGCCCACTCAAAGAAACATTTTGATGAAACTAATGGAGTGGAATCATTTGCACGCAATTGGCTTCATACCCCTTCCCCTCCTCTTATGACATCAGGATTAAAAACTCCCAAAATGCTGGAGAAATTGTTTTACTAAAAGCTAGGTGGGGGCAAAAAAAAAAGTTTATATTTGATCCACCCTGGTAAGTTGATGGGTCCTACAAAAATAAAGAGCTAACAATGTTAGATGGGTCAAGGAAACATCAGTAACAAAGGAAAATATCACAGTTTGTGAGATGGCTGAATATGTATGAGAAGAATTTAAGAGCATACGCTTGTGTGGTGAAAGGGCACGTACAGGGGTAACAAGGCGTTTCGTGAAAGTCACCACCCCTGGCTCCCAAATATATAATATCTCACCACACTAAATAATATACCTCAGGTACCATAGTAGTAATTTTTCTGTAGTCTGTCTTGTGACTTATTAGCCGTATCTGGTCAGGCACTGGTACTGTCCTCCATTCATTCATGCTTAGTGATAATCGAGTTATTGGAGTTTATTGTAGAAAGTGAGTTGAGTTACATTTTGATGTACTTATTACGCTTAGGGATCTAAACTTATAAAATTAAGGTCTTCCCACAAATCTTTCATCATTTTATTTATCAATACAATAAATGTATCAATGCAAACCAAAGTCATAACCTATCTATCAACCCATGTATCAGTCATAACCTATGTCAGTCATAACCTATGTATCAGTCATCAATCTATATATAACCCAAAAATGTATGGTACCTACCTATAAACAATTCAAATGTTGGTACAAAGACTACCATGGATGGGT
Organism: Adelphocoris suturalis; assembly: GCA_030762985.1. Classification (NCBI taxonomy): domain Eukaryota; kingdom Metazoa; phylum Arthropoda; class Insecta; order Hemiptera; family Miridae; genus Adelphocoris; species Adelphocoris suturalis. The sequence goes on from CM061044.1 coordinate 76,232,742, forward strand.
GGATAAGGTGGTCCCTGAATGGGTGGGGTCTAAAGAAAGGACAATGTCTTCATCGAGGAATGTGGGACCCATTTCACATGAGCTATGATGTCTGATACCACTGAGTGATGAAGAAGAGAAATAGATTTACTGTCTTTCTGCAACGAGAATGCTGAGCAGTAGTAGAGAGAGGGAACTCATCCCATCCCCCCCCCGATGGCGAGGGACAAAGAAAAGCACCAATGTACTACAAGCAGCACAATGTACCTGTTCTCTGTACTAAGATCGTTGGTTCACGCCAGCTGACTCATTTCTTTCTATTTTATTCGCTCATTAACTGAGTAGCGGAGTACGTCAGCAGAGGGTAGTAAGATGGGGACAGGTGAGCTCTAGCTCGGCAAAATTGTTGCAGACAGACAGTGCAAATGGCATTGCAAGCGGCCATCAGAAGCTTTGAGTGCAGTGTATTGCCACACCATAGGAAAATTCCCATAATCATAGGATTTTTCTTTATCATAGATTTCCGTCAATTTCCTTCATCAGTTTGTTCCAAAAATATTGACAAAAGCCAATAGAGTGGACTGACATGCTTCACAGATGGCTCTTGAGTGGAATCTGGAAGCACATTGAGAACAGGTCAGGGACAATTTATGTTCTAGACCTGGATATTGCAGAGTGGATAAACCAAAGGTCTTCCACAGTGATCTATATGCCATTATCAGATGTATGAACAGCATATTAAAGAAAACATAATTAACAGACAAATAATACAGATACACCCAACATCAAAGCATTGATAAATTCTGTTACAACCTCCGAAATGATTAAAAAAAAAAAAAAAAAACCCAAAGACAAACTGACCAAGTGCACCCCAATATAACAATTAAGGGTATTTAAGTAGGTACCGATCGTGAGGGACATACAGAAAATGAGGAGATAGGTACATCGTCTTGCTAGGCTGGTGTTATCTATGGAACATATGGGTCAGCCCCAGCCTTAGGCATTACAAGGAATGAGTACAAGGTTAATTCAAACACCTGGGCCATGAAGAATCTAGCAGATTTAGGAAGAATAAATCTAGCAGATTTATCTAGCAGATAAATAAATAAATCTAGCAGATTTATTAGACACTAGACAAACTGACCAAGTGCACCCCAATATAACAATTAAGGGTATTTAAGTAGGTACCAATCGTGAGGGACATACAGAAAATGAGGAGGTAGGTACATCGTCTTGCTAGGCTGGTGTTATCTATGGAACATATGGGTCAGCCCCAGCCTTAGGCATTACAAGGAATGAGTACAAGGTTAATTCAAACACCTGGGCCATGAAGAATCTAGCAGATTTAGGAAGAATAAATCTAGCAGATTTATCTAGCAGATAAATAAATAAATCTAGCAGATTTAGAAAGAAAGAGTTCAAAAGGTACAGACAGTGTAGGATGTGTATGTCTGGGTACGATAAAAATCACTCAGACTGAAACAACATATCACAACCTTGAGCACAAATGAGACAAATGATCAGGATCCACAAAGGTCGTTTTAGCTTTGGGTGACTCTGTTTCTAATGTACCCTCTCCGCTTTGTGGATGTGGTAACAGGGAACTCACAGATGAGCACTTTCTGTACAATTGCGACGGATTTTAGGGATCTAGGCCAGAGGCTCTGGGACATTGTATAATCCGGGTTCCATGCTGGGGAAATATAAGCCAATAGGCCCGAGATTTCTTTCTACAAAAGCCTAATGTAGTCAGCCAGTTAATGGCAGAAAAATATATGTTTTGTAAGGATTATTTCAGTAGCCATAACCTGGAAAGGGGTTGTAATTGGAGCCAACTCAACTTTTAGCAGGAGCCATAAGGAACTGAGGGTATGCCAGAGAAGAACCGTGGAGGTATGCAATCCGTTTTTTCGCAAATGAATGGCCAACAAGGACGTCCCTTGTTGGCAGTTTGGCCCTTGTTGTCGGCCTAGGTAGAGCAGTTCCAAACGATTCAGAATGGTCTGCCCGAACGAACCTTAAGTTGACGAGGCTCGACAGACACAGTTTGTTGAAATTACAGACAATATGATAAGGACACTGAAGTTTGAGTTCAGGTCGACAAAGTAATCTAAAATGGGTACTTCCAACGATATCCGTAGTTGGAACTCAATGGAAGAAAAAATGCTAAAACGAGACCCTTGGGAAGGAAACAGTTCACTGGAAAACCCCTGACCTGAACTTAAAACCTGAGAGACTCAATAAAACTGCCTTCCGCCTGAATGCGCTGTTTTTGCAGTAATTCCTCTTCAACATTCACATTTCTATTCTTCTTCAGTTGCTATTTTCGAACCTGCAGTGCAGCAGGAAAACCCGCAATAGTCTTGAAAATGTGAGAAAGAAGCAGGAAAAACGCTAGTGTGGTACGCCCTTTAGGCTTTAGGAGGAAACAAAAGGAGGGAGGGGGGAACCCCCCAGGGGCACCCCCACGAGGTGTGCAGCTTTGCTTGGAGACACTAATATGCACATGATTCTAAATGTTCTGTCCGTTCCATCCAAAACTAGGGCCCCTAGTTCACTTAAGGCCGTATCACACTAGCATTTATTCCACTTTTTTAATCACATTTTTAATGCTGTATTGTAGGTTCGAAAATAGCAACTGAAGAAGACAAGAAATCTGAATGTTGAAGAGGAATAACTCCAAAAACAGCACTCAGGCGGAATTCAGTTTTATTGAGTCTGCCAGGTTAGGGCTCCTAGGGGTTTTCCAGTGAATTGTTGCCTTCCCATGTTACGTTTTAGCATTTTTCTTGCGTTGAGTTAAAAATTCGAACCTCTTTTGACAGAAGACGAATACTGACATTTTGTTTACGCGGAAAGACTCATGTACCTACTTGATGGGGTTTAAAAATTTGTTTGTTCAATTAAGAATTTGGTTCAGTTTTGGAACATGTGTCAGGAGTTTCAAATTTCATTGTAGAAAGGTGTGAATGGAGGGAGTAACTGATAAATCGTGATGTACTATTGATGTACGTCACTAACTATCCCTAACCGATTTCCATAACTTCTATTTTTTAAATTCATTTATTTAATTTTTATAGCCAGATTTTCAGTCTAGTTATACAACAAAAACAAGAGAATTTTCAATAATAGAGTAGGTTTAATTGGGTTAACTTTAAAATGTCGTGTATGGAGAACTATTAGTGCGAGTTCTTGAAACAATAATTCTTCAGTCCAATTAATTGCATAACTTTCCGCTCTAAATCTGTACTGACTGATCAATATTACTCTAAAAGTTTATTTAGGCATGAAATGAGATGAGATGGATACCAACTGAATGGAGGGGATGTATCTGTCACTAGGCGAGAGATGTGCTAGAAGAGTTATAAATACTTACCAAAGAGTTTCAACCAACAAAGTCAATATTTGATCCCTCTCTAAGGCTTCTAACGCCGATCCCAAGGAAACCATGATACCTACAAACCTTGTTCATTTCCAAAGGTGTAGAAATGGTTGGTAGGAAATGTCAAGGGGGATGGGAAAGGCTAGTTTCTTGAATCTTGATCATTATGGGTGATGAACTTGGTGTTTGAATAGAGTATTTTGAATATTGGAGGTAAATATCTTTTGAAATGGTAATTTAACCATGCCATATAAACAAATCCCTCCAAGTCTACGGTGGAAATTGACAATTAGACAATATAGGTTACTCTCAGATTGCTGGACAATGAGTGTAATGCACATATTTCTGGATTTTAACGTCCCACAGTGTTCAAAAGATGACAGATTCCGTCTCTAACAATCAACAATCTGATCAACAGTACCCTTATAAACCATATTTGAAATACCCATATGCATTTTTCATGTAAATCAGATAAGGAATGTAAGGGCTATGTAAAGCCACGTGCACACCACTGAGCATAATAATTTCTGTGTCGGTTTGTCTTTTAGTTAAATATTCCCACCGTTTTCAAATTTCTCACCACATTTAGCACAAAAGTGCTGGAAAACGTCACGAAATTTCGTACCTTATCTATCATGTCGTCTTTAATTCAAATGGGAATGAAGAAATCCCTAAACAAAATGGTCGGCTGACAGGTAAGGAAGATGCTACGGGAATATCAACTAAGTAAACCTGTAATTTTCTGAACTTTATTCTAAGATGTTACGGTGAGATGATCATCTGTGTTTGGGGACATAAGGTATCATGACCTATCTGGATGACATGAATCCACTTGACGTCATCCAGACTGGGGTGCTAACTGCATGTTCATGATATATATCGTAAATGTCATGAAATCATTCTCATTTACGAAAATTGTACGATCTAGACTGACATCTGTCGTGACTGTAGATAGCTGTCAGAAACCTGCAATTTTCTGGACTTCTGTTCTAAGCTGTTATGGTGGGGAGAGGAGCTGTGTTACTACCTCTCGAGATGTATGAAATGAATCTACTTGGCATCATCCACACTGGTGTTAACTGTAGTTTTACGAATATACATCGTGAATACACGTGCCCCGCGTTCCGAATCATGTCAACGATTGCACAGCCCCAAAAAACACGCCATTTGCCGTTCCGTTCCCTGCTATTGGAGCCCATTTCGCCACATCGATGACATCACGGATTTCTTCCACCCTTCAACACTTCTTAAGGTAAACTTAAACATGGCGGATGAATCTTCCATCATCGACCCACATTTGGAGCTAGGTTGGCACAGTCATTGTGATAAGATCTGATAACAGATAACGCAAATGAGCGCGAATTTTTGTTTACCAACAGTATTCTGTGTCATGGTTTGAGTCGAAATATTTACGATACGCAGGTACGTACATTATTACATGACAATAATTGGAGCCTTCTGTTGAGTAGGTACCTGGAGCGAATAATGTTGGTGTAAAACCCTTCGTTGAGGATCATCATGTATTTTGTATGTATAGAATTACAGACAAGCAAATTATCTACCTATAAGATCATCATAATCGAAAATTGCTAGTTATTCCCAAAAATCAAGAACTCAGGAAATACGATGATATCCAAGAACACGTTTCTTGATCACCAATAGAGATGTACCTATCCAATTATGTGCTTCAAAAAATCGTTAAATTCGTATAGTAGAACCTTCGTATGGTAGGTACCTTGTTGAAAATATACCTATCATTGTTTAATTATATATGGTTCAATTCCATAAATTTCATTTTATACATTAAAGCTCAACACTTTGCTTGAAAAAAGAAATGAGGTACATAGGTAGGCAGGTACTAAAAACTCTACAAAAACTAAAAGATTACTGTTTAAAAAAAAGCGCGGGATGCAATAAATGTGCGGGATGCAGGAGGCCGAGGGGAGAGGGAACTACCACCCCTCCGTCACTTCATCGTTGTGAGGGGAAGTGCCTCAACTGGCTTTAACTGGAGTGGCGTCGTGATCGTGATTCAGAACGCACCCATGTACACAAAGTCAACTCCCTCTACCAACTGGTGCAATCTAGATCGACAACTGTAGTATTGCGGATTGCACATGCCTATCCATGTATTGACAACGTGTATCTCCTAGGAACTCTTTAGTCAGCTGATCAACAACATTCTGCAATCTAAAATGAATGCATGGTGCACGCGTAGTAGAGGGTCACTCTTGTAAAGAGAGAACTTGAGACAATAAGAGTACTAGGAAGATCCCATTTCAGGGCCGGAGCGGGCAACAACTAATCCTAACCACAGCTGACTAAAGAATATCTCAAAGTAGCTTCATTTCCTAACCAGATACCCAAGTGCCACTTGAATCGACTAAAAGCTGTAATAATACTAAACCGCATCAAGCTCAAAGCAAAATTAGTTGTTTTGATCATCATGTTGATCATTGGCTTGTTCACCAAAACTGCTTTCTTCAACACTATTTATATGAACGGTTTCTTTTCTTTATTTATTCGCTTGTTGGTATTTAGGTTGGTTTAGCACTTATGAATTTATGACTACAAGCAGCAGAAACAATCATGTCGTACTCACTAATAAAAACAGTGACACATCTACAAAATTGCTTTTGTTCAAGCTGTCGTTCAGAACATGGTCAGAACCGAAACGACAAGGAATAAAGAAGCGGGGCTAAATCAGGGGTAGCTTTGGTGTGGGTTTTAAATGAGCATTGAATGAAAATAAAGGGTTACAATGTTACGAGTCAGAGCAGCTGGTGCCTTGTGGATCCTCTCACTGTGGGAACCATATCGAAGCATCATGTTACACCACTGCTTTGCATCAGTCCCACTTGGACCTGCACTTCTGCATAGACTATGTGCAGCCTTTTATATGTGTTTTGCTGAGACTACCACATCTACAAGTGTTGGAAGCTGGTCTTCCACTTCAAATTTCTCTAGTTCTTGGATCAACTGAGGTGGGTACTCGACTTCTAGAATTTCCAACACTTTCTTTCCTCCTTCTACCTTTGAATCTGGGTGCAATACACTCCCAACCTTTCGCTCGGTTGCACTTCTTGTTGCATTCCAAAGTCTCCCCTTTTCTAAAAAACGTGCAAAGACTTGAGCTGAGTGATCGATATTTTCATCTATACTTTTCCGCTTTGCCCTTAACTGACGATCACATCGTACTGCTTCTTGCAGAAGTTCGGTAAATTTCTCCTCTGTCCACATATCCATTCGGATGTCTTAATTTTTCTTTGATCTCTTTGGCCGAGTTTACTCCTCTTTCTCTTTGCAAGACTGTGACGCACAAGACTAAAATTCTCTCTGAAACATTTAGTCAGTCCATCTACCACCTAGGATATTTCTTTGGCTAACATTGCAACGAACCTCCTCCCTATAGATCCTTCAGGAATCTCATATTGGTTTGCAAGTTCTTGTTTTACCTCCCACTCCTTCCTTTCGACCAATGGTAGGTATTCAAGCTCTCTTTCAACTGGGACTGTTGTTTGTTCAGTTATTGTTGGTTACTGATAATGGCATCAATCGAAATCGATCCAATATTCCTATCTATACTTAGTGGAAAGAGAATTTTTCACCAACTTTCGTTTTCTTCATTAAAATGGATTTCCACAACTTTGTTGCGAAAGATTTATTTCTAACCCAAGTGGTATAAACCATCCCAAGCTCAGATTTTTGACATTAGTTTAATCTACCTGGAACCGTAATTTTGTTATAAGAAGGATAATACATTATTTAGTTTCTCAAGGTGTGTTATGTGATTAAAAATTGTTGAGATGGTCTTCGCCACTATGAAATGGTCTGCCTAGGGACAGGATGTCACACAGTCTCTTTTTTCATCTTCTTTGTACTATGGATATTTTGGTAGAAAGAAGTGGAACTTCCACAATGGATTTCTGTACAACGTAAATCCCGATAAGAAGGGGTCTCCTATGAAAACACTGATTCAAAAAAATGCTGTTGAACGAATTTGTTCATCTTGGTTTATTATCCTCACCACCTTCGTAATCAAAAAAATAAATGAAAAAAATATTAAAAATTTGTTTGTCCGGCATCCAAAGTTTAACTTTTGACCAATTTGTCATGTAGTTTCTACATTAATTGTTTACCGATTTTTTATTAGGTATCATTGGTTCGATACATTTAAAATACGAATTACAGAAACAAAATCATAACTATTAAAAGGAAAAAAAAAAAAAAAAAAAAAAAAAATTGGGTATCACAATCACAATTTCAACCACAAGGACATTCGTTACCTACACATACACGGTTACTTATGAGGCACATCCAGAAAGTAAGAGTACTGAGGCCCGTACGTGCAGAGGAAATTTTCGTTTCCAATGTTGGTCATACTGCGTGATACAGGAGGTCCTCCTGCACACAACGAGCACTGAATGACCTCGGTAGTATCAAAACTTCCTTCGTGGTGACCGTTTGCATGAACCATGTCGATAAAAAATCCCGCCAAGTGTGAGGTGCGCTCCGTCATCCAGTTCCTTGTCGCAGAGGGCAAAATGCCAACGGAAATTTTTTCAAGGATCAAAGGGGTTTATGGCCAAGGTGTCATGAACAGAACAAACGTTTTCAATTGGTGTCGTGAGTTCAGCGAAGGAAGAACGAATGTTCACGACGATCAGAGGAGTGGGAGGCCTTCCATGTTGACTGATGAGTTGGTGAAACAAATCGAGGATACTGTTCGTGAAGACCGCCGATTGACAGTGGAGGAACTAGCTGCAATGTTTCCACAACTCTCCAGATCTCTCGTCACGAAACAATCACTGAAACTCTCGGATTCAGAAAATTGTGTGCAAGATGGGTGCCAAAACAATTGACACAACAGCACAAAGTCAATCGGGTCGCCTGCGCTCGCGAGTTCCTTGAGCGATTTGAATTGGAAGGTGAGGATTTCCTGAGCTCCATTGTGACTGGAGATGAGACCTGGGTGGCTCATTCCACTCCAGAGTCGAAAAGACAATCATCTCAGTGGTGACACACGTCTTCTCCCTCTGCCAAAAAATTCAAGACCTCCATTCTGGCAAAAAAACCATGGCCACCATGATTTGGGACCAAAAAGGAATCATTCTGGTCGATTTTCTGCCCCAGGGGGAGAAGACTCAAGAGTGCAATCCCAAACAAGCGGAGGGGAATGTTGACAAAGGGAGTGTGTTTGTTGTACGACAACGCTTGCCACACAGCCAACGTCACCAAAGAGCTGTTGGATTCATTCGGTTGGGACATTGTGAATCACCCTCCGTATTCCTCTGACTTGGCTCCGTCCGATTTTCATCTTTTCACCTCCCTGAAAACTCACATGGGTGGAAAACGTTTTTCAAATGACGAGGAAGTGAAGGAAGAGGTCCTAAACTGGCAGAAAGAGTTGTCGAGAGAATTCTTCGAAGAGGGTATCAAAACTTGCTGAGGATCAAAACTTGCATCGAACGGGAAGGCGATTTGTAGAATAATATAAGTCGTATGTTAACCTACAACCCCCCCCCCCCCCCCCTTTTTTTTTTTTTTTTAAATAGAAAAATGTAGTATTCTTACTTTCTTTCCTCGTATATCAAGATTATGGAAATCATAATTTTCATGACAACGATGGCTCTCTCAAAGTGGATTCACTTGCAGTAGAATCGACAGGATACTCGTATATTGGAACACAATCTGATTGCCTCACCTATCATATCTCCTTTCCATAAGGGCAAATGGACAGCTAAGAGTATTTGCTTTTCAAAATGTTTGCCAACCGTGCATACAAACCTGGGGAAAACACGAAATTTTATAGTTGATTCCTGCTTAATCATCTTGGCGCAGAGTGCCTTTATTTATGATTCTCGAGCCGATGTCAATAGACCAACCCGACAAAATGTACCTAAATTTATAAATGAGTACGATAGAGGTTCTAGTAAAACTGAACTATTAGGAACTCCTGCCATCATAATTGAGATAGAGGAGCATCATTTTTGGATAGTTCTCATTTCTATTCTATCATACAAGTCTCTTGACCAAGAAGTTGAGTGTTCAGGTTAGCATCCATCTGGTGCTGTCCCTAGGTTTACATTGACTGGCGAAGCCGTGTGGGGGGGACACCGTGGAAAGAAAAAACTCTAATGTAATACTTGTAGAAAAAAGAATGAAAAAACGCAGCAAATTATTACACAAAGATTTATTATTTATGACTCAGATAGCCCTTTAATTAAACGAAGTCTATTATTCATTATCTAAATATATCTACAGAGGCATAGACGCCTACTGAGAAGAAATTAAATTAAAAACACCTACATTTTACCAGTCTTTTGAATTTAACACAAGCTGACCTACACCCACCAACTGAAAATTAATGATATAAAATAAATCACCTAACTACGCTTCACAGCTCCATTTATTGGTGACAAAAGTTATAATAATCTCAATTCCTTTGGAGTTATATCAGCTGATACGATCTTTTGATCGAGTTGATTAGGCCATTTTTACTATGTTTCACCTGTTGCGATTCATCCCGTGTTGATTTTTTCCCCTGTTCAAGTTCTTGTCCTTAGGTAAGAGAGCAAACCTATGAAGTTACAGCTATCTGGGTGGTTTCTTTCAATTCTTTGGGATGATATCTATGAATTATTATTAAATCACGTAAATAGCAAACATGTATAGATAGCCCTTCACTGCAGAATACTGGTCAAAAAAAAAAAAAAAAAAAAAAAAAAAAAAAAAAAAAAAAAAAAAAAAAAAAAAAAAAAAAAAAAAAAAAAAAAAAAAAATCCAAGGTGCATTATCGAAATATAACTGGACTATGTCACCTACGAAAAGAAAAATCCACACTGCATGTGGATGCATCGGTACATGGACATGCCTTATTTTCCCCCCTGTGAATTGTGTTTTGTATCTCAAGTTAAAAATTTCTCAATTAAATTAGCTAAATCAGCTGATCAGAAAAGACCCAATCAATTCAATCGTCTCTTAGTTTTCCAGAGAATCTCCATATCTAATTTCAACTTCCTGGGATGGACAGGAGAGATTTTAGCTTACTCAGCTAATTAGGAAAGAGCCTAATAAGAAAGGAATACTTATTATTGGAAATAATGAACCAAAAGAATATGGAGAAGCTGATGTCGACTATTTTGAAGAAGTGTTCCTAGCATATCCTGAAGCAAAGCTGCCCATACTACTCTTTCATAGTCTGAAATTCCTCCGTATAACCTGCTTTTTTTTCTAAGTTAGCACAGAGGTACACCATTCAAAGAACTTTTGTTCTGTTTAGCTTAATGGGGATTATTCCCAGTTGTTCAAGACAGATTAGGAACACATCTTTAAGTTCGACGTCATTAACTACTCCAAACATTCATATGTAAATTGACAAGTTCATTCAATTCTTCTTCCATGGCTGGTAGGGCAATAACCCAATGATAATTGAGGCTAATAATGGACTACTTTCTATGTAAATACTCGAAACAGGACGAGAACGTCGACAAGGAACCTCTATCAGTTTTCAAGGTCACACTGTTAGATGAAGCCCTGTGCAGAGCTCCGAGTTCCCATTCTACCTTTGCTGAGTTTACGGACGGGGAGGAGTTTCGTGTTAGTTCGTAAGTTTTCAATCACCATTGGACCACGCGAAAACAACGTAGAACTATTGAAAGCACAAACTCTTTATTCCCTCAATCAGTTTCTGAATTATCCCAAATGAATTGTTCAGGATTTTGTCAATCTGGTTCATTATTTTCAGCTTTAGTAATATCATTTTGCTACTGTAAGTTTATGAAAAGACACAAACTCACTTTAGCGGTTGTTTGGGGAAGAGGGATCAGAGAACGGATTCTGTGTGTCTCAACTCACTCTGGTAGGAATCGATAATTGTCTCAACCTTTGTAATCACGTTCAACCAACTTTCAACCCCCCCAGAATCCGTTTCAGAACGGCATTTCAGAATACGTTTTACAGACACCCACGTGCCGAAAAATGACACAAAAAACCGTCATGCGAAACCGTCACAGACACTTTCTGAATATTTTCACATACGACTCTGTTGTTACATTACACTTGTTACGTTCCCCACTCGTTGCAAAGCTCTTGATTTAACTAATATTTTCCTGTTCACTGTAAAACTCTGTGAATGTACGACTAGCAGAGTATATGGGCATAACAGTTCTCAAGTTCTGTTTACAAACTAATGATCGTGAGTGTAGAAGCATCTCTATTGTAAAGCGTATGAGTGTAAATATCTATTGAAATTGAACCTATGGCACTAATTCCTTTGTTATTCAGTCTATGAAGCTAAAACTCGAATTAGAGAACCCTTGGGACGTCTAGAAACGAATCTTGAAGTCTAGAGCCCCAAAGATAAGCTGAACCAGATCCAGAGCGAATTTGTTTGCTATTCAACCTAAGTCTGCAGCTCCTTAGATCAACTGAGTAAGCTACGGGGCTAATTTCTTTGCTTTTCAATCTATGAAGCAAAAATTTTAAATGGAGAACCCTTAGGACGTCTAGAAACGAATCATAAAGTCTGAAGCCACCCAGGTCAGCTGAGTGAGATCCGGATTCAAGACGTTTGCTATTCAACCTATTTCAAGACATTTGAAATTGGGGCCTCTTGGAATATCTAGAAATTAATTATAAAATCTAAAAAGCCCCCAGATCACCTGTGTGAGCTCCAGAGATAATTTATTTACTATTCAACATGATGCTAAAATTTGGAATGGAGACCCTTTCGGAAAACTAGAAACGAATCATAAGGTCTGATGCCCCTTAGAGCAGCTGAGTGAGCTGTGGAGCTAATTTCTTTGGTATTCTATTTAAATCGATATTAATTGCTATGCAATCCAGAGGCTGTGGGAAACAAACCATAACTTTCCCGTTTTTCAAATGTCCACTTTTTTTGTGTAAGCAAGCAGGTCGTGGGTTCGAATATTTGTTGAGTTCCGTTCAGGCCTGAAAAAAAATTTTTTCGTCATCGTGAATTGAGCTGTTCCAGTCAATTGTGGATTCAATTTCCTGCTCAGGCCTGAGAGTTAAAACCGTTTTTTTTTTTCGAAACCTGACATCATCCAACTCATGAAAGTGATCTACCCGTTCTCTAATCGTGGGTTCGAATCCCGGCCATTCCAAAATTTTTTTTTTTTTTTTTTCTCGTGAACGAATTGCATAGCAAACTATATTCATCTTGGTTTTCTAAACAGTAGACAAAGAAATAGATCCGCGAAGCGCGAAACGCACAGTATAGGGTTGACCCAGGGGTCCTGATGAGCGAAGCCACCATCGCGAGGTCAAGGGGCAGAGCTGTGACTGATGCGAGGCCCTTAGGGCAGCTGAGTTATATTTGCATTAATTTATATTGGTATTCTATATTATATTTATATTATTTTTACGTCGAAAACGTAAAAACGTATAACGTTTTACCTTCTGCTGCATGGTGTTTTTGTGTTATTTATGCATAGATATCAGCCCAAAGAATCGAATGAAATCACTCGGGTCCCTGTATATTCATTCTTTAGCTCTCCCTGAGGTCTAGTAGAACTTTGATAGCGAAAAAATCAACAATATGTGAGCAAATTAAATCTGGAGGAACATCGTGAAAATCGCCTTTTATAACTCGTACCAGCTGGTATAATTCCAACGGAATTTTCACTTATAGCTCTTTTCACCTACAGTTAGACTTGTGAAGCGTAGGTAGATTATGTATTTGATATAATCAATTTTCAATTGGTGGGGATACTTAGATCGGAGGGTCTTGTAAAGTTGAGATATTTTATTTAATTGCATTAATTTTCTCTAGGTTGGTGCCAGCATCTACATAGTGACCACCAATCGGTTAAGAAGGTGGGACCAGGGAGTCAAATTTCTTTCTTAATTACCTTAAGGTGCTGAGATAGCTAAAGTACAATGGGGAATTTTCATGGATGGGAATTTTTTATTTGCTCAATAGAAAGATCTTGATGAGAGCTTTCCAAAAAATTGCTATATGAAGGGTATCTGACCACTAATACGGGTCTAGAAATTCATTTTCATGATGACGTCACGACCCCCGCCCGCCTGGAGGGAACACTCAGCACCCTTGCACTACTACGTAACGCGTGATCTTCTTATGCGTTCATTGGCCAAACTAAACGGTCTTTTGAGCCGAAGCCGAAAATAGGTAGAGGGGGGGTTGGGTTTTTCAAGTGCGCTGAATCCAAACCATGGGTCAAAAGTGTGATATTCCAACATATGAAAGTTCCCCATTACAGTGTAAGGATGGGGTGTGATCAGCAGAAGGATCTCCAAAGCTATTTTTTCCTCCTAAATACTTAACAGCTCAAATTCAAGAAGGAACTCCTTAGTGACACCTGGAAATCACGACATATGGATGTGAACTGATCAGCTGATGGGCCAATGAGGCGAATTTTTTTTTACCTATGGTGATCAAATTTAAATGGAGCGTTTTGAAAGCGTAGAATACAATTACGAGGTATGGAGGCGAACTGATCAGCTGAGGGACCTCAGCTGATAATTTCATTCAGTTCTAATCGACCTAAGGTGCTGAAATTTGAAATAGATTGCCTATGGAATACCTTGAAAAACTTGTAACAAGGTAAGAAGGACCATTCATCAGCTAATGGTCATTTGAGGATGATGTCTTTTCTAATCGACCTACTGATTAGAAAATACCTACTGACTTCCATTAATTTATTGTAATGTAAGATTTGATAAGAAAGAAACAAACATAGTTTCATATAAATACTGAGTCCATACAACCCATCTACATAGGGGAAGATGACTTTGCCATAAAGTGTATTGTTTATTAACATTTACTAAAAATCGTAAAATGTGGGAGGGGAGGGAGAGGGAGAGGGAGAGAGAGAGAGAGAGAGAGAGAGAGTTCTGGTGCAATGAAGAAACGAAGCCTTTTAACAGGCGCAACACATCGAGTTTAGATCATGTACTACATGATCTGGGTTTAATAATGAAAGACCATTTTCCTGCGTAGAAGGGCTATATAAAACAGAAATAATAAACTTTTACGTAAAAATTTGCAGATTCTTACAAATTATTTTGGTTTCCTAAATGGAATCAAAATGGATATAAATGGATTAGGTAAAGTTTTCAACTTAATTGAAGGATCCTCATTAATCCTGCTGATGCCGTTAGTTTGGATCCCCCACAGGTCCTCTCAAACTATAGCGTCTTTGTAAGAGAGAGTGAGTATACGCCACTGTTCTTGAACTCTTATCGGACGGGAACCCCAAGCAGTAAATGAGAATGAGTATAGTTCTACAATCAGTCCCCGTCTTTCCAATTATGAGTACGAAATCCAATCAAATAAGGCCCTTGACCACTTGAAAAATCAAAGCTATTGATCAATGAACTGAAGTTCAATGTAATGAAGTCACTGCATTTCGAGTAATTCACCCAAAGATTTTTTGAGTACCAGGAAGAAGCAGCACGATCATCCCTTCCTTTAGGATACAGTAGGTTGCTTGTGCTCAAATTGTAAATACTTGTACAATTAAATTATATTTCTTGGTAAAATTCAAGTACTTATAAGTTCCTCTTTTAAATCAGTCTAGTTGCAGACAAATTTCTATCCTAAGCCAACATCAAAATAGAGGAGCAGCAGGAGTACCATCCTCAGGTTTATAGGCCCAATCCAAGATGGGATAGCATTCGAGGAAGGATACGTGGCAAAGTAAAAAAAAGGGGACTCCCAGTTTCACTTTGCCCTTCATACAGACTTCTTCCCCAGCATACAGGCTGCAAGCAGTAACTGAGTGGCAGGCTTCAAGAATCAAGCAAGTCAAGTCTAGAACAGCTAAGAAGGGCCCACAGACGCCCACTGGACATTTCTCAGGTTCTGCAGACAGGACAACTTCTCTTCAGACCAGCCAATCACTGCTGGAAGGAGCTTCACCACAATCAATTCGGCAGGAGTGCAGGCAAGGACAGATATTGGAACCAGAAAAGGTCAATCACATTCCCCTCCTTTTTTCTTCAACAGCATAAGGCCCATTCGAAAAGGCACGTTCTGCAGACAGGACCTCTCCTAACCAGGCAGCCATGAGCTCTACAATAAATTCGGCAGGAGTGCAGGCCAGGTTGGAAATGGGTACGGGAGCATGGCAGCACCAAACCTCTAACCTATTTTTCCCTTTCATTTTTTTTTTTCCAGCAGAATAAATAGGGGTGTTGATCAATTTCGACACCATGGCAAAACTATGTTGCTTAGTGGCCCAAGGAACCTCTTGTCACCATATTTCACATCAGCTGCTTATTTTTCACTGCTACTAATGGTGTTTCATTGCTATTTACCTTTCCCACCAGCTAGTACTCTCAATTGCTGGTCTTGGTACTACAGAAGAGGTATAAGCTGAACTGGAGTCCATATTCCTTTTACTATGGACTTGATGTCTTAAGGATCCAACTACAGGTTCTGTAAGGGCAAAGAGGAAACTGCTAACCACCGTGTAATAGGGTATGAATCTATGGAACACAAAAGGTTATAACACAGAAAGACCTTAAGTAGGGAGTATAAGATAGGAGGATAACATGTTCAGCTACCTGCCTCAATCTAGCATCCCAGTCACTTCCCCTACATGCTTCTCTTAACGAACTGTGATAGTTTAAAAAAACCACAACATGTCGTTGTTGTAAACCCAGTAAGTTATATTTTATGCTCATTAATAGGCTATCCAAACCAGTAAAATACATTCTATAAAGGACAACATATGAAGAATAAGAATGATGTAGTAAGGCATTCACGAGGCTTCTCTGTCGCCCCATTAAGGGGATTGTTTTGAAGCGAGAACATTCCTGAGACAGGGAAGAGAATCCGCTCCGAGAATAAGGTAAAAGGACGGGAAGGGTAAGATTCGACCTCCTGACGTCACATGTATTTCTAATATGTTTTGATTACAGTTGGAGGAGTACTAAACCTTTTTCATGTGCCCATAAACCTACCAAAAGACCAGACGACAACGTCTGGCTTAGTTATGAGTACATGAACCCCAAACCCCAAAATCCTAGATCTCTTTGATTAATCTAATCTAAATCAGTGCCTGTGTATATTTACAAACTACTTTACAAGGTTCGATTAAACGCAGTTTTGTATGCGTTCACCCTTGAATAAACCCTTAACTAGTCCCAACTATTTAAACTGTATCGTTGCGCACGGATTAAGCTTATCAATCTTTATTTAACTCTACTTTTGGTCACTGTTGATCGTACAACATCCCTATTATTTAATTTATTTCTTCTAAAGCCCATATTTACAGTTCGCAGTAGCCATTCGTGTTCCTCATATCGAGGATAGCTCTAATATAGTGAAACTCGCTGAGGTTTAGTTCACTAATGAACGTATATCGTGTGAATACAGCCCAGGACTGTGTTATGTTAGAATTAGGTACCTAATTAAGGAGCTATTTATTCAAGTTGTGAGTTACTTTTTCAAGTATCCCCTAAATCGTGGATATGTATCAACGCATAAAAAGATTTGCACATCATGATATGCACTTGAGTAACCGAAACTGTAAGGATGTTAGGAATTTTGTAGCCATTACCCATTACAAAAATCCAACGATCAGAAAAAAGTTACATGGTCTGCTCGCTTAACGCCACTCATATTTGGATATAGCAATTCAATACGTAAACATTTGTAATTTTAAAGGCAGCTTTTTGGATAAATGACTCATAATTCCCGTGACTATGGAGGGAAACCGATTGCTGCTGATGTTGGTATTCTTCATGAAGGGCTTGCGACGCTGCGTTGAAGCTGTATCTAGAAATAACACTTAAGTATAATATTCAAGATAATTTGAATCAGGTTCAATCAAACTACCGTTTCATCATTAAATTATTTAATTTGACCAATATGACAAAAGTAGGACCATCATGTTCCACGTAACAATCATCACAGGAGGAAAAATCGATAGTCGATCACAGCACTGGTTAAGTTCAATTGATTAAAAAAATATGACAGTGTTCTTCAGTTTTACATTGCTATTCTCCAAAACGGTAGCAATGATAAAAACTGTAAACACGAATAAATAATCATCATATAATTCGAGATCTAAAGCTGTTCAATAAATCACAGATTTTCTGTATCACAGTTCGATTTTTTTCTTCTTCTAATTTAATGTACATTGTACCAAAGAAACTTTATCAATGAAATCGTAGTTAATTTCAATAATTTTTCCACTGTACAGCTAAATCAATTTTTAAATTTCCTAAATCAGACTTTCAATTTCATAATATCACAGGGAATGTTCAGGAATACTTCAAGGTAATTATAATAAATTCAATTTTTTGAAGTAGGTACACTCTGTGAACATAACACATACTGTATAGAAAGACTGAAATATTGATATTCTACACTCGTCTTATTTATTTATTTTTATAAATTATATTTACAATGTTCATGAGTGATCAAGTACTTAGGAGTATCCTTAGATAAGAAAGACCCAAGGGAGAAAAAACCACAGCACAACGCAGATGCATGACACCTTGAAATTTATTATACCATCAAATATTGTGAGTAAGAAATTATAATATTCTACTATTTTTTTAGTGGATGGTCGAATAAGTAACGCATTGATGGGAGTGGAATGTCTGCTTCATAATATGCGTATGACCACAAAAATCATTGGAAAATGAAGAAAAACCTATTGTTGACTGTGAAAATAATTTATCAAATTGTAGAAGTATAGATTAAGAAAAAAGGTGACTTAGTTGTATTATAGTATGCAGAAATTTAGGGGATGATTGAGGTAAACCGCGAATTTTGCCTGATTATCACGAAGTCAGTGCAATTCGCTGGGGACCATCTATAGGTCGATCCTAAACTGTTATCTAGATTTGGCTTGGTTTATATTTCACGTTAATGCTTGCGTATTTACCATAATAGATCTGAATGCAAAGCAATAATTTATCATCTAAATTTTTGAGCACAACCCAGACAATTTCATCAGGATCCTTTGGGTTGGAGGACATTGTAAATTTAGGCTTTTTCAATAATGTACCAATTCAATCGACCAAGTTCAATTCCCCCATAAAATTGGTTAGTATTCGATTCAAGATACATAGATTAAAAAATCTAACAAGAAATAAATAAATGAAAATATATCCTTCAGTCCCACGTATGAAGCATTCCTCCAAAAATACTGAACCAAACTTTAAGGAATTTGGCTCAAACTTTATACATGGGGCCTGCAATCTCGGCATAATTTTCAATCAATTTTAAATTGACAATTAAATAATGAGTTCAATATTTACTTGCAAACAAAATAGGTAATTGTTAATATTCATAAATACCGAAAGTATTCTCATAAACTTGAACTATACGGTACTAAAGAAAAAATTCAAGACGAAATGTGAAATTCAAACTTTTTTGTACACGATAGGTCCTGGGTTTGTTCTTACCCTTGTATCTTTATACGGTTTTACATAATTGTTTAAATCACTGAATAAGGATAAATAGAGATGGTGATATATATCTTAAGAACGTACACAAATCTTAATGAAGTTTGGGGATTTTGCTACACACTACACTATAGCTGATTTTACTTACGGTAGACTCAACAGTAGTGGTAAAGTAAAAACTAATCACAATAGATAGTTCACCATTAGGATCATCATTTAGGAAGTGAAGGTTGCTACCTAAGTACTATTCGGACGACTTTACGGATAAGTATGGTTAAGTAGGATAGGGTATGCTCATTTTAAAAAACGTTTTCCTCTTTTATAATTCTACAAATGGAAGTATAATCCGTTTAAGGAATTTCGACATTATCCAAAGTAATTCTTAAGCTCAATAATGATTGATTGAGAAAGGTATCAAAATTAAAAGTTATGCAAATAGCAATGATGAATACATTCCTCCACTCATATAGAAGGTCACCAGTAGCAATGGCATACGGCACATGACTCAAACTGTACCAAAGTTTTTGGAAAACCCAATTCAATTTGGATAATCGTTAATTCAAATATGAAAATCGTAAACTCGAGTGGTAAATCGTTGGATTTAAACCAATCTGCAAATACAAAACGCTTTTTTGACCAATGAACATAGCCCCACCAAATCTGAATCTTACCGGAAGAAAAAATGTTACTATACATATGACTAGTGGTTGGCAGGATTGGAGACCATTGCTGCCAACACACCAAATCTTATTTCAAATAATAAAATAATATATATCTAAATGAATTCAATTTATTTCGCTAAATATCTGATAGAGTCTCACTGTACCACAATAGCATGTTATAGAACATGTTATAGATGGTGATAGATACGGAGACGGAGGAATAAATATGTTCCCCACAAATCGAGATTCTGTACTGTGATGTGATAAATTGAAGGGAAATATTAATAAACATCTTGATCTTTTACACCTCAACTTCCCTAATTTGAGTGATCTCATTGCAAAAAGTTTCATTTAATCAACGCTCCTCTGGCTCCAGAACAGTAAGGTGACACAAGTCAATAGTAATTGTATATAGGTATACAAAATAAAATATACCAAACATAAAATAAATGAATTAACTAAATGGGCTAGAAACGATAAACTGAATACAGAATAGACTTGAGTAACAACTTCACTTCAATATCAGAATGTGGTTGAACACAGCTGATCAACCTCGTGGGGGATAACGTTACAATCATGATGTTTTACAAATTAAGATAAATTGTAAGAATATACAACTTTTTCACTGTCTTCAACCTTGCACATACATAAGCTGAACACTTTTCGATAAATTCGGAAAATCAATTACTTCTAGGAATAATCTTGATTGTATAATAGATGGTAATTTTTTCTTAAATAATGGCAATTATACAGGTTTTCAATCAAAATATACTTGTTAACTAAAATACATAAGGTAGTACAATTAACACAGATGCGATTTTCTAAGAGAACGAGCGGTACTGATAAATTGTATTCCAGCTCCTTTACCATGATCTATTCATTTCAAGTCATGGTAATAACTATAATGTTTGTAGTAAGGCTGCTAGCATTGCATTTAATTTTGGTCGTCAAAATAGATCACTGAGTGTCAACAAGGACAGCCTTGTCAAATGTCTTAGGTTAATCTACCTAGTGGCGAATAGGGACACGGATGCCAGCAGTAGGAGTGAAATGACTTCTGTATAGGAGAAATTAGTATACAAAAAGACGCGCTTATGACGATGTATTGCGAAGTTCAATCGTGTTGGATCACGAGAAACACATGTGGTAATACTAACAATATTATTCTATAATCCAATTTTTTGTACGCCATTTTATAGCTGAGATGTGGTACATGCAAATAGGCATATCTAATATATTCTCTGCGAATTACATACAAGGGTCATAATCAGTATTATCGTAATGAATTACCATTCATGTAGATAAAATAGCGTAATTTTTCTGTGTGATGACCTCTGGGACATATGATTTTACCTCGAGATGAGTGGTTCTGATAAGACCTTCGTCGCACAGCTGTATAAGAGATACAGCAGGTGTATCACTTTGCAACCACCAATCGTTGAAATGTTTTTGTGTATACGATACAGAGGGATCACTTTTGAGTGATCAGTCGTAATTATAATATGGGGTAACTGACCATTTACCACACCTAATTCGGTTTTTATAGAATAATGTTTTAAAATTTCTGTTTGACAAAGTTGTAGCAGAGTGGAATTAAAATGAAGTCAACGAATCTGTGGAGTCTAATGAATAAATAGCCTGCAATGAAATTAAAATTTAAATAAAATTGGTTCAAAGATGTGGAACAAAATGAATACATGTAACACTCATAAGGAAACTACAAAGCGAGAATCTAGTCGCTTTGAAGAAACATCAGAGTAAAAAATATATTGTCCAAACAAATCAAAAGCTGCTCGACTTTGCGACTGTAACAATGAAGCTTGGACGGAGTGCAGATGAATTTGAAAATGGTTCTTAACACTTACTAAAAATGAGCACTCCAGAGATTTGAGTGTAGGTGTAGTTGAAATACGTGTTATCCGAGGTCACTGTTCAAAAAAAGGAGCGAGCAGATGGAAGGGAGGGGGTGTCAAACTAGCCCGTTGTACGAGTATAATCAAGAACAATAATAAATTTTTGCAACACTACCTCAAACAAGTTAAACGTAACTTAATCCTATCTTGGAGCTCTGCTGTTCCATGGAATCTACAGCATCAGTTTCGTTTTTTACTTTCAGATTTGGAATTTCACTGCAAGAGACTCTCAAAGATACAATTGGTTTGTTCGGACAGAGAGTCCAGGATAGAACTACGATATGAAAAGGGAGGGGATAGGACCATCCAGGATCGAGTCCTGGACTGGGTCTGTCCAAACGCGCTGGGATAATTCTGATGGGATAACCTGAACCAAAGCCTGAATTAAAACCTTCCTCATTCCTTATTTTCACAGAATATCTGAGGAGTAAATAATCCAACAAAAGGGAACACAACCACTTTTTGAAAAAATTCGTTTTATTAACATTTCTATGTCTTTGAACAGTGAACTGTTGGTCCAGGACCAGTTCCGACGCTGCTCGAACACAAAAGGGGGCATGGCTTGAGTAGAACGGTCCAGAACTGTATGTTCGAACAAACCTAATAAAACATCACCATAATGGCTGCACATACTACAAAATTACCAGGCAAAACGATGTGTTACATCCATGCATGCCACGAGGCATGGAGGATGGATGTTGAAGTCACTGATGGGATCCAACATATCTTTCAAGGTTTATAATAAAAACTATAAAAAGTAGTTCAAATGGTGGAGGAGGAGATCACAAGTGACGGGATATTGTGGGCAATGTGAAGCCATACTTCTGGTACGTTAATGGAATAGATTCTCTCTGTTATAACCCAGAAAACTTGTAGTTGCGTGTTTGGGAACCTGTTTCCTCATTTTTAAGTATTTTTATGCTGCAGTCTCTCCAACATAACTGGTTACAGATCTCACCCTAAGCAGAAGTCAGATCAACTTCCTACAATACACACTTTACCAGAATAGACGGAGTTTTCTCCAGAGTCCTCAAGAACCCAAACGAAGCAACGAGTCCAAACGAGTTCAACGAAAAAATAACGGAGGGGGGGATCAACAATCTTCAACATGGAAACACGAGCCTGAATAGAACAATGCCATTCGCCGATACAATGCAAAGCAAAAAGCGTATTCAAAATGAATGATCTTGTGAACGATGATGACGACCTGATTGACCAAATGCTGTAATGGGAAAGTAAAGAACCCTACAAACCCATCGAAAATTTGCGAATACAGAGACAAATTAAAGACTAATATTCTTGAGAACATCAAAAACAGTACGAAATTGACAAAACTTTTCAGTTTGGTATAGAACATAGAGGAAAAAAGTTATTTGGAGGCACAAAAGTATGCATGAGGTGAGACGAATGCAGCGGCTAATGAGTTTGCTACGATATTGGTGATTTCAAATTAAAAAAAAATGTTTCCAGCAGGCTACAGTTGTAGATACAAGCAATCCTTTCATACTGTTTCCTCGTTGCTAGGTTATCCCTAAACCTTGACTCTTTCCATTCGAAGGTGGAATATATTTTCAGATCTTACACTCTCCTGCCTTATTCCGTAACCACCATATACGACATGGTGAAGGAAAAATCACCCTTCCCCTCAAGTTAGGCTTCAACAAGTTCGTACAGCATTTGTCCATACAGTTATCAGCGAGTGAAAGTAATTGGTTCTAGGTGCATCTCATAATCCAATCCATTCCCAAGCGCTCCAAACATAGCACTCTTCACTAGCATTCATTGTTCAACATGTTCAACTACCAACAAAAAGATTCTTTTTAGTAATTTGAAACGAAGAACTGTCATAATGAAACGTGAGATAGGCTAACAAAATTGATTTACCAACCAGTGACGTCTAGTAAGCTTGAATTCTAAAACACTTTTCAGAGAATGACTTCTCATCATCGCAGCTAAATCAATCAATTTACACAGCTGATTAGAAAAAAATGCCAACAAACAATCGCAGAATTGTTTATACAGATTAGGTGTGGTTAAATGAGAATGTTACCCATATTAAATAGACGACGACGCGACCTGAAGTACTTCAT
Source organism: Adelphocoris suturalis (assembly GCA_030762985.1). NCBI lineage: Eukaryota > Metazoa > Arthropoda > Insecta > Hemiptera > Miridae > Adelphocoris > Adelphocoris suturalis. The sequence continues at coordinate 76,256,179 of CM061044.1, forward strand.
TGATACAGGGGTTGTACTCTGTTCCACCAAATTACTTCACCACTTAGAAAACACTGAATCTAAATGGTGTGTTCACTTTCATAATTTATCACGAATTTAACATAGAGCCAACAATTCAAACTTAATAAGCTTCGAAAGCAAAATCTTACTAGCTACTAAATAAAAACGTTAAAAAATTGAATCTGTTCAAATCGTGTACTATTATAGTTTCAAGAAAGGAAGAATCAAGGATGAAGAAACTTGAAGGTTTATTTGGCATAAATTGTACAGCAAACTTCGCAGTGAGAAGGGAGTTCAGGCTACTGTAGAGGGTATGGAGAAGAATATAGGTAGCATATAAATACCTGTTGAAGTCTTGAGAAGAGGAATAATATTCTTGAACGACGCTGGTAGGTTTAGGGAACCTCCGTCCTCTGTCCCTGTCGCGGTCACGGTCCACTCTATCTCTATCGAGCCTATCGATGGGGCGGGGTGGCTCCCCTCGGTCGCTCTTGGGTGGAGGAGCACCACCGTACTCTTCTTTGTACCTCTGCGAGTAGTATCTGAGAATCAGAAAATTGACAATATTAGTATCTGTTGTTACTTAAAAGAGGCATACGCACTTGTAACAAACGGTTGTAACAAACAATCTATTACTTTCAAAATAACAACAACACAGCATTCCGAACTTAGAACCATACATCATTCCGATTGTCAGGTCTTCAGTCATGCAGCAGCAAGTGGAAGTTTGGAATCAGTTACAAACGCTTGTTACAAGTACATAAGCGGCTAAAGCCTAGCAACTAAAATTCAAAAACATGGATCATGCTATAGCTATGCTCCCAAAAATGGAACATGCTTTAACCATACTCGATATCTCATCAGATAGAAACCACCATTTCATTCGTCTTTTGTCATCCCAGAGAGATTCCCTATCAAATTTTGACTTCAAGAGTGAACAGAAGGGAATTTAGCTCACTCAGCAAATCAGGATGGAGTCCGTAAGTTCATTCGTCTCATGTTGTTCCAGTGTCAAATTTCAACTTCCTAGGGTGAGCAAGAGAGAGTTTATCTCAGTGATGATCATAAAGGGGATAGTGAATGGTGCGAACATATTTCATATTCACATTTTTTTAATTTCATATTCATATTTGAATTATTTTTCTGCATTTGGCCTCAAGTTTTTGGGCAGAGAACCCCATTTTCAAACAATGTTGAATACACAGCACATTCTTAAGGGAGTTTCCCTTAAGGTTGCATCACTCTAAGCAGTTTATTTCCTATTTCCATGCTTTCGGAGATGAAACTACTGACTAAGATGGATGGACTAGGATGTATGAATGTTAAATAGGTGATGAGGGAGAAGTTCGACACCTCTCATTCCATAATCAGTAGTAATATATTTACTTGCTTGAAAGACATATCTTCTCTGGCCCATGGACTTGCTTTGCTTCAGTGAATGTAAACAGGGAGTATATATAAAGTAATGATGAAAAAACGACTCACCTGACTGGAGAATGTCGTGGGGAACGTTCAGGGCGACGGTCATCTCGCCTTCCACCTCGAGAGATGGGCGGGGGTGGAGAGTAATGGCGGTCTCGGCTTGGTGATCGGCTGTGGTAGCTTCGCATAGATCTAGGGGATCTTGACCTTGGAGGAATCGGAGATCTAGACCTATAAATAATATATGGAGATAACAATTACCAACAAGAATTGCAAGAATTCTTATAAGAATTAACGATACATAAAGTGTTGTCAGGCACTCAGTGTGGGAAGTCATCCAATCAACAACCCCCTTGCAAGTCACCAGTAGAAAAATTCTCTAGTGGCTTACGGCCTCCACATGACTTTAAAATGACTGGAAGGCCACTGTGAACGTCCAAGTGGCTTGAAAATACTGCAAGAGGCTTTAAGGTTCTTGGGCAGCCCTCAAAAGACTATTAGGAATATTTTCAATCCCCAAAATTATTTAAATAGTTAATTGATTCTTATTATCAGTTTTTTTTTTTTTTTTTTTTTTTTTTTTTTTTTTTTGAACAAAAATTTACACAGGGAGTTGGTTGGAAAATTGTGGAACATCATAAGAACTGATTTTTTAAAATATAATTATTATATAGAGAAGAAGTTCTTCAGATGGTAAGGAAACACTACAAATAAAGGGGGCCTGGTAAAGACATAGTGGTGGACATAGTCATCAACGTGACAAATGTGTAAAACTGAGCGTATTGGCTTAGGTAGGAGTCACAGTGGAGCCTATTTTACTTGAGACAGATGGCAGATAATAAAGATCCAGAGGGTCTGGGAGAGTGAGAGGCTGGAGTTCTTTGATAAACGCACACCCAGTGTCCTACATGGGTTTATCACACAAGCTCAAGCGGCAGACCAATGGAAACCACAGAAATTAATCATGTGAGAGCTTTGCTTCAATTTTCAAAATAGTTTGATTTTTGCCATTGCTGCCTCGCATCAAATGCATGCGAGCTTACAAAACACTGAAGGGCAGCGAAACAGACTTTTAACAAACTGGAGTTTATTGAATTACCTGCTACTTATTGAGAAGCTTCGGCTCCTGGACCTCCTTCGGATGTTAGATCGAGATCTGGATCTCGGGGGTGGCGATCTTGAGCGTGGAGATCTGGACCGTAACCTCGTGCTGCTCCTGGAACGTGAGCGTGGTGGACGTGATCTCGGCCGTGGTGAGGGTGATCTAGAATATGAACGGCTAAAGGATGGCGAACGGCGCCGTGGTGGCCTGCCCCGATCTCTTGCTCTACCAAGATCTTTTTCTCGTAAGAGTCTGTTGAACACCTCCAGTGGATCATCGATCGGTCTATAACACAAAACAAGTCGTTAACAAAATATTTAGTGAAGAAATGCAGCGCTCATTACATGGAATATCAGACCATTCATTTCACCTAAATTACAGAACTATAAATAAAACCAGGTCCTAGTTTTTGTTTTCATTTAATATCCATATCAAGGAGATAGGACGAGCTCCCATGGGTGATTGAAATTGAAATTTTGTTGGAAATCGTTCAAAATTCAATTTCTACGAGTGTTTATAAAAAGTTAACTAATTGTATATAAGGCTCTGCCACCCCTTTCAAGTACGGCAGAGAATAATGAGCGTTACCCAAGGGTCTGAATTCATCAAATTTTTTCCAAAATCTTATTTTGTGTTCATAACTGATGGGAAAAGTGAAATGGTTCAGGCGAAATCACGAATATTTACTTAGTTTCTAAAATTACCTACTGCACACTGGTGACGTCACATTTTGAGCTTCTTCCTCCACAGATCAGCTCAAAAGTTAACAAACTTGAATGGATATTATAGTATAGAGTACTTTGTATCCCAAGTGCACTGATGACACCATCAAAACTTCAGAATTTAATTAAAAAACAACGTGTCTAGCGAAAAAACTAAATAAGTATCATCTCAACTCAATCTCATCTTTCAAATAAAAAAAATAAAAAAATATGTGGGAAACGCTCATTATAGCGGAGTGGTTGTTGATTTGGAGGTTTACTACTCAGAAATTCAGTTTCAAGCAAAAAAGCCTGTTGATGTACTATGAAACTTTCTAGTGTACCATGTATAGTTTGTTCTACCATGTAGTTTGGGTAGCCATTAGCCGTCAGGATCACTTTTTACTGGTATGTTTTCTTTTTGAAATTTGGGGTCAGAAAGAGTGAGGCATTGATGTGCAATATTTTTCATATTTTACTTATAGGTGATTGGAGCATGCTTTGAGTGCTTAGTAACTGTCAAGAGTATGTTTTATTGAAGTAGTGGTTAGGGATGATTCTATTATCTTCTTCATAATTCGAAATTTCAATGTCCAAAAATAATATTTTTCCATTATTTCTTCCTCCGCTGTAAAATGCAGAGTGGGGCAGTAGCTATTGTAAAACCCTCTAGCAATTTAAACTATCCAAATAAAGAAGCGTTGGAACGTAAGAATGTGAAATAAAATACTCACCCAGCACCAATGTGCGGTCCATTGGTGGAATGGGGGGGCCTGTACGGAGCTCTGGGAGCCCTCGGCGGATAATAATTGTTTCCCCTGAAGTTCATGTTCATGCGTGGTGGCGGGTGATGATCGACGCCAGGCGGGTAAGTGGCTGACAGATCGTGACGTGGAGGCGGGTGGGGGAAATTCGGCCGATACATGTAATTTCCTGCAGCCAACCAGAAAATATTTCAGACAAACTGACACAGAATGTGCGAGAACAATCAAAACACGAGATAACCATATGGTACCTCAGAACTCTTTGTAAGATAGGTAATGTAGGTTGTGGGCTATTATTAATATAACAATTTATGGAATTCATAGGCCACATTTCTATTGATCAAATTTATTTTACCATTTACTGTACAAGAGTTTCAACACTAATAAGAAATCGGGTTTTCTATTGATACACTAATAGTTAACCTGAATTGTACATTGTATACCTAACATCAAACTTCATCTTTCAATCAACTGCAAAAAAGGAAAAGAAAAAATTGCACCAAAGGTCATCCTATACAACTCCTGCATTTTATCAGTTCCTGCACGTTTTCTCTGACTGTGGGAATTTAAAATTATGATAAACATCTTAAGATTGCAGTTGGGTACGTTTGAGCTAAATGAAGGTACTGGCGTGTGCGCCTTTATTTATTTTTCATTTATTCTAGTGGTCATCTTCCATATTACAATATTAATGAAAACTAATCTACAAAATTACAGAAGTGAGCGTAAAGAGAAACACGTTTGAGTTTTATTAGTTTGATTTCAGGGACTACCTTCCTGAAGAAAACAAAAGTACCTGAGAAATTGCCCATCAATTCTTTATGGCAGCTAAGAGATAGCTTAGGCTTATGGTAGCATAGCTTAGATTTCTGCTTTCATTGTTTCTGCTAACCTTCCTTTGTAATTCGACCTTGTTCATTTTTATTCAAACCTAAGTTGTGTGTGGTCTACATGGGCATTGAGGATGTTTGTCAGGAGTAAGGAATCTCTTGTATCTTAGCAGATATCACAGGTTAGCCAACCTAACCAATTTCATTTGAATTTCAAGTGATTGACCTGTAGTCACCTGTAGGTACACCCATCGTTAAATAATCCTAATATTTTTATGTTTTGCATATCTTTCATTACGCTTACAGTAAAGAGTTTATTCAATAAATGATTGGGAATGGTTTTCACAAACTAAGGTAACAGTAGACATGCAAGATTTTTTCCTCTGTGTAATCTACCTATATCCGAGAAGTTTGAAAGTAACTAGTTGACAACACTGTTGCAGAGTAAGTTTTCCTTAGGGCTGGTTTGACAGAAACGGATAATCGATTTTTTCTCGAAACTAGGGAATATTGAGAGGGCTGTGCGCCATCCTGATTTGTGTAGTGATGCTTCAGAGTTTCGCGATTCTGTGGCTTTATATAGTTTATTATCGGTTGAGAAAGAAAGTGTGGGCGAAGTAAAGAAAGCACGGGTGTAAATACAATGCGGTTCCAAACCGTCGTACAGATCTTTGATTCTACTGAATAAACTCAGATTCTGATGAATTAAGTATCGATGTGACTTTCCTATTTTCACACTGGTATATCCAAAGATTCTTGGTGATACGAAAGTGATATTGATGATTTCAAATCTGGCATTATCAATCAATACTACCTTGGACACTATCACAGGATTCCATGTCCCAATTTTGATGTTATGAGTGAAAACAAATGAGGAATACCCACCCTGGGTTTTGAAAAATCTACAATTAGTTTTGTGAAAGCAAATTCCATTCTGAGAAAGTTGAGACTAATATAGAATTGAAGATCGATAAGTTTTTTCAGGAATGTGTAAAGTGACGGCAAGTATTACAAAGAGCAAGGGCCTGACGGAAGGAATGACATGACGAAACTAAGAAAATAAATTACTTGCGTAAGTGAGTGTATTTTACTAAGGTAATAAAAAATTGAAGGGAAATTTTGATCTTACACGGAGATGGGTATCCAATCCACCCTCATTCATTTCATTCATTATTTCGATTCATCAAGGCTCATTGTTGGTAGAATAGGGGCAAAGAATAGCTTCAGCTGACCCCCGAAAGTCCCAATTCGCTGCTTGATTGCTCAAGTTCTCATGAAAACCAAAGTTCACACTACAACCTAAGAATTCGAGACTACCACAGCCAAAAATGTTATGATAAGATTATCCTACAGTGCAGCGAAAGCAAAATAATTTTGATGGGTGTTTTCTCATAGTACAGGGGAACTTAGTTTCATCAGTACAGTGTTGCCAAAACTGTATGTTCTCATGGATTTTGTGGTATATCCATACTAAAACGGCAATTCTAAGGAGTTTCCCTGAATAATAAATTTTACAGTGTGACTCGCTCCCATATTATCTTTTGTTGAACACATTTTAGGGTTATCCAGAATGGGCTTTCAGAGCAAGAGGGGCAAGTAGAGACCTACGATGCTTAAATTTGAGATGGAGCCTCCCCAGGACATGTGGAATACAATTACCAAGTGTGTAACTACCCTGATCAGCTGAGTGATCCCTGGGGCTAATTTCTTTCCTAATCAGCTTATTATGCTGAAATTTGATATGGAACCTTCTCCTTCTTCTTCTGGCTTCGACATCAAGGGCAATGGGAACGCCTTAAAGGGAAAGTTGGTTGAAAAAAATCTGCTAAGGACTACTCAGGCAAGAGAAACATTCCTTCACCTACTTTTTTCCGCAAACCTGGCAAAGCCATTTACTATGCAAATTCGTATGCCTAATTATCCCAAAACAGGAGCGCTGCATCATTATCAAGCCCTAGAGTTTGAAGTTTCCTCAGCCAGAGTGAATCGCATAGCTATGGAATGGTCAACATGGTTCTCCATAGCCTTGCAGTGTCCCCTTAGACACTTAGTTCAATGCCGCTAATGGCCCTTCTTGTTGAGGTGCAGCTTAAATCATTAAATAAAAATATGAAAATTAACAAGGCTATACTTAAAAGTAGTGCCTATAAATGGACTAAGAGTTTATAACTTTCATTAGTACCTACTTCTTCAATAATTCTTCTAACGACTAGAGTAATACTGCGAATGATTAGTGAACCACCTACCATTCCTGTTATTCAAGGAAAAATCACACAGGCTAAAATCCAAAGTGCAAAAAATTGATTGAAAACAAAATTCAAGAACGCAAGTGCAAACACAATTCATACATAATGTTATCCCACAAACATCCCAAACACATTATTCCCTCTCTCATTGTTGACTTAATTCTAAAATCTAGTAATTACAGTAACCTAAATAGAACTATTGAAAATGAAAAGGAAGGCAAACAAGTAATAGATTTATTGGTTGTATAATAAAGAAGGTATGTGTTTGAGTAGAATGAGTCTTCTTGTTTCCTTCTTCATATTCCGATATCGATATCCGAGAAAGGAGGAATATGTCATCGTAAAGGAGAAGGGTATCTAGTAAAAAGACGAAAGTTACTGAAGAGAAAGTGAAAAAACTCCTACTTTCTTTAAGGGTGCTGATGAAAAATAATACGATTTCGCATGATTACATACTGCTTCCATATGCATTGGCATGATAAAGCCATAAGTTTCACACGAACTTGAGTACCTATGAGTAACCTGATTCTATAAACTCGTAGGGGAACTTCAGAATCGGAGGTCTACTATATTTTCATGGAATACCTTTCAGAAGACTATAGTAACTATTGACATTTATCTCAAAGCTATTTATATTTATACTAATCTCCAAATTCACTAAATGGCTAACATTAATGCATCGTTCCCCAGACTGAGCCTTCAAGAGTATTAAGCCAAACTCTGAAATGATGAGAATAGAATGTTCTGTGAATAGGTTGGTAAACCTGCATCAGGTATCCAGTAATTTAAGGGTGATTTAAAAGGCAAATCACTTTTGTAATTCTTATATTACAAGAAAACAAGGAAGTATCCCAGTCGGGAATACCACCTGCCAGGCTTTACCACCTCCCCAAAGATCACACAAAAATCATTCAGCATTCCAACGTTTCAGCAAAGCAAAAGGCCAGTCTTGGAAATGGTAGCCTTTGTAAACCAACGAGTGGATTCGGTAATAGTATAAAACATGTATTATAATGTAACCATGCAATCCATGAATGACTAGGTTAGTGGCAGTAGCACTCAGGGTACAGACAACGGAATCAACACCCTAAATAAATTCTGTAAAAATAGAATAAACTGGATTTTTTATGGTTGGGGAGAGCATACAAACTCGACCGTTACCTGAATAGCAATCATCCATCCCAATAGTTGATTAATTGATCAACCAAGGTACCATTCGCATTAAATTTAAAATAACGTTCATCAACACCCTTGGATCAGGTAAATACTGGCAAAATGTACCTTGTGGATACATATGGGGGGGAGGGGGTCGCTGATTGTGATGAAATGGCCTTAGCGACGGCTGGTTTAGAGATGGCGGCTGACCAATGGACTCAATCGGTTGGGCCTGAAATGGTTCGACTGAGTGACTCCTTTCATCAACAGTAGGCGTGTCGGATCTTTCATGACGTCTGCAAACACCCAAAAAAAACCAAATTCCAAAGGTGTAAAAATAAAACCATATGAAACTGAGATACCTTGCCTGTTCGTAGAAACCCCTAGCTCTGATTGAGAATTCATATCAATAGGTCTTGAATAATTTCCGGTTGGAGAGAATTTGGACTCAATTCCGCAATGTTTTCAGTTACAGGGTTCAACCACATCCCTTTTCCCCACAATCCAGGTACATCCGATTGAGACTCCTTCACTAGTAAGAACATTCTCTGAGGGTTTTCCAGAAATTGTGGGGAAATAGTGGGAAGAGGGGGAGGGCTATTTTTAGGAATTTATTTTCAAGTATAAATTCGGTAGACTCATTGGTTAAACGAATTTACCCAATACTAGTGACTCATAGGATAATGTCGAAAATATCTGCAAATTAACAATGGATTTCTCACCTTGTTCGAAAAACGGGTATCAACATTTGGGTCCAGAAAACCATACAATTCAGCAGGAAACTATCTTGAGGGATGAGGTCTAACCTTTACTGTGAGTCACTTGGGAGTTCAGCATGTCATTTACGATATACTGTAGCTGTGCTCAGTGAGGAGTGATCATTAGGTACTATCTATTTCGAGTGAGTACTTGATTTCATCAGCAAGGGTGAAAGAATAATGAACGGAACGAGTAACAGTTGGACTTTTTGTTGGCATTCTTCGGTGAGTCAAGTCGTAATGCGAACCTACGCCATTATGGAGAATCAAAGCGAATCGCTCATGCGCAACGAACTCGTTTATGAATCAAATTTTATTACCGAGATTTCCTGTGCCAGTCATCATTCAGAGGTATAGGAGGAAGAAAACGCAGGTAAAACAGTTATAGATTAAAAAGGTTAATTTAACTATTAATCAATTAAATTAACAGTTAAATAGGTTCTGAACGACAAGAATATAGCAGTACTTAGTGCTAACAACTATCGTTTAAAACTCCGGTCTTGACAAACAACAACCGACAAAGTATAAAATTGTTTTCGATCCAAAATTTACATTTTGAAAGAAGCGAAAATCAAATAAATCTACAATTTCCTCGAGTGAATTAACAAGCAAAGGAAGTCGTTTCGCAAGCTACCAATCAATAGCATAAGTAAACATGACAATCAACCCATTAGGCCAGCAAGGATTTATTGGCCGAGGCGACAGAATTGCGGTGTCATTGGGTTGGGCCATCCAGAAACTTTCATTTTTGGGGTCCTCCGTATGTGACTTCATGTACCTATTCCACTTTTTCAACAATATACTAGGCAGTGTGATTACACAAAATACCTTTGAATATTAGACCCAAAAATCCTTCCTATTCGTCCTCTATTCTGCCAAGACTTCCTGCTTTGTGTTATACTGCCAAATAATTATACCCTTATATCAAAAAGAGAATAGAGATGAGGTGAGAGCAAGATGAGAAATACAGTTGAACAGTTTCTTTGATAGACAAGTGGACAATTTGCCCAATGAAAAGTTTTACTGGTTAGCTTTTTAGCAGAGTCCAGAACAGTGTGGCAATTATTTCCAAGCCCAAAGGGTTATCTGAAGAATCATGAGGGTAGAGACAGAATATCGTTACCACGGGTTATTATTAGCTTGTCCAAATTTGCTCGATCATCAGCCTTGACAATAACTGATGTAGTGGCTAATTTGAAGCTGTCTAATGTGGCTATGTACCAAAGAGCAGCATCTTGTCTCTCCAACCTCCAAAGGCAGTAGGTCATGTGATGGTGGCGCCATTGGAGTTTATTTACAGTATGTTAGGCTGCCAGCTTATAACCAATAGTGATCTGAATTGTTTTCTCACAACATAAAATACAAGGAAAACAAAACGGCTTACATCGTCCTGAACTGCCTGTAAACCACTGATAATCGAATAGTTTTCATCACTCAAATGCCTAGTGTATTCTCATTCCTAAGCAGGAGGAATTAATGACAGGAGCTCATTAGAACTTTGGCCAATCAAGATAACTTCACACTTTTCTTCCAAAGATCGTGAACCAAATTATTTTATTGACAATTCACAGTTCGCACACTTTCATTGGTCTTCCATGACTCAAAAACTCAAAGTGAAACACTAAACGAGAACCAAGGACCAGCCACAAACAAAAAGGGCTAAAAATGAATTACATGGCAAATCAGATGCCGGTTGACAACCAAAACAATCTAGCCAGAGAAAATTATGAGATCAAAATCTAGTAACCTCTATCGATTCTAAGGAATTGACTTCAAAAATATTGCAAGATGATTGGCAGACTTCACAAAATCGTTGCCTACTCTGCCAAGTAATTCAGATTCTGGAAATCGTCTTTCAAACACCTAATCGATAATCATAACATTTCTTATCCATACTCAGTTGGTGATTCAATTCAGCAGATGAAAACAGGCCATTTGAGGGTGCCAACTTCCGCTGGGTTTTTTAAATCAAATACTCCTCGGGAAATTTCCTTGCTTTTCTAGAAGTTGAAGTTCTTTTCTAGAAGTTGTTGCTAGGGTTCTCTAGCCAACAGAGTCGAAGGGTAAGAGAAGCTTAGCAAGCCTACATTGGTACTAGTTCCCTGATTCATACATTCATATATTACGTTCATTGTTGATTGCGATTGGTTTTGAAATAAACTGTCGGTTCTGTATCAAATTCGAACCTTTGAGAATAATCTAATCTCTGCCAGTCTTCGTTGTACCACCAGTAAGCACTGTCGCTAATACACAGTAGGGGTTCTTGAAAACCGATTATAAACGTGTACGGAAATATCCAAGAATTCAGCTTCCAACCAGAGATTATGACGTCACTGATAAGAGTCCTAATGGTTCGATGACAACCAATTTCCAACAACACTGCTTGGATTTCGAAAACGTACGTCAAACGAAGAACTTTAAGGAACTGAAGAGTCCAGAGAATACAATAAAAGAAGAACCTGCTGGTACTCTTACTCTTATAATAAATAAGTTTTTAGATAGGAATAGTGCAGATAAAGTTATGTGCCACCAACAGTTTCACACAATTCAAACCCACATACCCAGAAAGCACATCATGTTTCAAAACAAGCCTCACCCCAAACAAATGTCATAACCAAACTCATGGTTTCTCAAGGAAGAAGGGGTTTCTACTCCTCGACAAAGGTAATTTAATTCCAAAATATAGAAAATAATTATCAGAACTTAGATATCGTGAAACAAGTAATAAATATAAGTATGTGAAATAGGACAGCCCTCTTATTTACCAAATACTAGATTGATATGAACAGATTAGAAGGTTGGAGGAAACCGACCAACTTAATGAAGTTACGACTTTATTAAGGGGTAAGGGGGGGTTCTTTAGTATTCCTCATCCACATCTCTAAAAAATCCACTAACTAGACAAACTAGAATTATTTATTGTATCCATAGAATTTTACTGAACGAAGAGTTACCTAGAGTCATCCTAAGATGGCCTGATACAGGTATAACTGGAGGAAAAGCGATGAAAATATGGTGAGAAAGGTTAGTTTCATAACTGAATGGAGATGACGATAATTTGTCGGCCAACATTGTAGGGTAATCCAAAAGTGGACATTTCAAGCTTGTTTCAAGTAAGTTGATTCGTTAATGGTTGGTAATGAAAGTAAATTTTTTGTTGATGATGAACGTTGGTATTTGTGCCCTTCATCTTGTATAACCACGAGTGTATTTAGCACTACATACCCATATGTTCATATCAATGGTTTTGATAACCTCATCTGAACAAATAAGCGAACTGTCCTTTTTCATTTCCTCTTACACAGTGTTCCTCACAGGCATCTGACGTTTTAAACATCAACAGTACTTAGTCATTTTCTATTGAAAATGCGATTTAAACACACGGAAATGTTCGTAATTACGTGCCATTTGAGGTAGGTATTCAAGTTAATTATGAAAAATAATATCGGGTAGGTGATGGCCAGCCATCCTCTTGTATGCAATCCTCGCAAAATCTTCAGCAACTCGACTTAACAGTTCCCTACCAATCCTGGCAACCTCCTCTCTAATTGCAGCTTTCAATTCTGTTATTTTGCGAGGTTCATGGGAGTAAACTCTTCGGATAGCTCCACAAAAATAAATTATTGAGCGATTATCCCTAAAACCGAATGTTTACTTTCCACACACATCTCGAACTCAATGAACCTCCTGGGAAAGTTTTCAGGAACACTCATTCCCCGTTTCGGTAGCATCTGGCTCCCTAAGATCACCAGACCTCTGTCCTTGCGATTTGTTTTTGTGGGGCAACCTGAAGAGCCTTGTACATAAACCTAGCTCTTCCATGAACGCTGAATGTAGAGAGGAGGTTGTGTACCATCTAGGAGAGTGTGTCTAACTTGCAACAGCTCGTTAGGTCAAACGTTCTTTCCAGAGTTTTTGAAGCGGTGATTCATAAGTCAACTAACTCGTACAACTGAGGAAGGATATCCCCGAAAGCTGCAAATATGTGCGCTATGAATGATAAATAGAGCTGTCACGCTCCAATCATGATATTTTTTGAGCCCAGCTCATTTACCTAAAATTCGTGTGATGGTAGCATAACGTGGTTTTGAATTACGAGCTGGATATTATTCCTCAGTAATTCAATCCATTTTTGTGGGCCGTCCTTAGAAGAAATATAGCGAACCCTTAATAATCCCTTGTTATATAAATTGTCAATTAGGACTTCTTAATATTTTATATATCCCCTTTCCACGGTCAATTGTGTTATTGCCTAGTTGATTCGGGGTACCTTGCCTCAATACGCATTTTTCTTGGGTATAATCCCACATTTATAATTCCAGGGCGATTCATTATCCAAGAGGTTAATTTATTAGAGTCCCCATAGAGGGGAAACTTTTACTCAAAGCCCCAATGAGGGCAAAATCTTTCCGAATTGCCAAAGTTGAGCACATTATCCTTCCCGGTTGTTCCAATCTATGATTGGGGGTTAGTGGCTTAATATTTAAGTTTCAGATCATCAGATGACATTGCCTGACTAGATTGATCGACATTTCTATTTTCATCATTATTATCCCCAATCACCAATAAAACCCAGTAAAAATATCTCTGTAGTAACTTTAAGAAGGAAGCTGATTAGTTTTCTGGTAATCCACATGACATTTCCTGGATTGGGACCCATACTAATATCCGTAACACTACTTATTCTTCAAATAAGTATGTCTCTAAGGGGAGGAATGTGACAGACTGATCTTTCCATGAGTTTCTAAAGCATGGACTCAGGAGTCACGTAACATATACAACTAAAGACGGATACCCTTGAAAGCTGAAAATAAACAGAGGGTAAAGCATAACCAGAGCTTGCATACTCCTTTCCTATTTATTTCTGAGCAGATTTAAACGATGGAGCTAGGATCGTTAGGGAAATGTTGGGTCGAAATATGGAAGATTTTTCAATACTAGTGGAAAATTGCGTTCAAAAGGACAGTCATCACCTATGCGGGTTTTCCCCCATAATTAATTTAAATTATCTCAAATGGCGTATATTTACGAAAATTTCAGTGTAATCAAATCCATTTTTCGATCAAAAATTACCGAGTACCGTTAATTCCAAAAACCTCACATCCCATTGAGTCCCCCTGTATTAACTTTCTTTAGTTCAATAAGGAAATTTACTGCTACTAATTTTGAATTAAAACTATCAATACTTAGGTTGCCTTACATGCGGAAATGGGATTTGAATGATCTCTTGTGGTAATTGTCATCTATGTCATAATGTTTGACAGGTTTAGCGTGAGCTGCTGATATGTTGAGGATTGGTTGCCCAACAGCAATCTCCCCAGGTGGGGCAATACTCGATGAATCATCCACACCAATAGTGGTTATAGGAGCTATCGCGACTGGCTGAGTTTCTTCCACTATTTGTACGTCTGCAAATAACATTGAATATAAGAAAATGTAATTAATTCGTCATACGGAGTTCTCGGATCATTTTCTTTTTTCATTTTGTGTTCTTGTTTTGGTAGGTGGACGAGACGGTAATTCATTTTAGATAATGCACCACTACTTTTCAATAACTACTATAATTCTGGGTGTAACTGAAATATTCCCCAACCTCCTTGATTACTACTGGAAGCATGATAGACAAAGATCAGCAAAGCAATACAATAAAAAAGCATTTAATACTTACGTTTTCAAAAATAATGCTCCCGAATTACGTACAAAACTCGAAGTAAAGCATGAAAAGCGGATAAGACCACGGGGCACCAGTTAAACAATAAACCAACATTGTCAGTATGAACTTGAGACCAAATAGAACACGGATCCGAAGAGTTTAGAGTCCCGTACTAAAAAATGAAACTGCGCGGAAAACCCAGATGACACATTTTTAATAAGTACAAGGTTGATGAACCAGATAGAATTGAAATTAGGATTATATTATTCCCTTGATTCATGGAAACCAAATGAAATAAACGATACCTCATACATTTTCAGTACAAATATTGTGCTTGACGAGCATAATACAGACTAGAATAAGTTGGTAATTATTTCTTCTAAATAGCAGCAAATTCCTCGAAGTTTGGGTGGAATCTGGACAGCAAAACTTTAACAGACTAATAAAATAGAAGCTGGATGGAAAACCTTAAATGTAAGAATAAAAATCTCCCAGTAAATTAACCAAGTAGTGTGTGCATCAGAAACCAGACGTGTCCTTCAAAAATTGTGAAGAAGCACAATAAGCAATTCAGTGGGGTTATACACAAAACACAAACTATTACAGTGAACACTTACCGTCAGGAGAGTGCAGGCTTTTCCGGGAAGGAGGTCGATCTTTGGCATGTTCCACGGGAGACACCCTTGTAGGATGTTGCAAATGTTGAACGGGGTGAAGCTCGTCGACGGGGGCATGACCTAGTGATGGGTCAACATGGGACGCAGCAGCAGCAGCTTCTGCAGCAGCGGCAGCCATCTTGCTCTGCAAGAATGACGGTGCTGTGCGGCAATAGCCAGTCTGGTTTCGGAAGTTGTTGACTGAGTTACGGAGGAACCTGTTGGGGATCAGTGTGTCCGGGGAGACATCCTTCTCCCGACAGTCGGGGCACTGGTGGTCTTCAGACTCAAGGAGAACGTTACGTATACCTGTTGAAAATACATGTCTACCTTACTGAAAAAACACGGTACGCCTAAAGCATGAAGGTTAAGGATCTATTCATATCATAATATCATAATGCAATTCATAATGATAACGTGTTAGGAACAATGAGCTTCTATAACATGGAGATATCAGTTGATTACTGAACCACAAGATCTGGAAACTGAATGACATGGTTCATGGTTCATTTTCCTTCAATAGCGTCGATTTGGGATAGACAAAGAAAGAGCTGAATCTAGAAAACATGTCGTAACATTCGTACATGCAACATAGAGGCTGGAGAAAACGACCTACGTAGTAGACCTACTTACGACATGAAGAGATTGATTAGACAATGGTTTCAAGTTGGAAATCTGTCTATTCCATCAACTTATCACTTCTCCACGACGTAAGCCTTGCGTCCATTTTAATTTACTTCTCCTTATCTGTAGCAACTCTACAATTTTATCAAACGTGAAGGTAAAGACAAATTATCAGTGGGAAGGGAGAGTAGGTACCAAATGAGTTGATTTTTTGCAATTTGATATAAGTTATTATATTCTATGGGAGAGTAAAAGAGCTTGCAATTTGTGATCAGTAACATCTTCATAAGAAACAAATACTATCCTCTAAGTATATTTAGGACGTTGAAATGAAATAATCCAGTAATAGCAGTTCTGCATATACCTAACATAAGGACCATCACAAGAGGGATGTCTTAAGTAAGAAATGACTTGAGTGAAAAATGGTAGCAATAATTTACCCAAAGCAACAGTAACTCATTGAACGAACAAGCTTTTTCCACGCATTTTTTTTCCTCTTTCTCCTTTCTCCACAGGAAGACGATGGTGTCATTATTTTTTCAACACTGTGCCACAAAAACAGTAAAAACGAAAGGAGGGGAAAAAATGGACAAATTTCAAAAATCTTTTTTCCTTACAGAAATTACCTGTGGAAACACGCACATGAGCGCGCGCATGCACACAGTTTTCGTAGTATGAAGTTAAAATAATTATGGCACCATGGTCTTCCTGAGAAATTCCTCATTATGTCTCAATTTTTATGAGCAAGCTAGCTCTCCATCCGTTTTCAACAGGGTGAAAATACCAATTTTGAGAGAAAACAAAAACTGCACTTGAGTGGCCTCCGAGTATTATAAAAATCGTTGTGAATTTAGAGGTAGCTATTCTGTTTCAGGCCAGCCGATCCATATGCAATGATTTAAATGAAAGTAGATTTCTCCCAAGAAGAAGAACAAACCATACTTTCCTACGTTAAGTAGTTTTCTTTCTATGATTTTTCAAAGCTTCATGAACAGTGACGTCACAATGGTCCCGCCCAGATGGTGTGCGCTCTGAAATCTCGGGCGAGTGATCATAATCATAGAAAAACTAGGCTTCATAGGAGTGTGCGGTTTATTTCACTTTTTAGGATAGAATTTAAAATTTATTATAACATGATCAGTTGTATCGTTTATTGATGCTAACAATGATTTATCCCAATTGATTGTAATTGAAATTTCACCAAATTCCCCCTGGAAACTAAATATCAAAAGAACTACAAATGACAGCATAGTTGCAGAGATCTAACCCCCCCCCCCCTCCTCCTCCTCCTCCTCCACCCCATTCACCTCTACACTATGGTAAAGAGCAAACACTGCTAGTATTCATGAACTTTGAGGAACACATTTAGCTCACCTAGGACATGCCTGAGTCAGGGATAAATTCTGTAAATTGTTCAGTTTAGTGTCCAATGTTTCAATTAGATAACGAGGGAAGTCTTGGTTTTATGATAGATCTAACAGTGGCGTAGGAAATAGCTAGGGTTATTAGACAACTGTGAGATGTACATTGGGGCCATCCCCTATCTTCACACAGACTGCTAAAGACCTAGCTAAAGTATATTTGATCCACATGTATTGAGATAGAAACCGTTGACTGAATAAATTAAATCGTAGCCTCAAAGCTCTATTCTCATGAGGTTTGGCATAATATAAAGCATCAAACTTGTAGGTATAAGCCTCCTATTCTGCCCTCCTGTGTCTGTATCTACAGTTTACATGTAACTGAGAAAAATTATATTGAAGCAGGAAGCTAACTGCATTATTCCTAGGAATACTAGATGTACGATTTTTATAATTTTCTTCAACAAACTATTTCTGCAACTACTCAAGAAGATTTGAAACAACCTGGTCATTGATTTTGATGAAAATGAGCAGAGTTCTCCAAGTTTGGTAGATAAGGCTTTCATATGCTAAGTACGAGATATAGTGCATTCCGACCATCGCATCTATGAATTTCTTCCTTGTGCCTTATGTACAAGAGATGGACAGCCAGTTGCAGTGGTATAGGTAGAGTTGAGGCTATTTACGGTTTATTTACTACAGTTTCCAAGGTAAATAATCATATTTTCAAAAGAAATCAGTCTTTAAGGCACAAAGTAGCCAACAAACATCGATTATGAAAAGAATCGACATTCAAAAAATTCGACGCTATGACGATCCGAGTTAAGGGCCCTGTACACAGGGCAGGGACGGGGAATTTAAATACCCAATACCTTAATGGCGGCAGCACACTACGCAGGACCTTTGACAGGACAGTGATATAGTGGCAGTCTTCAAACATTTGTAGCTCTTGTACATCAGAGTAGAGTGGACAGGAAAAACAACTTTCAGCCACTTGATACCTCAACAGCTATCTCACCATTATCATTACTTTAATTAGTTACGAGTATAAACTAATTTAAGTTACCGGTAAAATTAAATATAACACAACTTTTTAATTGTTCAACAATATCTAGGTAGGTACTTGATTTGTAATTTCATTTAGGGATTGAAAACCTTACTCAAATACTCAATTTCTGTAGCTTAATTTTCTAATTTAGATTCATTCGAACCTGGTTTATCAAGAGTTAATACGCTATTCTTGTTTGCCCGGTCACAATGCCAAGTTCGGCTCAATCCAACCTCCTCCTTTCATTATTCCTTGGGGGAGTGCTGGATCGGAACCTGTCTGCTCATGTATATGTGGAACCTGCCCACAAGAAAATTGCAGGCGTTGGCTCTAAGAGGACGACTATGCCAGTCAAACACTTCGTCCCATAGTGTCTGATCAATGTTTGTAATATTAAAGCAACATTGCAGTACATCAACCAGCATCTTCAAGAATAGTTTTCAAGTTTAAAAAGCATCCAGGGTAAGTTGCGATTCGTTCGTGTTCAACCTTCCTTCACTACCTAAGTATTTCTGACACAAAAAAGTCCGTAAAGTAAGAATACAAGTCCCACACAGCCGAAGATTTATCTCGGTTTGAGGTTTTTCCCCCCTTTTACATGGGTGAGTCATCAAGCGCTCCCACCGCCACCTCTATCACTGAATATAGTTTGAAGCGAAAAGTGTGATTTCTTTTCTCACCCATGAATCATCCCCTCTGAGATCCACTGTTGACTTGCCCAGACAAAAAGACCAGGCGTTATGAACCGCCATAGCGTTACCATTCGGCATGACGATTTCGAGAATGAAGGGTGTGCAGGATGAGAGAAGCGGTCGGCCTTCTGTGGCGATCGACAATTTAGTCTAAATCGTCCAAATCCTTGACATAATTCATTTCAAGTACACGGTTTCCTGTATTCAAGTAATTTCGAGACTACTTTAAGCAAAGCAGACCGAGAAACAACCAGGGCACTTCTCAAGAAATTCGTCGAGAGATGAGTGACGATCTTCAAAGATGAATTGTTCGACTTTTTGACAAAATCATTGGTTATCACCGGCCACTCCTTCTTGTGCACTCGTCCTTCCTCCTCGAAATGGTCGTACCCATTTGGTAACGTCAAGTCGGTTCATAGTGTCTGGCGCCCACTCTGGTCCATATGCCTGGACAAGTCAACGATAGAGGAGAAAACGAATCACACTTTCCACTTCACATTTTAAATATTCAGATATAGTGGTGGTGGGAGCGTGCGATGACTCACCCATCGTTTAAACCCCTCACTGACAGAAATGTCAACGTACTGATATGGGTTTCATGTTGATTTAACATTTACAACCAGCCCAAAGTCGTTAGTGGCCCAAGTAAAAAAAAAATCTCCGCAGCTGTGGTAGAGTAGCATTCTTACTTCCAGGATGTTCCTCAAACAACAAAACACAATTCTGCTTTTCATTACTTCCAAGTTTTTTAGCATATTTTTACAGGAGAAATTGAAATTTATGATAATGTAAAATGCTCCTCCAAGATACTAACCACGCAAGAGTGGAGGTGAAAAAGTCGACCTTGGGAAAATGCTACGTAGATCCAACTTTCCACATTCAGGAATCAGGAATAAGACAAGAGCTTGTATCATATGGCTTCAAATAATCTAATAACCTCAACTACTCGCATTAACAAGATACTTTTTTTCCGTACACCACGTTAACTATCTAATGAATCATGAAAGATCAAGAAGTCTATGAAGACTCACAACTCTGAAAAGTAAAAAATCAACTATAACAAAGATAGCGAAAATATAAAAGCTGTTTTATGAAACTCTTCTCCAATTGAAGGATCTTTAGGGGTCTGAAAACTTTCTTCCGTCAATTCAGTCGACCCATCAGATGTTTGTGCTTGACATTTCATTAA
The DNA here is from genome assembly GCA_030762985.1 of Adelphocoris suturalis. Classification (NCBI taxonomy): domain Eukaryota; kingdom Metazoa; phylum Arthropoda; class Insecta; order Hemiptera; family Miridae; genus Adelphocoris; species Adelphocoris suturalis. The sequence continues at coordinate 76,276,380 of CM061044.1, forward strand.
CGCTTTCTGATTCTCGAAGGAATGAAAAATAATAATAAAAATAAAAAATAACGACTTTGAAAACAGGCCTACTGCCTGTTAAGCTTAACAAAAACTAAATGCTTTTTACTCCAACGTTCATTCTACTGATTCAAAAACCTACCAATTTAAAGTAATTCATCAACTCCATTCATGTATATAGCATAGTCATAATGAAATTTTAGTGCAAACTTTGATTCCTGGTATTATAACGCAGATAATCTCATCTTTGAAAATATTTTTCAGAGATGCAACTTCTTGATTCTAATTTCAAGTACTCGCACTGCTAGGACAGCACTTAACAATTTTGATTTTCGACAAACTTTGAAAATTGTCCCTGTCGCATGGATGAGGAACGTGTGGTTTAAAAACTTGACGCAAACTTCATCCGCGTCCACGTATAACACCCTCGCTTCTTCTTACAACTTATATATAAACAGAACACTGACTGTCTGCGGGGGGAATACATTAAGAAACTGACGGCGAACCGAACCAGTGTGAATTTCTCGTTTAACAAAGAACGGCCATCTTGTTCATCAGCTCATCTGGCAAAGAAGAACTGCTGCTTTTGCTATCTATCAGCTCAGTAACAACACAAAAAGGAAATTGGTATGTATCATTATTATACCTACGCATTCTGTATTGCAGTTGTCTATACGCACTCTATTCTATGTTCGAGAGGGCTGTTGTTGTTTTTCAAACTAAATACCGAAGCAAATTCTACTTTTTCGAGTAGCAAAACGAGATTCCGTGTATACCAATCCGGATTTCACTCTTACCAGGTACACATGATCAATGAAAAAATATAGGAGTGCAGATAATTTCATGGGCTACCTTGAATGAGCATTAGAAGACCGCTTCTTTGTGTATTTTTGCATGTTCTAAGAACAGTTCGAAAACTAAACGCTTTTTTATATAAAAATAACAAAACTTGCCACTAACTGGAGGAAACCCATTCCAACGAGGAAAGACTCGGATCTGTCTGAGATAAGTGAAGACATTGTTGACAAAATATGGTTTACTTCTCTTTTTACAAAAGTTTTTTCACGGTTGAAAACCTCAACTTCTTTGCTACCCCTGAGAAAATTTCGTAACTACTTTGAGCTGAATCCGTCGATTGCGGATGAGTGTCAACTATGTATGATTTACGTCTCCCTTATAGTCAGACTGACGTAAATCTTATTGCGCTCCCGTAATAACAAGATCAGTAAACTTTACATAGAACGAATGTCTTCCTTTTCACCACTATTTTTGCCTCTGTCCACGCGATAACCCTAAAAATTCACAAATTGTCTGCTGTCCACTTCGAACTCAAGTGTTCCACTGCGGCAGGCCGCCATTTGTTTGATTAGGATAATGCAACATCCCTTGGTACAAAATTCGTGGGAGTCGAATGGCCCAGTCTGCATGGACAGTCTGCGTTCTGTTTCTCAAAGGCGTTAGGCAAAGCATTAATGGACTCTCTGATTAACAGATGATGACTATTCAAAAATTCAACAGAAATGCGATCATCTTATTTTTGCCTCTGTCCAATAATATAATTTCTGCTGTCCACTAATCAAATAAAGAGATGCCTTTTCTGCATGGATTAGGCAAAGCATTAATGGACTCTCTGTACCACGTAATATATGAAATTACTACTTGAAATACGATCTCTAACATAATAATATAATTTATAATCAAATAAAGAGATGCCTTTTATAAAGTTTAATGTGACTATTTCCAGTTCCCACAAAAGCTTAGAGCTAAAGACAAACAAACACATTTCTTCGGAACAACAAATGGCGTTTTATTATTGATACAACGAAGTTTTGAGCTCCAACGGAGTGGCGTTTCGTAAAAATGTTGTAGTACTTACATTCGTCACAAAACGAGTTGCCACAGCAAGGGATAAGCACCGCGTCGGCGAGCAGGTCTTTGCACACTCCACAGATGAGGTCATCGGGTATCGAAGGTTTCTCAACCGGGAGAGGGTCCGTGACCTTTCTAAGGGGTTCCTTCCGAGCTTGGCTGGAATTGAAAGATAATAGGGCTCTATCGTACTGTATTTATGAATAAATCTGTGAGGTTAGTAGAGACGAATGAATGTGAGGTATATTGTAACTGTTTCATGTATTAAAGTAGATCCAAGTATACATCTGTGACATGAAGAAATCTACGACACGTTATCAGTGGCAATCGAGATGAATTCGTTACTGTCATCCACACTGCGCTTAACTTTTCTCGGCAGATTTACCTTCTATCCATCTACATCGCAGTACAGTAATTTGAGGAATCTTCGTTTTATTTATTTATTTATTTTTATTATTATTATTTTTTTTTTTTTTAATATTTTCCCCCAGCTTATTCATTCACAAAGTTTGAACCAGACCCCATTGAAGTGCTGGATTTTATTAAAGAAAAATGGGGAGGTGATTTTGGGACACTGCAGTTGTATGGCAGTTGGGTGCAACCAACAACTGCACAGACAGGCATGATTATTGCAATTAGATTTACTTACTATTTTGTATCAGTACAACATTCAACATTAGTTGCGATCGCGACCTTGTAATACTACAATATCGTAAGAAGCGTACACGAATGTGCTTTTGCAAAGCAAAACTGTTGAGAAATGTCAAGGTTGCTACCATTTATGGGACACTACAAAAAGAGTTTAGCACAGTGATTAATTGAATGAAAGAGAACTTTGGTGAAGGTTTAGAAAATGAACTTGTATATTTTTGAGAGAACAACACGGAATGTAATTTGTACTGCACACGAACAACACATGACCTAGTATGGTCAAATAAACACCTGTAGGAATAATCATACCGAGTAGCAACTACTCTCAATACTCCCACTTAGTGCAACGGGTATGATACCCCAATCAGACCCCGAAGACGATTAAACGTCTCTCGTCCAAGTGGTTTTGTAAAAATGTCCGCTAATTGGTCAGCTGTCGGTACATATTCCAAATCAAACGCCTTTTCTTGGTAGTGCTGCCGAATGAAATGGTATCTCACGTCCACGTGCTTGGTTCGTTTGTGAAATTCGGGATTCTTGATCAATCGAATCGCACTTTGGTTGTCCATGAATAATGTTGGTTGCGATGTTTCTTCTTCATAGTTCAGTTCTTTCCACAATGTTTTCAACCACAAAATTTCCTTGACAGCAGTACAAGCTGCAATGTACTCGGATTCAGTCGTAGAAAGAGCCACACATTTCTGTTTCGATGAACCCCACACAATAGCACATCCTCCTAGAAGAATGACGTAGCCGGACACTGATCGCCGATCATTCTCATCGCCAGCGTAATCTGCATCACTAAAACAATCCATTTTCTCACAGCTTTTGCCTGTGAATAGAAGCCCATATTCCTTAGTTCCGTGTAAATACCTTAAGACCCTTTTCGTCGCTTTCCAGTGTATTGAAGTCGGTTTTTCAAGAAATTGGCTAAGATACCCTACTGCATATGTGATATCCGGTCGAGATACAAGGCTGAGATACAACAAGCTGCCTACGACCTCTCTGTACGGTACCCCCACTGCTTCTTTGCCTCCTGTTTCAACCCTTTCAGCAGGAGTAGTTACAGAATTGCATGTCTCCATATTGAATTTCTTCAAAATCTTCTCCACATATCCTTTCTGATTTACAAAAATTGATCCATCTTCTTCCACAAACACTTCCGTCCCCAAATAGAACTTGAACTCCGTCACTTTAATTTTGAATTCGGAACTTAAATGTTTCACCAACATTTGTAAATCTTCTTTATGTGTTGCTGCAATAGTCAGGAGGTTGAATGGTTGATCTATTCCTCAGATTATACCGAGGAACATCCTGGACTCTTCTATCCTCTTCTTGTTCAGCCTGATCAGTATCACTTAATTGTTCTACTCTTGCTTCATTCCATCTTTCAAAATTGTCACCACTTTTTTCAAATCTTGAACCTTCTTCATAAAACTTCATCACCACTTCTTCTGCTTTTTCAATTCTTTCAAAATTTTCACATTTCTTTTCTTCAAGGAATATCACATCTCTACTTGAGACTACACTTTCACCACTTTCACCGTTTACCCACACTGTATAACCTTTCACTGATTCACTGTAACCAACAAAATACCCCTTTTCACTCTTCTTATCCCATTTTCTTCTTCTTTGTTTGGGAACATGAACGAATACCTCAGATCCAAAAACCCTGAGATGATTCAATGTTGGTTTTTTGTTGTACCACAGTTCGTAAGGCGATGTCCTTGGCTTCGAGCTTGTGCCAGTTCTGTTTAGTACGTAGACAACAGTATTAACAGCTTCCGCCCATAACTTCATAGGAACATTTTTCGCGTGTAATAGAGTTCTAGCTGCTTCCACTATTGTTCTCATCTCTCGTTCAGCTGCTCCGTTTTGTTGTGGTGTATACCGAACAGTTCTTTGATGTATGATTCCCTTGTTATCCAGAATCCTCTTCACTTCGTGATTCACATATTCAGAACCATTGTCCGTTCTCAGGACATTAATATCCCTGTTGAAACGGTTCCGGAATCGATTTAAAAAAATCTCAAGTTTTCCTGCAACTTCACTTTTTCTTGACAAGAAGTAGACCTCTTTGAATCGACTGAAGTCGTCTTTAAACAGCAAAAAATAACGCGAACCTCCAAGAGAAATTTCTTCCATTGGTCCTGCCAAATCCGAGTGTACGATTTCTCCGAGTTTTTCAGTTTTTGTTTGACTACATGGGAACGGTTGGCGTGGATGCTTGCCGACCGCACAATCTCCACAAACGCTGATATCGTCGTTGAAATTTATATTGTTTTGTTTCAATACATCCTTTACATGTCTGAAATTTTGATGACACAATCGCTGATGCCATATCGTAACCCCTTCGGCTTGCATTGCACATCCTGTGTTGATTAGTTCTTCATTATCTCTCTCCTTTGCACCATCTTCAAACGTGGTCGTGTTCACTTTAAATTTCATCTTGAACAAAGAATGTTCTCTAGTTCCAACTGCAACTATCTCGCCGTTCAACTTGAATTCACAAGAATCTTTATTTGCAATCATCTTCAGACCCTTGTCAAGTGCTGTCCCTGTTGAGAACAAATTTATAGCCAGATCCGGAACATACAAAACTCCTGCTAAGTGTCTCTCAGACCACTTGCCATTTCCGTATGCCAAAATGTTGATAAAACCTTTCCCTTCTGCATATATTACGAGTCCATTTCCTAACACAACAGGTATTTTTTCTGGTAGGCGTTCGTATCCTCCAAACCATTCATGCCTTGAGCTCATGTGGTGACTAGCTCCTGAATTGACGTACCATCCATTCTTGTCCGATATGTCACTCATATCTGCCATGCAACTGACGAATGCAGATCCTGTTCCCTTTTTTGTTTCCTTACTGCCTATATTTTCCTTGCTTTGTCGATTTTTCAAATATTGAGGACAATCTTTCTTGAAATGATCTTTCTTGCATATGAAACACTCTTTCTTCCAACCACTGTTCTGAAATTTGTCATATGTTTTCTTGTTCCACGTTTTCTTTGCAGTAAACGCTGCTTCACTGTCTATGCATTTTTCTTGAGAAAGAATCCTGTTCTCTTCTGTTATCAACCTCGTTGTCAAATTAGCAATTGTTCTTGATTCTTTTGGAGTAGATTCCCAAGCTGAGAAAAAATGATTGTATGACGCTGGGAGTGTCATCAAAATTTTAGTCATGTAAAGGGAAGCGTGCTGGGCCCATAACCAAAAGAGTTTAGCACAGTGATTAATTGAATGAAAGAGGACTTTGGTGAAGGTTTAGAAAATGAACTTGTATATTTTTGAGAGAACAACACGGAATGTAATTTGTACTGCACACGAACAACACATGACCTAGTATGGTCAAATAAACACCTGTAGGAATAATCATACCGAGTAGCAACTACTATCAATACTACATGGCGGACATTCAAAACAACTCCATGCAGGCTGAGGCGTGACGTCACGAGAATATGGGCAATAGGTAATTTATAAGTAAGTACTTTTTTGAATCAGATCCATAGGGGTGTCCCAAAATGTGATGGGGGGGGGGGGGGGGGGGGGGGTGCGTATATTCAAGTCAACCTGTGCAACGCACGGGTGTACCCGCTAGTGTTAAATAGTTAAATAAGGTGTAGCGAAAGTTGCTCTCAAAGGATCAAGGAGCGAGTCGAAAAAAGGAGAAGCTGGATGGATTCCGTAGGAATCGGAGTTGCATTGACCTGATTAAATACACTTCCCATAATCGTGAAACAAAGCTCAGAATGGAATAGGCCCTTACACACCCTCATCAAAGACTTTACTCTAGCGTTTGACACCGCCATAAAACGAAAGGTCACGTGGAAAGTGCTTGATGTGTACGGAATTCCACCAAGATCATACAACACATGAGCCTACAAGAGATAAACGAGTCAGGTGAATCACAATTATACTCCAACTTCACCAATTGCCATTAATTCGGGTTTTTTGTAAGAGGGGCTCCGTCCTCCCACCACGATTATTCTTATGGTATTGAATCTGTTGTTGAAGAAGAAGGAAGAGGGGGATTCAGTGAGACCTCAGAAATCATCTCTAAGATTCGGATCAAATCGATGTCGTCTTTCTCCTGCACAAAGATCCTGTGACATGGCTGGCTCGAAGAGCTGAATGATGGTTGCACTAAAGATGAGGTTAGTAACAACGCGGGGAAACAAATGAAGTCCCTCAACGTCTCCTCAAGAGGTCTCCTGAAACTGTATGATCAGCCTGTCGAGCCTGTGTTGTGGTTTCCTTCCAATATCTGGGCAGTGATGTCGACAAGGGTGGAGGTAATGACATCAATATTAAAAACAAAATAAGAAAAGCAAATGGATCGTTTGTTCAACTATATCCGGTATGGCGAAATAAAAATATACCTTTGAGAACAAAACTCCGCCTGTTCAAAACAAACGTTAAGTCAGTACTATTTATGGTTGAGTACTGAACCATATGCTAGAGACTTGGAACCTAATTGCTACTTATTTTGAATTCCTGGGGTGGAGGTGTCCAACCAGATGCGGAAAAGGATTGGCCGCACCCTGAGGAGCGATGAGGACTCTGTGGAACAACGAGAAATGGATTGGAATCCACAGGAGTATCGCAGATGTAGACCACAAACAACGTGGAGAATTTCAGTGGAGGAAGATTTGGAACTTTCGATCAGAAATGAGCTCTAGAATTTATCTCAGAAAATTTTACCATTAGGTTTAGGACACCCTGTATACATATAATAAGGAGTTATATAAAAATACAAATGAAAGGCTTACTGTTCAATACTTGGCACAGCATAATGTCCTGTGGGTGTCATCATGGCTCCTGGTACTCTTGGCCCCTCAACAGGGACCATAAAACTCTGGGGAATACCAGTACTTTTTTTTATATCTCCAGCATTGGTGTCCTAAACAAAAAAATTTAACAACTATACGATATATGTAGCAATTCGTGAGAAAATTATGTAATCAATTTCAAGATGGACAGGAATTCAAAAATTAAAATGACTAATTAATTAAAATTGTTAGTGCACACTTTGCAAGTTATTATAAATGTGTTGGCGTACTCAAAAATTCGAGTGATGGTTCATTTTTTTAATGAAATTTACGTAGAATCCGAATCTGCAGTGAAAATAGAGATCCAAACATGAAATGAAAGTTGGAGCGCCAAAACTATGAATGTAACTTGGATGCCAATGATGGAAGTTTAGCATGTTGCAATGACTTCATGTGTGCGCTCGAGTGGTGGCTATTGCTTGACAAACATGATAACATTTTTACAGGACCATATGACAGTTTTAAGCCTCAACTTTCCTCCATAGTTGACTGACATTGAACTATTAAATCGAAAGAAATATAGATTTGCCTGGGACCAAGCACATCAGACCTACAGACAAACTGACAGACAAATTAAAATAAATGGAACCGAAATTTCTCAAAAAGCGGAGACACGCACTAAAACAAGCGCAAATTTTGTTTTTGGATAACGAATCATTAGGTATTACTTACAGGTGGTCCAAGAGTATTCTTGCAATCCTTGATCCAATGGCCGGGTTGGTTACATTTAAAACACCGATATTGTGCAGGAAGTTCTCCAACTTGATTAGAACCTTTTATGCGTAGGTAGCTGAAACAGAATCACACAAATAGTGACCAAATTTCCTCAAAATAAATGCAAATTATTTATCAATATTATATCAAAGGCTTTACAATAGCTACCCCATCAGGCTCAGCCAAGTGATGGATAGGATTAGTTCCTCCTCGATTCTTGAAATGCTACATCTACGGGGATATTTCCTGGGCTATCAGCGTTCACAATATCCTCTGGTTGAAGCAGGTTAATCGCCTCTCCCCTTTGAAGGAGTAACTACTACTACATTTCCTTCACCTCCTTGTCTTATTTTAGCAGACCTTGGTTCCAAACCCCCATCCTTAACCACCCCAACCAATCAACCCCTCGAATATCGATTGTCCTGCCCCCCCCCCCCCCCCCTTCCATATGCAAAATGGACAATATACCCAAAACTTGCATTCGGGATATCCTCTGGGTGTGGCAGGTTAATCGCCTCTCCCCTTTGAAGAGGGAACTACTACATTTCCATCACCTCCATTGTCATAGCCATTATTGACGAACGAAGTGTGACACTACTATGACTTAGCTAACAATATTTACGAGTGTGTGTTCCGCGCTAAGTACCGCAATTTTGGAGCCATCAACTCGATTTGGCGAGTAGACTCTGATATCCGGAATTACCTGTATAGTTTTTGCTAGCACCACGCATGACACCAAATGGTGGCACCATGGCATCACCACCATTACAAAATATACATTTCTGAAGCAATTGACTCCAAGTTTTGTAGGTGGACTCCTTAGAGGGCCAGAATCCGCTGACTAGTTTTTGGTGGTGCCAAGGCGTCACCTCCAAGTTAAAATATACACTTTTAAAGCTATCGACTTGAAATTTTGTAGGTGGACTCCTTAGAGGGAAAGCAGATCACTGAATCCCTCCAGCATTTTCAGCACTTGTTCTGGCCTTGTTAGTTTATTTGCGTTTGATTTTAGAGAGGGAATCGTCAGAACAAACAGAAAAAGTCGTTTTGGCGGAAATTATAGGAGGGACACTTCCCAAGCTTTATATTTGTATCAAGATGCCAAGCGAAATTATTTTTAGGTCGGGCGCCGAAGATCGATTTCCGTAAATACATCGATCTATCGATGCAAGAGGAGAACGGGGGCAGGAAGGTCGGGACCAGGAACGAGAAAGGCAGGTTGGGAACGGGTCATGTAAAAGGGGTTAGGTATTGTGGAGCTTTGACGTTAGGTGAAACCAGAGACCAAATACCTAATGGAACACAATTTCGAGTATAGCGGTCTCACAACGTGACGTTCTCGAACAATCAAGTCGAGTCAGAGACTCTAGACCCTAACTTGCTCTTTAGTTCGACTACCCACTGCGTGGCATTCCCAGCGCTCTAGTCTCCATGAGATTTTACACGGATCAGTTTTTTTTTCTTAGATTAGTGGACTGGATGCTCGCTACGCTAGCATTTCAAAAATACATACCATCAAGTAGTCAATCCCTTAGTAAGAATTTAGATTAGTTGGTCAGGGTCTAGAGTCACACTCAACTTGATAGCTGGTGAACGTCTCGTGTCTCACACCTAGTAGACTGGGACTCCACAACGTATAAGTCGTCTGACTGGTAGAGAAAATTTTAGGTTATATTTTGAAAATTATACCATTCTGAGGGAAACGATCTTTGTCAGCCATATCAAAACAGGTGGAATACAAAATGGTAACTTCCTCACGAAGATGCCGTGCACCCTACGAAAATTCTCATAGGCACCCAAGTTGTAGAGCATAAAAACAAAGAGATTCGATTCCAAAAATTATAAATTGCTTCCTAAATGAGAGTAACAAGCAACTGAAAATCGGGCTAACTTCCCTACCAAACAATATAGGCTAGCGGTTTGGACGGTTTGGTTTGGCCCTTCACAAAAAAAATTGGAGATCATTGGTCTATACTACAGAGTACTTGAAACAGCTTACTTTGAAGGATCGTAATCCAAGGTTGACTGAGTTATAGCTGCTTGGATTTTATCAGCTTCGCTAGCTTCCACATTAGCTAAATCAACAGTCTGAAAAATAAGAAAATTGTGAAAATTATAGGACATTGGTAAGCAAAGTGACTACAACTACATAATGGGCAATGCACCACGATTTGTTCATTTTATTTTCCTATTTTGCCTTGAATGTAACATAAAATTGAGCTCAGAGCACATGAAATCTCATTCACAAAGGCAAGGAGATCTTTTACCAATTCGTCCTGAAATAACTGGTAGTTCAACATTATTATAACTATACTTGTATACGTGTGTACACTTGCAAGTTGAAGGAAACTGACAACTTTGAATTAAAAATAATTTAATCCGTCAACAACTGTAAATAAAACACTTGAAGTAGAAATGGGAGGTGTACCTACGCTTGGATGAAAAGCACATTGGGTACGGGCAATCTGAATTTAAAATTAAAGCGATTTTGAAATGAATTTAAAGCATTCTGAATTAAATAATCTGACTCGAATGGCAAACAGGTCCTTGTTTTTGAGAGAACTTCAACGCTCTACATGGATAACATTTGACTGTTCCCGTTGTGGGATTTGACTGAAGCAGTGTTTGCATAAGTACGACCATATTTGTTAAGAATTATGAATGTTTGGTCCCAACTGAAACTCACTTCGTATTTCGAATTCAAATGAGTAATCCATGTTGTTATAATTTTATACTGGCGACGAGGATGGGATAAAGAAAGAAAATAACCTAAGGAAGAAAGAAAAAATAACCTAAGGAAAATAAAAAAGCTCGGGGATGAAGAAGAAGAAGAGGAGGACCAGTTGGAGAAGGCAGAGGAAGATATAGAAAGGAAAATGAAAAGGTAATTTTGCTGAGTCGTGATGAAAAAGACGCCTGAGACGATTATGAGACGCAGTTTTTATAAGTAAGCAAGACAGATCTATTGGCACACATTGGATCTACACCCCAATAGAAGACTAACATTTTTTGCGACTAAAGAATGTGGGAATTATTCTGGGGGCATTTAGAACTATATGGGTGTAATCCCAAGAGACTATGTTCGATGCATGCTTAGACTTCGAACAATGAACGTCTAGACTGCGAAAAATCAGAACCAGAAGAGCGAGTGTTTTATCCTAATATGACCAATTAATCTATTTACTGAGGCCCACTTTCATCAAAAACTTGAACGGGTTTTATTTCAACATTCAGTTACCTACATAAGAACTACCAAAGTATACAGAAATGCAGACATATTTTTGAGGGAATGAAGTCATTAATAAGCAACTACTAGCAAACTACCGAGTATATGAACAGAACTATTGCAATAACCAATAAATTATTTGTGAGCGTCAACTGAAAACCAATCGGCAAGTCGAAAGGACCGACAAGAGAACTGTCAACAAGCTTATTTAGGGATTTGATTTACGGTTACATAGATTCATAACTATGGGATAAATTCGAAAAGCAGTTTTATCTCAATAGATTGTAAATAAAGCACTGACAAGGATTAGTGGGGATGACAATGAACCAACTTTTATTAAGAAAAACATGATTTACTTGGTGAAGAAATATTTGGAGTGTATGGCTTCTTCAAGTTTATTTTAAGCTGATTTCCTACTAATTTCGCCTCTATTACGGCATTTTCAGGAAACAAAAAAAAACCACAAAAAGAAAGAGAAAAGGAAAGTCCAGGGTAGCTCAAGTGTCTCAATGATAGCTATGTACTAGGGGCAAGGCACCAGCTTAACTTGAGTTGAAGCGAGGTAATCACTCATACAGTAAATAGTTGGTGACCGTCAATATTAGTTGATAAAATGGTAGGGTACACTTTCCCATAGTCAATATATGTGTAATATAAAAGTGCAATAACGGATTCAAGTAGAAATGAAGCATAAAATATTATATGTAGCGTGGTTTTCATGAAATCAGCTGGCACAGAAAAATAAGGTTACAAATGAGTCAGCCAGAATCAAAACGCATCCTATCAATTTTTTGAAAAAAGTGAGAAGGGCGATTTTCTATAAGACATTTCTTGGCGAATTCAATGGTGTAATCGTTTGGAATCAAAACGTATTCCTTCCCTTTGAAAAACAGCCTGTAAGACGGCAAAAAACGAGAGTTGGAATCAAAGTGTATCCTATCCAGTGGATGGGTTTTGGCCCATCGACCGATCAGGTGGCTGTTTACCAGTTTGAACCCCTCACAAGCTTGCTCTGCAAGTATTTTTAGTTAGTTTATATTTCCATCATTTCTAATTTTAATTAACTAAATAACAATTTTTGTAATTTTGAAATTCGGGTTAATAATTTTCAAAAATGATGAAATAGAAACATGGATGCTGGGGTTAATAATGCATCTTAGAAAGTCCACCGCTTTTGGCCAAGTTTTCAATGGAGTACTCTAGTTTTTATTCCAGATGGAAACTACTGGAACTCCTCAACAAGAAGGAAAAAGTAGGAAAGTTATTCCTCAATCAGAAAAGTGGAAGGAGAACGTCGAAAAATGAAACCCCCCCCCCTTCACATACTTTCACTCCGTACCATCTGTGTACGGAAATTTGGTAAATATTCATGATTTAGTACCAGGATTCATTCATTTCCATGTTAATTTACTCACATGTTAATAAATAGGACAATATTTGCTAGAAAGTACATTATTTTTCTTATGTTTTCCTTCCAGACACACGCCCTCGTCTGTACTAACCTACGCTATACGTGCAGTCACATTTTGGCTCGTGGAGAAATGTATTTTAGGAATGACAACAGGCAAATCTGTCTTTGCAAGAGTTAAGAAAGCGGAAGATATTTTACTCATTCCTGCCCAAAAAATGAACGAAATTTCAACTGAAAAGAAAAAATAGGTCCAATAACTCCTTGAAACTCGCTATGGAAATGACTGGAGATCACTCCCGGACTTGGCATATACGCCGTTGTTTGCCTGCTTGAGATCCAACAGAGGATTTTAAAAACCTATTTAAAAACCATTAAGATTATCATATTGCATTTTGGGCATATTTTTAATTAGTGGTTCCCAGTAATAGGTAGGAACCTACCTGTGACATTCTTTTGAGAATGTATAACTTACTCTTCGGTTTTCATTGTTTAAGGTTTTCATGATGTGAAACTTGAGAAGATTTCCACATTATAATATTATACCTATCCATTTGTCAACCAAAGTTTCATTTTCTTACTTAAAACACAATTCACTGCAAGTATACACTTTGTTTTGTAATATTCTTGATTCATGGTGACAACGTTTTCAAAAACTTAGATAGTGTCTGTCTATTCAATAATGAGTTTAATGCATGACCGACCTACCATGTGGTTATACTATCCCGCAACATTCTGCATCAAAGCGCGGCCTATCCACTTAACTTGGAGTCAAACTGAACCAAATCATGATTTGAGAATCAAAGAGTCAACTATCCAACCAGGTTTTTCCTTTTTTTACAATACAGTCTATCTTCAATTTTGGTTTATATAAAATAAAAATCCGTCCGTCCACCGCCCAGAGCTTTTCTCCAAAACTACTAGACCAAAGTTTATGAAATTTGACGCAAAAATCATACGTCGGCCGGGGATGTGCCAACATCGGCATCAGTTTTGATCAACCCTAAATGGTAGTAATTAAGGGCCCTAACATATTCAAAAATCGAGATCTCAAAAACTTTCAAGGTAACAGTGATGATTATATGCTTGTCAATGATTAATTAAATCCCAAAGAAACTATTAAAACTATCCGCAACGCTGTAGGCTGAACCGTTCGTTTTCTACGAGGGCTAGAGTCGAAAACGTCGTCGAAAAAACCTTCGGATTTCCTTCCAGGCGCGAGAAGATGAAGCAAGAGAAGATGATGAAATAAGTGTTCCAACTTATTTATTTTATTGATTCATCTATTCATTTATTTTTATTTATTTTTTTCAAGAGCAGGTTTACGAAATTAAGTCCTATGACAAACTATTGATAATTTTTGTTAATAATTGACAAGATTGGTTGAACACATCGGTTTTTGGAGCTCTTTAGGAGAACTAGAATCATCCCACGAGCTAGAAGGTTTATCAGGTAGTTGGATAGTTGTGCTGGACGGTTTGCTTCTCAAGGTAGTTGGTAGGATCGAAAGGGACCTAGAAGAAAGTGGTTGAACTGAGGAAAGCTGATGCGGTTTTACTCCAAGAGAGGGGGGCAGTCTCAACCCACTCATCAAGGATTTTAAATGGAAGAAGCATACACCTTATGGTCCTGAATGACATCATAGCTAGATGCGCGGAGCTTATACCCAATTTGAACGCTAGATATTGCATAATACAGGCTCTAAACGATCTATCTCATTCCTGTAAACTACAAAGTTAGGGCTCCATACAATGAAAATTGATTCAAGGACCAAGAGAGCAAAAAATAAAATACCTACTAAAAACCAGCCAGTATGCCATGGAATGCTAGTAAATTCGAAGGAGTCTGACGATCAAATACACTCAGAACTTACATACAACCCACCACATCATTGTCACTTCGATTGAGCCTAGGAGTATTGGTACAAGAAGAGTTTAAACACAAAGAACATGGTGTAGTACTCAACATTCGTAAATTATTTCACAAAGGTTTATTATTTTTTCAATTGAGTATGATCGTAGTTTTAGTTGGCTTGCGTACGTCATAAGGCCCGTCCAGACACCTCGGCGTGTCCTATTTCGAGTTGCCACAACCTATACAAGTTTCTATAATTATATACGCATGTTTATATTTCTCGATTTGAGCTCCTATCTATTCAAATAGTTATTGCCTTAATAATATCATTATCTAAGTACGTACGAAAAGTCGAGAGGATATGTTATTAAATATGCATAGGAAAAGCATTGGTATTAACACACAATATGACCTAGAAAAAACATATATTCATGCCTCGAAGGAATGCTGTACCCACCTCATGGTGCCGCGGTATATTATATGGGTATAACACGTAAAAGTAATAAATATCCATTCTCCTACACCCCTCTGCTACGCCCCTGGTCACTCCAGACACCACCATCAACCGTGATCCCCAGCCAAGCGTGCCAGGCTTGGGTGTGTGCGTAAGTTAACACTCAAATCATCGAAAAAGACACTTTTTCGTCCGTTTTTGGCCCATAGCATCTATGCGAGTAAAGCGATCGGGATGGTTAAACGTTAGGACCAACTAGACCCCAAATGGAGTCTATGTGCGAAAGAACGGGTTTTTAAGTCAATTCTTAGGCCTTTTATGGCCCGGACGGCGGACGGACATTTCAAATTTGGATTCTACGCACCTTGAAACGTAAAGTGACAAAGTTTGAGGGGGTTATAAAAATTGTTTGCTACACGATCACATAGGCTTATTATTGGAAATAATAAACCAATAATTACAAAATACTGAATTTGACTATAGATCACTTACTTTGGCTAATTTAGTTGCATATGGATCCAGCAAATCTCCAACAGCCTGGAAATTATGAAAGGAACAAACTTAGCCAAACCTCGCGTTCTCGAGTATTCAATTTATAACTAAGAAAATTATATAAGGAAGCGAAACGTAAGATCGTGCCAAGTTGTAAAATTAGAATTTACCTTGTTTCCAAGAACCGGTAGAGCATCTGATTTCTCCCTGTAATACAAACAAATATATACGAATAAACCAACATTAAAACATCATGGTGTTTATAGAATATCATTGAATATTATAAATAGTTGAATATTCACCAATAAAGATTTATAACACCGCTACTCATCTACGTATTTAGCTGAGCAGGATTTGTGAAAATCTTCACTTTTATGTTTCGCTGTTTTACACAAGTATAATGAATATAAATCAATGGGAGGATGAAAATGACAACGGCTAAGTAGATACCAACCAACGTATTGATAAGGATATTTTTGTACTAACAAAGAATCATCTGTTTATGTTTACACTTGTCAATAAATAGTACAACATACTAGAAAAACAGTAACCGCTGTCACTCAGAGTCTGGAGTAATCTATTATTCAAATGCCTATGAGTAACTACAAATTACTTATGAGTAATTCATATTATTTCAATATAGGTAGGTAGCGGATACCTACATAGGAAACAATTAGGTATACACAGCATCTAGTTGTTTTAAAATGAGGTCCGATAAAATTATTCTTTATCAAACATTCTACAAAGGACCTAAAGGTCCTTAAAGGTCCTAAAGGGAGAAAATTTCATCCTAAAAAGTTTGAGATCAACAGCACTCCCCTACGATGAGCCTTAGCTTTAAAAGTTTCGCGAACTGGTTTCGTGCAAGCACTCCTCCCGCCTGGTCGAGACCTCCTGCCGAATGTCCATCAAAAGTGCACGAAACTTGGAAAAATCATAGAAAGAAAACTACTCATCCCGCATATGCCAATCAGTGGACCTTATTGGGAGCAAACTGAATAGACCCGAAGTTGGCAGGCAACGTTCGGTCGTCTTTGGTTCCCCTGGCAACAACAATAGAGGGTTTTTGTTCTTCCCGTAAGATTTTCTCCCGTTGACGCGTAGAGCAGCGTCTAGAGCAAGCAGCTGGAGATGCTAGCTCTTCACGTGATTTTTACGCGTATTTTTACACGTATACGTGAAAAACCAAACGCTAACGTCACGTTAACGTCTCTATAAGTGTTTCAGAAGCTGTTTCGTATTCTTTTCGTACAACCTATTCTTATTTAAATAATTAATTGCTTTATAATTATTTATAAACACATAAATTATAAATACATTTATTGCTTAGGTACCTTAAATGGCTGAATTTTGTAGCGGAGCATTTCACTATAACCTCTCGACTTGTTGACCAACCAACGTGTTGTTGGCAACCACACTGTGGTTACCTTTGCTGGTAACTGCGTTACTGCGGTTACCTTGGTCACACTGTGGTTACCGGAAGCTGTGGTAACCTTTGCGTCAGGCTATGGTGACTACCCGTAGGCCGAGATTCCAACGAATGCATTTTCCAGTGCACGTGTAGATAGGCCTTTTTCCCGTACACGCGTAGTTCTACACGTTGACGTGAAGATTCGCGCATGCGCAGTTGGTGTTTCAGTCTTTTCGCGTACACGGGTAGAAAATTACGGGAAGAACAAAAACTCTCTAATATTTACTCTCAATGTACAATTATCCACTCGCACCTATATCGGGGAAGGTTAGGCCTGTAGTTTGGTGGGCCGTCACGTCAATGTGTTTTTGGATTTGTTAGACATTGGGAAAAGGTAAATAGAGATGGTTAGGGATGGGTGGGGGGCAGTTCAGGCCATAGGCAAGAACCTCCTTAAACCATTCCTAATCATCCGTTTCCAATGTCCGAACAAATCCAAACGCTGCACATTATTACCCAAAGGTTCATTATTCCTGTATGATATATGCTCTTCTAAGCAGAACACCAGACTATAATTATTAAACAAATCATTAGGCATGAATCTAAATATATCTGCGCAGGTGTAGACACCTACTGAAGAGAAATTAATCAAAGTGACAAACCTACACTTTCCTTGTGAGTATTCAACACGAGCTGATGCAGTGCCGTGACTTGGCATAACAGCGGCACGTAATCATAATCAATTAGATGAATAATTGAAGAGTGAAATAGGGGGAAAAATTGTAAATTAATAAGTCCTAATTGACCAATGAAATTATTTATATGAAAAGGGATAAATAGGGTTCCTTCTGGACTCCTTGGACACAATATTTCTTCTGAAACATTTAGCCCTGAAAAAAAGTGGATCGGATTACAAGGTTATGACCATTGCGTAACCCTACCCACACTCTGCTACCATGTAACGGATTAAGGGTACCTGGGCTGGGCATCCAGGGTCGAAATCCGCACAATAAATACCAGAAGAGAGGTTTGACCAGAATATATGTGCTACGTTCAGGGAATATCCCCAATCACGACAGCTCGAGAACGTGAGAAGAAGCGGTGTTCAACCCAATGCAGATCGAAATGACGGGTAGTATCACAGATGATAAATGTATAATACCATATCAATTTATGGAGAAGGAACTTGGGTAAATTAAGGCAAAATACATTCCAAATCAAAATTTCCACTTGAAGTTTACATGGTAACGCAAGGAGAGAGGTAAGCCCGTCTCGAGCCCGAGATGCAAGTAGATTCTACAAAGGGGCTCGCCATTCAGGATTGAGATTAAAAGACCGTTCCTTCCCAAAAAGAAAAAAAAACCATTCCAAACGAAAGGATAGGAACGTTGGGCAGTACTTTTTGAGCACAATCAAGTGCTAAAATTTCCAAAAATTTGCATGAAAAAATCACCAATAAAAGCAAAAATGAAGGCTAAAAGTAGATTAATATATATTTTTCAGCAGAATATTATTCAGAAAAGTTCATCAACTACTAACCATTACATAGACAATTTTGCAGCAAAACTGTTCTGAGAAAATTTAGGTAGGTATTTGATTAAAATGCGCAAAAAAATTGCTTACAACTGTAAAAAAAAAATCAACTTTTTAAAATTGGTAAGTATAGCCACTAATATTTAGGAACAGTTTTTTCACCAATATTTTATCGTTTTAACAAGATCCGGGGCTCACAAAGTAGGTAGTACATACTCAAATATCAATACAATTGGACAAGACTACGATGAATCGCTCAATTTTGGTTTCGTGTCTGCCTATTGTGAACAATTATCACGCCGGAAACTATACCAAGTTTTGGTTCGATTTTGATGATATTTTAAGGGATCATGCGGGTTATCTCTTAGATGGTCCCCTGTGAATTTCGCGCATGCGCAAAGAGACATAAAGTTGATTTGTCATTATATAAAAGTACGATTTCGTTCAAATCCGGGGGATAGTTAGGTACACGTTTCAGGAGAGTGCCCTACGAATTTTATCGTGATTGGTTGGGTGATAACTATTGTACACGCGCAAAACTGAAAAACGGAAACTCGGGGACTAACACAGGTTTTATAAGTTTTTGTGTGGGTTAGCTTCTAGACGGTCTTCTGTAAATCCCACTGTCATTGGACCAATAATAGCGTGTGCGCATGCGCAAACATGAATTTATCATGATCTATTGTCTGATATCTTTCAAACTCGAGGAGAGGGATTTTGTACAAGGCCCAGGATGTCATCGCATGAATGTCGTTACGATCGGTAGTAGCAACCATTGAGCATGCGCAAACCTGAAATTGGTTGTTACAGACTAAACTCCGAAATTAATTGAAATAGTCAGGGTATAAACCAACAAGCTCTGAAGCCATTCCCCTACATATACCATAGATGGTAATGCCGATGGATTGATGGTAGGGGTGTGCATGAATGTATAGGTCATTGAAATGATTATGTACTCAATTTAAATATGAACCATTTAATCCCTAGATTAATCGAGGTACTTTTCCGTTATAAACCCCCCCCCCCCCCCCCGGTCAATTTTGTCTTCAATACGCCCGCCGGATGTTTCTAGGCATTACTTCTTACTTAGATTATGTTATGTTATGTATTATAGAGATGCGAGCTTGCGAGCATCCAGAGCGCCAAAGTATACACATCATTCTGGCCTACATGTCCAACTAATCTGTATTTTTACTAAGGGATTGACTACTTGATGTTATGTAATTTTGAGATGCGAGCTTGCGAGCATCCAGACCACCAACCTATCTATGTGCGAATTCATGTGCATTGTACTTGTGAGAATTCATGTGGGGGCAATCAAACCACAACCACGCCAATTTGTTTCAACAAATCCTCACCGACATCGGGAACTTCAGAAAACACGGTGGTAATTCTTTTTTTCCTTCTTTTTTTTTTAAATAATACAATTTCTTCCCACAGCTTGAAATTGTCATCGATTCTACGTAAATATGTAATCTAAGTAAGAAGGAATGCCTAGAAACATCGGGCGGGTGTGTTGAAGACAAATTGACTGGGGGTGGGGGGGATAACGGAAAATTACCTTAATCGAAATCAGTCAAGCTTGTTACAAGGTTTTGAGTAAGCGCATTCGCAACAGCTACTAGCGATACGATCGTGACGAAACACATGGGGAATCACATCGTCAATCCCCAACTTCCCTTCAAATTTGAGCGAGATCTGACAAACATGCCACGAGAAAACGATACTTGATTGATTTTAGGTGTGAGCATGTGTGGTTAAAACTTTCAATTTTTGAGTGATGAAATTGATTTGACCTTTTGCTAATTCGCGTATCCCCAGGAAATTTCATCAAAATCGAACGGAAGCTGTAGAAGTTATAAGGATTGGCGCATGTGTAGCAGCAAATAATGACACGATTGAGTTGAGATTGATATACGATCGTCTTTCCCCATCTACCCTCCTACTTTGAGCGACATCGGATGAATAGTCGGTGAGAAAATTATGCACGATGAGTTTTACCTTTGCACAGACGCAGAGTGATTTATGAGTAAGTAATGAATGTTATAAAAACTCATCTAGCCTACCCACACAATCCCAGAAAACTGCATCATAATCGAACGAAAACTAGAAGTTAAGGGTGTTGTGAGGATTTGTGGACACACGGACACGAAACGAAAGTTGTTCAGAATGGACAAAAACGTAATCGCGAGGGGAAAAGCCTTTTTTTCGACCCCAATATTTATGCAATTCTTAATAAATTATATATATATGATTGTTTTGACGAATGCAATCTCAATTGTGGATACCTACCGCGATTGATTCGAATGCTGTTGATTCCCTTGTGTCCCACCAATAGAATAGATAGATAGTATATAGGACCCCACTAAGTGAGGTTATAGTGCTCATCAACATTGACAGTCAATTTGGCCGTCTTCTATAAACAGGACGGTATAAAAAGAGAATTTCAATTTTGAGGAAAAAACAATATTACAGCCGTATTTGCTCCACAGCAAAGAATCTAAAGTTGATCCAAGTCTATTTACGTATCCAAGTTCATATGTACATCAAGATAATGTATATAATCTTGATATCGTACGGTGTAAACAATGTCCTCAAGTATCAACAGGATGTTGTGGGTAACACATTGAAACAAAACGCTCCAAATTTTATTACACGAGGGTTTATTATTTCTCCATCAGATACTCGTAGCGCTTTTAAGAAGATCATTGGTCCATAAAAAGTTATAAATAAAACGAAATCTATGACACACTAAGTGTGTAATATAACTAAACAGACGAAACCTGCCAACCGAATGAAAAGTAATTAAATACAATTTAGAACAACTACCTAAGTACTTGTCTGCATGTAACAAAATTTACCTACAGTAAACGGAAATTATATCAGCTGGTCGATTGTTGGAAGAATATATTGAGGATTAAATCACATGCTTACATGTGATTTCATTTCCACTCATGGTGACATTATTTTTCTTAGCCGTTAGCGAGAGCGAACTGATGGACGTTCGAAACCTACAAGATTTCGAGATCCCGAATTTTTAACATGTCAGCCCTTCAAATATACCGTTTGGGGAGAGATGCCGAGGATTCAGGACAAAGGGTTAATTTTATTTCTTGGTCGATTACAAAGGTGCATTATTGGAAATAAGAAACCAATTACACCTACCTATGTTGATTAGGTAGGTACCCTATCTTTAAAGACAAATGGACATTGGTTTTAGATAAACATGTGTTACGTCTCAGTAGTCGGTCCTTGGTCAATTCATTGTCCTGGTCCAGGATAAAAGAAAACGTCTGCCAAGTTGGGTGAGCAGTATAGCTTCCTCACACATTGTAGCATAGACGTATAGAATTAGTTGAGGAAAAAGACTTGAAATGATTGAATGAAAACAACAGTATCTAATTCATGTGTATACATGCCAGAATGCAAATTAGGGCTATAATTCATGTTTGCATGGGCGGAAATTGTCTAAAGGTAAACCCACACAATAATTGAAAATTTCATAAAAATCGATTCATTATTCTCGGAGTGTCATCCAATATTGGTTAGGCGCATGCGCAGTAGTTACCTATTATTCAAGCGAACGCAACAAAATACAAAGGGCATCACCCTGGACCCAAAAACCTCTCGAATTTGAACGAAATCCGACCAAAAGATGATAAGGAATCGACGTTATAAGAAATTAACGTTTGCGCATGCGCACAGACTACTATCAATCCCATAGCATTGAAAGGTATAGGGGACAGTACAGGACCAAAACCGGACGATCCCTGAAAATTTCATAAAAATCAGTCCATTAGTCACGGCGTATTGTCTGCGTAGATCAATTTTAGTTATGCGCGTGCGCTATAGTTATTGCTCCACCAATCGCAATATAAGAAATTTTAATGGGACATCACCCATCTACTCCCCGAGTTTGAACGAAATCAGTCCAATAGATGATAAAAAATCTACGTCATAAGAAATGAACGTTTGTGCATGTGCACAGACCACTATTCTTGTGACGGCAATGGAGATGGCAATTTATAGAGGACCGTCAAGGAGCTAATCCGCAAAATCCTGAAAATTTCATCAAAATCTATCCATTAGACGAAGTTTTGCCTGTGTCAATCGATATTAGTTAAAAGTTTCAGGGATCGTGCCGTTTTGGTCCTGTACGGTCCCCTATACCATTCATTGCTATAGGATTAATAGTAGTCTGTGCGCATGCGTCAACCTCGAGTAATTTGAGTGGGTCCCAACTGCCAAGTAAACCACCGCACTCATCTATGAATACTGGAGGATGAAACTCCATTTGGGCGAGTGTGAGTGTAGGTATCCGCAATCTCCGGCTTTGACTATAAATTCCACCCTTAGCATTTTCATATTTACAAGAAAAGATCCACGGAAACAACAAGAAATAAATTGACCAATTATTATAATCAAAGAGATACGTATAAATATATAATACATACCAAGCTTTCTTCTGTTGAGTTGTCAAGGGAATCCGGACGACGATAAGTGACGAGTTCTTAGGAACTAGAGTATTGTCATCATCATAAACTGCAAAAAAATATAATAAAAATATGCATTACGCATGAAATGACGTTATAAATTTCATATAATAAAATATCAACACAATATGTATCTCTATCCAAGATATGGTCCCTACATTGGATCACATCGAATTCTGAAGGAGGGGATGTGATAAGGTTCGACATTAAAAACGCTGCAAATTATTACACAATGGTTTATTATTTCTGGGTTAGATAGCCCTTCTACGAATCGTTGGTCTATAATTATTAAACCCCGTATGTAATTTATGATAAGAACATGGAGCACAGTGCCTCCGACATGGGTTCACACTTTTACAGTTCCAAGACCCCGCAATTTTACGCTTCACAGTAAAGATGTACTGAAGCGTACATTCACTGAAAATTTCCTCAAAATCAGATGAAAACTGTTGAAATTAGGCTAGTTTAAAAAGAAACACATTCGCGCATGCGCAATATGCTCAAATTAACCTTTTCCGCCTATCCTCCAAATTCGAGCGAGATCGGGCAACGGGGGTGTGAGAAAATTATGGTTGATGGAATTTACGTTTGCTCATGCGCTGAGTCATGTATTGATTTCGGATCAACGAAACTGGTAGAGGACCACTACACTCTAACTAAACATACCATGAAAATTTCATAAGAACCGGTTGGATATTGTGGAAATTGAGCTTGTTACAAGGATTTGCGGACATACACACGCAGATACACACACAGAGATAGAGAAAGAAAGACTCGGAACGAAAGTTGTTCAGAATACTCTAAAACGTACGAGAAAAATGCGAGTGGAAATTTTACCACTGTAAAAAAGCAACAGCCGTTTGATTTTAGTGGAGATCACAACTTTTAAATCTCTCGAAAGTGAAAACAATGCTTCCTCTACCTACAGGTGGACTTGGAAGCTATTTAAGAGATGAAATTTAGCATTTAGGTACCAATACTTCACTAGTAGGTACATTGCACGGGCAATAGTTGATAAACTCGATTTCGCAACGTTACAATAAATTCCAATATTGGCATTATATCAACTGATATTTACAAGGCAATTTTCATGTATTTCAGTATCACTATCTAGCGATCTTCGATTGAATTTATAGCTTGATTGTCTATTCAATAGGTCCGCTAGCAGCGCGTGATTTCTCTATCTTCTCATGTTCGAAGTGGGGTGGGGGAGATGTGATTAATTTTTTGAACCTTTATAGGAAATATCCGTGTCTTTGGGACGTAACCTCTACGGACTATTTGAAACGAGACATTAAACAACAAGCTTACCAAGACTTAATTAAGGACTTGGAAGAAGCCGGTCTCCCTCTCCATGCTTAGAAATTCGAAGGTTTTCTTTTCGATGTTCAAGCTCTTAGGGAAAGCGAACTGTTCAACGTACAGCGTTGCTGGTGGTTTTAATCGATTCTTTGGGATTAAATGTACTATTAACAAGCAAAAAACTATTACTGTTGCTTAGTTGTCGAGATCTCGATTTTTTTAATGTTTAGTACTTTAGTCCCTTAATACAACCCTTTAGGGTTGATAAAAATAGCTGCCGAGCTTCTAGGACCATCTAGACCCCAAATGTGATTTTTAACACAAGTTTCATATAGGTAGTTTGATCTAGTATTTTCGGAGAAAGGATTTTTTTAAATTCGAAAAATTTCAGGGAGTGTTAACTTTTTTTTCTTGGTCAATAACAAAGGTTTATTATTGAAAATAATAAACCAAAAGAAGCATTAAACATTCCTTGAAACCACCATGATAACACAACAATGGCTGTGAATACGATTAGTAGGAAAGCGTAATATTGAACTTTTTGCTGGCCCCAGGGATCAAGAAAGATGAGTTAAGGAGGAAGAGGGAGCAAGGGATGGTGAAAGGAAGAGCCTCTATGAAATGACCACCAGTTGAAGAGCAAGAGCCCCTACAGAGGTGGCGATACCATGAAGCACACGTCAGCCTTGATGGCTAAGGCCCGGTGCACACGAGCGGCAAAAGGACGCAGGACGCCGCACAGTGGATGGAAACAGCAGTTTTTGTGCAAAAACCTCTTAGATGAGCCAAGTGGTTGAACTTGATATGGATTCTCATGTTTTTTGGAGTGCTGAGTCGATAAAAACCATTCCCAACTCGCTAACTATAATGGCTAATCGAATAGCAACGTTTTAGCGAATTTTCTTAGAAAATGAAGCTATTGCAATGGATCCAAAATTTTTAAAATTAAAATTAAAAAAATGTTACATCATGGAAATCCATTTAGAAGTATTCTGAAACGATTCCTGGATTTCAACGCTTTTTTATATGTACATATTTTGTATATATAAGAATGCCCTGCTTTGTACATCGGAAAAGCCGAAATCAGCCATATCCCTTATCCCTTATCTACACCAAAATAACTAGTAAAAAAAAGGTGTGGCGATGAAGGACAATTGAGAACCTTTTTTAATTTTTCTTAGCGCGAAAGCTGAATCAATAGTAAATCAAGCTGAATAATTATTTTGAAGGAACGTAAGTATAACCGAAATGGGTTACTTAATTATTTTTTATTCACCTGATGTAAAACCGTTTCTTCCAAATTCGGGTATCGTTCGCGCAGATCTTTCTCAAAATCACTTCCACTCTTAAACAAAATATCGCAAAGCACTGAATATGGAATTTCAAGCGACATTTTTTTACCACGATGTTACGATTTTCTTTTTCCACAATGTGTGTTTAAATGTTACGTACCACGCTTCCGCTAACGTTGAATGATGTGATAGTGATAGAAGACTGCTCCCAAAGAACTATTTTTCTAGACGAAGAATGAATCATAACATTCATTGTCGGGACAAGGTTCGCACCTAGTGGTTTATTCACTCTGACTCGTCAAAGCAGGAGTTGGTAGGCGGGTGCCGTCACATACCTTCCTCAACGTTTTCGTTCATTGTGATCACCGACGGCGGAGAACGGCGATCAAATTAATACACAAGACACTTGAATGAGTGCGTAGTCGGATTATTCCAGTCCCAGGACGACCGGAGA
This sequence comes from Adelphocoris suturalis, assembly GCA_030762985.1. Taxonomy (NCBI): domain Eukaryota; kingdom Metazoa; phylum Arthropoda; class Insecta; order Hemiptera; family Miridae; genus Adelphocoris; species Adelphocoris suturalis. The sequence goes on from CM061044.1 coordinate 76,302,365, forward strand.
TGACCTGCACTTTTGGCACTCTATCAAATTTAAATAATCACATGATTTTTTCCAAAACCCCTCATTATCACTGCTTACTCTTGGTGATGCACCTAAAAAATGTGAAAAAATGATCAGGTACACCTAAACATGTATAAAATACATAGTATATTTCGTCTTGGGGAATTTCCCCAGTTTTGGAGGCGTAATAAATCATCAATAACTGCTACAACCAAAATCTTAATTTCAAGCATACGACCAATTATCACACTCAATGCCTTCTCAAAATTTTCTGCACGCCCAAATGGGGAAACTAAGGGCTAAGTTTGTGTCTGAAGGTATCTAGGAACAATATAAAAATGGAAAAACATTTTTATTAACGCTTTCATTTTTTGAGGTTTTTGCACGTTTCCATCCACCGTGCGCCGTGTCATGACGCGTCAGTCACTCGCTCGTCACCTACGAGGATGGATCTGTCAACTCGCGCCCAGATATTGAAGAAGAAAGTGGTTTTTTCGTATTTGGTGCACAAGTACGTATTTCGCAAAGAAGAGGGCAAAAATCGGAAGTACTGAAGAAGCGAATATTATTGAAATTAAAGTACGTTTTTCAGCATAATTTTGAGCAAAACTTATTAAATGTCCTAGTTAATCGTTTACAGTTTAGTTTTGACTAAAATTGTGCTAAAACTTATAAATGTAACGCTTTTTGGCTGTTTTTAACCATTTTTAGTGATTTTTGAGTACATTTTTCGAAATTTGCCAATTTAATGTGCTCAAAAATAGTTGAACAACAAACTCATCCTTTCGTTTGGAATGCTTGATTTTTTGGCCCAAGAACGGGATTTTTATCTCAATCTTAAGGAGAGTTATCGTCTGGAATGATATATATATATATATATATATATATATATATATATATATATATATATATATATATATATATATATATATATATATATGAAAAATGTTAAACTATAGGATTCGTTTCAGAATGTCTCAAAACGGATTTCAATGAAGAAAATTTTCAAAAAAATTGTTTTACAATTTTTGGAGCCATCGCAATACCTTCATTTTCGACGAAAATTCGCTAAAACGTACCTACATTTCATTAATATTTGCTGAAAAATCTATAAAAACTGCAAAAACAAAATCTGAAACTCCCAAATCTTATTTGGATCACCAAATTTTATTTAGTATGAGCTTTTTCTGCCATAGCATTGGTTTTTAACAATTCCTTTCTACTTCAATTGCTCAAATTTCGATACAATTTAGCATAATATAATAAGACATGTAATTTAAGAAAATTCGCTCATACGATCATACTGCATGACTGGAACTTTTTCTAATTAACATCCCCATACTCCCACATATATACCTATATAAATATATAGGTATATGAAATTGATATGAATATGGATTTTGGTTGGTGTTGGACGAAAAGTTGGAAGGACCTCGGAGCTAGGACTCGGATTTCAATGAAGAATGTTTTCGAAAATTGTTATTTTATAATTGCAGTAGCCCTATTTTCTGCGAAGATTCGCTAAAAACGGCATGTTGGGCATAGCACATAGCTTTCTCGTATCCTTTGACAATGAATCAATGTGCAGAAAATTGAAGTTTTTCAAAAAATCGTGGGCCGAAATCTTCAAAATGATGGTTGACGCGAAGTGACGCAGCTGCACGTGTGCACCGGCCGATTTTCTGTTGAGTACTGCTAGGGGTATCGGGCGGCAAGATAGCTATCGCCCGCAACGCGCGTCCCACAGAAACCTGCGGCAACCTCGATACCTATCCGCGGTGACGCTAGCTGCACCATACGAAATCCCAGTCGCTTGAGATAAAGCCCCTCAGCTTATTAAAACTCGAGTGGACCTGCTATGTGCAGCATGTTATAGATGGCAATACATGCGACTATCTCTAGAAGAACTCTTCAAGGTGTACACTGTTAGCATTTGAAATGGAGCCTCTTCAGGGCAAGATGCGTATTATTACAACGTGAAAACCACCAATATCAGCTGAGTTAGTTCTGAGACCAACTTATTTCCCCTACAAACTGTGCTACTGACATTCGAAATGAATACATTCTGGAACAAGTCAAATATGACTGCAGCGTATAAGCCTTGATTAATTCAATGACGTCAAATGATAACTTCTCTCCTATTGACTTAAACTGCTGACGATTGAAATGGGGCCTCTCTGAGACAAGTGAAATGTACTTCCACCAAGGGGTAAATCATCTAAGAGAGCTCTGAGGCTAAAGTCTGTCCAATAAATGCTGAGCGGCTGATATTTGAAATGGGGTGACCACTCAAGATCAGTTGAGTAAGCTCTGAGGCTAAATTCTTCCATATTTACATGCTGCTGTAATGGAATTTGAAATGGAGGCTTTGGAACAAGTCAAATATAACTAAAACGTATCCAAGATCAGGATAAGATCAGCAGAATTAGGTCTGAGCTAATTTTCCTACTCAACCTTAGCTGCTGACATTTAAAATAGAGACTTTGGAACAAGATAAATATAATTGCAACATGTCCAAGATCAAGCAAAGATCACAGAGTAAGCTCTATGACTAACTTCTTTCCTATACATACCTTCTTTCCTATACATGCTGTGCTGCTGATATTAGAAATAGAGACTCTCAAGGAACAACAAGTGAACCACCAAGATCACCTGAGTTAGCTCTGAGGCTACCTTCTTTCCTATACAAGCTGTAATGGCTGACATTTGCAATGGAGACTCTGGAACCAGTCAAGCGGCGACCACCAAGATCAGCTGAGTGATCTTTGAGGCTAAACTCTACCGTATACAAGCTGTGCTACTGATATTCGAAATTGAGACTTTCTGAAACAAGTCAAATATAACTGCAACGTATAAACCGTCGATTAGCTGAGTAACGTGTAAGGCTAATTCAATTCCTATTCACCTGAGAAGCTGGCGATTGAAATGGAGGTACTCAGAGACAAGTCCATCAAGTGCAAATCGGGTAAGTGAGCTCTGAGGCTAATTCTTTCCTATGCGTGCTGCGCTGCTGATATTTGAAATGGAGACTCTCTGACAAGACAAATATAAGATGGTTGACTCCCAAGATCAGCTGAGTAAGCCCTGAGGCTGAATTGTTCCATATATACATTCTGCGCTGCTGATATCGGAGATGGAGGCTCTCTGGTACAAGACAAATATGCCTAAGCGTGTGAACCACCAAGACCACCTGAGTCAGCTCCGAAACTACCTTTTTTCCAACGCATATGTGCAGCAGACATTTAAAATTGCGACTTTCTGGAACAAGTCAAATAAAATTACAACGAAGATCAGCTTAGTGGAGAGTGAGGCTTTCTCTCCTACCCGACCTAAGCTGCTGACGATTGAAATGAAGCTCTCTCAAAGAAAAGTGAAATAGAATAACCACCACTAGTAGATCAGCTAAGTGAGCTCTGAGGCTAACTCCCTCCCACAAACTGAGCTATGACAAAAATGGAGACTCTAGAATAAATCAAATACAATTACAACGAATCTAAGAAAAGCGCATGGAATAAAACGAAATCACATTAATATTCGGGCCTAACAAGAAAAAAGGTCAAGTCAAAATGAAATTGTCACAATTCAAAATAAAAAAAATATCAGTGATTTTCTCTGATGTGAAAAAATTCTAACTTTTACTAGCTATTTCGATGTACGAACTTTAAATCAAAATGGTAGTAAGCAAGATTAATATCGTTGCGTTCATCTTTTCGACGAAATTTCATTGGCTACTACAGTTTTGCGTTCCACTGGTATAAGAAACAGACCGTAGAATTTTGGCTAAAAGTTGAGAAACCGTTGACCCCAACTGAATATCGTAAAATGAGGTTCAATAGGAGAAAAAAAAGATCAGGACTATTTTAAATGGAAAACATTTGTATTTATTTTCGAAATTTTATACAAAATACAAGGACGAACTAAACATAATGAAACAAAATGAAAAACTACAAAGTATAACTTCAAATTTAGATTTAAAAAAGGTAAAAAAATTGTAGATGTTTACAGTAAAAGTTGGCCAATGCGCATGCTAGAACTCAATTTATATAGAAAACAACACATGAAAAACTATTTCACAAATGATGACAGGTAAACAAAATTATTGTGAAAGGAAATTCATTGCTAACTGTGAGAAAAGTCATTTTACAGCGAAAATACATGTTTCGTAAATTAGAGAATGACTAAAATGCTGCTAAAATATTCAGTATTTCGTATCGTATTGGGGAATATTTTGAGAAAAACTAATAATGTGGAATAGTGCAGGAATTAGAAGTCAGGTGTCCCAAATTTTAGCCAATTTAATGATCGAAAGAGGGTTCAACTGAGTTTTTATGTAAGATTTAATACTGTGAGGAGGTAGGTACCTAACATAATTATATGACCCTATTATACGTATACGAGTATTTTGGACATAATAAATTATATGGTTTCACTACTAAACATAACTTTTTGACAAGCGTTGGACAGTAGTTAGTTACGCAGCCTTCTGATATGTTTTTCAAACGGTTTCTTCGAAGAACTGAAACGTGCATTGTTCACATTGTTATTTATTTGCAAGGGGTTTCGGGGATCCCGTTCTATTCATCAGGGCAGCGCAAAACTTGAAAGGCTGAACAAAGTTCTATTCACGGTAGTTGGTAAGATGAAAGAACGTGCATGAAAACCCGACCTCGATACTTGTTTGGAGGGGTCCAGTCGCCCTGACCAGACACACCATTTATCCCTCAATCTACCTTCCTTTACATAACCCTGCATTCTCACTGTTTCCTTCGATAGATAATCATAAACCAGTAACTGACTGTAATTTGAATGGTACTTTTATTTCAAACCATTGGTAAAAGCTGGATAGTCTTAGTGATAAATGATTTTAGATCTAGGATAGGAATTAAACTTGAAGCTCTTAATTTTTTTCGAGGAAGACAACGTCGGTCTTCACTAATTTCCGTTTTGATCTAGGATAGAAAAGGGGATAGATTCAGAGCTTCCGCCCTCATTGCCCACACTGAGATTTAAACTCAGGACCTCACTCAATTCTTTGAGGAGTTTAGGCAAAAATTAGTCGTTACCCAAACGTCATATGTCTGTAGTTATTTAAGTACTTTCTCGGAGGATGAAGGAAGGACGGCAGAATAGATCAAGAGTGAAGGAAAAGACATGATAAGGGGATTTGATAAGAGTTGGTCAGTCAGCACATACGGACCTAGGAAGTGGACAGAATCGACGTTACTTCTAGATCGAGAGAAGCGTACGAAGCAATGCCGATTCGTAGATGTCACACCGAAAACGAATCCCCATGAATACATTGCGTGTTTATGGATACGTTTTTTCTTATTTTACAGTATAACTCTATTATATATCCTTCTGGAACTCGTGTTTGGGACACTCGAGGCAGTTTACCTTGTGATCTTCCTCCCGATCACAATTGGACTAGGATGATCCTCCTGAGATGACACTGTTCAGGTGTCCTTGACTTATATGCCAAGTACACGAGTTAAACTACAGGATGAGGCATGTTTCTATCGCATTACCGACTAAGCAGGTTGGCGAACGAGATATTGGATCTCTACAAAACTGCAAATTCCGAGGTCCACCCTCTAAGGCCTGAATTGTCACTGGCCAGACACAAGAGAAGGTGTCTCAGGAAGGTGTACCTACCGACAACAAGATAGAGGAATATAGATGATCTGGGCATCCGCCAAGTTAATTCATCAGCTCACAGGCATCCATCGGCCTTTTCTCATCACCAATACTTAAGTTTCAGACATGATTAGAATGGCAGTAGTAGGTACAACAGGCGGTAAGGGACGTACAGAAATTATTGTACTACCCGTTCTATCTGAAATATAAGATGATAATGATGATCACTCCCCCGAGCGAATTATAACTATGACAAGAACCAATGCCAGGTTAGCCGAGAAACCATATCAGCCTCGTGGGGATACAGGCCTCTTTATCATTCTACTCATTACTGAAAATCGATAAACGAAATTATTTCTTGATTAAATACCTCTTTAGAATGCATGAGTTGGGTTGACGTCAATTTGATTGTCCACAATGAATCGATTAGAGACACTTCCTCGCTCCCTTCAACTTCAGTTTTACGCTGGGTGGTTTGATAACATTACCATTTGACCCTCGGTGAATTATAATTTATTGAGAAGCGCATTTCAATCTCGAGATGAAAAGGTAGATGCAAACTTTCCTCGAAATGAAGAAAGAATTTACAGAGGTGCTACGGATGTTGCCAGAATTCAACATTCCCAGAGACTACCATTCATCTTAATAATTCGATGAAATCCAAACAGGACAATCAGGCTTGTTCCGTACAATCCCCATAACAATTGAGTTAGCTATGCTGATTGAAAGGATTTTGTGGATACTCGGACAAATCGACAAGGAATAAAAGTAGTTCAGAAATTCAAAAATTCGATCGAAAAATCATGATTTTGAAGGGAAGTAGCTGTGTTTAACCAATGACCGAAAGACTTCAGAGAGAACGCACAAAAAGTCTTTCTTATTTTATCGTGGCTCAACTTGTATATTGTTGATTTCACAAATAAAGTACGAAAACGGATTCCATAAGACGCCTACAGATGCCCATGGGGAAGGGGGGGGGGGGGGGGGGGGTTAGTCTACACCGCCTGTTCTCCCAACAAGAGGAGACACCCACAGGCATAAAAGCGCAGGAGCTCAGCTCGGCTCCACATTCGTCAGATTTTCAGAGCATTACTTTCGCATTCCAAAGTCCAAGTACCCAACAGGACTCCATGTACCGGGTTACTCCAACCCTTCAGCCTATAGGACGAAAATAGCAGGTTGAAACATCCTACAAGTACCCATCAAAGGCAGTGTTCCAGGGTACTTTCCATCTCTTCAGATGGGAATGAAAATACTGGGTTCGACTCACTGAATTTGCTCAACGGGACTACGCGTACTGGGACAAATTCAGCTCACTCCTTATCAAATCCTTCACATCCACAAGTATACAAAGCTGACTAGATTTTTTATTAGTACGATTCAACCATTCAAATTGACATTCGAGGTAGATTCATTTAGCTCAAATAACTACATTTTCTTCCCTAAATCCAGAGTAACGATTGAAGATGTTGTGTGTGTTTGCCTGGAGAGTGCTAAGAAAAACCATTACACTTGTTTAAGACTTCAAATAACCGCTTCAAATTCAACTTTCAATGAAATTTAGTAGGGCACATTATAGAAAAATCTAACACTCATTTCGTCTATTATGATTTTTTTGGTGTTTAAATAAATCAGATTGAGTTTATTCATCTGTCAAAAATGTATGAACTTTAAGGAAATTAACACTTCTTTTAGCAAACTTACGTAATTTATGCTCCCCCCCCCCCCCCTTCTACTAATACCTAATTCATTAATATGAGCCCTGCAATGTTGTCAAACATCCCGATAGCCCTCTGCTACATCATATTTTCAATTATTACACTTAAAACTACAATTGAGTCATTAGTACATGATCCAATAGTTCCACTGTGCAAGAATCACCTATAAGAATTTTGGAAGAATCATGGAATCACCTATATGAATTTCATTATTGAATCCACGCACCACAAAGCTTAAGATGAGGGATCAATTGGAAATCAAGTCAACCCGGGTGAATCAATACATGTTGTGCTAACACTTCACAGTGATGGTTACACCATATAGAGAGCGAACCCCAAACTTCTCTCACCTAAAACAGTGAGAATTGGTGCTACAGAGTTCATTGAGCTATACTGAGTTTACGCAAAGCCGAATAGAAACTATTTGTGCTCGAGATTCATCACGTGTAAAACACAATGCCGTTTCAACCATTTCTAAACAAGATACCACCACATAAACACACTTCGTTCATGCAAGATCAAATTCGCAGATAACTAATGTTTTTTAAGAAACGATTGATAAGATAATGCGGCAATAAGATCCCAACCAACACCAACCAAACTATTTACAATGATTATTCAAAAGACTGAAAGATGCATGTACCATAGTTTCATTTCTGCTATAAAACTTGATTTCACCATTCAAATTATATACTGACAAAGGTACACGATTCAAATTGGAAACCCAAAATACCTTTCAGCTGGGATATAATCGGTACCAATACTAAGACAAAGATCCGAGATTTTAATTGTCAAATCACTTTATCGTATTAATTTTGAGGAAGCTGTAAAGCTCCTGCATGTGCAAGATCTAACTCGAAGCCTTAAGCGTTTGAAACCGCATGAACTTGTATAGGAAGTGAATGTGATATGTTCGAGCGACAAGGGACAAAGTTATGCATCTTAGGTCCTGAATAGTGTATTGTAGTAATATAAGTCAGATTTGTATTGTTAATAAGATTACTCGGGGCAATAAAAGCTATAAAAAAAAAAAGATTAATTTTGTCCGAGTTTTTATAATAATATAAAATTTGGAAAATTCCGAAAATACATGACAATAACAAACAACATGGAGTTTGCTGAAAGTATTTGTAAGAACCAAATTTCTGGATTGCTAGTGAAATATTCATTAATAATTTCTATTTGGTACTGAAGTCATTTTCTAGATGGTTTTTAGTACTGCGCGCAAAGAAAATTCAGAAAGCGCAATCAAAGTGGCTAGCATTTTTTGATGATTATATCATTATACATATATATGACTGACTGGAATTTTGAAGCATGAGGTAAGAAAGAAATCTGAGGGAAACGTGATTGCTAGACGATGAACAACAACGCTGAAATGCAGGTACGTTGGCATAAATCAAAACTAAATTATATTATGTACTTCGACCTTTTCCCACAGAAATCTAGTTTTAATTATTAACAATGTTCAAAATGGAGGAAATGATTTTCCACATCCTAATCTTTCTTCAAACTGTCTTTCTTCAGGAGAATTTCTACGATTGTTGCAGCAGTTTAATAACAATGGGCGATTCTGCTGAATGATTTTATTTCAGTATCAGAAAAACCAACTACGTACTAATAGAAAAATGTTTCAAGAAAAGTGATCTGTAGCCGATAAGGAAACCGCTGTGAATATGAAATCAGCGCTCTATCCTGAACTTCAAGGCTAAAACACAACATTTGGCATTTTGGAAGCCAGCAGAATCGCTCATTATTGGACGAGAATTTCCAAACATGTATGATATATGATGACTCAACAATATTCATCATTCATCAAATAAATCAATAGTTACTAGTAGTAGGTGGCTGACATCAGCATTTATATTTTCATATTATAAAAATGATTTTAATGGAATAAATTCGGGTGTAGTTCCATATGGATCATCACTTCCAAATGCCGTCCCACGTAGACAGTAAATTCGTGCGTTCAATGCAGTAGCGCGAATTCTACGATCAAACCTAAGCTATGCATCGGAAGTGTCCAGCGTGGAATCGTTCTGCCGTACCCTCCGCCCAGTGTTGGGCATAATCTTATCGCAAAATAAGAATACGATTGTAATTGCGATAATGATTCGTTGATTCCAAGTCAACTGCGATTATATTCCCAAATTTGAGTGCACGAATAAGAATATTCGTATACGTCCTTCAGCAATTACGCTTAGGAATATTCGTGCGCACTCAAATTTGTGAATATAATCGCAGTTGACTCAGAATCAACGAATAATTATCGCAATTACAATCGTATCCGTATTTGATGATAAGAGTAAGACCAACACTGCCACCTGATGATTCTACGCTGGACACTTCCGTTACATAGCTCAGTTTGATCGCATGGATTGGCCGCAACCGCTTCTGATGGATCACATATACGAATTTGCGTTCTACATCTACATGGGCCTTGCCTTAGAATTCGTCAAATTCGTATGGGTCCCCACCTAATTTCGAACTTTGGTAGCTAACTATTCATCTTGTGGAGGAGTATATATAGGTATATATATATTCCCATTATCATGTGATACCAACCCTTTTTGTCATTCGTGTATCACCAATTTAACAAAAGCGCGTTAATTAGCGTTTATCTGCAGAAGAGATTACTGGGTATCAACTTGTTTCTGACAATAGTTTCCTTCTAATAGAAGGTAGGTAACATACTTTATAATTACTGGATAATAACCTATTCAACCACCACCACATTATCACTGTTTCTATTTCTTCTGAATGCATAGAAAATGTTAACTGAACTAAGTAAAACATAGGTAAACGATAGCACTAATTACCTTCTGAAAAATATAAAAATGTAGGCTAATTGAAATGGGTAAATAGTGGGGACACATACAGAACAACACCCAAGCATATTTACAGCTGATAGTAGTGGGTTTCTATGTTTGGAAATTCAAAATTAATTCAAGTGTTTCATGTTATATCGTGTGCTGTGATATTTCCCAACAATTTAAAACAATATAGAACCACAGTACAACAAAATGAATAAAATAAGCTGTTATTCAACAAGATCTGACCACATCGACTCAATTAAATTTAAAATGACAAAAATGAAGATCTACGATTGAAATATAAGGTATATAATTCATCACTTTGTAAGGGGGTCAAAAATGCGATATTACATATTTGAATGGAGGGATTCACAAGTAGAGTCCATGTCATTTCTGATAGCTGCTTTCCAGAGAAAAGGATTCCTGTTTGAAAAAGCTAGACCGTCACAGGAATGCCATTGAGTTATATGATCACTAATGCTATATGGGAGTTCGATTTATACACAATGGGAAACTAATTGATAGGCTTGCGCTTCAGCAAATAAATATACATCAAGAAATTCAAAATCGAGCAATTTCAGGACTATCAACAGCTCGTTGAGTTACACCAAGGATTCACTTCACTTCACGTAATCCAGTTATCTCACTGCTTTTGTTGAAGGATAATCCCCAATGTTCGACTAACTACTCTTAGCCATCTATGGTGGAACGGCCCCTAAGAGAGCGAAGGATAACGAATTAATCAAGAGGTAATCCAGTTAACTGCAGTTTTTAAGGGATAACCCCCAACTTTGAATCAACTCCCCTAAGCCCTCTACGGTATAACCTTGAGAAAGCGTTGATCACGAGTTGAACCAGTTATCAAACCAATATTTTTGAGAGATAACACCCAAACCTGAATTTACTCCCCTAAGCCTTCTATGTCAGAACCGGCCTAAAGAAAGCTGTTGATCACGAATTAATCTAGAGTTAATCCAGTTCTCACTGCTGTTTTTGAGGGATAACCCCCAACTCTCGATTAACTCCTCATACCCCGCTATTTTAATACGGGCCTTGAGATCCGAGGAGAACGAATTAATCAACAGTTAATCCTGTTATCTAATTGACGTGTTTGAGGGATAACTCCCAACTCTCGATTAACTGATCTTAGTCCTATATGATGGAACGGGTCTTAAGAAAGCGACTGATCACGAATAAAGAGTTAATCCTGTTATATAACCGATGCTTTCGAACCGATGCTGGGTGAATGCTATCAATGGGCCTGACAATTCCAACATTGCAAGTAATATTGCAAGCCCTTGCTTGCATGCAACATTGTTGGTCCAGGCGTAAAAAAATAAACATATTGATAGATAGAAATAATGTTTTGATAGTAGCTCAATTCATGTAGATCTTTTCATGTAGATACCTATACTCTGTTCTACTAAATTGAAATTGCGTTTACAAATCAAGTGTTGGTTATCAACTATAATACCTACTAAATACATGTTGTCCCTAGCTGTAAAATACACGTATTCAACGGCGGTACATAACTATTATTACTAATATTATTCGTGTGGAGATTTCGAGCTTAATGTAGAAGTTTTCCTAGCGAATGTAGCCAATTTAAGTCTAGCAGCTCTCATTAATGACATGAACTCTACAATACAGGGTATCAAAAACGGAAAAATCTTCTGACATGTCCCTGAATCGCATTTGGGTAAATGAATAAAATGCAACAACAAAAATGAATAACTGAAATAAAATAATTCCCTGGGAGGAGACTCCAGAGAAATCAATAAACTTGGTGACCCTGACCCCTCTACTCGACACCCACGCCCGCCTCCTACCCTAAAGCCATTCGCTGTAACACAAAATGAAGTTGTCACTTCAACTAGAACTGTAACTTCACCAAGATATTTATAGCATAAAATATCATTGGTCTGGATTTTTAATGGGCCGCTAGTTTTATACTTTATAATGGGACATCTACTTATGTAGGTACATAAACGTCTATAATATGTCAATATTTTATCATTCAAGGCAATTCTAAATTGTTAACCAGGAAAAATGATCATTTAGGGGGTATTTTACATATTTTTTGCGCAATGCACACTAACCATGTTTCAAATAATAGAAACCCCCATTTTTTATAAATAATTAGGTATTTGCGCAAAACAAAAAATAGAAAATTGACAAAATGGACGAAATTAAATAATTGTTGTTTCTACAGAAATTGAGTGAAAAAGGATAAAACCCATTAATTTTCACCTTTCATGGAACGGATATATTTACATCGACAAAACTACGACCTTCAGGGCCACTATTACCAAGATCATTCATGCTAATATCAGAGACGTATGTCAGAAAATCATTCATTAAAATCAATTGACCAGGTGCAGGTTAATCAGCAATGATTAACAGGAAATGTGATGCATTCGAAACATTTCATATAGAAAAATATTGGGGTATGCGCCAAATTTGTTTCCTTGCATGAAAGCAGATTTCATTCTGAGACTTCCAAGATCAACCGCACTCTCTAAAGATAAATAGGGGTTTTCCAAGAATCCCTCATTAAACACATCATTCATATTTATTCTCTCCCGGGACGTAACCCTGCTTGCTGGGACGTTAGAAATGCGATTATGTTTTCCACCAATTTCTAGATGACAGACAAAGAATTTCTCTCTTAGAACGGACTAAATTTTCAAAACTAATCTCAATCAAACCTTCTCCTGAAATTACTATATATTTCCTTCCTTGGCCCTTGGACTATGGGAGCACTCGTTGTACGACTATGCGAAGGTTGAAGTGCAGCGGAGCAAGGTTGTTGTAGGAAATCGTTTTAGCGGGAGGAAAATGGCCCCATAAATTAAATACTCTGGCTCAATGGCCTGTTTATTTTCATCGATGAAATGGTCTCAAAATTTAACCCCCCCCCCCCCCCCCCCTACAAATCTGGATACCATCAGTTTTTTATTTTTTTCTCGTTAATTTGTTCATCTTTATTATTATTTTTGTTTCAATTCTTTTAGTTATGTTTCATTTAAATTCAATATACATATTGTGTACTCTCAACTCATTTTGTTTAAAGTTTTTTTGGTTAATTTTACCGCTATAATTTGTATTTATTTAATTATTTTAATTTATTGTTAGTAATCAAAATACTGTTTGATGATTTTTGGTTGGTTTTAGATGATAATGATGTTTACGCAAGTAAAAGTTAGTTACTATGAATATAAAGTGAATTGGTTTTCTGATTTGTAAATAATCTGTTGGAACATACTTCAATATAAGACTGTACTAACTCATACAGTTACTAACACACCTTAGGAGTGTGCAATTGAAATCAGAAATAATGTCAGTAAGAAATCTAGTTCCATTCCATATCAGTAAGAAAAAGTTTTTTGACCTAAGCGCATACCCTACTCTTGAATGTTGAAATTGTCGTCGAGTAGATGTCGTTGAAAACTGGGTAAGAAGCTGTCATTGGATGATTACCTTCATTTGACTGAGCGTTGGTTATCTGAAGATCGAAATCGCTGGCTTTCCCGATTTGCTTCTGTTGTAAAATGGCTTTCTTCAAGTCTCGTATCGATATGTGGAGTCCATCGAAGGTAATTGTGTCAAAAGATAGCGCGGATTTGAACTTATAATGCACTGACATTATAACTTGTCATCCCTGATGTTGAACTGGAAATCAAACACAGCAGAATGTAACATCACAACAAACATGGAGAGAGGGCGTCGAGCTGCTGGAGATTGAAATATTAGTTACACAACCGTTTAGGGCTGATTACTCATAAAATATAAGCTCTCAGTTTGAAAAACCCTGTTTCAGTGTTTGACCCTATTAATTGGGGGCGAGAAAAATATTACAACATGGAAAAACTTTACAACGTACGGTGGAGAAAAACTGGGTGAAAATATCAGCCAATACCAGGATAATGTGGTAGACCGAAAAGCTGAGAGGGACCCTTTGCAAAAGCTATTTCCATGTATCGGAGGCAGCTACCACCAAGTGGTGGGCGCGGTAAACTCCCTAACCAATCAGTGGCTGAACTTATTTGCACTATATCATTTTTTCCATAAATACACAAATTATTCTCATATTCCTTCGTGGTTCACAAAATGTCTAACACCCATTCCTGCGATAGGTGCTGCTTTAATAGTTTAACGGAAAATATTTATCAATGTGAAGCAAGTTGTCATTTGCCGCATTGTTATCTCTCATTACAATGAAAATACTAGGATAACCTTACATTGCATAACCAATAAGCTAACACTACTTAACGAACACAGAGTAGACAAGTATCGAACTGAATGTACGTGGGCTTATTAAAACTTTAACGCCTGTCTGAACTCTGAAAGTAAAAATTGTAAGGCAGAGAAGCACAGATATAAGGTGCGCCCAAACATTCAGACCTCACTGCTGTGGCAAGTTTTGAAATTTCCACCAAACGAGGGTCGTGAATGGCTTTCCCTCCGCAATCAATTTTCAGTATAAATAAGATGTAGGCAGACAAAGGGACCTTTTCAATACTGCTGCTAAGAAGAGGTATACAGGGTGTCCCACTCCCTTTCAAATTTCAGCTTCCTGCGTTGAATACGAGACAAAATGGCTTTGGAGCACACTCAGCTGATACATACATCAACGGACAAAGTGAACGCAATAGCTCGTTTTTCATTTTTTCTAGAAGAAAATGTGATAAAAATATACTTTTATTTAGACAATTTTTGGGATATCGAATTTTTTGAATTTCAGCCCTTAAATACTACCCCTTTAGGATTGATCGAACAAGATTACTGGCACATCCTCGGCCGAAGTGCGATATTTGAGCCGAATTTCACAGTAGTTTCGGAGAAAAGCTTCAGCTTCGGACCGCGTAGACTTTTTTGTATTCGAAATTTGGAATGCACGTGTTTTGAAATGCAGACCAACAATTAGGGGAGGGGAATTTTCTTTCTTTCTTTTCTTGGTCGATTACACAGGTTATTTTTGAAAATAATAAAACCAACATTGTGTGTAAGGTTTCACTTTGCGATTGGAATCCCTATCAAGTACTTGCTTTATATAAATGAATGCGGCGTAGGATTTATTAACGGCAACAGTAATCATCACATTTAATTCGAAAGGGGTCATCTAGGACGCGCACAACCTTTGAAGCGGTCATCAAGATTGAGCAAGGAAGTTTAGTAGGATGGAAAGATTCGTGGACCATACATAAAATAAACGAATGAATAAAATAATAAGGGCCGGTTCATCAATTATCTACATTAACTTCAGGATAGCTATACTGAGTATAGCGCTATACTCCAGATGAGGAATGTGAGTCGCTTATCAATGCCGAATTACCTAGCGGATAAAATTATCCCTCAGAAAAATTCTGCCTGGCAGATAGCAGCGTTCGTATCCTCATTGGTGTCTGTAGGCGACAAAATAAGGGCGATTTACACATGGAGCTACCACAGAGTAGAGTAGGAACTACATTTTCTTCATGGATCGACAATTAAAAAACCGGATCTGACGTCTACAGCACAACAGTGTCCATCATGCTATCAAGCTCGTCAAATAAGAAACAACCACATTTTTGCAATTTGCTATTTGCTTCATTTCTAGAGAGATAAATACATACACGAATTGCGATATTGCAACCTGAATTATTATGAATGAATTATTGTGATCAGTGTTGTGGCCTTAATTTTATCTTTGATCTGTGCAACGTAATGAACGGTACCTTTGTCCAACCGAAACCTCAATTTTAAATACGAACTCGTCCCATACTAGTAGGTGATCTACACGGGTCTTACTTGGTATATACGGTCTTCTTTTCCATTCAACGATTTATGCTACTACAGAATCTCCGCCGTTGCTGCTATTTAGACCAATCCCCAAATATCCATTCCATTGGAAGGTAAAAAATAAAGACAATCAAACGAGATTCGAATTAGATTTTTGTAAATAAATAAACTTGTTTGAGGTTAGCAAGCCCTAGATATATCATTAACCTCCAGTTATAATTGTTATCCAGCCATCCAGGGACCAGATAAATTAAAACGCCAGATAGGTTTAACTAGGGATGGATAAACACCCCCTAATTCCCCTTATCCATTGGATAAATGTAATTGATAAACCGGCCCTAAAGGGACCAAATATAAAAATAACTGCAAGACTTCCGCATTCCTCAACCTTGGTTGACTCAAAACTAAAATCGCGTCCGTGACTGATTCCACGCAGCTTCAGCGGTAGCGAGCTCATAATTTTGAGTCATCGCACGTTTTTCTCCACTTACATATCGGATTGTTTACCTGTAAACAAACACGATCCCCCCCGCGATATTGTAGGAAACAATAATAACGAGACTTCTGTGAGTAACAAACTGTGGAACACCTTTATCACCTCTGATTTCGGATAAGACAATTTTTGGCGTACAGTTAGAAAACATACTCATGCACACGAGGACAAAACGCAAAATGTGTGCAATGCGCACTCACTTCGTTCTCTCAAATGGGAACCCCCCTTTTTAGGACGTCCCTCTGAAACGCAGGAGGGGAGGACAGAAGAGGGAGGACCTATTAGGATTCATTCAGGATGGTTGGGACAACCCAAGCATGAGAAAAAAACATAACAAATCACAAATCCTTTTCAGCCCATTTTGGGAACGAATCTGTGAAAACACATAGCTGTATGGCTGTGTGCAGCGCCTGTGAAATTTCGTTGAGACTGCCCAGGCCACCATATTCTCAACCTATTCTTTCAAGATTCTTTCTTTGCTCGATCCCAATTTTAAATTTCATGAGTGGAGGGAGAATTCAATTAAGATTCAACAACCGAGAGACAAAACTTGACAAATATAAAATCACAATCTTTCAAACCCAGATTTGTTTATCTGTCATACATATAAAAATGATTGTATGTTTCTTGTCGTTTATGCGCGGGCGTACCTTCGTCCGATTGGAATGAAACTTTTTCCAACTCATTCCGGAATCGGAATCTTCCTCAAACCTACTCCTTATCGTTGAATTGCCCGCTCTTCTGAACGGGTAAATCCGCAACGCAATAAACCGTTCGTCCCGAAAAGCTTTACTTTGCCAACTTGGATGGAATCTCGAAAGAAAAGTCCCTCGAGCAAGCGCCACAAACAAGCACTAGCACACGCATTTGATTCACAAGTAATTAATAATGAGCGTTATTAGATAATTGGCGCTCTCCGATATATAGGTAGCAGAAGCATTTTTTTCACATCCGAGAGATTACAAAAAGTTCTCCCGATTTCCACTGCGTTTTACATTTTATACCATTCTGAACAACCTTGTATCGTGAATGTCTGTCAGTGAATCAGCAAATCTTTGCAACACTCATAACATCTACAGTTTTCATTGGATGAAATTTTCAGGGAATGTGCGAGTTAGGCTATTGATGATCATCATCATCAGACCCCTATCAGTTTAATTGCATACCACAAACCAATACTTCACTCTACGCATGCGAAAACGGAGATTATCCTCCGATATTGCTCATCTTCGGAGAGTAGTTGGGAAAATTTCATTCATTCATCCCATATCAATTTCATCACAATCGTGTGATTAATAGCCGCTGTGCATTGCTTATGGTCCCCGATCAAGTTCATCACTCAAAAATTGAAAGCTTGCATTAAGCATGACGAGCATCCTTATCAGCTAGCTATGTGAGCTAAATTCTCTATTGCTCACTCTAGGTATTTGAAATTAGATAGGAAACCTCTCTAGGACATCACGAACAAACTGTGGGGCTTTTCCCTGATGAGCTGAGTGAATTCAATTCTCTCCTGTTCACCCTTGGAAATTTAAGGACGATGGTGGGTTGCGGCCAAGATGTTTCCTCGATGTTTTTAATTATGGTGTGCTGCGGCTCTCGGGACTAGATAGTGACCCGGGGGTTGGTGAGCTGTGTCCCGTCCCCTTCCATCGTCCAGTTACTCGGTAAATATCGGGAAAAATTTCTGCTGCCCGACAAATGTGAAGAGACGTACAGGTTCGCCTTCCAGCATGTTGTTCGTCACTGTGGCTCTCTCCAATTGACTTAGTCGCCTGCAGAAGTTTTCATCGATTTCGAATCAGCGATTCATGCTGCATACGTGGTGTCTGGCCTCAAGCTCTCAATTGTGGGTGCCGATTTCACTTGGGTCAAAGCTGGTATCAACGTATACAGAAACTTGGGCTAACTGAAGTATATCAAGCAGATCCGAACACTCCAGAAAGTTATTGTTTAAAGAACTTCTTCGGTTAACACAAAATCAAATAAAAACGATGAAAATTAAGCCTGTTACTACCATTTCACATTTACGCATACGCGGGAGCTACTAACGTTACGATCAACTTGAAGTGATATGGGATACTCAAATTGTCTTCTAACTAACCCCCAAATTTGAGCCAGCTCGGACGAATAGGGCTTGAGACATTTATGCTTGGTTGAATTTACAAGCAAAACTTGTATGATGAAACTGATAGGGGACCATCTACCCCCTAGCCCTCACATTTTCTGTGAATTTCATCCAAATCGGATGAAAACTGTGGAATTAGGCTTGTTACAAGGATTAGCTGACACACGACAGACAGACACACACACAGACAGACACGGAACCAAAGTAGTTCAGAATGGTCTAAAACGTAAAAGGCGAGTGGAAATTCTGATTTTGGAGACGCAAAATTTTTTTTCTCCCGAAAGTGATAACAATGATTTGCTAACTATAGGTAGACTCGGAAGCAATACATAACATCAAGTAGACTTGGAAAAAATTCAGATTAGGTGGGCATATAGGTCAGAATGTAACAACCATAGGACCAATTCGACAGTGAGCTGGAGCAGACCCTGCCTACCTAAGATTTGGAAAGTGCCCAGTTCAGGTGGTTCACAAAACGCATGATACCTACCTATCATCCAATTTGGGCCAAACCAATAGTCGGATCGCCGTCTCCTTGTACAGTGCATTCATTAATTCTCTTGGGAGTGAGAATCGTCTTCAACGGTTTGACCGATTTTCGCCTATTGCACAACCGTAATAGTAAGTCTGGTAGTGGATTCATTCACACATCAAACTGAGACTGATAATCTATTTCCAATGTTTAATAACAATATATTTATATATATATTTATAATGTTTAATAACAATATATTTATATATTTATAAATGTTTAATAACAATATATTTAATTTATCTATTAAATGGGGATGTGAACCCTTTAATGATACTGTGGGTTGGAACAGAGTTCTTCCGCTTTAGCTCTACATTACTAGATTACTACTAACGTTACGCATGATATAACTTCAAAAGAATACACAATGGAATGGAAGTAGTTTCACAAAATGGGATTAGAAAGGAATGAAACATTGATACATACTTCGTACTGGTCTCGTCTTGAAGTTGTAAAGCTCCGCAATAGTAGGCAACGCAAGGTCGTGGGCACTGGTCCTTATATAGAGGAGAAATGAAAATCAAGGAATCCGTTTATGGGAGGTATTCCCCCTTGACAAATTGAGAACGGCAATGACGTTTATTGAGTAATGGGCCAAGCTGGAAGAAGCGTCTCACTCCCAAACTCAATCAAAAAGAGAGAGAGAATGCATGTACTGTACTAGGAAACGGCGAACCAACTATTGGCTATCATGCATTTTGTGGCTTGGCATTTTGAAGTGGCTTGTACGCGGAGCGCCTATTTGGAGGGATTACTTACTGCACGGAGGACATTATTATTATTGGAGGACCACTAACTAACGTGTCACCCTAACATACCCAAGAGTACGTGACCTTGAGGGGACGTAACCCTTTAACTTCACCCGTTTGGGGACCTAAAGGCACACGACACCAGCCTAACCTTCCTGTAAATATAACACTACTGGGCACCTCAGAATTAATCGAATACTGGTAAAGAAAATAATAATAGTTTTTCTTTTCAAATGCCTCATTACCAACTAATTATGTTGATGTAGCGGGTAGGTTTTTGAACACCCCTCAAACTTGGTTATTTTACATTTTTGAAGTCGCGTAGAAACTGAATGTGCCATCTGAAGTCCGCCTCCGCTGTTTACTAGCCTTCAACTCGATCGAAAAAAATCTGTTCTTTTGGGCACAGGCTCTATTTGGTTGTTAGAGCCTTGTTTCTAATAGTATCTATTTCTATTAGTATTCTATATAGTTTCTATTAGTATTATATGAGGAAACTGAGTTTTAAGACACTACTACTTCTTCGCAGTATCGTTCTTAGTTTGCCTGATCTCTCAGCTGTTTTCTCGTGAACATTGCGAGAAGTGCCGCCTCCACTGATGATTGTGTCAGGTAAAATCCTTGTTCATTGTCATAGATAAATACTTTTTCATACTAGTTGATAATTTACCCAACGGAAAACCCAAAAACATGGAGTTCTTAAAGACTAATGACCTATAAGTGCAACTAAACCGCGGTGTTCCACGCTTACTATCTTTGCGTTAAATCCATGCCCTATTTACGAATTGAAAACTAAAAATGAGAAATTAGCCCGTATTTGTACTGAAACTAACATGAAATTCGAATTCAGGATTGAAAATCGGCGTTTCATATCGAAATTGATTAGTCAACCAGTAGATAACAAGACAGCTGGGGGAAAATATCGCGTTGCCCAACCACCGTCAACGTGACATCAAAATTAAGTCAACCGTTCTCCCGGTTCCATTTGGGTTAGCATCTTCGTTTTCTCCCTCAAGACTATGGTAACGGGTGACGTTAAGTTGAAGTTGCCAAAAACTCTCTATTCTCAATGAGTCAACGCAGCGACCATTGACCTGCTTGACTGTTCTAATGACGGGAACAAGGTGGCCGCAATTAGCAAGTTGGCTTCCGCTAGCCCGTGTTTCGATTCTCTATAGCTATGTACTGGTAGAGTATACATACAGGATAGTAGCAACATCGCGAACCGCACCTTTGTATCTCAATCCGTTGCCGAGGTATGACTCATCAAAGGTTTTTCCGAGAAAACCACGTTTTTGACATAAAACCCCACATTTATCCCCCCTAAATAAACTTTTCCCTACCTTTGATCGCATTTGCGAAATTAGTTAAATTACGTTTAAGAACAAAATGATCTTCAAATTTAAATCAACACCATTCAGATTTAATAAAAGTTAAGTAAATGGAAATTGGGAAACTTAAAAAGTCTTTAAAAATTAGCCACTCCCTCTTCAAATTTGGGGGTGATCAAATATGTATGGGTAATCAAACTGTAATTCCTCAACTGGTCGAGATCAGACAAATTGGCGATGGGGAAATAATTCTTGATGGATTTTACATTGGCGCAAGACCAATGAAAATTCCTAATATTTTAACGATGAAATTAATAAGGAACCATCCTTAGCGTTTCCCATATTTCTGGAAATTTTTTAAAAAATTTAGTGTAAAAATAATTCATGAAACAATGATTTCGTGCAAGCGCAACAGCTACCAATGAGATCATCTTGATATGAGATAATGAGGAACTTGCACTCATCTGGGATTCGGCCTGAACCCTCTTTTAATGTACTCGAGACCATCTCCAATTCACAAATATATAATGAAACCCAATTTAAAAAAAAAATTATTTTCTTAATTAAAATTTAATTTAAAAATCAGGAGAAGGGGAGGGCGCTGAGAACGTTCTGTGAATGGCTGATTAGCGTGTGACGTCACGTTTCGCTTCCTCCAAGGGAGTAGTGCAGTTTCCACTCTGCTACCAACTTGACTTGATAAAAATTTGTTTTTCTCGTTATTTATGGCGATCCTTCAATATCTTCTTGCACAACAGAGATGTGCACATGGCATCAATAAACAGTACAGTTAATAAAACTGTATAGTGAACTAAAGCCTGTATAATTATATAGGCTCTATCCCCCTTCCTCATAATACTCTTGCAAACGTCTCCGCAAGGAAAAACCGAGGAAAAACCTTACTTTTGGGCATCTGAATTTATTTAGTTTATATAACATCAAATTTATATAAGAAAATTAATAAAATTTCATTTCAGTAGAGCCATTGCAATAGTTTCATCTACGAAAATTCGCTTAAATGCACTGGAAATTACCGCAACTCGTTCGTAAAAGGAGTCCGTTGGATGGGGACGAACGTTGTCGCAAGAAATTCCTTCAGATTTTTTTAATTGACCATGTCAGGAATACATCCATTCGACCCGTTTTGCGAGTAAAGTTAAGGAATCTCTCGAAAACAACGTTTTTCAGTAAAAGTCGTCCGCTCTGACTACTAAAACGCCCAACAATTTTTCTTTCAACGTAGAGTCCCTCTACAGACATCAAGAAATGAGAGTATGATCGCCGAAAAAAATATGAAAAATTCGTGGAAGCTCCTAGGTTACTCGACGCTTCAATCGCAGAAAAACTGTTGTTTTACCAAGTTTTGTTAGTGATCCATAGGAAAAACTTGGGTTAAGAAGTAGTTTAAAACATTGAAACTTCGTCTCCAGATATTTCAGTCTATTTATATTCAGAATATATGCGCCCCGAACCCGTACAAGATATTTTTGTTTTTGAGCAACGTTCCTCAAAAAAGGCCGTTTCACAATGCGTCTATCTACAAAGTACAGACTTATCTATACTTTTGTAGTTACAACTGCATTACCTAGGTATATACCTACTGTTTAAAAAAGGTGCATTTCCTGTGGATTTTTTTACTGTTTGTTTTTCCATGTGGATCGTCGAAGTCTGCATATAGCCCAGTAACCTGAAAGGAGGGGGAGTACCGTCAGATCCAGTAGTTCTGATTTTTGACCGACTTGTTTATGATGTTAGTACATTTAATAATCAAGTTGAGACCTCGAACTCCGAACGCAATCTAGTCAAAAATCAAAAAAACCGAAACATTTTCGACTTTACTTCAGTTTTTAGTGATTTTAACCCTAAAGGACTAGGTTTTCGGTAACAACTACAGAACCGGATACGTTTTTAAACTGGACTAAATTCGCTACATTTTGAGACCATCTCCATCCCTGTTGTGCCACGAACTTAGGTCGCCCCCAGAGGTGCAATGGGGCCTAAATCCGCACTCATAGAGAGAGGGGGGGTGTGACAGTACCATAAGCATACAACTCCTACTAATAGCGTATGTGCTATGTTCGGAGAATTGATTTTCCAGTTCTCGGATCCCCTATCTATCGCCAACCACAGCATTCCAAGAACTTCGAGAATGACGCGTTCAACCCGGCGCGAGAGCGACGGATAGACACTAGAGTCTGGGGAAAGGACGTTCGGCCGAACACCAGCGCTGCCTGTCGGGAAGTAGAGGGACTTTCTCCCACCATTATCTCCCCCATTATCATTTTCCTATCTTGTTCCCTCCCAAAGTAATGTATCCCTTCCTTTCTGAAAGGGCTTTCAACATCTAACATTTCGTTCTATGCGTGTGGTTTATAGTTTCCAATTTCCATAGTTCCCAATTTGTGTTTTCTGATGGAGTCGTGCCATTTGTGCCCCAAAACTTGTAATTTTTGTAAAATTTGTAATTATTACCCCTACTTTTTTTGTTAGATCTCGTTTGAAGAAGAAAAAATCACTACTTCTATTAATAATAATTTTCCAGTCGGACTGATGTGATACTTTAAATGTACCTATTGTGATTAAGTATTGTAATGTAACCCGTTCTAGTTCAGAAACACAAAAATTTACCTACCTATATTGCTGAATTGCTGCTATTGTATTGTTGAAAACCATTCACTATTAAAAAATTCATTCAGCCTCTTGTGATTAATAGTTCGAGTCTTAAAACCAGTTAGTTTGTCCAAGTTCAATAAACTTACTCCTCGAGGTGAATTGCAATGTTTTGAGTTTTACCTTCAATTCAGCTGAATACAATTCGTACAAAACATTTTCATTTTACATGTTTAGAGTTCAATTCATAATTCATCTTTTTTACATGCTAATAGATAAAGTTTATTTAAGTTTCAAGGGAAGATGTTGAGGAACTCATTTCGATACCTAATTACTTACCTGAATTTATTTCATTGATGTAATCGATCATGACCTATTGAGGTAAGGTTTCCAAATCTCAACTGGAATTCTCTTTGACGAATATGAAATTTCATTGATATTCGACGTGCTAGAATCCCTACAGATGATGATAGTTTATTCACTGTACCTATTGATTAGTCGGCCGCGGTCTTCTTTTATTTTGGTCGGGATTCGGCCACCAGAACTTGCTGGGAGATTATTCAGGTTAAATTACGAGGTCATGAGATATGAAATTATGTGTTCTAAATTCAATTATTCAAGTCTTTGGCGTAGCCAGTTAAGCGCTGGGAAACTACCCGTATGTCACCGGGTCAGCGGGCCCAAGAAATTCGGGCTGGCTACGCCCGTGAGTACAGTAGATTCAAAGCGGAGGCGGGAAAATCTTGGAATTTGTGATAACGATAGTTGGAGAAACGGCGCAAGGTAGCGCTGGTGTTCGGCCGAACGTCCTTTCCCAGACTCTAGTCGGATAGACGCGCATTCTCTTGGATCTGACAGGAACAGTCACAGTTGACCAGATAGTTTCCGAGATGTAGCGTTTTAAAATATACCTATTGCAAGTCATTTTTACAAGGATGGGTGCTATTGTGGACATCATGTTTTGTACCCGCCCAAAAAGTAACTCATGTGAATTTCATAAAAGTCGTTGTAGTTATTTGGGAGAAAAATTCGCTAAAAGACCGCTGAAAACTTCATTTTGTCTCCCCTAAATTATGAAAGAGCTCATTTTTACAGGGTGCTTTGTGCATGCGTATAGGTACCCAACCCAAAAAGTGGAATTTTTTATTTCATTCGTGAAGGGCGCAATTCTCTACACATACAATGGACCGACAGACAGACCACATACAACTCTCTGATAGGTGGAGGATTTCAGTTTGGATCCAGACCCCCTTGTAGGAGGAACACCGGAAATCGCGTTTTCGGCCGATAATATAACTTTCCCTTTTCTGCCCTTCGGGGCTTTGGAAAAACAATAACGGGAGGGGGAGGGAGGTATTCAGTGGTTCCATCCAAACCTCTTAAAGGACCCACGGGAATATATAAGTTGGGGGAAGGGGCAGAAAAATGCAAAACTCACTCAGAAAAATACAATTTTGCTAGAAATTGAGAAATCCGAAAAATTTGATATATTTCAAAACGTTAGATATACAGAGATGGTAGGGGTCTCAAAACGTAGCAAATTTAGACCAATTTAAAAACGTATTCAGTAGGTGTTACCGAAACTAGGGTTAAAATCGCCAAAAACTGAAGTAAAGTCGAAAATTTCGTGTTTTTCTCGGAACCTCGAGGACTCAAACTTGGATTATTCATTGGACCAACATCACAATCAAGCTAGCAAAAAAATCAAAACTACCGGATTTGACGCACGGTAGGTACACCCCCTTTCAGACGACAAAGTTACTGGGTTACCTACCGGAAGAAAATAAATGAATAAACTAAATATTAAATGAATACTATACATATTAGGGTGGTCCTTATTATTTAAACTTTTAAATATTCAATGTTTCACCCTCTCCCCCTACCTATCTAGTTCTAGTCCAGTAAAAAATGATTTATGCAAAATTTCAGCACAATTGGATCATTCTACAAGGCGATCCTCAAATGCCCCAGTTTTAATTTTTTTTTATCCAATAGTATAATTTTTATTGAACGTCACTGTGATAACAAAGACCTTAATGATCAACTAACGTAACTCTACCGTGAAACACAGTAAATAGGAATAGTTAGCAATGAAAAGGACAATAAAATCGAAAAAAAGGAAGATAAGTGTAATGTAGACCGAACGTTGGACTCTTCCACTTTTCCGTCTCGAGCAACACCAAAACATTTTTTCCAGTTCCTTCTTGGACAATATTCCACTGAGCTTTTTTCAGCTGATTACATCTGTTTTAAGTAAATTTTTAAGACCCCCAACAATGGAGTCAATAGCGCAGGGAAAAAATTACTCTGTTAGGTATCCCTGATAAGGGCTCCATTTTCAGTTGAATCGTGGGGAGTGTTGTCCGTTTAATCCCGATGAGACAGTGTTTACACTGTACAAAAAATTATGATAACTACATGTACACATACAAGTAGAGTGGACAAATTTAGAAAAACTTCAAAATAATAACGTTAGTGTCAAGCAGTGGAGAGACGAGGTACAAGTGGGAGAAAGCACGAATTGGAATAAAGGGAAGAGTTAATTCGTTGTGCGAATAGCAAAACCTCAGTCGTCCACAAGATCTATTCCTGGGGTTCGTATAGGATTTTATCACCTACCATTTGCTGAATTAAAGTGGAAAGGTACCTAGGATAAAATTAGCACAATTCGAAATGAAAATTACAAACAGAAATATCTTTTAAATCGATTCAATTAAATAAATAAATTAATTTAATAAAATTTAGCTCCTAGACGGTACATAATTTTAAATTTTAAAAAATTAAATTTCAATATTTTTACCTCCTACAATCTTCGATGCTGTCGGATCAATAGTAGCCCTGTACGCATGCGCAAACTATAGTTCCTTATAACGTCGATTTCTCATCATGTTGATTCGATTTCGTTCAAACTTGGTAGGTAGTTGGGTATAGTGTGTTCTATTAGAATGCTCTATAAATTAAATCGTTAATGGTGGATTAATAACTATTGCGCATGCGCAAAACTAATATCGATCGACAAAGGCAAAAAAACTCCGAGTCTAAGGGGATGATTTTTATGCAATTTTTAGGGATTGTGCGGGGGTGGCTTCTAGACTGTCCCGTATAACTTGCATTGCCGTCACATAAATTTATATTAGTTTGCGCGCATGCGCAAACGTTAATTTTAACTACCATCTATTTCTGATCATATATGGGTCCATTTCGTTCAGAATGGGAGTAGACGGGTATAATGTTCTACGGAAATTCCCTATGAATTATATCGCGATTGGTGGACTGTAATAGTCCAGGAGCCAAGGCCGAAAATAGGTAGTAATTAGAAGAGAAGTTTTGAGTGAGAAAATCTTTGTGTCATCTCAAAATTGGTGGAATACAAAATGGCGGCCACATAAAGAAGGCTTCATTTGCATTTCAAAGTTTTTTCTCTAATAATTCCTTAACCGTATATCCTACAAAAATGTTTATACGTAGCAAAGTTGTAAAGCATTAAAAAAAAATCGATACCGAAACTCTCATTTATCCCAAAACAAGAGAATTATAAACAATTGAAATCTGGTTAATTTTCTGTGTTAAAAAATCCCCCCCCCCCCCCCCCCCCCCCCCCCCCCGTGTCAAGTCTTTGCCCTTCAAAATCACCTGGTGGCGTTAATATTGGTCTGATTAAAGTCTGCCAAGGCTCATTCTACTCGATATTAAATACTTTCCAAAGTTCGTACTGAGCATATTATAGCTGAGACCTTTCCCCATTGACTTATAGCCGAACTTGTGAATTTTATGCCATTTTACACATTGAGTTCGCAAAAACGCTTTTACTTTGTACTTTTAATGGGAAACGGTCTCAGTAAAAACTCGCTCGATACGAACTTTTGAAAGTATTTAACCCTGAATCAAATGAGGTTTGGCAGACCTCAATCAGACCAATATTGAGGTCGCTGGGGATTTTTGAAGAGCAAAAGTCTAGGCGTTTTTAAGAGATCTATTCTCTAGAGCTAGATGAAAACCGATATTGCCAACCTGCTTTGACTCAATCAGCATAGATTAGTAACTTACGACCTTGGTAGGTACCTAACCAAGTTTGATAACCCGATTTTTAGGTATCCTACTGAGAAGTAGAGATTTGTAAGTACATATTTTACTTCTTCTCTGATGGGATTTCCATGGTTTTCTATCACGACCCTTCCATCAACTAGAATACTCCTACATATGAATTTCTCGGAATGCAGATATGATATCCTCTAGCACCAGAAGATCTGCAGTTTAGGCCAGCATAAGAGTAAAAAGATTTTTCTGTTGAATTTCAAAGAGATTTTCAAGCGTAGTAGTATTTACTCCCTCACTTTAAGGTACGACGAGTATACTCAAAATTAATTTCAATTCTTTTATATTTCAGTGTTAGAACTTCCAAAATTAATCGCGATAACAATTAAATAAGGAACCGCTTTTGAAATTGTTCAGGTTTTGACTCCATACCCTAGGGAGCCACTTTTCTGTTGATTTTCTGCTACTTGTATGCCCTTGGATATATATATAATATAAGGTGGTTATTGGTAACAAAGTTTTATCATTTTCTGCAATAAAATTCTGAGTGGACCCGAGTCCTGCTATAAGTACATAATCATTGTTATATAAGCGTTACAAACATGTTCCAAGGCTTTTGAATGTGAGCCGTAGGCTCCAAGCAGTAACAACCGGGGGTTCTTGCTCCCCTGCCGAAGGGCCTTTTTTAAAATTATATACAAAGGAGGCATTTCAAACTTTAATTCGTCATTAACTACTATTGATTATTCAAAAAACAAGCATAAATAATTGGCGGGTTAGCCTGAAGATGGTCCCCTATTAGTTTCATCGTTTCCAAATCATGCGCTAACGTCACAAGCACAAGCCGACCAGCTCAAATTTGGAGGAAAGTTCGGAGAATTCCAACACGACTGTATCGGTAGTAGCTGTGAAATCTTCGTAACAACTTATTTTTTAGAGTTTTCATTCAATTTTGATGAAATTTTCGGAGAATATTCGGTGTAGGCTGTAGTTATTCCCAGTGCTCTCAAATCAATAGTTTACTCTGCGCATGCGCAAACGAAATTCCATCTTGTAGCTGGACCGATTTGACGATGGGACATATTGATTTAGTACTTCCTCCAACCATATGATTGATCTATAATACTTTCATGATGCGGGTAAGAGGAAATTGTGTACCACACCCAGCTTGGCAGACGTTTATTAGCTTCTAATTTTTGCTGGAGCTTCTTTTCAATAATAACCACAACTTCGGGCTTCGTTTTCTTCATTTTTATTTCTGGAGGGGCCCGCCTCTATATTCACACAATTCAAATGGCTACATGATTGGACTGGATAGAAAAGAAAAAACTTCATATTGTAATACTTTTTTTTTTTTTTTTTTTTTTTTTTAATGCAGCTGAAGTGACCATTAACATAATCATAGGTGTCACTGAAGAAACTGCACTGAAGAAAATAACCAACACAATTAAAGAGGAGAAAACTGGAATATATATCCTAGCTGAAGGTAACGAGCAGTCATATGAAATACATAAATCACTGTCAGTGACAATGGGTCACTGAAGAAACTGCACTGAAGAAAATAACCAACACAATTAAAGAGGAGAAAACTGGAATATATATCCTAGCTGGCTAACAAACCAACACAATCATCTGGTAACGAGCAGTCATATGATCCAATACATAAATAACTGTCAGTGACAATGGTTCTGGATGGGAAGTTCGGAATCGAAGGAAACTTGACGCGGAAAGGTATAATCCGCGATTTTGCACCTGAGGGCAGTCAAGCGTATTGGAAGAGGTGAAATGTTTGTGTCCACAATGTTCAAATACTGAAGTTTCTCTAGATTTCGCCAAAGTAAATGTTGTATCCAGAATTAGAACGATGTAAGCATACGTGGACAACAAAATGGACTGCAAACTGAATGACCCATATATATCAGATCTGCTAAGTACATAAACTTGGGAGCCATGGGAAAGCCAGGATAGTTTAGTTCGCAGTGGGAACTTGTACTCAGTGACTGTTGTTCGTAACTTAATACAGCGGTACTTATCCTTTGAGGCCCTCTTGTCCAAACCCGGCTGGACCAGCAAAAATCTAGCAAATCAAAAGATTATATTTAAGTGTCAGCACGACCCGACACTGCGGATCCCCTGTTGTGTAACCCCAGTGCCTCTAATAGTTGTAACAGCCTAATTCACTTGAAGCAAAATGTCAATTGACACTGTAATAACGGGAAAGAAAAGCCATACCATTGTAGGGGACCGGGAGTGAATCGCCAGTTTTTATGGAACAACTGGGAAACGACAATCTTTTAACCTTTCAACTTGGATATTTTTAAACATTCCACCCCAAACCTTTCAATTTGTATATTTTTGGAAATTTGTCCAAACTTACAAAATTGATTCTTGTAGCGGAGTAGGGAAATCACACCCCACATGGAACTTCGTTTTCCTCCCATACCAGAACCTGGGCCAGGCAATTTTTATGATGGAGTGATGTTACGGGCGTTACTCTGCAGAGAGGAGTTGATGACACAGCGCGAACTGATTTTTTGGTCACCGCCGTTAGGAAAAATATTTATTTACGAGCAACAGGGATAGTCGCACGCCATTCGAGTCCAAGACTGCTAATTAATACCCACTCTTCCTAAGTTTGCGGTGGTTATTCTATACAACTGATATACTCATGTGTGTGTTATACCTAAACAACATAATGTAACACAGATTCATCCTACCTACTACTTGGATAACGTTTCAGTAGAATCGATTCATGAAGAGGAATAAACTCATCCTTGACACCTCGTATCTAGCTTGAAGTAACTACAGGAAAACCGAATTAAAGAACTAATAAAACAAAAATTAATAACAAAATGAACATAATTCTATAGTAGGAGAAACTCGAACATGGGTAAATCACAGGTCCAATGTCCCACAGATAAAAGCAATGATGAAGAGAAGAAACTTAAGAAACATTAGGGAAACCAACGTATATTAAATGCTTGCATACGAGTCTGCAACACATTGGGACATTTTCATGTGTGTTTTCTTATTATTTTCTTATCATTAGGGAAAAAACTGGATTCTACAGCGACTCAGCTGATCTGTAATCGGTCAGTTGTGTTCAGAAGTCCCTCAAGGGGCTACATACCAAATCTCAGAATCGTTGGATCATTAGGGTAAAAACTGGATTCTAGAGCCACTCAGCTGATCTGAGATCGGTCAGTTGCGTTCAGAAGTCCATCAAGGGGCTACATACCAAATCTCAGAATCGTGGGATCATTAGGGAAGAAACTGGATTCTAGAGCCACTCAGCTGATCTGGGATCGGTCAGTTGTGTTCAGAAGTCCCTTAAGGGGCTACATACCAAATCTCAGAATCGTGGGATCATTAGGGAAAAAACTGGATTCTAGAGCCACTCAGCTGATCTGGGATCGGTCAGTTGTGTTCAGACAGAAGTCCCTCAAGGGCCCACATACCAAATCTCAGAATCGTGGGATCATTAGGGGAAAAACTGGATTCTAGAGCCACTCAGCTGATCTGGGATCGGTCAGTTGTGTTCAGAAGTCCCTCAAGGGCCCACATACCAAATCTCAGAATCGTGGGATCATTAGGGAAAAAACTGGATTCTAGAGCCACTCAGCTGATCTGGGATCGGTTAGTTGTGTTCAGAAGTCCCTCAAGGGCCCACATACCAAATCTCAGAATCGTGGGATCATTAGGGAAAAAACTGGATTCTAGAGCCACTCAGCTGATCTTGGATCGGTCAGTTGTGTTCAGAAGTCCCTCAAGGGGCTACATACCAAATCTCAGAATCGTGGGATCATTAGGGAAAAAACTGGATTCTAGAGCCACTCAGCTGATCTGCAATCGGTCAGTTGTGTTCAGAAGTCCCTCAAGGGCCCACATACCAAATCTCAGAATCGTGGAATCATTAGGTAAAAACGTCATTTCTGATGGTCATAATCATCGTTGTGGCCACTTGGGACAATTTTCGTGAGCAATTATTTTCCGTGACGTTTTTTTAGTTTATGTGCCAAAGCAAAGACATGAAAATGTCAAAAGTAGAAAAAACCTACCTACCAATTGAAGCATGTACCATATTGATTCAAATTCTACGTCTGTAACCCACCTACTTGGACAAGTCGCTGGCTTGTTCTGTTCACTAATTTTCTCACTAGAAACCACCCAACAAAACTATTTCCTTTCAAATGTTCACTTGATGCTGAAATACGAAATGAACAGCCCGACAGGGTCGCCCTAGTGAAAATTAATATCTGGACAGCAGGGCGTCGCGTCGTTTCACTCATCTTTCTTCGCACATGATGGAAAATCCAATTTGCGAACGTATAATCTGCTGATATGCATGAAACATGTTATTTCTGCAGACATATTTCCACATCACAGATGAGGGAAAATGCTAGATATATTCCCAAAACATGATAAGACCTATCAGTCTCCCATGGTTATTATTTATATGCTTAACAGGAAGATCTGACCGAGAGCTTTCCGAAATGCTAGGTATCTGACCAGTAAAACGGCTCTTGAAATTCATTTGCCATATATGACGTCACAGCTCCCGTCCGCCAGGGGGAAACCCTCAGCTCCCTTGCCCTACTACGTCACGCCAAATCTTCCTACTCAGTTACTGGCCTAACTAAACTTGTATTTAGAGCTGAAAATTGCTACTAAGAGATTTTCAGGTGTGGAGAATCCGAATCTGAGGTCAAAAGTGTGAAAATCTAGCAGATGAAAGTTCCCCATTGGCCTAACCGTAAATAGGTACCTAGGTAGGTACAGTTCACCTACCAAACAATATAATACTGAATTACGAACACATTATGAACGGATTGTATGAATATCATATGCATAGTAGTACTCTATTGTGCATGGAATAAGTTTCTTATAAACTATGAGAATGTCTGGAATATGAACCTAATGGGAACATGTACGTAGCAGGCACTCTATTGGCTACTTTCATATGGAAACTACTATTTTATGGCCTTATAGGAAATTACAATACTTAAGACTGCTAAAATATCAACGGGGAAACACCCCCCTCCATTCCATAAAAGCAAACTGAGGGTCTGGGATCAATACAGAACAGCAGCGCAGAAAAAAGGCAGTGAAAATCCATAACAAACCAAATCTTCCCTCAAGTTATTTACATGAAACCTTCGTATTGAGGAGATTACAAATAACTGAAATACAAAGGATAAGAGAAATTGAACTCAATGATAATGAATTGTGAACATGAAAACAGGAAATCCTGTCTACGTAGACTCGTCTGGGTAATTTTAAGAGGCAGCCATATTTGAATCGCGAAGGTGTATGCCAATGCCAGTAGGGAAGAAACATTACTTATCAACACTACTTCAAAGATTTAGCCCTATTGCATTATCAGCTAATATTTCGGTGCGCTGACTATTTAGAAAACACATCAATAAGTGAGCTATAAAAGTTTGCCGTAAAGGAAGAGAAAATCATAAAGGAAAATTAAAAACGGGGCCTACAAGAATCAATCTCAGCAGAGGTCACAACTGCGTTGAGGGGGCCTACTTTAAAACCTGAGTTGAGTACATTTTACAATAAAATCCAACAAATCGTGATACTTACACTTATCTTTGACATCCACAGAGAAATTTCACTGGTTGCACAATCAACCAAAGAGACTGGTTTAGAGAAAACGAACGAAAAATAAATTACACAACACTTCACCGATCACGCTTTCACGCTCAACTGAAAAGAAAATGGCGTCGACGCAGGTTCAGCACACTTGTAGAAACAAATACTGTTAGTTTAGGGTGAAAAGTTTAGTGGGAGAACATTTTTTCAGACTATCGTAGGAAAATACCATAGTTTAATATCAGGCAAACTGATTTACTGACGATTGATTATAAATTTTGTTTATCGTACTTCCATTATTTTGTTGATTATTATAGTTTGTCTACCTAAAATCTTTGTTCACAATCATACATGGATCTCCTCTTCTAGTCCATGACATCAACAGAAGGGTGATGGGAAGGATTGCATCAGGAACCTAGGAGGTTCCCCTCCTGGGTTCATGAATTGCATGCATTCTCAGCTTGAGGGAATGCAATATTTTTCTCTCAATTTGTTCAAGCTTTTTTTTTTTTTTTTTTTTTTTTTTTTTTTTTTTTTTTTTTTTAAGGGTAAAAGCAACACAAAATTGTAACCGTTATCCACCGCGCGATTTTTTCTGAAGATAGGTAGGCACCTATCTAGGTAATTCCAGAAAAAAGCACACTAACTTCTCCATAGTTCATCAGCTCTCAATCCAAGAACGGAAAGAGGTACTGCAATTCTGGTTTCACCATCGTGTTTCAGTAATGAAAATTCTTTAAAATGCGGTATCACTCGGCGAAAATTGAAAAAGAAAAATATTGTTTCCAAAGTAGGTACAAATCTAACGGGTTCTCCCTTCTCTGAGTACCTAGTCGAAAAACTTTAAGATTTTTTTTCTTTATAATTTTCACTTACCTATTTAAAACTTAGTGTCAGGCCTTTAAAAAAAAAACGCTCTCTCCGAATTTCATTTTGATATTTGATATAGTCCTTATCGCCGAGCTTTTAGTTTATATATAAAACCATCATCAGGGCTCAAGAATCTTGAAGAAGAGATCTTGAGAAGAGTTTAGTTTAGCTATAGGTACGTATGCTTGCCAGCAGTGTTTTTTTTTTTTTTTCAATTTTAGCCTTTAGTTTTTGTTTTTGAGTCCTATTCATGTGCCAAACCGTTGTCAGCCTCAACTGCAACCAGTTCTTGTTTTTGTTATGACTTATAACTCACAATCCATTACCGTGTCCTATATATTTTGACACCATAGAAGATTCTTGAGCCCTGATGATGGTTTTATATAAACCGAAAGCTCGGCGATAAAGACTTTTATTCCTTTTAGACCCTTATCCTGATAATTTGACAACAAACAGTTGTAAATTGGGTTCAGGAGAATCGAGTGTACTTACTTCTTCTAGTACTAGGTACCTATTCTACGTACCGTTCCCCCATATCCTCAATTCCTTTAAAGTTTAGTCGCCCCGATCACAGATTTGTTCGGTTTGGAGGAACGGTATGGAGGTTTGTTAGAAGTGCGTACCTACCTGTGCGGCTTAATGCATAGGTACCTACATTTTTTGTATTCCTGTCCTGTCATAAGTTGTTAGTAGGTGAGGAGGGTGCTTGGTGCCATTAGCCTCATTAAGGGCGGAATTCATAGTCCTGGCCAGAGTAAAGATTTTTCTCCGTGGTCCGCCCTAAGTGTCCCCGTTTTGCAAAAACAAAAGAAGGGAAAACGGATTCACAAAACTCAGAGAAAAACATGAGCGTTAACTGCATAGCAGGGTGTTAGCGGTCTTTTATGTTATATCCCCGCATTTACAAACTATTTTCTATAAAATGGGGATTGATTGGATTGATGATCCCCAACCATTTTTACGTCCACTGTGGTAAAATAGATCAGAATACTGTAAAAACGGAAGTTAGTGAAAAACGTTGTCTATTTCCACGAAAAATAAAGAGTTACACTGTTAAATCGATTTCGACGGTTAGGCCATCATCAGTAACAAACAATAACTGAAGATACATTAGAAAGGACACAGCTTTTATAGTAACAGGTGAAGGGAGATTGAGTCCCATTGGTCAAGAGAAAGGAAAGGGGCAAGAGGTACAACCAATGAAGTGCGAACAAGGTGACGGGGGATTATAGCTAATTAGATGAAGTGAAAGGGGGAAATAACTGAATATGGTTTCAACAGTGTCAAGGGATAATTCCAAGCTTTATAAAAATGGACCTATTAGTGGTGAAATATATTGAGATATATCCTCATTTAAACATTTACCAGATCTGTCACTTTTGATAATTTCGAATTTTTCAAGTACATTCAACATACCTCCCTTCGGACAAAAATGAAGAAATTCTACAAACTGTCTATCTGTCAAATCAAAATTGTAACTATGATTGGATTCCTTAAGATGTTTTGCAAATGTAGACTTACCCTTATTTTCCCTGAAATCCTCCTGATGCTCGTCTATTCTTTCCCTGAATTTCCTACCAGTTTGACCGCAATATTCGTAGCCACAAGAACATTTTAGTTTATAAACCCCACTTTTATCCTGAACATTGATTTTGTCCTTAACGGATCCTAGTAATGCTTTAAGACTATTTTTAGTTCTAAAACCTACTTTGTAACCTCTCGATGATAGAATTTTGCCGATTTTATCCGAAATTTTCCCATAATAAGGTATACTTATCCATTGCTTTTCTTCTAAATTTACATCTTCCCTAGCCAGATTGGAAACTTTTTCCCTACTCTTTTTCCTAAGAACATTATCCCATATGGTATCAACGAGATCTCCTCCATATCCGTTACTAGCCGCTATGCTTTTGATAATGGATTTTTCTTTTGATAAATTTTGTTCACTCATTGGAATAGACAGTGCTCGGTTAATCATACTATGGAAGGCTGCATGCTTATGGACTAAAGGGTGATTTGAAGTACTATGGATGGTTATATCGCTATATGTATCTTTTCTATAAATTGAAAAATCATGCTTTTCGTTTACCAAAGAAATGGATAGATCTAAAAAATTGAGTTTATTTCCGCCGAATTCGAGGGTAAATTTGATAAAGGGATCTAATTTATTGATTTTTTCGTGAAAAGAATTTAGTTGTCTTTCTGTGCCCTTCCATAGAATGACGATATCATCGACATATCTATACCAATAGAGAAGATCATTTGTGCTACAAGTTGTAAATATTTGTTGCTCAAGATAATCCATGTAAATATCTGCAAGCAGAGGAGATAACGGAGAACCCATAGCAACCCCTGGCTGTGTATAACATTTCCCCTCAAATAAAAAATAATTTTGATCCATACAAATAGACATCAAATTAAACAATTCGTCCTTTTCGAAAATATTAAGTTTAGAGGCGTGAATCAGCCTGCACACCACATCTTTGCATCTAGTTACATCGATATTGGTGAACAGACTAACCACGTCAAAAGATGCAAGTTTAGCATTTGGAGGCATCCGAATGTCCTTAATTTTAGAGACCAAATCATAGGAATTTAGTACAGTATGTTGAGGTCGAAAGTTGATTTATTTAAATTATCAAAAGTGACAGATCTGGTAAATGTTTAAATGAGGATATACCTCAATATATTTCACCACTAATAGGTCCATTTTTATA
The DNA here is from genome assembly GCA_030762985.1 of Adelphocoris suturalis. Classification (NCBI taxonomy): domain Eukaryota; kingdom Metazoa; phylum Arthropoda; class Insecta; order Hemiptera; family Miridae; genus Adelphocoris; species Adelphocoris suturalis. Next base: position 76,339,380 of record CM061044.1, read on the forward strand.
AAGCTTGGAATTATCCCTTCACAATGTTGAAACCATATTCAGTTATTTCCCCCTTTCACTTCATCTAATTAGCTATAATCCCCCGTCACCTTGTTCGCACTTCATTGGTTGTACCTCTTGCCCCTTTCCTTTCTCTTGACCAATGGGACTCAATCTCCCTTCACCTGTTACTATAAAAGCTGTGTCCTTTCTAATGTATCTTCAGTTATTGTTTGTTACAGATGATGGCCTAACCGTCGAAATCGATTTAACAGTGTAACTCTTTATTTTTCGTGGAAATAGACAACGTTTTTCACTAACTTCCGTTTTTAAATGGGTTTCCACAACTTCGTCGCGAGTGATTTAGTTCGTATCAGAATACTGTGTATAGTTTGGTGGTATGGATGCTTGCAAGCTCGCATCAAAATACATCAAAAATACATAACATCAAGTAGTCAATCCCTTAGTAAAAATACAGATTAGTTGGACATACAGGTCAGAATGAATGAATAGTAGAGAATTAATGGAAATAAGCGGAGAGATAACAGAAAAGTCCCAAAGGGAAAACGGGTTTACAAAACTCAGGGAAAAACATGAGCGTTAACTGCATAGCAGTGTTGAGCAACCCTCATGACTTCGAAAAATTACCCCAACGAAAGATGATGAATTACTGACCGATTTTCTGAGGGTTGAGGTAAGTAGGTAGAATAGAAGGGGATTGTGAGAGCGCATCCAAAGTTCAAAATGAGTTCCAACTTAGCGTGGGATACCTAACACCTCACTGCGCGGTTCCTGGGTTAAGGATGGTTTTCCTCAGCTTTCTTGAGGATAGCAAAAAATAAAAATAAAGTACCTAGTCTAGATGAAACTTACTTTGGTTGAAGTCAATCTTCCTTCTCTTCCAAGCTCTCAAGTTTTCTTGTGCTTTTTCCGTAAGTAGGTATCTAGTCACTATTCATTTTATTCATCTATTAGTCATATACCTATTATTACACAAACTATTCATTAGACAAATGACACAAATGTCTTTCGATTGATCACTTTAGTAACCACAGGCAACAATGAGTAGCAAAATCATATGATCAAACATTACTTATTCATTCAAAATATGATTTAATTGAAATGAAACACGTTAGTAGGTACCAATACCACCTACCTACCTCTATAACTTACCTAGGTAGTTACGAATAAAATTTACATACCCCCCCCCCCCCCCCCCGCTCCTTACAAATTTGTTGATTACGTTTAGAGATTCGTAGATTCCAAAAATCGAAAAAATGAATAAATAATGAATAAACCAATCCGTCTGCCGTACGATGTCCGAAGCTATTAACTCCGAAATTACTGAACCGAACTTCATGAAATCGTACATCGGCCAGGGATGAGCCAGTAACATTGGAACCACTCAACCCTAAAGGAGAGAAAATTAAGGGTTCTAGGATTAAAATATTCAAAATCTTACATATATGTCTCAACAACTCTCTTAATAGAAGGGTTTTTGCTTCCTCACTACGGAAGGTGGTGAAGCTTTCTGTTCGTGATTGAAGTCGAACAAATTGTTGTCCTCCAAAATCAAAATTTCAACTTGTTTTTCTCGTTTCAGGGCTTGCTGATCAATTTAGGTTCCGTGTCAGATGTTTGTCTGGGGTGTATCCTTGTCACGCCCAAAACTATACCAAATTTCAGTCCGATTCCGAAGAAATTGACAGGGATTGTCCTAAACGGTCCCCTATAATTTTCAATGCCATCGAACCTGTGCGCATTCGCAAACGTCAATTTCTTATAACGTCGATCAATCATCATCTGTTGGTCCGATTTCGTTCAAACTCAGTAGGTAAGTGGGTATGTACCTACATCCTAGAAAAATGCCCTGTGAATTATATCGATATTGGTAAAGAAATAACCATGGTGCATGCGCGAAACTAGTATCGATTGATACAGGCAAGACTCGGAGTCTACTGGAACGATTTTGATGAAATTTTCAAAGATTGTGCGGGATATCTTGTCGACAGTCCCTTATAACTTCCATTGCCGTCACATAAACAGCAGTTTGTGCGTTAATTTATTATTTCGTCGATTTCTTATCATCCGAAATTTTCAAGGTTGTGCGGTTTAGCTCCTAGACGTTTCCCTAAAAATTTCATTACCTTTAGAATAATAGTAGTCTATGCGCAAGCGCAAACGTTAATATCTTGTAACGTCGACTTACCAATGATTTGGATTCTTGGTTCTTCAACTAATTCTATTCGTCCATGTAACAATATGTGCGGAAGCTATACTGCCCACCCAGCTTGGCAGACTTTTTTTTCTTGAGATGATTCAGTGGCTCTTGGGTGGTTTTTCATCTCCTCGACAGCAATGTATAAAACAAATGTCTTTCATCTTCATTTTTTGTTGAAATATTAATCTTCAATTTGCTTTGCTTTCAGCAACATCACTCACTACTTCCTGTAGCTTTTTACGTTTAAAACCACTTTTAGCGAATTTTTGTAGAAATTAAGCTATTGCTATGGCTCGGAAAATTTTAAAATAACATTTTTTGAAAAATGTCTTCATTGAAATCCGTTTTGAGGCATTCTGAAACGAATCCTAGACTTTAACGCTTTTTCATATACCTACTACATTAATTTGAAAAAAGCAATTACATATATTCAAAATTCCATTCTTGCGCCAAAAAATCAAGCTTTCCAAACGAAAGGATGAGTTTGTTGGCCAGCACTTTTTGAGCACATTAAATTGGCCAAATTTTAAAAAATGTACTAAAAAATCACTAAAAATCGTTAAATTTATATTTTTTGGTAGAATATTGCTGAAATAAAGTTCATTAACTATAAAATAGAACATTCAAGGCACAAAATTATGCTGAAAATTTCACTTAAAATTCATTAAAATTTACTAAAAAATCGATAAAAACTGCAAAAAATGGCTAAAAATTCAAATCCTCTATTTGAATAGGAGATTATTATTTAGAATAGGTTTTTTGCCATAAAATTAATAATTAACAATTTCCTTGCACTCATAAAGCTCAAATTTCAAAACAATTCAACATTATACAATACGATAATTTACGAAAATTCGCTCATACGTTCATGCTGCATGACTTTAGTTTCATGGTTCTTCAAGTGGGAAAATCCGTCCATACTTACTTGTATGTACAGGAAATAAATCACTCATTAGCTTGGTGTAGTAAATATTATTTGAAAACGAAATGCTAATAAATAAAATAAAGTTAGATGTACAATAATACAATTTATCACTTTTTGACTCAACAATGCAACTTACACCTTCTTTATATCACTTTAAATTTAAGGTTTGCACCAAAATCACGTAGACTTTACAAGGATTAAAAAATTAAGGTAAACATGGATATATGATTACCTACTAGCAAAAAATTATATTGCACTCGTGACACAATGCTTTAGAATTATTTGAAATTAGGCACGGAAAACAATATTATGATGTAACGCAAAAATAAAGTAATAGGTACATGACTACATAAATAATTCATCTTTATTTAATTTTAGTTGATGGAAAATCTTGATTGATAATAATTATTGATCTTGCTAGAAAGCATATACCTTGAGTGCATTACTACAACAATTGGAAAGGAAGCTTAGAAAATATGTATTTCCGATGCAAGCAGTTATGTTTGTCGACATGGGGTACGCATATTATTTATTGAAACAATACGCATATTGAACAATACTGAATGCAAATGATCTTGTAAAGAAGGTTGGTTAATTTATTAATAGTGGTGGACCGAACTAGGTAGCGATGCAGGAATAACACAATGAACCATACAACTCCCTCCTCTAGGATGACCTTAAAGATGGCAAAAACCCAGTGAAAAATCACAAAGGTAATATTGTGGTGAGCCGGTAGATCTCAACCATGTTCTGATTGCAAGGAAGGAGGACTTATAACAAAGTGGTAATGACTCAATAAGCGATGAATGTATGTATTGGACATGGGCCTTACCATGCAAAGACGTAAATCATTGATCCTCCCGATTGCATCGGGCTCCCACAATTGAATTGAAGAGATGTATGTGCCAAGACGGCAGGGTTAGCATGAAGTGCAGTGGCAACTCAGCCAGTTCTCGGTGGAAGTGGCACAGGTGGTCCACTTCTGGTGGCAGAACTCTAGATCCATGGGCTGTGGCATAGGAAAGGCTAGAGTTTTTCGATAATCGAGTAGTGAATGCAAATACTGCCTTCTATGCTCTGCTACAATGGACTGGTATCTCCTCGATTGCTGCAACACCTAAGCACACCAAATATTACAGAACAGCAGAAGATCTGAGATGCTTTCACTATTTTAATCTGTTCATGTCTGCCCAAGGAATCTGACTGTTTCCTGAAGCAGTTAGCATCTTGCTCGCTCTCAAGTGGTCAAAACTCCATTCCTAAAGGGGTGCACATACTGTACGATTGCCTACATGCGTCACAAAGTAAGACCAATTCATTAAGCAACATACACTACCAGTCAACTGCCGGCGGGCGGACGTACTGAATGCTTGCCTGAAGATGACACACACTGAGTGGTCAGAGCCTGAAGGCAGAATTTCGGTCCAGAATCGGGAGTGCAGGGAAACCACAACCCCTTCCAGGACGACTTCCACACAGTTTTCCACCCTACTTGAACGGAAACATTGCGGCTCCAAGATAGAGATTCACCAGGAATCAGAAGTGGAAACCTATTTACATCAGGCGATTGGTGCTCAAGGAAGGTTGACAGCAACTTTGAAATTTTTTGCCATCGGCCGAAGTTTCAAATGTCAAGGTGGGACCGATACACTTCAATAAAACCAGAAATGAAAGGTGGTTTGCTGTTCATCTCTACCCATCAATCCAATCGCGCTTTAAGAAAAGAAAGACGAAAATGATCTATCGTAAAACTAATGGAAAATACTGAACTCCTTAGAACTCTGATTATGCTTGCAGGCATCTGTGGGGCGGGTTAGCAGCATGGACCAGGATTGAGGTACGATTCACCATCATCCAGACACTAGGCATGCCGATATGGGGGACAAGGCCAGACTTCAGGCTGGATTTCAGCCTGGCCGAATTTGGGTTGAAGAATGAAAAAGTCAAGAAGAGGAGCGCCACACCAAATTACGTCCATTTCCTCAAACAAAAAATATGAATAAAATAACAAGTTTTGAAAAAATGAATTAATAAGTAATAGTTCGTTGTGAGCCACACAAAATTGAAAATCGCTCGTTGAAATACGGCGGTAGGGCAAAACGTTGGTAGAAAAGCGATTTCTCACACTAAAATCTGATTTTTCCTCTCATTTCGTTCTCACTGAATGAAATTTACAGGTCGCAACTATCAGATAAATAAGCTCTAGCAGATTTTAATTTACGTAAAAATATTTTAAAAATTGTATTTCCGGATTATTCTTTTTGTAAATGGTAGGTATTTAAATACCTATAACGTCAATAGCTTCTTTTTCCACGGAAATTTGCTAAGAAGCAAATATCTTTTTTCGATCACGGTAGTTCTGCTACAAAGTAAGAAACAGTCCTCATAAGTCCTCAAGAAACAGCCAGTAAAGAGAAAAGTTTCGCATTTTTGAAGTAAGCAGGTTCAAGATTATTACAGTGCGATAACAAAATTGAAGAAGCGAATCTTTTGAAATAAATGTCTGTAAAATCTGTTTGGGGGCCCCGTTTGATCACCCTAAACTTCACCATATTTTTGAAAACTTGCCGAATAAAGCTTAAATAGTAAATACTAAATAAAAATAGTAAATTTCTTACTAGGTAATTGTTAACTTTGGCTAAATATGGAATACTAGTATATATTTAACATGGTAAATGTGACATTTAAAACTATTTGGCGTTTAAAAATGAGCTCAAAAGCAATAAACGTGGAAGTCAACAATAATAGAAACATCCAAGAAGTCTGACTAAAATTTCATGAAAATTTATGAAGTTAAGTGTCCAGTAAAATTTATTAAAAAAGAAAGAAAATAGCTAAAATTAAGAGCCGTGCGATTTTCCTATCGCATCGTATTTTTCTTTCATTCGGCGCGCTATAAAAATATGAAGTAAACAAGTGTTGGTTTTCGACAACTTTTGATGTCATCTGCTTCACTGTGTGACGAACGTGTAGACGCGCAATGACCTAGAAAAATTTGGCAACGGCTATGGCCGTTTTTTTCACAGAAGATCAAATGTGACCGGCATGGGTCAGGATGATGAAATCTGGGTTAAGTAGTAGTTGAATAATAAATTAGGTTGACCACTACCTATGCCAATCAACTCCATTCACCAATCAAGCTGTATTACAATACCATTTGTCATATATACATATAATAATTTAATGCAAGGTAAATAAATATAGAAAAAATCGGAAAACTTCAACAAAAAATAAAACAAACCCCTAGATAACAGCCTCGAGTGCAGAGGTGGTGACTGATTAGCTTGCTCTCATATGCTCTTTTCAAGAGATAGGTACTAATTAATTTAATTGGTTCAAGGACCCTATCAACTTGTTCAAATTATTGTTCGTTAAGGATACACCTGATAACATACCCACGAATGTTGAGATAGAAAAAGTATTTTGGTTGAGAAAAACTTGGGATAAATGTAGTAGAAAGCCATTGTTCGAACAAAACAATTTTTGTGTAGATGATTAGTTTGATAATGTACTACCTATGGACCAAGAGAAATATACGGTAGGAACTTTTATAAAGCAATAACACTGTATTAATAATTATCATTCACCAAGCTATTTTGTGTATAATATAATATGAAGCTTAATTATTTTATACGCACAAATCAAATTTGTGACCTGCACAGTTATATTGAGGTGTAGAGATATGAACCAACACAAAATTGATTATAATAATATATGTGTGAACTCGAATTTCCAAAAATATAATTTGGCATTAGAGGTTTCAAAGAGAGCAAGCTTTTCATAATTTGTATTAAAGGTCGCGATTTTAAAGCCAATCCATTGCAAACCATTTTTACTCACTATGTCGCTTGGTATGCACCGAGAAGGTATCGTGGTGAGTCACTTTTACCCCAGCTCAGTAGATGGAGCATTTGTACGAGTGAACCTTGAGTAGTGGTGTTAACTTAATGATCTCAGTGAATTTATACAGAGGACCAGTTTCACCGAGCTGAGCTAATGTCCCGTCAACTCAACCAAACAGTAACGGGAGACTGGCCATTAAGAGCGGCGTTAAAGAATTATCTTTCACCACGTTAGTTCAGACGTCAAAGTAACCACCCCCGGGGCTGGTTATGGTTTGGTCAAGTTAACGAAGAAACGTTTCATTTTGTCCATCAATCATGGAATATGTGTCCATGTAGGAGAGAAGCTTCCCAGAGCTTGGAATCATAACCTAAACAACTTCAACAGTGTCATCTTATCGAATTATTATAGCGATTAGGATTTGATATTTTTCTAAGTTGAAACACTTTTAAATCATGGGTCACACAGGACCTCAACATTCTCTGGAGCAGAGAAACAGCTAAATAGAGACAAACCAGGATGCTTGTTACGTCTTCCAATCCCAAACGAGCATATTGGCTTCTAAGCAAAAGTAGAAATTCAATTAGAACTATGAATGGATCCTTACCGGACATTATGATTTCCACAGGATGATAAATATTATAGATAACAACATCTCACGTAAGAGCCCTTGCGGACTCGAGGAGGATTCCGCAGAGCACTTTCTTTGCAGATGCGACCGGTACTGGAGATCCAGAACGGAGGCATTTGGACATCATACAATTGAACGCACTTCCCTCGGAGATATTGAGTGGAAAAGAATAAAAAAAATTTGCTGATTTAAGCAAAAGATTTGCTTTTGACGACTCCAACTCGGGGTAACCGGTGGAATCCGCTTTTAAATTAAAGGGGCCTCTGTGAAAGAGTATAAGCCGATTATGGTGCCTGAAACTCTTTTCCAATGGAAACCCCGAGCAGTGAGTGAGAAGTTAAAACAATTAAATTTAAAAGAATTGCATTAATTTTGAATAAACCTCTAAATGAGAGAGAGTAAAAACCACTAGATACCTACGCTTGAAAATCTTTTTCAACGAGGAACCTGTGAAGTAAAGTGCAACGGAAATATCTTTCTAATATTTTGGAGGCCCAAACAGGAGATCTTTCGGTACTGGAGGGTATCATAACTACATTCTAAGAAATTAATATGTAGGAGGATACTAGTTGATGGAAGGATTGTGACAGAAAACCAAGAAAATCTCATCAGATAAGAAGTAAATACATACAAATCTCTACTCCTCAATAGGAAATCTATAAATCGGGTTATCAAACTTGGTTAGGTACTTGGTTGGTAGTATTACCAATCTAGCTGGATGAGTCAAAGCACTTTGGCAACATCGGTTTTCATCTAGCTCTTGAGAATAATTATTTTCCATATGACTCGAGGTCGTTCTCATTTGAATAACATTCAAAACGAGCAAGCAGTGATCTCTGATTTCTTGTCTACTTTTCAACTAACGTACTGCTGGCGTTTCATACTTCTTTGATATTAATGCGAAACGATCCTGTCTGCGGGAAATTTGAAATGATGCGTCTTACTGAAAACAATCCCACCTACAAGCTCGTCAATGGGGGAAGAGGTTTTGTGAGTGAACATTCTTTTTGTGGCCGTTCTTAAAACATGTTGAACTGAAATGTTTAAAATCATTTAAGATTATTATATTGCTAGTAATTAAAATGTGGAAATTGAAGGCTCCACACACTGACAACGTAATGATAATCATCCGTTAACCTATTAATTCCTCGAGGATTGGGTAATTAGTTAATCAGCTTTGGTAACCAGATCATTAAGTTTTGACGGACGAGTTAACCCATGATGGGTGTTGGTGGTGAAATTGACCCTAAGGCCAACCAAGTTGACGACAAATGTGGACATAATAGAATTTTTAGACCGAGGTTAAACAAAAAAGTGCTCCAATTCGGGTGAGCAGTATAGCAATCTCACTTATCGAAACATGGTCAGATATGTAAGCCAGATGATTCATGTTTTGCGTACACCCTAACGTCAGAATGGGGCAGGCCAGCTCTGTGGGACACGAGTAGCGTGGAGTACAGCAATCGCAATCACAGGAAAGAGTGCGAAGTTTGCATTGTTTTCATGGAAGAAGGAATGACAGCAAGCACATTAGAAGTACTTTTTTACCACCCATTGCACTAATAAGTATTTCGCACTTGAAAATGATACATATCAATAATGATGGACACTATCAGTGAACAATACGAAGTAGATTAGTAGTTGAGCTTAGTAGAAACTGGCTGAACGCGTGGTGAAACCGCTGCGTCGGTCATCTGCGAAAAAAAGAGTAATTAAACTCTTCGGTATAACAACTTCGTGTGTCATCGCCCTTATGTTCTTCGAGATACAAATTGGTTGACTGAAACGGAGTGAGCAACACAATATATTTTCAATCCCTAAAAATTGAAATACGTTGATGAAGAAAATAATGATTTCAAGCTACGTATGGTCACTTTTTGATCTACAAAGTGATTAATAACACCATGGCTCCGAAAAATATGACGACACGCAGGACAAAGGGCTTGAGAAATTTTAATGATTTTGAAAGCTGTTCAAAATTACCAGTAAAAAAAAAAGTACCTACTCATCTTCACCAACCCGAACCAAGGAAAATGGCAAACAACCAATGCCAATAGTAATAAAAATAAGAAAAAAAGATACAACAGAAAACTACACGTTTGTTTAAAAACGGTAGGTTAATAAGCAGAAAAGCTGAGAACAATCAAAACATTCCATTTGGGAGAGGTTTCCAAAGTTATCATAAAATTAATTATTGTCTAGTCAACTTGTAAATATTCTACGTTAAATCTTCAAGACTACAAGATTTTTAAAAGGGTAGGTATACTGTATTTAAAGATGAAACATTAAAAGGCTATATGTTGTGCACATTATTTGCTTTTCTATAAATAATGAACAAAAGAGAATTAAAGAAATTAATAAGCATTCGTCACGGTATCCGATATTGTTTTACAAGGTGAAACTACTTTAGCGTAGAACTTCGGGACCCTTGATATTGCTAAGATTGTTGCAGCTGTAGAGGATGTTGTGGTTGGCTTGAAGAGGCGGAAGAAGAGCGGGAGTGGCCGACGGAGGTTTGCTCGAGCGGCTGTTGGGTGGCAGACGACTGCATGTGATACCTTGAGGAGAGATCAAAGTGTCAGTCAGTAATCTGAGTTCAATAGGCCTGGAGTGGGGAGACCCTCCAGGAAGGGGATAACTTCAAGGCAGCCCAAGTTCGTCAAACTCGATTTTTCAGCAAAGTCTCAATTCCAAGGACTTTCCCACACCTACAGTATAGAGTAGCCCCTGGATACGGAATTTTCTTCACTTTCCTCACTAAAAGCATTAAATTAATATGCATAATATTGAAAGCTTAAATCTGTAAATCATCTGGCAAGAGAGTTCACACAATTTTCCTATAGGTAGTGGTAGCATTGTTTTCACTTTTGAGAGATTACAAAAGGATGTTTTCTCCAAAATAAAAATTTCCGAACGCACTTTATGTTTTAAGCCATTCTGAACTTCGGTTTCGTGTCTGTCTACAAATCCTTGTAACAAGCTTAATTTCCACCGTTTTCATCAGATTTTGATGACATTTTCTGGGAATGAGGGGATTAGACTGTGGATGGTTCCTTATCAGTTTCATTACTCACAAATCAATAGAGAGTTATAACGACCAATGCCACATCCGCAAACAGGTCTGTGTTCCATAGCCAGAAACTTAGTGCTGCAATGCAATAATGTGTCCCACATCCCTGTAATGCGACAGCGGATAGCGCTTTAATAATGATCAGAAAGTTCTAGTCTTCACTTCTTGAAACCTCATGTGAGACGAACAAAATTTAAGAGGGCTGTTGTGTTGGTTTCCTTTTCGTTTGCATTAGGCTATGTTCCATGTAGACGCCAAAGCGTGTAAATCATCATAACTAGGCTATGCAGCAGACCCATCCAGACACACTGGCCACACCCACCACCCCATTCGCGATGGTTGGGGCAAGGTTACCTATCTGATTTTTTTACTACATTTTCTGTTTTCATTATTACTCATTTAGTCTAGTATGCTGATTTAGACATTTACCAAACCTATCACTTTTGATAATTTCGAATTTATCAAGTACATTCACCGCACCTACCTCCTTTTGAACGAAAATGAAGAAATCTCTACAAACTGTCTATCTGTCAAATCATAATTGTAACTATGAATGGATTACTTATGATGTATTGCAAATGGAAAATTACCCTTATTTGCCCTGAAATCCTCTTCATGCTCGTCTATTTTCCCCCAGAATTTCTTATCAGTTTGACCAAAATATTCGTAGCCACATACATTTTAGTTCATAAATCCCAATTTTATACAGAACATTGATTTTATCTGCAGCAGAACCTAGTACAGTTCCAGGACTATTTATATTATTTTAAACTCACTTTTTAACTCCTCGATATCATACTTCGATGAAAAGCTACTGTCACTCATACTTCGGTCAAGCTCTTTACCGGAAAATTCAAGGAATAGGCCTCACTCAGGACTATTTGTCAACCTCAACAGCTGGCCAATTTTTTGAAGCCATTTTTCGCTCTGTCTTGTTTGCCAGCTCACAAAATGGAAAGTAATTTTTTTTGTAGACATTTTATAAACAACTCCTGCTGAACCAGGGCATGGTGAATTTCTGCAGTATTTGACTAAGACATAAATTGGTTCAAGTAGCCGTTTTCCACCACACCTACGGGTAAGTTCTCCCTATGTACCGCTGCTGACCACGACCAAAGGCCCACAGTTATTTCATATACTCCTAAAGGACCAGTTCAACTCACCTCACTGTTCAATTCACGTTATGATGTCTACTCTGAGAGACATTCAGGCCTAAACGGATTGAATATGAGTGAAGGGCCAGTTCACAAATAATGACGGTATCAGCAACTAAAAAACAGCGCAATTCAGCATTTGTGGACAAAATGTAAGGCATGACAAATTTCTTTGCTACAGTACTTGGCAACAGTCACTCTTATGAGAGTGGTTCTCTTTCTCTCATTGTTATTATAAGCAATAGCTCGCTCTTGTGGACTCCATATCATCAGAGTTTGCTCTTATGAGTAGTGTGGTGAATTATGTCATGAGGTCGACAGACCACAAAAGCAGCTTCTAGCTTCTATCTAAGCGTCGTTAGATATGAAGATTTTCCTATAGTTGCTGATTTCCTCTTGGTGTTGTTGATTTTATCTTGTTGTTGTTATATTTCTATGAAATTGAATTGCATTCTCTAAGTTTTGGTATTAATCTGTTTTATTAATGGTATTAAGCTGTTTTAAGACAGTTCCACTTTCCCAACTACCCAAAGTGAACAGTTTCACTTTCAAAATGTTCACTTTGAGTAGTTGAGAAAGTGGAACAGCCTTATAACAGATTAATACCATAGGTAAAGTGAGTCCTGCAACTCGCGATCATCTGCATGAACCTATCGAGTTTGACAAAATGAGCCGTGTACCTTCTGAACTACGAGCTGGGCCATGTGAAGTCTCGGTTTAGGAGGGATCCCCCACTCCTCCTCCAGTCTTGTTTTGACCTTCAAACATCGATTACATGCACTGTAGTAGACTTTAGCTTGGTACGTTAAAGACAACACCGTTAGTCACAAAACTTAATTAATTCTTCTAAACCAATACAAGTAATACCTACCAATTTCAATTTTCAGATCAGCACAATTTATGTTTTCCCCTTCGTCCATTCCAATACCAGGATAATTAAGTAGGTGAGTAAAAATTTACCCCTGCTGTTTTCAAAAATTACAACAGTTTATTACCCTCATAGTTGGGTATTATTTGCACGCTACCCTTTTGGCCTAACGTTGATCTTTGTGTATGGGGAAAGACGAGGAAAATTAGCAGACTTCATAGATGTACCCCATATGCTTTTTGGGGGGGTCCATCATATTGGTTGGAAACAGGGATGGTGGTATAGGACAAAAATAGGACACTACTACGACAGGCAAACTAAAAATACACAGTGTAACAGTAGTGGAACAGTGCAAGTTCCATACATGCACAATTACTGGTATGCATTGAATTTTATTATAGAACCATGTTCATTACCCCGCCAAATGGGACCTAACGTTCTATATGTTCCAAAAAATATCAATTGCCAACTATAATGGGTGGATTCAGATAAGTTTTAAACTAATTTAGAGTTAAACTAGATCGAAAACGAAGAAGAAGGCCGTAATTTTTTACGTGGGAAAAGATAAAAGGAAGGCGCTTCAAAGGGATGCATTGCATTTTTATTATAGAACCATGTTCATTACCCCGCCAAATGGGACCTAACGTTCTATATGTTCCAAAAATATCAATTGACAACTATAATGGGTGGATTCAGATAAGTTTTAAACTAATTTAGAGTTAAACTAGTTCGAAAACGAAGTAGAAGGCCGTCATTTTTTACGTGGGAAGGCGCTTCATAGGGATGAGCGAGCAGCTTCTGCTTTAGTCTGTTCGACAATCCAATGTACAATACTAACATCGGCATCAATTTTGATCAACCGTAGTAATCAAGGGCTGAAATATTGAAAAATCGAAATCTTGAAAACTTTTAAGGTAACAGTCATGGTTTTTGGTTGTCATTAACATATATTTCCCAAAAAATCGAATGAAATCATCCGGAAAGATGTACGATTTTCTGTTCTCTAACTACAAGCGATAATGGAGCAGCCAGCGACTGTATAATTTTTCGGGGGAACTAAGTTTCATCAAAGACCACTAGGTAGTGTTAGGCTTGCAGCAAGCGAGTCTTGCGCCGCCACCACGGTTTTGCCAATTCACGGTACTGCATCATCAGCTTGTGTAAAAAAAGATTATTTGTGTTACTTGATTTTATTAATTTCTGTTCAGTAGGCAGACACTTAGACACCTATGCAGACACTTTAGATAGGTACCTACCTAATGATTCGTTTAATAATATAAAAAGGTGTTCTGCGTAGAAGAGTTATACAATACAGAAATAATAAGCCTCTGAGTAATAATTTGCAGCGTTTTTTCTTTTTTTCATTAATACAGAGGCAGCCCTGACGCTGCTCTAAGCATGAGGGAAAGCATGCATTACAAAGTTGGTGCCTACAGTTATTTGTCTGATGTGCGTAGATGGTAGGAGAGAAGATTTTCGCGCACTTGCATAAAGACTGCATTCTGACTGCCACCGTCTTCCCGAGCCCCAGACACCCCCGTTACTAAGATATCTTCAAGATTAGGTCTTTCTTTATGAAGGACGAATTCATTTTGTAAAAGGACGAATTCATTTTGTAGAAGGACGAATTCAATTTGTAAAATGACGAATTCAATTTGAAAATGCTATCAAATAAATGTACTCATGATAAGAAAAACTCCAGAATAAACATAGGGATTTTAATATCACCATCTTTTTGTGGGTGCTCAATATTTGGAGTTTACCTATAAATGTTTTCTGTGGAAGCTACAACGCCTGCAGTCAAGTCCAGACTTCGACCTTTGATACCAGGACTTTTGGCGTGTGGGGAGAGCCAGTTGACGAAGCTGCCTACTACTGGTACAGACCGGAGGATGCCCTCCTGCCACAACTGTTCGTCACTTTCTCTTTGCAGTTCTATTGTTGCTGCTTCAATACCTGCAAATTCAAAAAATAATGTTAAGAACGTGGTAATAAGATTTTGAACGAGGAGAGAAGGCGATTACAGAAGGTAGAATTAGCTAGAAAGGCATATGTAACCACCCATAAATGTTTGATACCTCTACAGCAGCGGTTCCCAACTGCTGGGCGGCGGCCCACTTGTGGGCCGCAGGCAGATCGCTACTAGGCCGCGGATGCTGGCCGGAACTCAAGAAATAATATTAAAATATTGCAAAATAAGTACGTTATTAATAAATCGGTCCTCGCGATAAAATATTAATTTAGGCATTCTCTTGGATAGTGTACCTAAGTTTACTGATTCAATTATTTTACAATTTATTTTTTAAATTTATTTACAAGTCGCTTACAATTTTATAACAGAAAATTGATTAGATTGGTCAAAGTGTGTAGGTTTGACAACTGACGGGGCACGAGCCTATGTCTGGTATTCATAGGGGGTTAATCGCCAGAGTTAGGTCAGTAGCTCCCTTTGTCAAATGGACACATTGCAGCATACATAGAAAAGCTCTTGCATTTAAAGGTTTGGGCGAGTGTCTGAAAAGAACTCATGACGATGCAGTAAAAATCGTCAACTTTATCAAAGCAAGGCCAAAAAACTCGAGACTTTCCAGTGTTTTGTGTGATGAAATGGGAAGTCAACACAAATAGCTTCTACTTCACTGTGAAGTTCGGTGGCTATCCAGAGATTTTTATCAACATTGTTTGAACTTCGTGATGAACTCTGGGTTTTCCTCATGAAGGCATATGATGGCAAACGTGCAAGTTCTTTCTTAGACTGTGTGACCGATGAAAACTGGTTAAGGCGGTTGGCGTATTTGGCAGATATTTTTGGTGCCCTCAACACTCTTAACCTAACTCTTCAGGGCAAGGATATTCATAAGTTTCTAGTACAAGACAAAATAGAGGCAATGATAATAAAACTTCAACGATGGGCTAAAAAAATTGAAGGAAAAAAATTCTTTCGACGTATTTTCTGTCCTACGTGATTTCCTTGAAACCAACGAAGTCAAAAATTGATGAAACAACAGCAGCAACCATAAAAGATCACCTCTCATCTTTGGCTTCCAACCTCAGGCAGTTTAATTTTAAATATATATTTATCAAAATTTATTTCAATTACTTGTCTCATCACTTTTCTTTTGCTTTGTGTTTTAACTTTTTATTTTTGGACTGAGAAATCACAGTAAGAAACTGAGTCTTTTCATATTTCTTTTAGGAGCTAGTTCCCCCAAATTGAAGGCGAAATCCAATGGATCAGAAATCCTTTTCATGAAGATAACTTTAAAAAAGTTAACACATCTTCAAGTAAAGAGGTCTCTTTAATTGAACTGTCTTGTGATCAGGATCTGAAATCAAGTTTTAAAATGACCCCATTGATTCCTTTTTGAATAAATGTGCGAAAACACTATCTCGCAATTGGCAAAATTGTAGTGACGCAATTGAAGGGATTTTCAGCTACTTATCTGTCTGAAGAGCGTTTTCTACTTTAGTTTATTTGAAAAATAAGTATAGAAATAAGTTAAACGTGGAGAGTGACTTAAGTCTGAAATTGTCAAGTTTCAATCCTGATATTGATGACTAGTAGGGGACAAACAATGTCAGAAATCCCATTCAGTTTGAACAGCCAAGTTAATATATTATCTATAAATAAATAAAGGTTCTTCAGTAAAGTTTTTTTCCTTTTTGCTCAGTATGTTTTAATTTGATGTAATATTTGCTTAAATATTAAATACCTAAGGGAACATTATATATATATATATATATATATATATATATATATATATATATATATATATATATATATATATATATATATATATATAGGCAATTAGAGGGGGTCTTTCTGGTCCCTGTATCAACATGAGGGGTATTTCTGGTCCCGAGTGGGTCCCGAAAGCGGGCTCCGTTTTCCTGCGCTTTGGTGGTATAAATCGGGGGGTTTTCGGGACCCGCCCTTGTATACCTAGTTATATATATATTGCGGGTCCCGAAAACCCCCTGATTTATACCACCGATGCCATTAATTACTTTCTCTCAATGTGCTCTCTCACTCGCACACATCCACACAGTCACAAACACCATCTGGCAGTGGAAGGGAAATGAACTCCTTAGTTTTTAAATGTCCGCTCATATCCTCAAAGAAGTTAACATTTATCAATCATTGTTCTAACCTGTTTGAAAATGTTACACAACAATAAAAACACATACTTATGTACATCTTAGGTTGAAAAGGTTACATTATGGAAAAAATGAAGGAAAAAGTAAAATATTTATGGAAGTTTTAATTTTCAGACATGATATGCAAGTTTAAGAACATTGGGAACATCTCGTATTGTTTTTTCGAACAAATGTTATTGAACTTGATATTACAGTAGCTTTTATTCCTAAATGTCCCAAAATCTCTGGAAATTTTTGCTATGCTTGATCAATACTTACGAAATTGCTCCATATGCAAATTATTACACAATGGCTTAACCCGGAAACCCCACTACAAATTATTACATAATGGTTTAATGAGAAATCTCACTACAGACTATTACATAACGGCTTAATGAGAACTTCAAAGTGCAAATTATTACAAAATGTCATGAAGAGAAACCTCCGCTGCAAACCATTTAACAATGACATACCTAATGAAAAACCTCCCACTACAAATTATTACACAGCGGCTTAATGAGGCATCCTTCTGCAAATTATTACACAATGGCTTAATGAGAAAACCTCACTGCAAATTATTACACAATTCCTTAACACGGAAACACTCACTGTAAATTATTACACAATGGCAAATCATGAAAATCCTCCCACTGTAAATTATTACCCAACGGTTCAATTTGGAAGCTTAAT
The DNA here is from genome assembly GCA_030762985.1 of Adelphocoris suturalis. NCBI lineage: Eukaryota > Metazoa > Arthropoda > Insecta > Hemiptera > Miridae > Adelphocoris > Adelphocoris suturalis. Next base: position 76,356,898 of record CM061044.1, read on the forward strand.
TTGGAGGCTTAATTTGGAAGGCCACGGTAATAGAAAATTCTTTAAATATCTCATAGGAAAGATTGACAGCCAGAGTGTGATTTTCGCCATGAAGATGCTTCCCAACAAAATATTTACCATATATTTCAAGAATGTTCTGCAACAAGATCCGAATTGAGTTAGTTTCTGAGAAGTCAACACATCGACGAAGCAAACTCAATACAGTCATTTTTGAAAATAAATATCCATGAAATAGAAAAATTGAATGAAATGTACGAATGGATTCAACACCGAAAACGCTGCAAATTATTACACAAAGGTTTATTATTTCTTTATTAGATAACCCTTCTACGTAAATTACTTAGGTATCTATGTTTATTAGACGTATTCTGTGGTACTTTGGTGCCAACTTTGCAGAAAGGTGTGTGGAAATTTTTTCTGCAACGAACTCATACAAATTTGGTATCATTCGACTCGTTACGATGTCTACTACTCGTTACTGGGAAGGGCGAGAAAGTTTGATCTTTTTTTGGGAATGGTACACTGCTTTTTAGGTTAAAGAAATGGTGCCGGCTCTACTTTCATAAATCCATTAAAAAAAGTAAATCGGTTTGAACACCAACTGTGGAGTCAATGCGTTTCTGTATCATGATCCGCGTCGGACAGAATTCGTTTCCCCGTGTTTACCTCACAATATGAATTGATAGGCCAAAAAATATTGCAAATTTTGTGGTTTTCATAATTTGGATGGATTTATTCTTCTTCTCAGTCTTTTCCAGGGGCTAGTGGTTGTGAAAAATTTATACTTTTCAAAACCTCGTGACGTATCCTTCGAGTTACAACAGTAAGCTTCTCAAAAAATGAACTCTTTTATTTATAAAAAGGCCGAGTATTCTCGTTAGGGACGGTAATGGGTTGGGTAGATCATCTCATAGGGGCCTATGATGAATCTGGGCAGTTTAATACAGGTCCAAGAGAAAAATCTATTTAAAAAAATCATCGGTCAGAATCTCAGCAGTTGACTCGGAAAATATGAACTCAGTAGGTAATTTTCAGTTTCGAAAATCATAATTTATTGATCACAGGGTAGTATTTTGGTATATTATTTTCAATAATGAATGTTGTAGTCGAACCAGAAAAAAATTTACCCCCCTTAAAAATTTTTTGTTTTACGTTTCTAGATATTTAAAACCCGAAAATGAAATGCTAGTAAATAAAATTCGACCGTCCACCGTACGTAGCTTTTCACCGAAACTAAATACTGGACCAAACTAAATGAAACTAGTGTCAAAAGTAGAATTTTTTATAGTCTAGTTGGGACTGAATTCTCGGCTTCACTTTCTTTCAATCCTAAAGGGTAGAATCAAAGGGCCGAAATATCAAAAATCAGAATATCGAAAACTTTCCACTGTTTTTATGTTCGTTATTGATAGTCATCCCTTCAATGAATCGAATGAGTCCACTCGGATCGCTTAACATTCAACCATTCGCTTTCCCTAAGGGCTAGAACATGAAAGAAAAAAAAAAAGAAAAACAACTTCAACACGAATATGAATGCAAAAATCTCTGAACATAGTAAAAATTGCCTATAATAGTAAGCATAGTAAGTAAGCCTGAACATAATAAACTGTGACGGCCGAATCAACTGATGTAATTTACAATGCCATTATCTTTACAAGAGTTCCTTTTGAAACGAGGTTTTCAAAATATCTTATGTCTTATATTTGCGGACAAGTGAAACTTAGGTGTGTGTTTTACTGTATCTGATTAAATTTCAGTTGTTCAATCGGTGGATTTCCTCGTCGTGTATATATACAGTATGTTGCACCATTGAAGGTATTTTGACATCAGCTTTTCTTTCGTACAGAGGGACTAAGAAAGATTGATGTTCACGAAGTCATCACATACTACAAGGTATAGCGACACATTGATCAGCTGAAGGATCCTCATGGGTAATTCCTTTCTAATCGATACACTGTGCTAAAATATAAGTAGTATAGCTCTTTTTATGGCATCTAGAATACAATTACAAGGTAACAAGGCGCCGAGTTTAGATAATGTATCAGAGACAACATCTTATGAACATAGATGAATGAATTACGTGGGAGGGTTATCTAGTTCAGAAATAATAATGTCCAGTCTTCATTCAACTTCATGTTCAGTCTTTTTCAACTTCAAGGTAAATAACATTTTTTGAAATGGCAAACTTAAGTAAAAATCAGCTACCTACCAGTTTTATAAAATAACCGGTAACTGAAATCGTGAACTAACTCGTAAGTGAGTCAGATTCTCAACAGTGCGTCAGGTTTTGAGGATACCATATCAATAAAGTATGTACCATTTTATCAAGGTAAATTTTCTCTTGATCATCTTCTCCCGAGTAAAATGCGCAGGAGGGCTGTTGGGTTGCACTTTGTGTTCAATAACCACTAGTCTACTCGTACACGTGCCCTTTAAAAATTAGAGGTTTCCTCCCAAAAAGGAGGAAGACGTATCCGTTTTATAAGCTGATTTTTTTTTTTTTTTTTCTTCTAGATTGAATCACTGCCAAGTTTTTCTTCAAGGCTTCTTGCATCAATTTTAGTTTGACTAGAAAGCTGATGTGGGAGGCTCTTTTATGATTGCGCACAGTCTAATTAACGAAAAAATTATTAATACCAAGCTTGTAATTCTAGTGTTCACCTTATTTTGGGTTCAATTTCAGTTGTAATAGCTATTGGGTACCTGCGTGACTGCTTCATAATGTCTAAATGAACTTCTATTATAAGATTGCAAGTAGGGCTGGTAAGAGTAATTTGGAAGTATTACTTCAGTAATATGGTATCGTCAGAACCTGACGCACTGTTGAGGTCATCACTCACTCACGGGGGCAAACGCTCAACAGCCCAAGGTCGGAAGCGACTATAAGTACATGAACCAGAGCGCTCTTGGTGAGGATGAGTTCAACGAAAAAGAGTCAAGCGAAGGTCATGAGAAAAATCGAGTTACACAATTTCGAAATTTCCCCTCAACTCCCTGCGGCCAATAAAATTGAGAAACTGAGTTTTATAGAAACTTGAATAGATGGAGAGCATGAGAAAAAAATGGACCTAAAAAAATACATTACATTTTTTTTTTTTTTTTTTTTTTTTTTTTTTAATGCATTTTTTTTTTTAAATGCATTTTTATTAGAAAGTTAATGCTGAGTTACAGGGACAGTCAAGAGGTGTTGGAACTTTCCAGTGTTTGAAAATAGTAATAACCGCATAGTGAGTGAAGAAATTGTTATAGGTGCTGATCCAGTCGACATTCATTAGTAACTGTCGGGGCTGAAAAATCGACATTAAAAGATGAATTACATTGACTTGGCACCTTTTCGTATAAATGCCCATCTAAACTCGGCTCCACGCGCCTCTATACCTTGTAATTGTATTCTAGATGCCATAAAAAGAGCTCCATTTATAATTCAGCACGGTAGATCGATTAGGAAAGAAATTAGCCACAAGAGTCCTTCTGCTGACCAATGTGCCTCCATACCTTGTAATTCACTTCTAGAGTGACTTCATCTTGAATATAACTCCGTGAACACCAAACTTTACTAGTACCTTTGTATGAATCAAAAGCTGATAAAGCAATAAAAGCTGAAACGACGTAGAAATCCACTGTTAGATCAACTGAAGTTAAACGGGATAAAATAGAACACCTACCTACGCTTCACTTGTCTGCAAACATTTAACGTAAGTCATGAACCATTGCTATTATATCAGCTGATTCTTTCGTCACTTGACGCTTGGACGCTTGGACACTGGAATTCAGGGTGTTATTTTTTTATTTATTACTGTTATTTCCAAAGTTTTCGATATTCTGATTTTTCAATATATCAGCCCTTTGATTCCACCTTTAAGATAAACAGACAGCGATGCCTCGAACTCTGTCTTAATTAGACCCCAAATTTGATTTATGACCCATGTTTCATCAAGTGTGATCCAGTAGTTTCGGAGAAAAGCTCTGGACGGAATTTTTTTTCTTTCGAATTATGGATTCTAATCATCTTGAAACACAAATCATAAAATCGCGAGGGGGGGATGAAAATTATTTTTTGCCTTGTTCGATTAGAAAGGTTCATTATTGAAAATAATAAACCATATACAACTGTAAGATCTACTTCAACACCAACCACAAAACGCCCTGTGACCGACATAAGTCTCTAAAGACCTACGACATTTAAAAGATAATAGAAGAAGAAGGAGAAGTGCCTACACCTTGTTTCACCTAGTTCACCAAGTCACACTTAGTTTCTTCTACTAACATACAGGTTAAGGGGAGACGGGATAGGATGTAAAAAATTGGTAAGTATTTTTCTCAGCCATTTTTAGGACAATTTTGATGGAGTTAGTGGCATTTTCCTATGGAAACAGTACCATACTGCAAATCACAATTTAAAATCCAATTTTTGAAAATTTTGCTAAAAAAAAAAAAAAAAAAAAAAAAAAAAATCTTTTTTTGCATGAATTTGTAATTTGAATTAAATAAATAATGCCCATGGCTAAAAACATTGTGGTTTTCAGTAGGTAATATTAAAAATAAACTAATACCATCTATCGCATCAACATAGAGAATAAATTAGCTGAGAAAAATTTGTTATCAGGTAACGGGGAATTCTGAGGTATGCATAGGCCGCGGGGGGGGGGGGGGGGGGTGGATTGTCAAAGTCACGCATGCTCCCGCCCAAGACGGCTGGCTGATCCGTTCCTTCGCTACCTCCCTATCGACTCATCCTAGGTGCCGGGATTTTATGACGAGCTTGGTTCACTTCACTTTTCCTCAGAATAGATATGTGTTCATAATATCGGTACCTACCTTTCGCTTGGTCACTACAGAAGTCCCACAAAAATTATCTTGTCTCCAAAATTACCAGTGCATTGTTCCCGCCAAAACGGCAGACCAACAGCAGACTTCACAGCACCACTCAACAGGGGGTCTTCTAAGATCATTAACCCCCCTAGCTCGCGCCAAACTCTCCACGCCCTCCCCCATCTACCCTTGAGTTCAGTTTTCAAGCTTTGTACTCGTAATCAAAACAGGGAACCTTCATATCTGCAGTCTGCAAGAGGGGGAGGGGGAGGGATGATCTTAGAGGACCCCCTGTTGAGTGTTGCCGTGACGTCTGCTGTTGGTCTGCCATTTTGGCGGGAACAATGCACTGGTAATTTTGGAGACAAGATTATTTTTGTGTGAGTTCTGTAGTGAGGTAGTAAAATGGTAGGTAGGTACCGATATTATGTATACATGTCTATTCTGAAGAAAAGTGAAGTGAACCGAACTTGTCAATAAATCCAGGCACCGAAGATGAGTAGATAGAGAGGTAGCGAGGGGACGGATCAGGCACCCATCATGGGCGGGCAGGTGATACAATCCCCTGGGAGGGGGAAGGTAGTGGACACGGGGTGAACAGTGAGCGCAATAATACCATCTACCAGTAGCCGGCTGAACTTGCGTGACTTTGACAATCCACTCCCACCCCCGTATGGCCTATGAATATCTCGGAATTCCCCGTTACCTGATAACAAAAATTTCTCAGCTAATTTATTCCCTATGATGATGCGATAGATGACATTCGTTTCTTTATAATATTAACTACTGAACACCACAACTTTTTTAGCCATGTGTATTTTTTATTTAATTAAAATTTCAAATTCATGCAAAAAAAAAAAAAAAAAAAAATGTTTAGCGAAATTTCCAAAATTGGATTTTAAATGGTGAGTTGCAGTATGGAACTGTTTCCATAGGAAAATGCCGCAAACTCCATCAAAATTGTCCTAAAAATGGCTGAGAAAAATACATATACGACTTTTTACATCCTATCCGGTCCCTCCTTAACCTATTTGTTAGTAGAAGAAACTAGGTGAACTAGTTGAAACTTGGTGTAGGCACTTCTCTTTCTTCTTCTATTATCTTTTAAATGTCAGGTACAGGGCGTTTTGTGGTTGGTGTTGATGTAGATCTTACAGTTGTATATTGGTTATTATTTTCAATAATGAACCTTTGTAATCGAACAAGACAAAAAATTATTTTAATCCCCCTCAAGATTTTATGTTTCGGGTTTCAAGATGATTTGTGACAGTTCCCGCAATATCCAAGAGAATGCGCTGCACGTCTGTCGCTTTGGAGCCAGGCGGCCCATTCTCACGTTGTCGAATTGCTATGGTTGGCGATAGATGAGGATCCGAGAAACAGAAAATGATCTTTTCCGAACATAGCACAGATGCTATTAGTACGAGTTGTATCTCTTATGGTACTGTTGACCCACCTCTCTCTCTATGTGTGTGGATTTAGGCCCCCATTGCACCTTTAGGGACTCCAAGTTCGTTATAGATTAGAATCCCAAAATTAAAAAAAAAAAAAAATCCGTCCAGAGCTTTTCTCCGAAACTACTGGATCACACTTGATGAAACATGGGTCAAAAATCACATTAGGGGTCTAATTAAGACAGAGTTCGAGGCATCGCTGTCTGTTTGTCTTAAAAGGTGGAATCAAAGGGCTGATATATTGAAAAATCAGAATATCGAAAACTTTGGAAATAACAGTAATAAATAAAAGAATAACACCCTGAGGGAATAGCGTCAAGTGGACGAAAGACGTCCAAGTGTCCAAGCGTCCAAGCGTCAAAAGACGAAAGAATCAGCTGATATAATAGCAATGGTTCATGACTTACGTTAAATGTTTGCAGACAAGTGAAGCGTAGGTAGGTGTTCTATTTTATCCCGTTTAACTTCAGTTGATCTAACAGTGGATTTCTACGTCGTTTCAGCTTTTATTGTTTTATCAGCTTTTGATTCATACAAAGGGACTAGTAAAGTTTGATGTTCACGGAGTTATATTCAAGACGAAGTCACTCTAGAAGTGAATTACAAGGTATGGAGGCACATTGGTCAGCAGAAGGACTCTTGTGGCTAATTTCTTTCCTAATCGATCTACCGTGCTGAATTATAAATGGAGCTCTTTTTATGCCATCTAGAATACAATTACAAGGTATAGAGGCGCGTGGAGCCGAGTTTAGATGGGCATTTATACGAAAAGGTGCCAAGTCAATGTAATTCATCTTTTAATGTTGATTTTTCAGCCCCGACAGTTACTAATGAATGTCGAATGGATCAGCACCTATAACAATTTCTTCTCTCACTATGCGATTATTACTATTTTCAAACACTGTAAGTTCCAACACCTTTTGACTGTCTCTGTAACTCAGCCCTAACTTTCTAATAAAAATGAAAATTTCATGGGGTAATGTATTTTTCAGGTCCAACTGAAAACTTTTCATGCTCTCCATCTATTCTAGTTCTCAATTCTCAATTTTATTGGCCGCAGGGAATGCAGGGGAAATTTCGAAATTGTATAACTTGATTTTTCTCATGACCGTCGCTTGACTCTTTTTCGTTGAACTCAGCCTCACCAATAGCGCTCTGGTTCATGTACTTATAGTCGTTTCCGACCTTGGGCTGTTGAGCGTTCTCGTGAATGAGTGATTACCTCAACAGTGCGTCAGGTTCTGACGATACCATATTACTGAAGTAATACTTCCAAATTACTCTTACCAGCCCTACTTGCAATCTTATAATAGAAGTTCATTTAGACATTATGAAGCAGTCACGCAGGTACCCAATAGCTATTACAACTGAAATTGAACCCAAAATAAGCTGAACACTAAAATTACAAGTTTGATATCTATTATTTTTTCGTTAATTAGACTGTGCGCAATCATAAAAGAGCCTCCCACATCAGCTTTCTAATCAAACTAAAATTGATGCAAGAAGCCTTGAAGAAAAACTAGGCAGTGATTCAATCTGAAAAAGTTGAGAAAAAGAAGAAAGGGACATGAAGAAGAAATTTTTAAAAAAATCCGCTTATAAAACGGATACGTCTTCCTCCTTCTTGGGAGGACACTTCCAATTTTTGAAGGGCACGTGTACGAGTAGATTAGTGGTTATTGAACACAAAGTGCAACTCAACAGCCCTCCTGCGCATTTTACTCGGGAGAAGATGATCATGAGAAAATTTACCTTGATAAAATGGTACATACTTTAGTGATATGATATCCTCAAAACCTGACGCACTGTTGAGAATCTGACTCACTTACGAGTTAGTTCACGATTTCAGTTTCCGGTTATTTTATAAAACTGGTAGTTAAGTTTTACTTAAGTTTGCCATTTCAAACAATGTTATTTACCTTGAAGTTGAAGAAGACTGAACATGAAGTTGGACGAAGAACATTATTTTTAAAAACGCTACAAATTATAACACAAGGTTTATTATTTCTGAACTAGATAACCCTTCTACTTAAATCACTCATCTATGTCCATAAGATGTTGTCTCTGGTACATTATCCTATTTCGGCGCTTTGTTAACTTGTAATTGTATTCTAAATGCCATAAAAAGAGCTAGGTATACTACTTATATTTCAGCACGGTATATCGATTAGAAAGGAATTACCCACAAGGATCCTTCAGCTGATCAGTGTGTCTCCATACCTTGTAGTATGTGATGACTTCGTGAACATCAATCCCTCTGTACGAAACAAAAGCTGATGTCAAAATACCTACAATGGTGCAATGTACTGTATATCGACACGACGTGGAAATCCACCGATAGAACAACTGAAATTTAATGAGATACCATAAACACCTACCTACGCTTCACTTGTCCGCAAATATATAACATAAGATTTGAAGGGTCACGGGAAAGAACGATCAGAGTCAATTTTTGGTCCGAAATGAGATAGTGGTGCCATCTTGCAGGTCTTAAAGAAACGCATGTATCGCTTCGGGAAAGAATGATAAAGGTTAGCGTCAAAATACAGAGAGAAAGATTTTAGGTGGCGAAAAAAAAAAAAAGATCAGAGATCGTGCGCTGACGGCTAAAAAGGATCACAGTCCTATCAACCTCACTTGTTGATGATCGGTCGGATTTTATTTACTAGCATTTGATTTTCGGGTTTTAAATATCTAGGAACGTAAAACAACAAAATTTTAAGGGGGGTTAATAATAATTGAAAATAATAAACCAAAATACTACCCTGTGATCAATAAATTATAATTTAACGAAACTGAAAATTACCTACTGAGTTCATATTTTCCGAGTCAACTGCTGAGATTCTGACCGATGATTTTTTTTTTTTTAGGTTTTTCTCTTGAACCTATATTAAACGGCCCAGCTTCATCATAGGCCCCTGTGAGATGATCTAACCAACCCATGACCGTCCCTAACGAGAATACTTAAAACTCGGCCTTTTTATAAATAAAAGAGTTCATTTTTTGAGAAGCTTACTGTTGTAACTCGAAGAATACGTCATGAGGTGATGAAAAGTAGACATTTTTCACAACCACTAGCACCTGGAAAAGACTGGGAAGAAGAATAAATCCATCCAAATTATAAAAACCACAAAATTTGCAACATTTATTGGCCTATAAATTCATATTGTGAGGTAAACACGGGGAAACTAATTCTATCCGACGCGGATCATGATACAGAAACGCTTTGACTTCCACAGTTGGTGTTCAAACCGATTTACTTTTTTTTAAATGGATTTATGAAAGTAGAGCCGGCACCATTCTTTTCATCAACGTTTCTTTAACCTAAAAAGCAGTGTACCATTCCCAAAAAAGGTCAAACTTTCTCGCCCTTTCCAGTAACGAGTAGTAAACATCGTAACGAGTCGAATGATACCAAATTTGTATGATTTCCTTGCAGGAAAAATTTCCACACACCTTTCTGCAAAGGTTGGCACCTTTTTGTAGAATGGCCCAGATAATGTACCACAGAATACGTCTAATAAACATAAATAAGTGATTTACGTAGAAGGGCTATCTAATACAGAAATAATAAACCTTTGTGTAATAATTTGCAGCGTTTTCGGTATTGAATCCATTCGTTCATTTCATTCAATTTTTTAATTTCAAGGATATTCATTTTCAAAAATTACTGTATTGAGTTCGCTTCGTCGATGTGTTGACTTCTCAGAAACTAATTCAATTCGGATCTTGTTGCAGAACTTTCTTGAAATATATGGTAAATATTTTGATGGGAAGCATCTTCATGGCGAAGATCACACTCCGGGCTGACAATCTTTCCTATGAGATATTTAAAGAATTTTCTATTACCGTGGCCTTCCAAATTAAGCCTCCAAATTAAGCTTCCAAATTGAACCGTTGGGTAATAATTTACAGTGGGAGGATTTTCATGATTTGCCATTGTGTAATAATTTACAGTGAGTGTTTCCGTGTTAAGGAATTGTGTAATAATTTGCAGTGAGGTTTTCTCATTAAGCCATTGTGTAATAATTTGCAGAAGGATGCCTCATTAAGCCGCTGTGTAATAATTTGCAGTGGGAGGTTTTTCATTAGGTATATGTCATTGTTTAATGGTTTGCAGCGGAGGTTTCTCATTTAGCCATTGTGTAATAATTTGCACTATGAGGTTCTCATTAAACTATTGTGTAATAATTTGCAATCAGGGGATTTATGTTAAGCCATAGTGTAATAATTTGCACTGGGGTTTCTGTGTTAAGCCATTGTGTAATAATTTGCAGTGAGGAGTTGTCATTATGCCATTGTGTAATAATTTGCAAAACGATGCCTCGTTAAGCCGTTGTGTAATAACTTACAGTGGGAGGTTTTTCATTATGTCAATGTGTAATGATTTGAGGCGTGGTATAAAAACAATAAAAAAAAAAAAAAAAAAACTCCATTGTGTAATAATTTGCGTATTGTAGTGAGAGTCTTTTTCCATGACGAAAAGCAAAGATGCTCGAAATTATATTTCCCATGGGGCAGGTGAAACTAAGAACGTAGAATGTCAAAGTTCAGTGCTCAAGTCGGGTGTCATCTATTAATCCGGCCCTGCGAGAGAGAGGAATATTGGTGGTTGAAACCAGGGGTTTTTCGGAGCCCGGAAGATAAGAATATTGGTGGTAGAAATTAGGGGTGTTTCTGGGCCCGGGGAGTGGGTTCCAAAAGCTGCTTGAACGAGAGGGCCCAGAAAGACCCCTCGTAAGACTATATATATATATATATATATATATATATATATATATATATATATATATATATATATATATATATATATATAATCGGGGTGGGCCTCGAATTTTTTCAAAAAATATTATTGGGCCCCCAAGCTAAAAAGGTTGGGAACCGCTGCTCTACAGAATTCGAATTCATGCTTTAACCTTCTTGAGATAGAAGTTATTTTTTAAGACAAGCGCTTAAGCAACCTACGCCACTGAGACCACTTAATCAAACCTCTTTGACTGAGGGAGTTTTCCTAGCACATTACATTTCCCCAGTCAAATTCCAGCCATCTCGGCTGATTTGGGGTTGAACGGATGACCAAGTGAAACTGCAAGCCGCTGGTCACAGTCGAGTGTGGTCACTGTCAAGGTGTGTTTTGACTCAACGGAGTGGGGAAGTGAAAGATGCTACGTCAGGGAATGTGATGATTTCAGTCTGGCTCGCGAGGGATTATTTCGTATTAAAGTCTGGATCCTAAACGGTCCTGCGCCAAATGACAGTATTTGATGCCTTGACAGAGTACGAACTCATACATTACCTTCTTGAGATGGCAAGTATTTCAAAGACAAGCGCTTATGCAGCCTATGCCACCAAGACCGATTAGTCAAACTTCTTCGTCTGCAGGAGTTTTACTTGAACTTAACATATATAAAAAATGAAAAAGGCAAATTCCCCAGATCGAGGGAAAAAAAACAAAAAAACATTGCAACCTCTTTTAGAACTATAGGACCCACTAAATAAGTATAATTATTTGTAATATTATATCATATGATAAGGGAGTTATGGAATGAAGGAAGTGTTTTTAGAAAATTAATAATGAGAAACCTTTTTTTGAAATGGCTTGCAGAATAAAAACATGAAGTTTTTCCACTCAATAACAAGAAACCTAGCACTAGACTATGAATGGAGACACTTACTGATCAATAAACAGCTACTCAACCCAGTATAAAAATAAGTCATCATACACAAGTTCAAAATTTCCTAAATCTTTTATATTAATAAAGAAAAGTGTCTGTATGTGGGTACCTCCATAACTTTTGAATGGATTGACAGATTTGCGCGATTCTTTTTTTAATATGACCAGCCACTTCCGGCGCAAAATATAGGCCACATCAAAATTGCGCAACCCGTGCTTAGTAAGGGGTGGTTGTGAGGGGGGGAGAAAAACTGAAAATCCGTGTGTGGGCTCAAACGAAAGTCCACGACTAAGGGGTTTCAAAAAGACCATTGCATTTACACTGCCACACCTTGCGAGCGAAGCGAGCCGGTGTGGCTAGTTTTATACATAAGTTTAAAAAGTAATAAAGCTTTCAATTTAAACCTTAAATCTTTTAATACTTTCACTAGTGAGGGCAGATGACAGAATTTGTGAAATACTGGTGACGCCAACCCGAAGAAACACAGTTTACAACTTACCTCTTTTGACGACTTCAGCCATCGTGTCAAGAACCTTCCCACTTTCTTCTTCTTCTTGGCCGGCGGTTTCAACTAAGCTCAGAAGCTCTCCAACATCTGTGTCTCCGGTCACCATTCCAAATCGAACACAAGCCAACCCGTCACCTCCTTCACCTTCACACATACAAATAAATCAATATTCCCTAGTACAAAGCATTTTATTCCCTTAAAACCGTTCATTTCAAGATTAGGATCATCACATCTATAGATTTCTGATAATCAAATAGCTCAAATCTCTTTCCTTCCTAGTACTGATTTTCAGTAACTTTTTACCCCTAGCATAACTATTCAGCACAACTAAAATGCAAATACCAAAGAATAAGGACTAACTAGTTAATATGAAAAACTAAGGGTCTCAACGACGAATCTCCTTGTTGATATCAAAGTTTTGATGAAACCAGAAATATCACACTAGAAAGCCCATTCAACTCAAAAAACATTACCTACCGAGAGAAAATGCAGCATCAGTTGTTCTGAGTCGCTCTACAAGGTTTACATTGAGATTGTTCAGCTGCTCTTTGGCATGATCTGTGAGTTGGTCATCCCTGAAAGCAACAGGTTGGTACCTTACGCCGCCAAGACCAGCCCAACCATCAATCTCGACAGTCCTCAGGCACGGAGAGTTCTCCACGAGCTTGTGGAACTCCACTTTGTGCCTAACTGTGGCAGATAGGATGTCCTGAAAATTTAATTGAGTCATGTCAGGTGGAGTAAGAATAAACCAAGAGAAAAATGGATACTAATGCCACTATCACCCATGTGATTGTTTGAAAAACTTAATCACTTTTATTAGTGTCTTGATCAATAAAAACGTTGTCTGTTCCCAAAAAGAAGAGAGATAAATGGTTAGATCCATCTCGATGTGGTCATCAGTAACAACTTTGTAGCTGATATTTAGGTCAATTTTGTAGAGGATAGTGTAGGTGTAGGATTTAGTGTAGGTGAGGTGTTAAGGACTGGTGGTCCTCAATTAACTTTGTGATGGGTAGGAGTATTTTATCCTTCTCGATTCTTGCAAATGTTACATCTAAGGGGATATTATATGTGTGTCATTCCAGACGATAACTCTCCTTAGGGTTAAGATAAAAATTCCGTTCTTGCTCCAAAAAATCAAACTTTTTAAACGACGGACGACTTAGTTGGCCAGCATTTTTTGTGCACACTAAATTGGTCAAATCTAAAAAAAAGGCCTGACAAAAAATCACTAAAAATAGCAAAAAATGGCTAAAAATCGTTAAACGGTATGTTTTGCAGAATATTGCTCAAGTAGATTAACTATAAACTAGAACAATAAAAAGTTTATGTACACAATTATACTGAATCATGTACTTAAATTTCATTAAAATGTGCTTAAAAAAATCGATAAGAACTGCAAAAAATTAAAAATCCAAAATCTCTTTTCAAATCGCAGAATATTATCTAGAACGAGTTTTTTGCCATAAAATTGGGAGTTACCAATTTCTTTTCTCTCAAAGTCTTCAATTTTCTAAACAATGTAACATAATATAGTATGATAATTTACAAAAATTCTTATATGTGCCTGGGAGTAAGCGTTGCGAATATTTGGAGCCCATTTTCTCAAAACGCACTTTTGTCATATGTGCCCTTCTTGCAATGACCTCCCATTGTATCTGTGATGGCTACTGATTAGGATGATACTGAATATGTTATGAGAATGTTGATATCGTTTTTTTTTTTTTTTTTTAAATCTCAGTTAGTGATTATTAATGATTTTGTGTCAATGGAGATTCATTCTAATCCCCTCAGTTACATTCTAAAGCAATCTGTACGTACATGCATTAAGTAGGTACTAACTATTTGTTGTTCTAAGCAAGCGATGAAGACGTCGAAATCTGGAGGTTCATGTGAGCCTGGCTGAGGTTCCAACGGGCAGTATCGCAGTACGATTTCTTCATTTTCAACTTCACACAACGTGATGTTGACTAAAGGGCAGTCACGTTGCAGCATTTGCCCCAACTGCGAAAACAGAATACGGCGATAATTATTAACAAAGATATGTTTTCAGGGGGGTTTCCAGTCTGAAATTCGGGACACCTACACCACGCTCTGTCTTTGAAAATATCACGCTTTTCTAGGATTTCCACTTGCAACGGAGCCATTGCTTGGGAAACGTAATACTGTAAGTTTTCATCTAACTGAAATGGTTCACCACTCGCCAGAACGATCTTAATTTAAGCTGAAATCTTACGTCGCCTAAACTGTTCCGAAAATGAAAGCAGCTGAGCTACATACTATAAACAATCCGTCTCACCGAAAAATCACACTTGATTAAATATCAAGATTAAACTTTAAGCAAGGTTTTAATCTGTTTATCCAATCTGATATCATTCTTACCACGGTTCACATTTTTTGATGGATTTCTTCCCCTTCTATTAAAAAAAGGAAAAAAGCAGATCCGATAGTATGAGTACAAAAAAATATCATCAAAATATTCTTCAGGCTCACCCATGAGTTCAGTTTATCGTAGTAAGGAGGAGCTCTTCCTTCAACATTCTCAGGAACAAATTGGAAAACCACAGTAGAAGCTGCTACTTCAAAAAGAACCTGTAACACAGTTTTCAAATAAACAGTATGCTCCCTGGTTCGGCAATGCTCTGTTATTAACTGATTTTAGAAACAAAACCGAAGAAGCAATGAAGAATTATATGAATATCTCAATATTTAACACTCAAAACGTATTTAAATTGATTTGCGTTTTCTTTCAGCTCAAAACCATACAACTTCTAAAAATGCCAACATCATCCATAAAGAATTAGAATACCTATAAGTACGTATATAATTTAATAATTACATAGTGATGAAAAAAAAAGTTTTTGGACTTACACTGGTGTCGATTGGCCTAGCAGTTAATTCACTCACAGTCATGATGCCTCCTTCCCCACCGGGCGATTGGCTCTGTTTGAACCAAAGTTGGGAATCGGGTTTTGAAATTACAGAATTTAAAAAAAAGTAAAGGATATTTGAGTTGGAAATATTAAACCAAGTTAATGTATCACACGCACACCACAATGAATTACAAAGATATAAACCGATACTCACCAGTAACCTGATATTGGGGTATTTCTCAATCCGTTTCCATAAAGTGTGGCAGGATTCAAAAGCATCGCAAAACCTCTTCTTTATCTCGTCGGGGCCCAGGCACTGAAAATTATACCGCAAGATTAAAACAATATGAAATGTGAGAGAAAATATTGGAGGGTAATCGAGCATTGAAGGAGTGAATTGATGGTTTGAGTAACTCACTTGGAATGTGGTCCAGATTGGCAAAGATATCAACTTTCGTCCAGGATTGTCCATAAGGTTAGGAACAAGACTTTCGCTATAAACAGTCTGTTGCAGGTGTTAAGGAAATGTCGGAAACTAAACAAGAAATAGTTGATCATTTCTGTACATCAGTTAAAAATGTGTGCCAAGTTGAGTGTGGCACAATGGCTTATATCCGTTGAGCTCATTGGTGGTTCTTTTGCATAGGTAAAATGCGAACAATAAGGAGTGCTCGTTGGTCTGAATCTATTGCGTTTACTATCTTTAAATGAAAGTAGATTTCTCTCTGAGAATTTTGACACCACCCTTACTTTCCTACAATGAGTGGTTTGATATTGACGGTTTTTAAAATTTTGACAAACTGTGACGTCACACTGGGAGGGGGGTGTGAAGGCGCAGTTTTCTGCCAATTTCTGAAAACGACGTACTAATAATAAAATAGTGCGTTTGGTGTCTTTATTCTTAAAATTTAACCTGCTTTAATTTAAAAATATAAAACAAACATGCGGGTATTCATTTTTTCCTTGCAAAATATGGACAGAAAATGTGTGACAGGGACGCTATGCGTCTTCAATTATATTTTTCGGACCCAGGCACGTAGCCAGGATTTTGCCTTGGGAGGGGTCCAGATCCCCCCCCCCCCCCCCTCTCGCCCATCGACTCTCTTCCCATTTCAATTAATTTTAAGTCACAGGAGAAGAAATGTTTCACAAACATGATGAAATAGTATCTTTTATAAAGCAAAAATATTTAATAGGTAGGTTCATGATAAGAATTTTAGGTGACAGTTAAAACAATTTTTTACAATCATGATAAATCTTGATCTTTATACAACAACAAAAGTTCAATTTTTAGTTTTTTCTGTTTGCTTTTTAAGACATCAAATCCAGCACGTCATCAGCCGCGAACGACAGTGGATAATGAATTGACATCATGGTCAAATGAGAAAGGCGTTTGTTACCCGTCTTATTTCTAAGGTATTTTTCTAATCTTAATTTCTAAGGTATTGCGGGATCTCGCAACGTAAAAGTTAGGAAGACATCTAGGAAATTCTCCCCGTAGGATATTGTAAGGAGTGTGGGCGGAATACAGAGCCCCGTGACGCACATAGGATAGATAAATTTCCCCTAGACTGCAAGATCCCATGAAGTAAATTTATGAATTTTCTAATCCCGGAACGGATGGTGATGTGTTGTGTGAATTTCCGCTCCGCAAGAAAATCGATTTTCGAAGCGTTAGATCGCGTTTTTTTTTTTAAACTCAAAAACCGATGGAAAACGAACTAGACAGGTTCACACTACCAGTCATACTTCTTCAAATTCCTACTTCGAAGTTGAGTGCCAAATTCTGTCTCATTCACACATTCCAAAAATGTTAACTTAATTATTGTTATTGTTGTGACATCGTTGGAGCAACGTAGGATTATTTAGCTCAGTAACATGGATGATACCTTGGTGAATAGTCAAAGAGACAATGCAACCCAATGTCCCCATTGCTCTAGAGGCTTTACAAGAAGAGAACTCACTCTACATAATTATACGCTCCAGACATCCAAATATTGCGAACCTGAATACCAACCGTGGTACTCAAAGTATAATATCAATACCAAATGCTGATCCTATTCAGAACTATTTCATAAGAGGCTTCGGTGACGGTATGTTAAATTCTCCAGGAGGCTGGACCACATTAAGATGGGACATGCTGTAGCAGAGAGCCATGCGTCTGCAAGGAAAGCAGTACATGAAGTGAAAGGGCTAGTCGAAGGAATACGAGATTCGGAGAGAATTTTCTTCCTCCAGAGAGAGAAAGGAATCTCTTCAGGGGAAGATGTCAGAAGGCTTCTGAACACCATAATAAAAATGTGGAGTGCTGAAAGGTATGAAGAGTTGCTATACGGCAAAGCTTACACGGGTCATTCAGGTATATTGCTAGAGGCCTTGATCTGTCTTTAAAGTCGTATACATGACCCATGTCCGTGTACCGAAATATATTACTTCTTATCTCAGGAATCTTACCTCTACGTATTGGAGCTATTAGCAGAACCTATGAGTATTATAAAAATAATCTCTGAAGAATTTCACATCAGACGAATATTCTCTGTTGGTAGTTCGTGCTACTGAAATAATAGATACTAACCTAACCATGAATAATTTTTTGATTCATCACCAAATTTCGGGGGGGGGGGGGTCCGGACCCCATGGACCCCCCCTCTGGCTACGTGCCTGGCTCGGACCTCTACGTGTACACGTTCGCAAGTACGTGATGAACACCACCACCCATCTCACGCTACTTTTTTTTATGTACCTATTCACTCTTTCTTCCTTCACTCCAGATTGCCTTTTTGGCTAGAAGAAAGAAACAGACTCATCGCTCATGAAAGCAATAACTTTAAAACTAACATGAACATTCCATGAGGCCAACATAGTATCGGTGTTTGTTGTTGGTACTAGAAAAAATTAGACAAATTGAGAGATTCAGTACGATTGTTTGAACAGGTGAGGGGAACTGATAGGAAAGACTCTTCCACATTTTAACGTAGATGTCCCGGAAATACTGTCCACTCTCTGGGATTAACAATATACGTACGCATTTTGCTGACTCTCCTTTTTATTCAGGTGGGGTGATCAACGAAAACGATATTGTTTATGGAATAGTAAACCTGGGTTTGGAATTTGTTTGAAGTCACTGAATGTTCTGGGGACGTTTTCCCAGTTTGTGATGGATTGTGCCTCGATGCTGAATCAGGATACACACTTATTTTCATAGGGAGGTAGGCTATTGGCTGATGAGGCCCAATAGTAACACTGCTCTATTGGCCAAACCCAGCATGTTTCCCACAATCCTCCAACTTTGCTGTGCCACTCTACTGCACATGGATGCATCTTGTAGTATAGCTAATGACGTTTTTGCTCTGAGCTGTCCATTCATGACCAACTGAACCCTACCCTAGTTATCCACATGGCGTTTCCCTAAAACGTCTAAAAGCATTTTCATCTGAGAAGTAGCAACCGAACATCCACATCTCCACCCAACCACCTACATCTTGCATTCAAGGGGTGAATGTGCAATAGCGTTGCTGATGTGCTGGAAGGTATTTTCTTTTCTTCACCTCTTCTGCTGAGAGAACCGATATCACAGGGTGGAGAATATAAGAGGGAGGTTCGGTGATTACAACAGGAATGCCAAATAATGCATCCCTCTTTAGGGTTTCCTAACCCCACGTCATACTGAATCCCCTCTCAGAGCTGGAGATGTAGGGGGTTGCGTGCTTGATCATTGGCTCTCTGCAGCAATTTCCCCAAACAATGTTCATTAGTTCACCCAATACATCCCTAACCTCATCGTGGTGTCAAGTTACCAAGCCAACTCTCGTACAACACATGAAGATATGTTTTCAGTTTGTGTCCAGACATACGCTTTGGAGAGCTTCTTACCCATTCAGAGCATGAGAAAACTAAGAAAGGATACAGCAGTCGGTAGACCTGGGATCCCCAACCAAATGCCAAGGGGAAGTGTGATGCTTTCTAGAAATCGACTCATCTGAAAATGATGATACAAAGGTACAATTATAAGATTGTACACATAATTTTTGTCTAGTAAACAGAATTCTTCTAGGATAGCTTCTGATACACATAATGAATTAAGACATATAATAATTGGATTCTACATAGTAAGGTGAAGTCATCAAAGTTATACTGCAATCCATCAAGCAGAATCTATAGTGTGTTTGGGACTATTTTACAGCAGTAAAGAATTACTTACAGTCATAACTTTAACGATACAATATCTTACATTAAACTTGTGCCCCACCTACTCTGTCAATTTAGGAGAATGAGTTTTTCTGAAGGAAAATTTAGCATTCAATAATTTTGCTGGGGATAATCAACTCTTCTCACGTATTTGACATTCTAGATCAGTATAGATTTATTTACTATTTTATTTATTTATTTATTATAATTGTCATCTTTTATTGAGGGGGGGGGGAGGGGGTAAACAAATGCTTTTTTATGATCAAAAGATGTAATGTGTTATAGTTTATATGGGCCTAACATATGGAATTTTGTGTCCTGAAATGGTTCTCATAATAATTTCGATTATCATAGTAATAATCTAACGTTTTCAGTTGTCCTGGTGATGGCGAGGGACGCCAAAGAATGTCCTCGAAGATGCAGCCACATCCCGTGAGTTGAACAAATCTCACGTAGTCGAGAAATGTTGTCAACGTGACCGAAGATGGGTGTCCCTGAAAATCAATGACAATCATAGCAAGTTGATAATTATGGAATAGGCAGGCGTTATCTTTTATACTCAGCAAAATTTTATTCCGAATGCTCAAAAACAGGATTTGTGAATGATGCTGGTTTTTGTGTAACCCAAGCTTTTAAAGATAAAGGGACCATGCAGAAAGGTAGGAAGAATACTGCGTGTGTGGAAGATGAAAGAAATAAGTTAACTGTGCTACGGGCCAAAAATAGTTTAGGTATGCCTCCACAGAGTTCAATCTCATGCCTTTACTTCCTTTGAGAGAAATGTTATTTTAAAGTCAAGCGCTTTAGCCAACTGCACCAATGAGGGCGATTTAATCAAACCACGCTGACTGCAGGAGTTTTTGCTCAAAAGTAAAATTTCAAATATCAAATCAAATCAAATGATTTGGGGTCGGACGGACGATGAAGTGAATCTGCTGGCAGCTGGCTTAGGATATGCTAGCCGGAAGAAGTCGCAGTCGAACGAGTTCATTGTCACTAGAGCTGTGCCGATCCATGTCTTAGTTGTAACTGTTCCAAACTGCTCCAGTTCCTGGAAAGATTCCAAATTACCGATCCAGTTCTGCTTACCTATTGATCCGAGGTCAGAGGGTTTCTACAACCGCGCCTTCCCTTGAACCCTTCCAAGCAATAATGTAGGTACCTCCCTACCTATAATCTTTTGACTTTGGCAATGTAATCTATCGTCCTCCGTCTGTGTAGTAGCAGAATTCCCTGAAATGATGTTATTCAACAAAGAGCTGGACTGAAACTAAGATAGGGGAATGCAATTTATCAGTTCCAATGATAGGAACAGAATCGATAAGTAAATAATAACTCTAATTGAAAACGGATTGGAAATCGAGTTGATACCCAAGTATGATTATATGAGCGAAATTTTTAAATTATCGTATTGTATTTGTGTTAAATTGTATTGAAATTTGATTACTTTGTAGAAATCAGTAACTAAATAGTATCGCAAATCAAATTCATTTTTGGATTTTTATCTTTTTTTAAAATTAGTTTTATTGATTTTTTAAGCTCATAGGTACCTATTAATGAAATTGAGGTGCATTTTTCAGCATAAATTTTGTGCACACAATTTTTAAATGTTCTACTTCACAGTCGATAAACATTTTCTGAGTAAAATTCTGCTTAATAGTGAGAAAAAAAAAAAAAAAAATTAATTTACAGATGAGTTCACATCCTAGCCGGGAACACAAAGCGATAGTTAGCCACTTGGATTTGTCAGTTCCGATGGTATTAACAAAATCGAGGAGAGACAACTCGATCGGGATTGCAAGGGATCGAGAACAGCTGGTTCCACAGTGACTATGACTGTATCGATGTCGTTATCTTGAGTGGCCTGAAACAGTTACATATTCCCGATCTGGGAGAACCGGTACACCTCTAGTTTTCAGTGTGTTTTGACTCAATTGAGTGAGGAAGTGAAAGATGCTTCCGTCAGGGAATATGATGGTTACAGTCTGGCTCGAGAGGGATTATTTTGTATCAAAGTCTGGGTCCTTCGGTCCTGCACGACATGTTGATGCCATGACAGAGTTCAAACTCATGCCTTTACCTTCTTTGGGAAAGAAGTTTTTTACAGACTGTGCTTCATCCAATTGGGCTACCGGCGCTGATTAAATCATTTTTAATCTCTCTTCAACAGTGAGCGTTTTCTTTGAGTGTAACTACTGGCAGTATAAGGGCTTCCCTAAGAAGAATCTTAGGTGGTGGCTTATAACCCCCCCCCATACACAGATTAGTAAGTAGTAAGAGGCATCATGTGGGAGAGATCCAGCAAATGATGCCGTGTCAAGGTCAGATGTTGCTAGACTTTTTCCACTTTTTTGACAAATGATAATGTCAGGAGGATAAAGGAGGACCTTTGTATAACTTTGATATTATCAAAGATACAAGACCATTTGGATTTTTCATTATAACACACCGAATGGGGCTCCGAACATGAGAAGCAAGGGATAGAGCGCAGCACGTAAACAATGACCTTATCGATTGCTGCTAATAAGGGCAGTCATGACGGAACCTAGTAGGTTTTGTTGCTTTGACGGTTTTTCGTTTGTTTGTGAGTTTCTTTATTATGATATTTTTTTATTAATAATATAATTATTATTGATGTTGACCAGTATTGATGAGATTGATGGTGAGGGAAACGAATTGTAGAACAAAAGGGGATGACGAAAGGTACCAACCAGTGGAAAGTCGTGTCAACCACTATGTTCTTCAAGTCCTTTGCCCCCTACTGCTCCTAGCGGCGGTCCTTGCTAGTTCAGAGCCCCATTCATTCAACCAAATGTTAGTAACCCTCCAAATTACGAGAGGGAGAGAAGCATGTTACAAGGATTATTTCGTTTGTATAATCACCAAGCCTATATTCATCCAACTTTAATACATAGGGACCATAAATAAAACATTTTGGAGAGCCAAAGGACAATTCGATGCAGCTACATTGTTAAATTCAAACTATTTCATCAAAAGCGTAAGATTTAGTTGCCTGTAACTTACCAGCGTCCGCAAGGACAATTAGAGGAACTTTATTTTTTGCTTTGTCTAACTCTATCTCACGCTCCAAGGCTGCCAGATCCATCTTTTGCGATCCAAACAGAGTGCTGCAAGGAATCCAATTGATACAGGCAAGAGGTAGACCAAGCTAAAACAAACCAAAAAGGCCTCATATAAATTCAAAAGGGAGGTTTTAGCTCTTAAAAGAAAATGTGTCACGTGTGCACGCGACTGCGTGGATACTAGTAACGTTATGGTACTTCTGTTACCATTTTCCAACGGAATCGAGCACCTACGGTTTCATTAACAAACCGAGATTTACATTAAGTACTTTAGAATATTAAAAACGCCCAATAGCTTAAACGTGACATCATAATAATATGTGATACTCTACAACTTTTCAAAATCAACTGAAAATCAGTGAAAATTTTACACTACCTTCAAAAAGTCAAAACTTCAAGAAAAAGTAGGACGGGCCTACAGGGAGGCGCTAGTTTTGCACCCATCTCCAAATTCAAGGTTTAATTAAATATTTTAATTTATTTTATACG
This sequence comes from Adelphocoris suturalis, assembly GCA_030762985.1. Classification (NCBI taxonomy): domain Eukaryota; kingdom Metazoa; phylum Arthropoda; class Insecta; order Hemiptera; family Miridae; genus Adelphocoris; species Adelphocoris suturalis. The sequence continues at coordinate 76,379,983 of CM061044.1, forward strand.
ATACATTGGGTATTTATTGACATCATAAATATTACATTTTCAAAATTTGTGAGGAAACCATCAGAGAGAGAGAAAGAGAGAGGGAGGGAGAGGAATTTTTTCAAATTATACCGATATAATGTTCAAAACAGCATAACCTCATCCTACTTTAGCACTGAAGACAATTTTTAATCACCAAGATAATTCTACGCTGTCCATGAACCTAGAGAAGATTAAATAAAATCGACGATACGGTGTCTTAGCGAAAATGGTATCCAACGCAGCTTTTCTGGGTTGCATTGTTTAAAATGTTACATAATACCCTAAAATGCCCATAAAACTTAGGCATTAAAGATTTTATATTCAAGGTTGAACTGTTCTATCGTACAAGTTAACTGCTTGGGTGTGAAACATTTTAGTCGAAAGACTTTAATTAGTTTGGCACCTGAAAATCTGCATCAGTTAATGAAAGTTATATCCACTAACCTAAATTTTGAAAGTTACAAACACAAGCATAGAGGAAGGTGCATTACCTGTTTACAGATATATTGAAAAATCCCAGCAGGAGCCACAGCACTGGTGTATATGACCGGAAGAGTGTTTTTGAAAGCATCGAAACCGAGATCTCTGTACCGGGTGAATTTGATGTGAAGAAAAGCTCTGATAACTCTGACCAGGCCTCCAAGTTGATCATCGTGGTAGCATACAGCCGAACCTTCACGACTGTAACATTATGGGTAGGAAAAAATAAATGAAATGATCCCAACTGGATTAACTAACACAAGCCAAATAGTTACCCCAACATTTTCAAAGCAATCTACGGAAATTTTGAGGGAACGAATATTTCCTTGTTACCAAAGGCTTGTGGAATTCAATCAACTTCAATTGTGGAGTGCTTGTGGAATTCAATCAACATTCACATTGTTGTAAGCAACTGTACTTTGAAAGTCGATGCAACTGAAATTGGGTTTTTGGATTAGAAAGTTGAATAAAAAGTAAAAAATAAAAATCTTCCAGGATGGGTGTGTCACATAGCTTCCTCGTATCCGTAATATGAATGTATAAATAATAGAAATATTTCAAATTATCGGAAAATACCCCACAGCTGGTTGGAGAAATAGTGAATTAACAATTTAAGGTTCGCACAGCAGTTGCTAATGATACGATTACGATGAAACTCATATGGAGTTACTAATTAAATTGTAATTTCCCAACGACTCACTGAATTTGAGCGAAATCAGACGAATAGACTATGAGAAAATGACGCTTGATGGAGTTATGGTATTTATAGAGAACCAATGCACAAATTATGATATGGCAGTCTTGAAATTGATGTGGGATGATTGAATCATCTTTTTCCGACTATCCTCCAAATTTGAGCGAGATTTGATGACTAAAGCGTGAAAAAATTATGCTTGTTGGATTTAACGTATGTGTAAACTAGCTATTGATTTGTGAGCATTAGAAGTGTTAGCGGATCATCTAAAGCCAAACCCGCACATTCCCTGAAACATTCATCGAAATTGGACGAAAACTGTGGAAATGAAGCTTGTTACAAGAATTTGTAGATACAAAAATGGGGACACACACGCGCGCGAAACCAATGTTGTTCAGATTCAGATTTGTCTACAACGTAATGTGCGATTGGAAATTTTGATTTTGGGGACAATTTCATTTTTTTTTTTTTTAGATATAGGTATATTTAGACTGTGGAAAGTGAAAATCTATAGGTAGCATCGGAAGCGACATGATCATCCGACAATTCCCGAAAGACTGCTGAACAATATGTTCAGTTATTCAGATGTAGGATTCTACATTTTGGAACTAGGCAAACAAATACCTCCTGTATTTACAAATAAAGACTTATGCTCACTTGAACAGTTCTGTAATCCAATTGGAGGTATCTTTAGAAATTTTGCTGGATATGTGAGCAACGTGGTTTCTTTCCATAGAACCTGCATAAGCTGCAAGAGCGTGACTGAGTACAGATAAACGGCTTGCTTCACATAGTTCGGGTAGCGCCGCAAACCCACTTTCATTTTCATTATCTTGGAGCAGCAAGTCCTGCAACAGAGGAAGGTATGTGAATACTCATGGAGTGCAATAGATTGATGCATTCAAGTCAATCAATACGAACAGGGGAGTCTTGGACTTGATTACCTACCCACGATTCGTACGGATTCACATCTTCACATGGGTTAGGAAATGGATGGGGTTAACATGATAAATAAAATAACAATTGTTGATTAAATTGTAAAGAATCGAAATGAACACAACGACAAGGTAAATTCTTACCATCTGACAGAAATATCTATTTGCATCTAGTATAATTCAAGTAAATTGAATATGGTATGTGTTGGGAAAGAGTGACATGGAGATGCGAAGAGATAAAAAGCTAAACATTAATTTCCCTGATCATCATTGTCCTAGTTTCAGGCAAGTTTACAATACTGCACAATTGCGGCCATCCATCACCATTAAGAAGTCCAATGAAGTCATCACACGTCAGTCTCAGATGATTGAATGCCACCATTCTGTTTTCGAAGAGTAAATTAGGTAACTGCAGGGGAAGGAGCATGTATCTTCACGTTGCCTTTTACAGAGGAAACACTGCTCACATCTTTCCATTTTATAAGGTTTGTCATTCAAGGGCCAATTTCGCCTCAGGTCTTGAATCTCACGTTAGATGGGAATACAATTAGCTACAGAGCCCACTCAGCAGATTAGAGTGGTTCCTTCAAGTTGTAATTATACACTACAACACCCAGAAAAGCCCCGTTAAAATTTCAGCATCTCGATATACCTAGATAGAAACTAAATTAGCTACAGAGCTCACACTGCTGATTATACCGTTAAGGCACGTTGTCAATGAAATCCGGAAGCCCTAAGAGTCTCCACTTCGTACTTCAGCTTGTTGGGTTGAATAAGTTAGGAAAGTTGTCAGGAAATTAACAGTTGCCATATTCGTTGGCAAGGGAAGGTAACTAGCAAGGTAGTTTGGCAACTAGCAGTTGCCTTAATCGATGGTACATATACAGACAATTTTCATACAGGTATTATTGCTTCATGATGGCGATAAGAGGGGAAGTTGTGGACGTGAGAGGGGGGGGGGGGGGGTATTAGGTATAGTCAAGCATCACTCACGAATTTTCGGAATAACCCTAGTAAACGATGATGTTAAGGTCAAAATAAAAAAAATCAATAAATTCATAGAGGACCTTTTCGACTCCACCAGCACAAATCCTGAACAGTTTGTGGGATTCGTAAGACAGTAGAAGTAATCCATTTTATAAGTTTCGATCAGTTCAAATTCATCAATAACCCAACTCGCACATTGACTCTTAATTTATTCTGTTTTTCTTTTTGTTACAGGATTTTACATTAAACAGAACATGTACAGAAAGTTCCATTTTTTATTGGACAGCGTCGAAATTTATAAGGTTTTATTCAGTACAATCGATGAAAATTATAATGAAATTGTAGAGTAAGTATACTGTATCATAATGTGGTGAAAGAAATAGTTAATTTTGGAATGAAGTTTCCTATTTCCTCAAAATGGGAAGAGAGAAGTGTTGAAGGCGGAAAAAGGCACGGTGCAAGATAAGAAATATCCAGAAGAATTGAATGATAGGTAAATAAATACCCACTTCAGATCTCAAAAGTCTGACTCATCTAGGAAATAATATCATATGAATCACTGGTAGATTGCGGGATTATTGAATGTCCTGTGATATGCAGATATCAATGAAGAAAGTGAACCAGTTTGATTTTTGAGACCACTTCATTGACTCATTCTCGGGGTTTCCATTGGAAGAGTTTCAGGCCCAATAATCGGCTTATACTCTCCCTCATATTAAAAAGGGGATTCTGCCGGTTACCCCGAGTTGGAGTCATCACAAGCATATATATATTTTTGCTTAGACCAGCAAATATTTTTTAATTATCTTCCACTAAATGTATCTGAGGGAAACGCGTTCAATGAACGCCTCTGTTCTGGATCACCAGTATCGGTCGCATCTCGCAGACCACCATCATTCTGATCTATTTCTCCAATTGGTTGCTAGGTAACTGATTGTAAAAGTCAAAAATAATAACAGTGAGGATTGAAGAGCTAGCGCTAGAAGTTGCGCTAGCTCCGTACTGCAGCGAGACACGCCTCTCAACGGTGTAAGAAGCAGCGGAGCTATAGCCTCTACCAGGGCTAGTGCGGGGTAGCGCGTATAGTGTCTAGCCAACAAATAAATCATCTAAGCAAATTTTTGTAGAAAATGAAACCACTTAGGTAATCTTAGTTTTGCTTATTGAAAATTCGCTACTTTTTTAAATTCTACTGTAATGATAAATAGCCGGGAAGCACATTATTTCAGTGTACCAAAGTAAAATTATGCTCCAGCCTCGTTCCGAGTCGGTAGGTAATACTTACTTAAGTTATAGCAAAAGCGACAGGTTCCATGCAAAAGTTCTTGACCCAGTTCTTGAGTTCTTTAATTCAACGCTGGAACGTACCTAATAGGTAAATAACGCCACAGCGAAACAACAAAATTTAATTTTTTACCATGTTCACAAGTCATTTCGATTTATTTACCTCTATTTGGAAGAAACATGTTGACGAGCAGTCATGAAAAATGACGATTTGTCCGAGGCTGTATGCTAAATAGACCAACAATTTTACGATTTGGGTCAATTTTATTCTGCCAAATAATTGTCAACGTTCAAATTGATTGAATGGGGGATAAAATACTTCTCCTCCCAAATATTTTACCAAATTAGGAGGGTTATGGATTCGTTCATCACTTAATTAGGTAAGGTTGTTTATGTAGGTCGGATATGATAGGTATGTACCAGGTTGAATCACAAACCTCCAATTGTTGAAGCACTGTAGCTGAACGACTGTCGTTAATAGAATCCTCGCTGTTCAAAGCACCACTCGTGTTGGCTACTTCTCCGATTGACGTTTTCCCAATAACCGCCTCCTCCAATCGGCCAATCACTTGAGATACTTGGAATTCTATCTCCCCCACAGGCGTCTTCTATAACATGAAACGTCTGCCTTCAAAATATGTTCCGAATACCGACGCATTTCAATTATAACCACACAATACTATTAATAAAACTACACTATTAAATTCAAGCGTATCCCGATTCTCACAATATAGACGTATACACTTACCTTCACCAATTCCGTGTCACTCATATTGTTGTTGATGTTGTTCGAACTATTCAAATCCGTCGTAGCCATTTCGGATAAACTAGCATTTCCAGTTCATGTACTAGGTTGACCATATATGAGAGGTTTTGCCACGAAATATAATTTTTTACTACTAGATAAAGCACCGTAAAACAGCAATCACAAACGCCAAACGGTATCACAATACGAATACGATAAACTGATAACGTTTACATTTCTTCTGCTTCACGTGTGGCTTATGTTTAGTTCTGCGCCTTCATTGTAGACTTCACTAGATGCATCTATGACATCTATCTATAACATCTTTGGGAAATGAATGGGTTATTATAAAACTAGTGCAAAACGTCTAGAACCTGTTATCGGTTTGAGCAAAATAGGTAGTTGACAAGTTAGGGGAGTGAGGTACAACCACGGACCTCCTACATCTGTCTGTCCATATGTATGGAGGAAGAAAATAATGATATTAGGTTATCGCTTAAAAGCGTTAATGGAACTAAGTGAATAATAATAAATTAATTTTTTAAATGTAACCTATTGATTTTTCCATTAGGCAATTAAATTTTGAAGTTTTGAGAACTATACGTATTTTTACGTTTATTCTCTATTGCTCTCATTTTTATTTTAACGAACGGGTGACATTCAGAAGAGATCATTCTCTTCATCCTCCACGGAATAAACAAAAACCACCTTCACGAGATCCGTCATCTGCGGAGCGCGCTGTATTTTGTTGGCCCTTCCATTCTCAAATGACTTGCATTGCATTTGCCGCTGCGTCTTTCAAATTTCTTGTTGGGGCAGGTGTTGCTTTGGGGCTGTAGTGTCAAGGTGTAACAATAGGCATACTATCTATTGTTCGGTTGTGTTAACCGTTGGCTTCACGTGGTGCTGAATTTCTGATTCTCTTCTACGATCGAAATGTGCGAAATTACCATTCCTTCATCTCCAGGTTGGTACCTAAGTAATATTTTAGCTTGTAATGACGACGGAAGCGTTGCGGCGTACGGGGCCAAGCACGAAGTCGTGATTTTACGCGTCAACTCTAAAGGCAGCTCGTGCGATGTTCAGCCGAGTTTCATCCCGATGGCTCACAAAGACCGTATAGTTGCCATTGCTTTCAGTCCCAGCAATTCTGATCTGTATCCCAACCATCTAGTTTCTTGCAGCGACGATGGAACTGTCCACGTTTGGGATTATACGTCTGAAACTCTGATATTGTCTCACTCGGGGCACGGCGATTCTCAGAAAGTCGTAAGCGTTGATTGGTCCCGTGCCGATCCAAACCTTGTAGTGTCCGTATCCGATCAGGGTTCTATCGTGTGCTGGGACCTCGTCAGTAATACCATACGTCGTCTAAATTTGAGTTCCAAAACGTCTCCCATTTGTTTGAGTTGTTGCCCGCATAACAAGGAAATCGTGGCTATTGGTGCCAAAACTGGCCTGATTTTCATTCAGAGCCTTAGAGGGGATGGACACACAAATCACCGGCTTCGGGGCCACGAAACTGACGTTGTTTCTTTGTCTTGGTGCCCCGTAGCAAGGAATATCTTTAAATCCGGGGACGAGCCCACCAACCTATTGGCATCTGGTGCCAAAGACCGTTCCATATACATATGGAGGGCAGGTACTGATGGCAGGTATGAATCCTTCATCAATCTCCCCCAACAGCCTCTAGCGACTTCAGGGTATCGCTCAAAAAACAGCGTTGGAGGCTCTGGCAACAACTGGATATGTGTTCGATGGATGGAAGAATACACCTTAGTTTCCAGTTCCCTTTTTGGAGAGCTAATTTCGTATGATTTGAAAAAATCGGAGCAAGATGGCAAGATGAAAATTAAACCACCTCGCTTACTTCATGGTTACCATTCTAAAGGACTTTTTAGCATAGCAGCCCCTCTTCTACCTGCTAACCCCCAGGCACGTGTTATATGGAGTTATGCCTTGGATAAACATCTTGTTGGGTGTAAATTTGAAGGAGGGAAGATAGTGGCTGACATCACTACTATTGGCGGCATTGTTTATTGTCTAGCAAGTTCCCCCTTGGACCCAAATAGAGTTGCTATTGGGACTGGAGACAATAAAATGCTTGTTTGGAACATGAGTAATGATAATTGTAACAATATAACTTCGTTTTGGAATAAGATCAACTCAAAAGTCATGGCTGTGGCCTGGCATCCTGTGAACGAGTCTCTCCTCGCTTTTGGTACCGGGGAAGGCCGAATTGGTGTAATTGACATCAGCAAAGGATCCAATGCTCCAAGAATATTCCGTCAGTACCACCGCCGGTGTGTCTACTCTTTGATATGGGCACCTCCTGTTGTAGAGCTCTCGGATAGGAAAACCAACTTCGCCCTCTTTTCAGTGGGAGACGGCGACATTCTCCAACATAACCCAGACACTCCTGACAAAGAACCGATCAACTTGTCGTCATATTTCAAACAATGTGATGCATCAGCTATGGTTAGCAAAGCTTTGGGTAGGACAGACCTTGCTTGGAATCACAATCGTAGTCTTGCTGCTGTGGGAAACGACAATGGAGTATTGTACATTGTTGATGGCCGCACATTTAACCATGTCCATACTATTTTTGCGCATAAGAAATTGGTTCAATGCACTGTCTGGCACCCTGCCTCTGTAACATCTGAAGATGCGCTGTCACCTTTCTGCACATGGCTGGCCACTGCTTCTGACAACATCCAGATCATCAATGTCACTCCAGGTGGTGTTGACGTTGTTGCTTCCTTGAACACTCATAGTGAAAAAGTTGTTAGCTTAGCTTGGAGCCCTCATTTCAATGGTCGCCTCATATCAGCTTCCTATGATTACACATCCCAAGTTTGGGATGTGGCCTCTGGCAGTGTCTTGGCGTGTTTCGATGGGCACCATGGTGCAGTTGTTTGCTGCCTTCCAAGTGCTCTTCATCAAGATTGGATCATCACAGGATCGGCTGATAATACTGTAAGGGTGTGGAACATCAACAATTTCCGACTGACCAAAACAAAAACTAAGAAACAACGCCTTACTGGAGCTATGAAAAAGTTTGCCAGTGCACGTGAAGCAACTGAACTTACTTCAAAAATATTAGAGAAATATGAGTCTAAATCTGTGAATGGTGAAGCAACAACAGTTAAACATGTTGAATTTGCTCCTAATGTTGACTATAAACGTAAACCAAAGTCTATGTTCCCTGTAACCAGTACAGGAATGACCCAAGCCAAGCACTTGAGTTTGTTGTGGGGCCACATTAGTGGTACTGAAGCACCAACTAAAGTTTCAGTTGGTAATAGTGGCTACCTTGACTTCTTTGGTGACAATCAAAGCATGAGACGATTGGCAGTTGTAGAAGAGATGCACCACCGTGAGCACGGAAATGTGCAACAAGCAGATCATTTCTCACTGTGGTCTGGTGACATTGCAGAGTCTATTAAAGATGCTTGTAGAAAGAAACAACTCAATGACTGGCTAGTCAGTTTGGCACCTATGGTGTCTCACAAGTTGTGGGCTGATTGCTGTCGAAATTATGCTGTGCAGCTATCAGAAATGGGTGATACATCAAAGGCTGTGAGTTATTATTTAGCTGTACATATGGTCGAAGAAGCTATCGACTTGTTGTTGCAAGTCAAGCAATATAGGGAGGCTGTTTGCTTGGCAAAATTGAGACTACCTCGGGATGACTGCACTGTGAAGAAAGCCGTGACCCAATGGGCTAATCATTGCCTCAGCACTGGTATGTTGAGCCTCGCTGCGCATTGTATGCTAAGCATTGGAGCCAATATTGAGGCAGTAGAGATCCTTTCTAAATCAAAAGATCCTGAACTTCTTGCTCTTGCTTCTGATATTGCTGTCAAAGCTGATGCGAATGAAATGGGACTCAGCCTGGCAATGAGAGCCATCAACACTGCTTTGGAAAACCAGAATTACTCTGTTGCTAGAGACACCAGCACCCGTCATCAGGCCCTTGAAGATCTTGCGTTATGGATTGAAGTATGTGAACTTAGGAGTTCGTGGACTTCAAAAGAAGAAAAATCCATTCTAGCGTGGATATGTGGGAAAGTTAACGAAGGAGAAAAATGGCTTGGGCTTTATGAAAAGGCATTTGATTTATGCAAACAGAAAATCAGTTCGTATAGTGTTCTATCAAAATTCCAACCAAACAAACCAACTCCAGATTCTGAACAAAAAGTCTGGGTGTTTATCGCTGGACAGATCAGTCTTGCTGCTGCTGCACAGCTACAACCTAATAACACTAGATGTGTTTTGAAACATCTAATTTTGGCCATGGAAGCTGGTTATACTTATCATCTCCACAATCCTTCTAACTCGCAGTTCTTCTTGCAGCTTTGTGTTTGGATTTCACCTTGGGGGCCTCTGGGCACTCTCCCACAAATCCAGTCCTCTGAAATTACTCTCATCGAAAGTTTCTGCTCATTTTTAGCGTCTGGCGTTGTATATTGGCTTGACATACTGAACACCAAAGATTTGTTACCGGTAACCGACAAGGAAATGATGACTGATCTCAACTCAACGATCGCTAATTGTGCTAAGCTACTGTTCCACAAAGACGTCATGAGTTACCACAAATATGACGTGGAGATAAAGAAATTGGAAAGTGCCATAGCTTCATCAAAACTCAAAGCCCTCAAAGCTATGAAGTACTGCAAAGACATCGAAGCCGAGCTGCAGGCAGCTGCGGAACCAACTGATGACGCTGCTGAGAGTGATGGAGATTCGAAAAAACTCATGCGTCTCAAACAGCTGAAAGCTGCATTTGAAGAGGAGCACATCTACTCGCCAAATCCATTCATCACATTCTGCACCTTGCGCAACGTTTTGGATTCCATTACCTCCAAACACCCCGAAACCCAAGCCACCCTCGATAATCTGAAAGCCATTTGGGAAAGTGAAAGCGGCCAGAACGTAATATGATCTGTTAACCAAGTGTTCAAAGAAGGCTCGAACATTCTACAAGCAGTATTTTTTGATGAAATGTATAATACAATGAAGTGTTTTAATTTATCAAGTTTCCTTTCTTTTTTTTTCTCTTAAATGTTATATGATTAATTTCATGTGATTCCAGTGATAGTTGATTTTTAAGTTGTAACATACGTATGTACCAATTTATTGTAAAGAGTTCCTTGCGGTTAATAAAATTTGTTAATTATTTACCAATTGTTTTATTAGAAAACCTAGTAAATTAAAAAAATTAAGTTAAAATCAACTAGTTTTTAATCAAATGTGTTTTTAAAATTTTTTTTTCAAGTGTTCCTATAATTTTTATACATAGGGCATTTTTTTCAAGTAAATTTTTGAAACGTAAGCTCTCTTTTTACGCTTTGGAATATCCAATGTTGAAATTTATAACGTACAAACTCGATAAATAATCTGTTATGCTCATGAATTTATTAATTATTCGTTCTAAACCGTTTGTAGCTAAACATTTTTGATAGCACAATTTTAAAGATATATGAACAAAATTAGGCAGCATGCTAGTATGAGCGAATTTTCTTAAATTATCTATTATATTTATGTCGAATTGTTTGAAATTTAAGCATTCAGCGCAAAGGAAGTATCAATTTAATAGGGGAAAATCTTGTTATAAATAAATATCCTGCTATTCAACGATTTTGAATTTTTGCATTTTTTATCGATTTTTAAAGCACATTTTAATTAAATTAAAGTACATTTATCGGCATAATTTTGTGCATACATTTTTTATTGTTCTACTTAGTTCATGGTTGATAAACTTCTTTTGAGTAAAAATGGAAGTGTTGGTAAAAAAAATAACGTATATTTCCACGAAAAATAAAGTGGCAATATTAAATCGATTTCGACGGTTATGCCATCATTGTAACAAACAATAACAATAAAGTTATTGTTTGTTACTGATGATGGCCTAACCGTCAAAATCGATTCAACATTGTAACTTTCTATTTTTTGGAAATATACAACTTTTTTTCACTAGCTTCCGTTTTGAAATGGGTTGCCACAACTTAGTCGCGAGCGATTAGTTCTTTCATTGAGTATTATACCTACTGCCAAAAAATATCAATTTATTTATTTTTAGCCGATTATTTCCTCTTAATTGATTTTTTCAGCACATTTTTTGAAATTTGAGTAATTTATTATACTTGAAAAGTGCTGCTCAATTAAATTACCCTATCTTATGGAATGCTCATTATTATTATTTTTTAACGAAAGAACGGATTTTCTATCTTAATTCTAAGGAGAGTTATCATATAAAATGATATGTATATATTTATATATACATGTTCACGTGAAAAAGTATTAAAACCAGGAATCGTTTCAGAATGCCTCAAAACGGATTTCCATGAAGACAATTTGGGAAATGTTTATTTTTAATTTTTTCTTGGCTTCAAAGAAAGTTGGCTTTCGTTAAAAGTTCAAATCAACTGGTTTTTAATCAAATGATTTTATTTTCTATTTCCAATCATGCAATATATAGTACTTCCCTTTTTTATTTGCAGAATTAACGTTTTAAAACATCCAATGTTGAAATGTATAACATTCAAACACAATAAAAAATTGATAGGTTGGGTTGGTTGAGGGTAGAGAATTTACAGGCTTCTCTGATAAAGTTGTTTAATGAGGTTTGCTGAGCGCTTTCGCCACATATATGGCCTCTTCAGAGCTTATTATTTGATAGATGAGCTGTTAAATGTTTAAGTTGAGGCCTCCTTGAACCTCTTGGTCATGACCAGCTGTGGTTGGTGATGTTACTAGGGTCAATTTTGTGCTTAAATTGAGAAAAATGCAATTTTTTATGTGGAAAGACACACATAGTCTAAAATGATGATGAGTTTATCATTTCAGAATATGTGTGTCTTTCCACATAAAAAATTGCATTTTTCTCAATTTAAGCACAAAATTGACCCTAGTAACATCACCAACCACTGCTGGTCATGACCAAGAGGTTCAAGGAGGCCTCAACTTAAACATTTAACAGCTCATCTATCAAATAATATGCTCTGGAGAGGCCATATATTGGCGAAAGCGCTCAGCAAACCTCATTAAACAACTTTATCAGAGAAGCCTGTAAATTCTCTACCCTCAACCAACCCAACCTACTAAGGACAAGGCAACACTCCATAACAAATAAAAAATGATCTGCTTGGACGATGAATTTATAAATTACCTATTCGTAAACATTTTTTAGCACAAGTTTAAAGACATGTACCAAGAGTATAACTTCTGTTCGAACATTATGTTATGTCCTCAAAAACTTGTTCTTTCTGTTTTTTTTTTCTTTTTTAATACATATTTTCTGATTATTTTATTGTTTTATGTTACTGCTTGTTTGTTTTCCTTTTATTTGTTCACAGTTTATTTTACTTTTGATTATTCGAGTTTTGTTATTGCTATGATTCTGTCTAGTTTTTGTTTTCAATCATGCTTGCTCTTTGATTTTTATTATTTTTATCTATTTTATTTTTTATTCCATCTCTCGGCTTATTGTAAAATTCGGAAAGTGGAAAGACTGTAGTTCGCCATGAGGGGCACTGGAAAAAAATAGATTTGACCTACAAGTAAATACAATAATGGATTTTGAATTTTTTGGCCGAACTTATGCGTTCATCTTTTCCACGATTCCTATGTCTGAAAAGACGCATATTATATAGGTAGGTACTTAAACATTCTCATACGTATAGAGGTTGGTAGGTTACAGCATATGCATAGATTACCATTGCAGTCAGTTATGACAGTATCGTAAATTTATTATTTGTAAAAATCAATAGAATCAAACTCAGCTGCCCTGATCCTATAGGTTGAATAAGAGAGAAATAAGAATCACACGTCACTTCGCTGATCAGAGCCAAGAGGCCAACTCAGAATTTCGCAACTCTAAGCTGACAGAAATCATGTCGAGTTCATTGCACATTGTTTATAGGTAGGTAACCAGCGTTCATTAAAAGCTCCAATAACATTGTTCCAGGTCGAGAATAAAAGAAATCAATCCCCGGGTTTATTTAGACTCGTGTGAACGCTATTTAATGATTTGTTTTTCAAGACAAAAGATTATATGTACATACAGGGTGTCCCACATAACGTCGTCATTACTTCAGGGCTTGATTTTAGAGTTCCTCTTGGAGATTTTGTTTTAACACTTAGTTTTCGAGTAGGTACCTAATTCAATTTTTGAGATTTTTTTTCGTGTTTTCGACCTTCAGTCACCAAAACAGCTATAACTACAATAGTTAAAACAGTAAATTTAAACTTGAGGGTTCCGTTGGAAAGAGCGTTAAATATCCTTCCTATCTAATACCAAATCAAAATTTTTTAAAAGGATTCATTTGGTGAAAAAACTGCCTGAACAAAATTTCCACGAGTATGAGAAATTCGAATTTTTTAAACCGGCTTTGAGTGTCCCATTTCTGTACTGTTTTTCGCGTACCTCATCAGTAAAAACTGGCCCAAGATCAGCTTTTTAGAGGTATAATCAATTTTTATTTTACTTTACTAATTAGATGATAAAAGTATATTTGTATGTTGAAAAACACGTGTTTTTCTATGAAATCGAGGGTTTTGTGTGAAAAATTACCCTCTAAAAAAATGCGAGCTTGGCGCCGGTTCCTACGTATTTTTACACGCTGAATCATATTGTAACACTTGCAGATCTCCCCAACTCCGTTGTAACTGAGTTTTACGCTTTAACTAACTAGCTTTACCCTTTAAACCACATAAAACTGAGCATAATGAATGAACTAAAAATTGGTGAGAAAGTGCAAAACTCTGCTGCAACAGAGCTGGGGGAGATCTGCAAGTGTTACAATTTGATTCAGCGTGAAAAAATGCGTAGAAACCGTCCCCAAACTCGAATTTTTTTGAGGGTTATGTTTCACAAAAATCCACGATTTAATGAAAAAGAAGAAAACAAAACGATGGAAATTATTACACAAGGGTTTATTAATTATGTACTAGATAGCCCTTTAATTAAATAAAGTCTATTATTCATTATCTAAATATATCTGCAGAGGCATTGACGCCTAACGAGGAGAAATTAATTTTAAACACCTATATTTTACTAGTCTCTTGAACTTACCACAAGCTGACCCATAAACTGAAAATTAATTATGTAAAATAAATCACCTACCTACGCTTCTCAGCTCCATTTTAGAGGAGACAAAAGTTATAATAATCTGAATTCCTTTGGAATTATATCAGCTGATACGATCTATACATATAGTTTATTAGGTCATTTTTACTATGTTTCACCTGTTGCGATTCATCCCATATTGATTTTTTTTCCCTGTTAAAGTTCTAGCCCTTAGGGAGGAGAGCAAACCTATGAAGTTACAGCTACCTGGGTGGTTTCTTTCGATTTTTTGGGATGATATCTATGAATTATTATTAAACCCCGTATATAGTAAACCTGTATTAGATAGCCCTTCACCGCATAATACTGGCCCAAAACAAATTACCTACCAAACTGAGTCTAAGGTGCATTATCGAAATATACCTGGACGATGTCACCTACAAAAAAAAAAAAAAAAAAAAAAAAACCTACACTACATGCAAATACATTAGTACACAGATATGCCTTATTTTCCCTCCCTATGAAATATGTGTTTTGTGTCTCAAGTTAAAAAAATCTGAATTATAACAGCACAGTCCTAAAACCTATAGGTACCTTGCTGGAGTACCTTCAACACATAATCTGTATGAAGGGAGAAAAGATAAAGGAATAGTGGGTCCAATTTAGTCTCCATGAAGAGCACATAATTTGGTGAGTTGTTGGGGAGTTTACGAACTTTTAAAATAAAATAACGTTGAACTTTATCCACTTGGTCGTATCTTTTGAATGCCCATGTATGGCATCCGTACCCAATCATCGTTCTAATAGCTGCATCGAGTTTTAGAAGAAATGGGTACTGCCTTCCTATATACAGACAGCTGCACTGGATATGTTTAAGGATGCAGAAGAAGAACAACTTGAATAGTTATAGGCAACGGGAAATTATGACTGGGGTGATAGAATGCAGTAGGTACATACCCAGATGATATACTGTAGGTGATTACCCAATGATATACTGAAAGCTGAAAAGCTCCAGGTGTATTCAGGAGGCAGCGGATAACGTATACCATATCCATCATAACTTGGCTCAAATTTTTTGAACCTCTAGTTTGAAACTGCTGTTCATAGCATTTTAGGTTCCGAATCACTGGGTGTTACATGTTGATCGCCTTAGCCCATTGAAGGGGTAACTACTCCATTCCATCACCTCCTTGTTACATGGTAGCAGAGCATGGTTTCTAACCACCCAAGCCCTCTATTATTGGCTGTCCTGAACCCCCCTCCCCTCTTGGATTGACCTATAGGCAAACTGTGCAATAACTATTTAACTTATACCACATAACAATAAACCATTCTTCCCTGTCCCGCCTATTGCAAGCCTTCCATTCCACTCTGTCTCCCCCCTGCTTTTTGAAAGCCCCAGGAGTATGATGAATGCGTGTAGTTCTCCCTTCTCATTTCTTGAACTTGCCACCTCTGAGGATACACCTTGAACTTTCAGCACAGATCAGCTGTTCTAGTCAATGGATGGGAGGGTGTTGCATCGGTTCTTTCTGAAAACATCGGCCACCTCCCAAAACCGAAGTGAGTTCCACTCATACACTGCACAGTCATAGCACTGGGACAGTCGATGTTTTATGAATGGCTATTAGAGGGCCCTCTGTGGGACTAGCTACATCGGCCGATCTGTACATTCTCTGGCACCCATCCAGCCGACACTAGCCAATCAGCAGACCAAATGGATCGCTAGAATCCCAGATGAACTTGAATCCACATTAATAGTGAACATTAACAATTCAAATGTTATTGGCCAGAAAAGTGGCAGAGGTGGGAGAGGTTTGAGCAGTAACCAATATGGCAGCACAAGGAAGTGGAAAGGGTGGGATACTAACGATTAAAAAATACTGAATCTGACTGTAACCATTAATTGTCTAAACTGAATTAATATTTGAATAAGCTTTTGTAATGAAAATCTCTTACTTAACGATTCAATCCATTTCATAGTAAAAACAATTAAGAATTCTAAATCAAACGTGATGTTTTGATGAATTGAAATGTAAATTGGAAATTTCAATTTACACCACAATTTAAGTTAAACCTTTACTAAAAACGCATTTGTCTAGGTATCTATTAATTAATTCTAATGCTTTTTGGGTTTGGTGATGCTCAGTTTTTGTTGCTGAGATTGGTTTTTATGAGCCTCATTTTTAAAACTACTAGATATGACTAGGTACGCATGTTTTAACCAAACATGGTGACGGAAATTCGTAATACCAAAGGGCTTAAAATATAGTCATTTGGTGCTAGATGAAGGAAAACAATGTAATGCAATTCGATGATTTCACAAAAATTATATTTCCAAGATCTTTTATTTGATTGAATTGGACATTCCGTTACAATAAAAATACCATACAATAACTTTCTTTAAAACTAAAACTGAAGATGATCCAGGCCGTCAGTTTTCATAAGAGTTTGAATTACAAAAATATAACTTACAAGAATCGGTTATTTTTTATTTACGAATTAATTGCATAACACACCTTTCTCTTCTAAATTACATATATAAATCACCACGACCTTGAGAGTTAACTCGTCTCAGTAATAATGTAGCCTAGATTACAAACCTAAGTGTAACAGTCAAAATAATATATTACAATTCAAGAAATAACAGTGGGTATTCAGCTATTACCAATAAAAATGGTTCCCATCTTTAGGGAATATTGCTTTGTCTTGTCCCAACACCTCACAGTTAATACACCCTGTAACAAAACATCGTGCAACATTTACGTTTTAACAACAATAAGCTCATGAGCTTTAGATATAATTATTTGGTAGTACTTTCGACATAAATATAGAGATCATTTTAGAAAGTACAACAGTATCATGACCGCTGAGACAAGCCTGTAACAATAGAGAGTTTTGAATCCCAGTGAATTCATCGTTTCTAAACGATTATTAGTGATTTAGTCGTGAAGGAGAATACAAACGAGTGAAAACTCACAAATTTACAAGATTGAAAAAAAAAAAAAAAATAATAATAATAATAATAATTTAGATGAAAATGAGATGGTTTCTACGAGGGAATTGGAAAGATGGTACCTTCCACCCGTAAGAAACGTTAATGAAGCTAAAACGGCATGAGCTTCTATTTCCTTCACTATAATAAACAAAATAAGTAGGTACCAACTTATTCAAATATTACCCACCCGCCTGTGTAATATATAACAAAAGAGAGAGGAGGGGGAACGGGGTTCCTTGGTAACTCCCTCTCTGGCCGTGTTATCTAAACAATGCACTTCAAATGTTCTCTCAACTCTTGAGAAACGTATGTTCCCAACAGCATCCTAAAGACTGCAGAGATTCTAAGGCTGGGTATCTAGAACTGTCGGCAGGGGGTTACGCTTGCGTTGTTGATAATAAACCGTAAATAGAACGGAGGTTATCCCTCAATCCTGGGGTACCCCTGACCCAGCTGTGAACGGAGGGGCACTTCCTCTGATTGCCGAGGTAAGCTCTGATTGGCTAGGGTAGTTGATGATGCTAACCAATAAAACTGCGAGCATTTCCACCCTCCCAATTAGTTTTCTGGCCCATAAATTACGAAATGTTCATCTGGAGGTTGCTAATACCAGGGGTAGCCGTCCTAACCCTGCCTAGTGATTCAGTTAGGCTTCGTAGATACCCTCTGCCTCGAGTATACCTCACGGGGCTGCTGCCACCAGGGTTACCTCTGTTTCTAGATACCGGGCCTAAGAGTAATAACCACCTCATATTGGAAATGAGGCAAAAACTTGCTCAGACATAATACAGTCTACTGTAACTTCTGCATACAGTATGCACTTTAGTTGCAATATGCATCTGTAAGCAATCAGGTGTCCAGGCCACAATTCTCCACCAATTTTCGAGATTCTTTCTTTGTTCGAACCCGATTTCAGTCTAGTTGTGCAACAAATCCTGGAAATTTTGAATTTAATGATGAAAGAGAGGGAATGGAGGGGGTAAAGGCGAAAAAACACGTTTTTCGACAAATTTTGTCAATGCCACCCAGGCTACGATTCTCAACCGATATTTAGGTTGGATATTTTAGGTAATGGGTCAACATTTTTAAAACGGTGGAATCTTACCTTTGTGGATACGTATGGTGTCTCCGACACCTCGGGTAAGTCTTGTACCACCAAGTATCCAAAGATATTGCCGCTTTTTGGCCTCCACAATAAATGTAAGAAGTTAACTTGTATTGTAAACCCTTGTTTTTAAATGTTGATACTTGACCGAAAATATCCCGTTTTCCTACTGACGTGGGTAGTTATGTAATCTAAGCTCATTTGTATTCTCATTCAAAGAGCAAAACCATTGAAGTACAAGAAAATAAGAGAAAACTAGGTATAATATGCAAGAATTTTTGTTTGTTCGCACAAGCTTAAATATTGATGAGAATAAGACGACCTACTTGGAAAAAGCAAGTAATGAGCGATACCCACGTATATTTCAAAGTACAGACAGAATGAGATTATACTTACTTCGCTTAGGTATGTTCACCAAATTTTTGGAAAAACAAGAATAACAACACGAAACTACTTTTTATATTTCGCCTTAAAATGTCTCTTTCACACAACAAGAATGAATGATTTTTGGAATTTTGATGTTGGTACAGAGATATACTCGCCAAGAAGAAAAACCAGGCCTAGTATTTAGGCCTGGATGACCATAAGTACCCAACACTTTGCTATGTGTTCTTTCTGAATGAAGCAGCATTATTTTATTTGCCTGTGATTTCATATTTTTTTAGAATTTTGATGGCAAAACATTGATACCAAACGTTACAGCTGGGTGGCCCGAAGGCTGGCTCACTGGCCACTCATCATACCTGTTAACAACTACTGATGCCCTGTGGTTATTGTCTCAAGAAGAGAGATGTCTCAGGTTTTCCCACATAGAATGCAGGGCTTATTTAACAAACCAAATCATATCATTCTGCCAACCTTTTGAACCTGTTGTAATAGTTACAATATGTCTACATTACCTCCAGCAGGCCACTAGGCATGGAGGAAGGAAGGAAGTTGAAGACAAAGAAGGAAATGGCATGATACGGTTTCAACTCTTGAGTGAAGGTAGGGACCGTCATAGACAGGTTCCTATAGAGGCCGCTTTCACCAAAAATCGAGAACTTGGTTTATCAGGATCCAAGTAGAATGTAAACTATGGATTGATCTCAGTTCGAATTCATTCGGTCAACTGAGTTCCTAGGAACGTGTTTTCAACTGAACTCGGATAATTGAAAACACCAGTTGAACTTCCTGTGTTCTGGTGTCATCAAGAAGAGATACCTTATATTGGGAGAGGGAAGGTCGACGTTTTTCCCCCCACTTATCATTCGCTTCGGCTCACGAATGCATATTCGGTTTGTGCTTTCTGCGATGATTGATGAGATTGTGCGATTATTTATATTTATTGGTTGAATCAAAGGAGAAGCTTAGGGAACCGGCGCTCTTCCACCCAGAGAAAGAGCACCTCATACATAACCATTTTGATATTCTCGAATCTAAAACAATCGACGCCCATTCGGTCCACACTAAAAACAAAAGATGGAAAAAATTGGCTTGAGGAATTCAGTTCCAGTTCTTACCAATATCGAGATTGGACAAAATTGAAAACACCTTGAGAAAATCAGTATATATATATATATATATATATATATATATATATATATATATATATATATATATATATATATATATATATATATATACATCACAGGTGAGTAAAGTTGAATATACCTTTTATTTTATCTCGTCTACTCCAATATTCATTATTATCATGATTGGAAATCAAATGGCAAATGGTCTCCTGGGTAACTTCCATATAGTTGAAAGAAGTAATTTCAGAAGAAACCTTCCCCAACCCAGTCGCCATCTTTTTAAACCCCAAGTTGCATATCGTTATCGTTCATTTCAATCCATCTCTCTTCATCATCTCTACTTTTGAGTTTTCCCCCCATGATTTTTGCTTTCAACTTTCTCAATTAACATTATGTTTACTCTTGTGTATTCATAATACTGATATTATCAAGTCTTGTGGAATCATGAATAGATGCGAAAATCAAACAGCAAAGGAATGAAAAATAGGAAGTCGATTTGGACTCCAAACCCTAATTGTCGACAGACCATAATAACGTTGGAGTTACATGGATGCTTGGTGAAGAACCATCATGGAACACAACCTTTCATGATCAAAAAATAAGATCAGAGGTCACTATTATGCACTTTTTTGAAATCAACTTAATAATAATTATTTGTGTAAACTGAAACACTTTTAAGTGTTAATAATGAATCTGATAAAAAATGTGGACAACATATTATGTCCCGTGGGTATAGCTCATTATTCAAGACCCGTTCCAAATATTATTAGGATAAAGTAATATCTTTCTCTTAGAATTAATTTTGATTTCAATTAGGTAATTTATTATAGACAATATTCCATGTTGTTGTGAGATCAAACTTTACACACATCCTTCATTCAGATTGACTAACAATATAATCTCGTATACCAATGGTTTGATACGAAATTCGCCCAGGAGATTTTCATTTACAGCTCTAAACTTACAATATACCTTCAACACCAATAAAATCTCAACTTAATTTTTGCAACAACAAAAACTCACTTAAAAACAACAGTTATGTACATATTTTTATACACGTAAACCAAATCAAACCATTAAATTTCGTCTATAAATACCTACTCATGAAAATACTGTTGGAATTGGGGTTAGATTCGATTTATACAACGGACAGTTTTCAAAGTCTGACAAGTCTAACAAAGTGAGTTTAAGGTTGAAAATAGATTTGATGATGAAAAGCACACAATGGAAGGAAGAACAAGGTAGGTAATATAAAAGATGAACACATTTCCAGTTATTTTCGTATAAAATTGCAGATAAATCCTTACAATTATAAGAACAATATGTAAAATTCTGAAAGGTATTCATACAGATGAACCGATTCACTTAACTGAGTAGTTCTATTAAGCAAGTAAATACTGCAGATTTTTCTTAACACATTCTTTTCCACTGTAGGTGGTTTTACAGAAGATTTTATCAAAACCTACAGAATTTGCATGGCTATATTTAGCAAATTACAATTGTGTATTATTTACACCTTTAACAGCCCATTCAACTCTTAAACCAGAGTAAAAAATGTCTAACAAAATCACAACTACATTTTGTGCCATCCGTATGAATACCGATTTTGGTTTACATATTCCTTGCTGTAGGGCACTGCGTAGAACTCAAAACCATATTTTAATACCAGCATATTTCTACAAAAGGTACGCGGGTATTAAAAGTACCGTATTCTGATTTGCTGACAGACGTACGAAGGAATACCGAGGGCAAATGTCAACAGAAACGTGAACAAAATTCTGATATTTCAAAATTTTGGTGCATTTTGGGAAGTAATTTTTTTTTTTTTTTTTTTTTTTACAAAAAAGCTGATAAAAACCATAAATTTGTTATAATTTAGTCCGTATTACTACGGAAGAAGAGAAAAAGGAAGATTCACTAGGTAGGGGATGAGTGCGAGGGTTCTATCGGTGGCTCTACCTGTACGACACTCCTTGTTACAAACTTATGATCTCCACAAAGTCGCAATATACGAGTGCTCTCTCCAATCAATCGAAGGCTCTCTGTTTATCTGTTATCAAAGTTTATATCGTAATTCACCAAAGTCAATTTCTCGTAATTTTCAAGATTCTAGTAGGTAGGTAACTAGTCACAATATCACATATCAATATGTAAGATTTCCAATGCCTACCTAATTGACAAGCGAATGAAATTAAGGAGAACTGTCTCTTGGTCCAGCAGAAAGCCTTTTTTTGCAAACTCAGAAAAGTAGGTAGGTACCTACGTTATTTTTTCATTTGTTAATCAGCAATAAGTACGTTTGATGTATCTGATGAAATATCATTCCCACCACAAGATGTCCCTAAACTCTACTTCTGCGAGTCATTCATGGAAAACTACTTCAGAAGCAAGGGCATTTGCTTGTTCGTGATATTCCTAGAAAATTGTTCAGCAATCAAACATTTATTGTTGAAATTATTTTAAGGATGCCAAACTCTGAGTTTGAGAACTCTATAGCGAAAGTTCTTGATATATATACTGATTTATTGATAAGATATTGCAATGATAATCACACTCACAATTTTTTTCTCATTATTAGTGCATTTTTCTGGGGCTGAAAGTACTATCAAAAACGTAATATTCACAGTGGGTAGTGATTAGGAGATCAAAGTGACATGAAATGCACCAAAATTGTGAAATAACTCTATTAATACCAGAGTAGTAACTTCGAAATATATATACTGCTTCAAGATTTTAAGTTGGTTTTACGCATCTAATGATGTAGGCAGCCCACTAAAACTTATTTGTACACAGATTACACACAAAACAAAAAAACCCTTCAACAAATGTTCTAAAACTGAATTTGAAAATGATAAGCAATGGAAGAACAATAAAAACTAACCTGAAAAGAGGTTAGTAATTGGTTAAGATATTCCTCAAATTATTGCTTCTACAGGTTAAGATCTAGGAAGTTCGTTTCCTAGATCTCTTTTTATGCTAAATAGTCTCAACTTGCCCTTTGCGTCGACTGGTCGTTTCAGAGGCAATATGCGTGAAGGAGGTTTCGTAGCTTGTTGGGCTCGGACTCGCGTGTCGGGAGCTGCCACCACTGTTCAGAGCTGCCGCTTCTTCTTGAACGGGAAGAAGAGGAACGTCTTGTAGCCATCTCTGTAACCATGAACGGTAGAATAATATAAACGTTGACCAGGAAAATCAATGTGCAGGACAATTGTCAAATTTAATTATTACAAGCAAAACTAGGAACAAAAGAAAAAAAACAACGACAAAGGAACAAAAAAATCATACATCATAACAAGAAGCCAATACAAAAAGGGAGAAAAAAACTTTATTAATCAGTACAACAGGGAATACTGGAATTTTTTATACATTGGGTACCACCTCTACCGCCCAAAGGGTGGCTGGGATGTCCTGTTGAGTCCGGACCCGACCCACCATGGCGGCCTCTCGAGGGTGCCCACCTCTCTAGACAAGATTTACAATTGGTCCACGGGACTAAAACCCCAGGCGAGACCGCCCTAGTCTGGAATATAGTACTTGAACAACAACGAAAACCTATAAGTAGGTAGCCAATCACTCAAAAAATTACATTCACACAAATTTTCATTCATACAACCAAAACCAATATAACAAAAAAAATATATATCAGCATTAATAAATCTCCACAACTCTGAACATCGGCAACTGCTAATAATTAATTTATTGTTCGTTCGGATTTATCGTATTTAAATTTAAGGAGTCATCTGGGAGTGCATATATTTTTTTCTTCTAATCTACAACCGCCTCGTCATCACGTATTTTCAATTCACAGCTCACCAAAAACCAATTATAAATAAATGAAGTAGGTACGGCATAATATTCATTCAGATTCAAAATTTCGTTCCTTAACAAGGTGAAAAAATTGAAGAATCTTGTGGCACACTTTCAATATTGTGATTACTTGGAAACGTAGCTAACAAAAGAATTCAACGGTGAAAGAAAGTTGGTATGACTGTTTAGACTATTCCAATCATCAACCAAATTCTTCACATTTTGAAGAAAATCACAATTTTATCAACTGTAGATATCTATACTTGGTATGAGTGGTACTATCTACGATAATTTATTGAGGAGGGACATTTATTATTATCAATAAATTAGTAATTATAAACTGGAAGAACTAATGGAATAAATGAATATTAAAGTTATATATATATATATATACTTACCTAATAGATTATGGTACTAATGTATTTGTGACTGTGCAAGAGAAAAGGGAGTCTAACTTGCCAAGCTTTTTTTCAGGAGAGAACGAAAAAACGAAGAATGGGTCAAAAAATGATTTTTTTTTTTTTTTTTGTAATATTTGTTGGGTCCCGAAACTATCTCTCTTTCCCCAATAATCATCAAAACTAGAATTTTCAACGTTTTTCGTTGTATTTATAATGGCAAAAAACTGCAGTTTTGCAAGTTTGCTGAAAATCTGCTGAAAATTTGCAATTTTCGGGTCCGCTTTTTTCAAACTTTAAAAAATCAAAAATTTTGATTGAAAAATGATCAAAATAAATAAAATTACGCACAGATTTGACTTCTGGCAAGTTAAGCTCCCTTTTCCCTTGCACGGTCACATTTCTGGGGAAAAAAACCGGCACTTCTAGCCTCGCTATGGGATGGAACCCCCCCCCCCCCCCCCCTGTTTCCACCTAGACACAAACGGCTTAACATTGAAGAACGTGGAACACGCTTTTACCTCTGTTGTTGGAAGTAGAGAAACCCTTCCAACATCCCATGGTGAAAAGGAGAGATTTGAGCTTACTCAGCTGATCAGAGTGGAGTCCGAAATTGCATTCCACTTTTGTTCTTCCAGAGCAGCTACCTGTAAACTTTAAATTCCCTATGGTACAGAGGAGATAATTTAGCTCTCAGCTGATCAGGAAAGAGCCCCTCGGTTAATTCTCCTCTTAATGTCTCAGAGAGGCTCTGTTTGGCCATGTCCAAATTAGAAATTACCGCCAGGGGACTGGAATGGAGTTAGGGGCTTGTTTTCTAAAGTTACCGCTAGAGCCCTAATGTCGCTCTAAGTTTAATTTACTCCCTTTGTATACTTCAGGATAGAACTATGTTTTCCTTTCCCGAATTATTCCCAATTTAATTCCCGATCTGAACTCCCGCAAGAGCAGTGACCGTGATAAATTTACGATCAAATTTGCTGTGTAATTCCTTATCATGTTACCACTGTATTGTACACTAGCGCTGTAAGGATCCTGTGGACCGGGTGGGCAAGATATCACCATTCTGTTACTGTGTTTCGTTAAGTCATTTTGCTCTCCCACTTTTACCACCCTTTATTTTTGTCAATAAAACGTTATTGAGTTTGGATCCTGCAAGAAACATAAAGTGTTCTAATTCCGATCCCGTTCAGGCTCCCTACCAAATTTCTAAGGTGAATAGGGGAGAATTTAGCTTACTCAGCTGATCAGGATGGAACCCGTAATTTCATTCGCCTCTTATTGTCTCATCAATCTTATTCTTCCTAGGATGAACAGGAGGGTAGCTAACTCAGCTGATCAGGTCATCATTAATTTCATTCGTATGTTGAAATCCCAGAGAGTCTCCCTAACAAATCCTAACTTACTAGAGTGAACAGGAGAGAATTAAGCTCACTCAGCTGATTAGAAATGAGTCCAAGGAGTCACCCTTTCAACTTCCTTGGGTTGACAGGAGAAATTTAACTTACTCAGCGGATCAGGAAAAAGTCCATCATTTTATCCTGTTCATTCTTGATGTCTTAGAGAGGTTCCCTACAGAATGATTTTATTTTTTAGGGGAGGTAGATGCAGCTACTGCTTTTTTGCTACTTTTGTGAAGCATTCGGTCTCACAAAAAGGTATCGTGATTTGGACTCTGGTTTTTTTTTGTGCAATAGGTTCAGATAAAAGCGAGTTCCTCGCTAAGAAATGCAGTTCATGATAACACGCAATTAAGATCCCGTTGGACGCAAGTATAATGCAAATTACTTCAAACTAGTTTAATATAGTTTATTCTTGTACATGTAATAAAACAGAAGGACACAGGAAATGGAATGCTCATACTTTACACAGACCGCCGGGGAAAATAATCACACAAACAGTCGACAGACTGGACCTTCGATGTTTTGATTGTCTGGCATGCGCGGACAGCTGATCTGAGAGGGTATCTTCAGGATGTAGATTTTCAAGTTTTTGAGTCACGGAGGGTAGATTATCGGAATCACGGACGGTAGATTACCGTCCAGATGATAGATAAACAATGAACTATAAGTATTCTTTCACAAAAAATAAAGTTGGTTTGTGCGTAAGGTATAAAGAGTTGACTTGGGCCTCTGTTGATTTCTACTACTTGTCAGCGTGTCACTTAGGGCCGTTTTCAACAAGAAAACGTGAACTCGGTTTATCAGGCTCCAATTTCAATGTAAATCATAGATTGATCTCAGTTTGAATTATTTCGGTGTCACCAAGTTGAACCGAGTTCCAAAGAACTAGTTTTCAACTGAACTCGGATCAAGGGTTGCCAAACTCGAAGAAGCAAAATACTACAGATGTTAACAGAAAAATACTGTAGGTCTTTCCATTAAAAAATACTGTATAATACTGTAGATTCTAATAAAAACCGTAGAATACTGTAGAGTATTGTACTATTCAAAAACATCTTAGCACAGAATATTATGATGCTAAGACAGAAGGCAATGGCCCTCATCATTGAGATAATCACCTTACGTGTGGGGTGGGAAGGCAAGGACCCTCTATAACAAATAATCAGAAACAAAACTAACATCGAAAAAATTATATTTCGCACAAAACACTTGCTTAACTAGAACACTTATTCAAGACTAACGAAATGATCGTCAAAATAGAACTTCCCCTCCAACACAGCTAATGACAGTGGAGCGTTAAGTTTCGCCTTAATCCTGGGAATTACAACGTAAGTACAAAATGTAGACTATTGGCAAAATACCGTAGAACAGTAAAAAAAAAAAACTGTGAGGGGTTTAAAATACCGTAGATCTACTGGAAACACTGTAGATATGGCAACCCTGCTCGGATCATTGAAAACAACAGTTGAACCAGAGTTGTTGGTAGATCCCAGGTTTAACTTCCGGTGACATCGAGAAGGGATTGCCTTATTTCAGGAGCGAGAAGGTCGGGTTTTAGTCCCCCACTTATCATTCCCTTGGTTCCGCGAATGCATATTCGGTTTGTGCTTCTTGTGTTGACATATATACTGGAATGTCAAGTGAAATTCACCGCACAGGCTACTATTTAGCAGATGGCGATGAAAGTTATCAGATTGGAGCGAACCGGCACTATCCCTGAAAATTTCTTGAAAACCGGTTCATTATTCTTGGAGTTTTGGTTATGTCAATAAATTTTAGTTTTACGCATGGGAAATAGTTATTACTTTATCAATAGTGATATAATTCATAGGACATCCTCCTAGAATCAGATCAATAGACGATTAAAAAAAAAAAGGAATTCACGCATGCGCACAAGCTACTATTGATCCAGTGGCAATGAAAATCGTAGGGAACTGCTTAGGAGCGAATCCACCCAATCACTGAAAACGACATCAAAATCGAACTAAAACTTGGTAGATACCTATAATTTTTGCGTGGCAAGGATTTACGACAGACACACTATCATCAGAAAGATACAGAACCAAAATTGAATCGTAAAAGCAAATGGATAATTCAATTTTGGGAGACAAACATTTTTTCGGATTCCCAAATGAACATAAAGCTTTGCTACCTTTGGTAGTACAACACAATAACAATAATAGATAGAATGGTTATCTGGAATTTCCCTCCCCAATGACTTCCCTGAGCTCAACATTTTTAAAAATTGTAGCCTCATAATAAAACTCTGTATTTTCGGAATCTACGTAACGTGGTAACTTTTTTCTTGGTCGATTTCAAAAGCTTACCATTGCAGATATACCTCCCACCAGAATCGATGTTCTTCGACCTCCTGCTCTTTCTACAAAGCCTAGAATTTTTCTTTAGGCGGTACGTTTGCAAATCAACTTGGGATAATATAATTCACGTGGTGAGGTACAGACTTCCATTTTAAATGTGGAAACTAAGATTGGACCATGCCGATTCAACTGAAGATCAGCATATTCCGACTGAAAATCACATTATCAAATATACAGACGTACTGAAAATCTTGTTTTATTTCAACCTTAGGTCCTGGGTGCTAACAGTAGGTCGTAGGTACAATGCGACAAGTGGTACCTATCATTCGAATAATTTAAATTGAATCGATATAAATCTAACGAGAATACAATTTTATCTCATTTTTGTGATAGATAATAATCTTTCTTTTGATAATTTCACCCTTTAAAATTTACTCCTTAGTGTTGAGTGAAATTGATGTCGAGATATTAGGACAATCGCCGACCGATATTTGATTAACATTTCATAAATGTTGGTCCATTATTTTATGAGGTGTGCATTGCACAGAGACCGGACGATTATTTTTCTTTTAATTTGGCTCAAAAATTACATTTTTGCTGAGGATATTTCTAAAATCTTGGCATCACTTTTTTTCAACCCCACGGTTGATATTTTAAGGTTGAAATTCACAAAAACAATTTGATTTTCACGTTTGATCTTTATGGAATTCACTTTAATGACTCGAATAAGGCCACTGGATCACTAGGGGTATTTGTGGTACATTTCCAAAATCGAATCGTCGAAAATCGAAATGCGAAGCAGCTCTAGAGTGAATTGGTGAAAGCCAAATCAGCGCAGGTTACCTCCTAACCAGGTTATAAATAATTAATGAAAATTTATTTGCAAAACAATGAACGTAATCTCTTAATTATCTACAAACATACAACTCGAGAATCTCAACTTTATTGTCGCATCAGTAGGTTTGAATTACGAGAATGTCAATCGTGTTTATTGATAAGGATGTTTCGCTAAGCAGCCAGTAGGACCGTAGCTTCTTTTCGATAATTCGACATCGAATCTCGACTTTCGAAGGCCCTTAGTAAATCGAATCGTTGTAAATGATTCCAGGCATGCGTCTACTATAGAACTAACCTGGCTCTTCACGAGGGTCGAAAAGTTTAAATAAAAAGATATGAGCTTCGTTCTCAGTGTGCGTTCTGCAAGTTCGGAACAGTTGTGGGCAAGCTCAGTCGAGTTTTGTCGTTCACAGTGCCAGAACGCCCAGTTCTGGAACACCGAGTTCGGAGTTCGTAGTGTTTTGCAAACCCAGTTGCGAACGGTTCTGACAGTTCCCATTTTTTTCGGAACTGTCAGAACTCGAACGCTAGGATGTAGTTAACGCATGCGCATTTCACAATTTTTCGGATCTCGTGGAGTAAACAACTCTCTTCTTCATCGAAATCATACTTAATCATACTTAAGTATCTATACGTTAGTATAAGTACCTATTCTATGATCAAAATGTCAACTAGCTCGTCAAGTTCAGAAAGCGATAGTTTCGACGATGGTGTTTGGTTTGTAGACGATGAGGACGAGATTGAAGTTATAGTTGGATCTCGTCTACATCCACGAAACTCAAATTTTTTCGAGTATACTCCTCAGTCATCGTGGATTTTTTTTTTTTTTTTTTTTTTTTTTTTTTTTCTGTTGTCAACACCCCGGTTATTTTATTTGATTTTCGGAATATAAGTATCTTGCAACGTAAAACAACAAATCTGTAGACCTTATTAGTGGCTGAAGATTAAAGATTCTTTATTGCTTGATTCTTTAGATTACTTGTTGTCTGCTTGACCATTATTTCGGACAAGTAATTAATTCATTCATCCTCTGACCAAGAGTTTACCTTGACTCTCTCCAACTGTATTTCTTCACTGCGAGGCCTCGGCAGTTTAGGGGATCCATCTCTTGACCGCGATCCTGGAGAGTCACTTGCTTCACTCCTCTCTTCAACAGCTGAAATAATTGTACGTACCTAATGAGACAATTTTTCTGAGTCTATTTAGAAATTGTTCACCACACGAAAAAGATAGCCGAAAAATAGAACGGGAAGGTATCACTATCGATCAAGAACTGACAATCAGGTGGAATACAATCTGACAAGTGAGTACATACATGAACACTTTAATCTCGCCGATTTCTCTGAGAAGTTTCTCTGGAGAAACCAAAAACTTCCAGCGTGCGACCTATACACCACCTATACTATAGATAAAACATATACAAATACATTTCAAACATCTATACTGTTTTATTTAAAACTCTTTCCACTGTTTTCAAAACTTTCAAAAAGGTTAAATGCCAATAGAAATGAAACAGACGGTTTGAGTTGTAGGACCGTTCAAGTATTGAAATGTTGTTGGTGGGACACGTCATCTGGTTAACATACACCCTCCACCCCTAATTTTCTCATCCCCTTGTCAAAGAATGGTTAGAGGGAAGCGGTGGCTATAAAAGTGTTAAGCAACGTTCACACAGAACAGTACAAGACGAGGCCAGTAGACTTGTAGCCAGAGCTAGCATAAGGAGATTACTCGACCCAGGTTATCAGACGTGACATGTTCTGGGGGAGCAGGGTGGTGTTTCAAAGTGAGATGTTGCGTAATAAGGACGGAAATGACCGGACGACATGATTACTTTGATGAGACGACGCTATAAATCAATCGAGTTCGATACTTCATATCATAAGGACCCAAGTCATAGAGGGTAGATTAGGTAGGTAAATGGGATGCATGGGGGAAGGTTCCCCTTCTCCCGCACTAGGGGTTTTCAATATACTTTAACATCTCAATAACCTGTGCTATCATGTTTGATTCATCCAGAACCTTCTGGATGGTTTCATTCAACCAAAACCAGACACCTGGCAACTCAGCCACTCTGGTATGAAAATTCAAGGACTGTACGACTGCACAATCGTATGAAAATGGTAGTGATTGTACTCCCTTCACGTAGTATATGCCCTCGTCTGAACCGCAAGTTGCCCCTGTGCCAGGCCAGCATCGTGCCAGTTACGTCCCACCTTCATTTATGGCCCAGTGGGCGTGTCGATTCATCTAACTATCTTAGATATTACCAACATAATCCCTGGAATTGTAATCAAAATCAGAGGATTAATGAAGGAGTGTCAAGCATTTTAAAAATGTAATGTTTTTGCTTGCTCTTAGGTTACTTTTGGTCCCAATACGATGACATTCTAGAAGAATCTCGCAGTACCCTATTATTGTTTTAACGTTTATTCCTTAATATTATTCTTTTTGTTGGCAAATTTCCATTGACGTGTGTGGTATTTTATACCTTATTTTGTAGCAGTAACTCTCAATAATCCTGTTGAATGCGGTGGGAAGCAGAGCCAAATGTCTGAGTTTAGCCATACCTACTGACATAAAGCTGCCGTGTGCATGTTAATGAACAAACATTACAACGCTCTCCTGGACAATTTGGTACTTGTCCAGACATCGACCCTTTCGAACCTGCTCTGTTTGAGGGATATACAAAGTTGGTTTTGGTCGAGGAAAGATCTAAGAGAAGAATTTGTAAGAATCAGCTGAGTTTCACCTGTTCCATCAGTACCTAAATCAAGGAGTCGAGTACCTGACCGAGGCCAGCTTCAACGGTTCATTGATAACTATGAAGTGTAGGGGTGAATTACTGAACTTACATTGGAAGCCATGGATTTGCGGTAGAACTTATCTCTGCGCCCTTTGTAAGTAGGGAGGGAAAGAATCCACAGAGCATTTTTGGCGCATTGTCCTATACTGAGCTATTACAGGAAGGCATTCTTTGGCAAGACAGAGTTGTCAAGAGGATTTTTAAGAGATTTTAAATGGGCGAAATCGGGCTCAGTTATGTGGTTACTTTAGAAATGCATGGCGCTATAGAGAATTAATGACAGCGGAGTTCAACTACTAAGATAACAAGGCCCCTCTTTGGCATATCATCTGGGCCCCTGTAATGTTAGTAATATGTGCATTACTATTTTCATAGCATTTCATGTTAATCATTTCTATTTGTAACTGAGTTTGTGTCACTGCTGACAATAAGATACATGAATGCAGTAGGATACGGGGCAAGGCGATGAGTAGCTTTAAGCGAAATCATCAAAACGAATTCTCAGCCGCTGATGACGTTCGCAACGCCCGAGGCAGTAGGGCGAAAAGCCCTTACCTAGAATAGTTGATTTCTTATGTATTTGGGTACTTTAGGGCACCCCCACAACAGTTTTGTTTCTAAGAAATATAGTGTTCCTAGAGGTTTTTTTCTTCCCTTCTATGATATGTAGCGTTAACAATTGGAATCTGAGAGTAACTAAATAGCTATAGATAAGGACTTTAGAATTACTTACATGGTCTTGGGCTGGCAGAGCTGACACGGATCTGAGCGGGGAATCCAGGCACTTTGTGAGGCTGGAGCCCACGGGAACTGGAAGACCCTGAAAATAACATGATAAGGTAATCAACCGGTGGTGTTGCTGACCAAATTCTAATAAAGACCCACAAATATCAACAAAACCAATCCGAAATTTAAATACAACAACCCAAATTTCCGTATTCAAGACATAGTTACGTTATTACACATGGCACACAACCAAAAAATAAACTATAGGTCGACCAGTATAGTATATTTACGACCACCTTAGGGAAATTATGCAATTAGCGTTTGGGCGTTCTCAGTGGCTTTTATCGAATTTTTGTAGAAAATTAATATTGCAACGGCTTCAAAAATGTTCAAATAACAGATTTTGCAAAGTTTCTGTACCAAAATCTATTTTGTGGCATTCTGAAACTAATCCCAGAGTTTAACGCTTGTTCACATAAAAAAGATTATATATGTATACATGGGTACAACAACTCCTTCATCACATTGGACCGCAATTATCCACCACATTTACATCATTAACAACACCACATGACCCACAAACCAAGTCATACGAAGAGCTGATCACAGTATTAGAAAACTCACAGATGCCCGACACCTAACGTAGTAATCCAACAACATCACTTTTTGTCTAGAACGCAGCAAGAAAAAATCACTTTGTCGCGAGTGATTTAGTTCGTACGCAGCAAGAAAATGAATCTATTGCCACTTACCTAATGGAGCTAAGGAAACTAACCACTACCTGGCAAATTCGAATGCGAATGTAAAGAAGGTGTAGCTGACATCTTTCTGAGTGCACAGTTCGTGAGGGGAATACGTGACAATACAATGCGTGAGAAACTACTCCAATCATCTGAAATAACATTCAATAAAATCACAGAGATAGCCCACGCATTGGAGGCATCAAAAATTGATTGTCAAGTGTCGCGGCTCACCATCAACTACCTACTTCCCACTGATGTACCTACGCGCCGCCTCCAATCCCATCCCAACCCCATGGGGATTAGCTTTTGTTTTAATGCTCCGCCAATAATAGGCGTCCCCGTGGTGACTCAGATGTTCTTCTCCTCCTTGTTTTTCTCTGTTTCTTTTGTATTCAATCGTCTTCAACTATTCATCATGAATTTAGTGTTTTTTCGATAGAGTTCTTCCAATTCCGAATTTTCTTTTTGTAAAACTATACCTAATAAAGTAATTTGATTTTTCTAAGTGCAAGTGTGTTGTTTTCTCAAAATACGGTTAGCACCCGTCATTTGGTGCCAAAAACCCGGGATCCAATTTGAACAGTTCAATCTGCGGGTGGATTTTCGCCGTTTTTGAAACAGCAGAATGTCCTCTAGAGAATCCATCGACTCAGAAGATTCAGAAGAAACGGTAATGGAAAAGAAGACAGCAGTAAGTGATTCCAAGAAGGTACAAGAACTAATTGGTGAGTTGAATAAAGTTTTTCAAGAACAGTCAAATTCCAATGCAGTCTCCACTGAAGACCGACGTATTTTTAGACGTCAGAAAAGCATATTCTGTTCACTAACAGATTATTCCAATAAATGTACCCTATTTGACCGAGTTACCAGAGGTATGTTTGGAGATGCTCTCACTCTCCAGCATACTTATTTTGTCTCTGTACAACCAAGCATGGATGAATTAAAATCATTGCTAGACATTATAGAGAACGAACCATTATTTGAAGCTACTTCTGATGCTTATCAGGGTATTATCGACGTTTGTAATCAATCGTATGCCCATATTCTTTCG
The DNA here is from genome assembly GCA_030762985.1 of Adelphocoris suturalis. Classification (NCBI taxonomy): domain Eukaryota; kingdom Metazoa; phylum Arthropoda; class Insecta; order Hemiptera; family Miridae; genus Adelphocoris; species Adelphocoris suturalis. Next base: position 76,413,905 of record CM061044.1, read on the forward strand.
TTTATAGATCAATCAAAAATGTCACAATGCAAACAGGAAGTTCAAGTTCGTACTCCTGATCCTGTGATTTTACAATCACGAGAAATGGAAGAGCTCAGGCTACACACTGCATTACTCCCGTCTGTTCCGGTATTCAATGGAGACTTATCGAAATTTGCTGAATTTATTCACGCTTTTCAACACGCTGTACATGATAGAAATATCTCTTCTATTCAAAAACTATCGGCCCTTCGTTCAAAACTTAGTGGAACTCCATCTGTTATTATTGAGCACCTTGGGGCTGGTGTGAATGACTATAAGATGGCCTATAAAACTTTGAACGACTATTACACTGGAAAGAATCGTACAGCTTCTTATCTTATGAATTCGTTTTTTCAGCTTAAACCTATTGAGAAAGTTGAATTGAGTGCCCTAGAGAATTTTTACTCAAAATCCACCAACCTCACCACTGCTATTCAAAATCTCAAACTGTGTGACCTCGGAAACTATTTTATGTACAGTATCTTATTCAATCTCCTTCCCTGTGAATTGAGAGATAAATTTATAGAAGACCAACCAAATTTCACCCAAGAAATACCAACCACTAATCAACTACTCAACTTCCTAAGTGGTCAACTAACAGTTCTGAGAGCTCAACTTTTGCCTAAACCTTTTCAATCAAATCGTACTTCGTCCCCAGCTCGGCCTAAGACACTCCAATCAGCTGGTAATAGATCTTTAGTGCCCAGGTCTCATCCAGTTACCAACCGCCCGATACGAGCAACTGATTGTTATTTTTGTCATGAAGACCATTTAGTTTACCACTGTCGACAGTTCAAAAAATGTGATTGGCAAGCTAAATCAAATTTTGTAGATCAGAATCACCTTTGTCGAGTGTGCATGTCACCTAAGCACAAGCACCTAACGTCTCAGTGCCCATCTTCTCGGAGCTGTTCGATTTGTGGTGAAAAACATCATCACTTACTCCATCCAGATTCTCCTAATCCTAATGCTTCTCGCTCCTTGTCCCCTCAACGTAGTGCATACTCTCCCAACTCTCGGTCAACCCAATATGCCCCAAGGCACAGCAACTACGTTAGCAGTCCTGCAGCAGATGCTCTAAGCGGATCAAGACAACTTGAAGACAATATATCTTCTATGAACCTCCCCCCTCCTTCAATTCTACCTTGTTTCAATCACAACCATGCTACCTGTCCAACTGAGAACACTTTCCGATCCGTCTCGACTAATATAGATTCACTCCCGTTTTCAGTTCAAAACCCTCCTTATTGAAGTTCCGGTCAGCTTGGTGCCACCCAATCACAGCTCAGATTTTCCCAATCATGTCCTTCACCATGTACTAGAAGTCTCAAATCTAACAGAAAGTCATCTGCTAGATACTCAGTTATCCCAACCGCTGTGGTTCATTTATCAGCTGATTCGTCATCTTGGCACCAAGCACGGGCCATCTTGGATACAGGCAGTGAATCTAATCTAATCACTCTTGCTTGTGCTAAAAAAATTGGTCTTCAAATCGCACCCATGAATAGTAGAATTGCAGGAGTCGGAGGTAACACTGATACAAAAGTTCTAGGTTGCACATGTTCTTTGCTTTATCAAAGGTATGGGTACCCAAATCTTCTAATTCCAATGTTTGTCGTCAACCAAGTAACACTCGACCTTCCATCGAATCAACTTCCACGCTCTCAGTGGACTCATCTTGATGAACTAGATCTTGCTGACCCTCTTTATGATTGTCCCCGCCCTGTTGATATTATATTCAGTGGCCATTCTGTTATGCTCAATGAAATCAAACCAAGTCTTCGAGGATCTCCAGTAGCAGCCTCCTCAACTCTGGGATGGTTGATTTCTGGTGGTTATTCGTTTGCTAATCAGTCTAATGTTCATTTTCGTGAAGTCATCCAAGTACGAGAAATCCCAGCCAACCCAGTTGTTTCTAAGCCCGATGACCATCCAATTTCTGCACCTCTGCCTCAAAGAAGCAATTGGCATGGCCTCCGCAACTGCACAACCAAGTTGAACCAAGATAAATCCGTGTCACCGAGCAACAGATTACCCCTTGAAACCAGAGTTAAGCCTACCGTTTTAACTTTGGCCGCAGTTAGTTCAACCAACATTCCTTCTCAGCCACCAGAGTACGCAGAACTCTTGGAGCTTATGTTTAGGATTGAGTCTGTTGAGGAATATTCGCCTCTCACCAAAGAGGAGCTTGCTGCAGAAGAAACATTCCGTAAATCAATCACACGTCTCCCTGATGGTCGCTTTCAAGTAGCATTACCATTCAAAAGTGATCCAACTAGTCTAGGCCAGTCAAGATCTATTGCTTTGAGACGTATGAAATCTTTGGAGCGCAGATTATCAAAGTATCCTCAAAAGAGAGTTGCCTACAATAAATTTATGCAGGACTACCTAGATATGCATCATATGGAATTGGCTCCTCCCCTTCAAATCGGCAACCCACATTACTTTCTGCCTCACCACGCTGTTCAGCGTCCAGACGATCCACCAGACAAGATACGGGTCGTATTCAATGGTTCACAAAAAACACTGTCCAACATTTCCCTGAACGATATTCTGCTCCCTGGTCCAAAACTACAGTTGGATATTTGTGACGTTCTCACCCGATTCAGACTTGATCGTTGGATATTCATAGCAGATATTAAACAAATGTTTAGGCAAATATTACATCCTCCTTCTGATCGAGACTTTTTACGTATATTCTGGAGGTTTAACGAAGAAGATCCATTACTTGAGTACCGCCTGTGTACAGTCACATATGGGAACTGCCTCTGCTCCTTTCCTAGCAGGTCGAGTCTTAAAAGAGCTAGCTTGTATCCATAACCATACACATCCTAGGGCCGCTGAAATATTAATTAATAGAACATATGTGGACGATCTAAATGGAGGAAGTGGAACAATTCAAGAGACTCTCAGCATTCGACAAGAACTTCAAGATGTCCTGTCCTCAGCACAGTTAGAATTAAGAAAGTGGGCGGCCAATGATGAGAGACTTCTAACGGGGATCCCCAAGGAACATTTGCTCCCTGCAATGACCTCTGTCGACCTGGAAGATGAATCAAGTTCATCATTGAAAATATTAGGTCTCTCGTGGCAACCTCAGTCAGACACATTCCATTATGTGCTACGACCACTGGAGACAATCCAAACCAAACGTCAATTAGCCTCTCAAATAGCCAGAGTCTATGACCCCCTAGGATGGCTCATGCCTCTCACAGTTTTTGCGCGATGTATCTTCTGTACCGTAGTGCAGAACCACCATGACTGGGATGATGTTCTCCCTCCATCTGTAACTTCCGACTGGTCTCGATTAGCAGCTCAGCTTCCTGAATTAGCTGACTTTCATATTCCCAGATTCATTCCAATTGCTTGGGAGATTCAATGGCTAGTAGGCTTCTGTGATGCATCTGAACGTGCTTATGGAGCTGTGCTATACTTAGTTTTGGTGTCCAAACAAGCTGTAACTGTAACCCTGATCACTGCTAAGGCCAGAATGGCCCCTATCAAGGCAATGACGCTTCCTAGGCTAGAGTTATGCGGCGCTCAGCTCCTGGCTAGAACCCTTACCAAGACACTACCCTCTCTCAAGAACGTCCCAAATGATAGGATTTTGGCCTTAAGTGACAGTGAAATCGCCCTTTCCTGGATAACTGCAAAACAAGCTCCTCTGTGGAAGGTCTTTGTAGGGAATCGAGTGGCGAATATACTAGAGAATACTTCTCCTCGTCAATGGTTTCATGTTTCTTCCTGCTGACTATGCATCTAGAGGTCTTTGTCCCAGAGATCTAGTAAAGTGCAAAAACTGGTGGAATGGCCCGGAATGGATGCATAAACCTCTACAACAGTGGCCAGTAAGATCAATTCACCCAACTCTCAAGGATCCTGTAGTTTTATCCGAAGCTCGAACCTCATGTCTTATTTCTCTTGCAACATCTTCATTGGCTAAAGGATGTTCCAGTTTGGAAGAAAGATTTTCATCTGCAACGACATTCCAAAACGTTGTAGCTTACTGTCTCAGATATATTCGTCGACTGAAACAAAAACGCACCCCTGATCAACGCGCCAAACTGCTAACTCGACTACGAACAGTTCACTCCAAATTGCAGTCGATCGAGTATGATTGGTCTGATTTGGACGAACCACTCAAACACAGCTGAATTGTCTTCAAGTATGGAGGTGCTCATACGTCGGGCTCAAGCCCAGGCTCTTTTCAAAGAAATAGCTGACGTGCAATCCAAACGACCTAGAATGAAGATCAGTCGATCCCTTGGACTGTTCCTCGACTCGAAAGGTATCCTCAGGGTTGGTGGTAGACTCCGAAACTCTCAATTACCAGACTCAGAAAAACATCCCCCTCTCTTACCTAGCCAACACCAATTGACCAAATTGTTGATTGACAAAACCCACCGATCCCTGATGCATGCAGGTCCTTTATCCACCTTACATCATCTCCGCTTGAATTACTGGATAGTTAATGGTAAAAGCGTTGTTCGGCGTCAGCTTGCTCAGTGTGTTGAATGCTTCACCATCTGTCCGCGTCCATTCAATCCTGAAATGGGTCAATTACCTTTTGATAGAACAAAGATCTCGGCTCCATTCAGTATCTCAGGAGTGGACTATGCAGGCCCATTCCCAGTAAGCATAGCTAAGTTACGGAACAATAGAATATTGAGCTGTTATCTTGCCATATTTGTGTGCTTCGCTACCAAGGCAGTTCACATAGAAGTAGTCATGGACCTCTCCACTTCTGGTTTTCTGCAAGCTTACCACAGATTCGTGTCAAGACGAGGCCATCCTCACACAATATGGTCAGATAATGGAAGGAACTTTTTGGGTGCTGCTAACGAACTCCGCCGTGTCCGCTCGCTTCTCCAGAACTCTTCTCACCAGAATGAGTTGGCACGGGAAACGGCAAACCATGGAACAACATGGAAGTTTATTCCCCCATCTGCTCCCTTCTTTGGAGGACTATGGGAAGCTGCCGTTAAACAAGCCAAGCGCTTGTTGAAGAACTGCCTTCGTGACCAAGTCCCGAGTCTGGAAAGCTTCATCACAATCACCACCCAAGTTGAAGCAATACTGAATTCCAGGCCATTGTCAGCTATGTCCAGCTCTCCCAACGACTTATCGGTACTCACCCCAGCCCATTTTCTCATATTTCGTCCCACCATCCCAGCACCCGATCCAGATCTCCTCAACCAATCCCTACAGGATCGCCATCGTTTTACGCAATACGTTGTGCATAACTTTTGGAACCGTTGGAAAAAGGAATTCCTCTTAGAGCTTCAGAGCCGCTCCAAATGGGATACTACAGATCGACCTGCACTGATTGGTGACCTTGTCTTGATCGTTGACAACAACTCTCCACCACTCTCCTGGACAATGGGGAAGATAATACGCATTTATCCCGGAACTGATGGCGTCACACGTGTGGCAGAGGTACAAACCCAATCTGGAACACTTTCTCGCCCAGTGAGAAGATTATGCCCCTTCCCAGAAGATGTTAGTGGAGCTCCCGCTTCCACGGTGGGGGAGGATGTCGCGGCTCACCATCAACTACCTACTTCCCACTGATGTACCTACGCGCCGCCTCCAATCCCAACCCCATGGGGATTAGCTTTTGTTTTAATGCTCCGCCAATAATAGGCGTCCCCGTGGTGACTCAGATGTTCTTCTCCTCCTTGTTTTTCTCTGTTTCTTTTGTATTCAATCGTCTTCAACTATTCATCATGAATTTAGTGTTTTTTCGATAGAGTTCTTCCAATTCCGAATTTTCTTTTTGTAAAACTATACCTAATAAAGTAATTTGATTTTTCTAAGTGCAAGTGTGTTGTTTCTCAAAATACGGTTAGCACCCGTCATCAAGAAATTGCACATCCTACTTCGAACGTACCACTCATTAACCGTATTTCTCGGCAACCACGATAATATAATTTGTTTCTCTTGTCTCATACTGTGGATGGTGCAGATATGCGGGTTGCATTCATTTCTAGGTCTCTAACAGCTGCAGAACACAATTATGGTAAATTTGATCATGAAGCCCTAGGAATAAGCTTTGCTGTGACAAAATTCTATATGCACTTTTTGGCCGTCGCTTCATTCTGGTGATAGACAATGCACCACTAAGCAGGATTTTTCATCAAAAAGTAAAGTTCCCCCCTCTTACACCTTCCCGGTTATTGCGATATGCCACTATTCTCAGTGGGTTTGACAATGTTATCAAGCATTAGATAGCTGGAGACAATGTACATGTCGATTCTTTTTTGCTACTATCAAAAACTAGCTACATCGAGGTTGAATGAGGATGACATTATCCATCACCAGACAATCAATCACATAGCTTCAGATGTTACCAATTTCGGCTCCTTCTATTGCAGAGGCTACTTGACAGGATCCTATGCTGAAATCACTACTCAGGAAACTAAAATTGGGGAAACTATGCGATGAACAATACATACTTCAAGATGACGTTATATTCACAGGCCACAGGATTATCATATCTCAGTCACTGCAAACGGATGTTTTACGCGAATTACATTACACCCATATCAAAGCTTCTAAAATAAAAAGCCTCGCTCGATAGTATTGTTTCTGGAACAACATTAACCGTGACTCTTTGTAAAATCTTGTGCAGCTTGTGCTGTTACTACTCACAATCCAGTGAAAGCCCCATTGCACCCATGGGACAAGCCTGAGGGCAACTTCCAACGGGTGCATATTGATTATGCTGGTACTAAGGATGGGTTTTATATTTTTATATTAATAGAATAAATTTGCTCAACACTCCATCGGCTGGGGCGACTTTCTAAAACACCACCAATCACTGTTGAGGGTTCCACCAGACCCCCTTCACCTCTGCTCAGCCACCACCTTTTTCCGGCTAATTGTGGAATGTCTTATTCAATCCTCACCCCAACAACCGGACATCTGGCCAACACAGTGCTGCGGTAAGTGTGAAACCTGCCTAATACGGGTTTTCAAGAAGCCTGGTCATATAAGTGGGTCTGTGGTGATTGACTGTGATAACCTGATCGAATAACAATAGTTTGGACCAATTCAATTATTAAAAATAATCATAGGAATTTAAAAACTATTCATATTGCGGGGAGAAACTCACTATGTTGGTGCCTGAGTTGTTGGAGAAGGTTATACTGAGGCGATTCGGATGGAGGGATGTCCAGTAATTTCTCCATTTGTCTCATTTTCTCTTCTCGAGCTTTCATGCGGCCTTTGGTCAGTCTGTAAACCACAAATGTACATCGTTTATAAAACTTATGGCGACAAGATTCCAACTGTTTACTAGTCTGTAACTGTTAATCTTTATATTTGAGCGTTGATATTTAGGCACATTCCCTGCATAACCTCTTATAAATATAAAACAGATTATGCAGGGAATGAGCCTAAATATCTCCAAGGTTCCTATAAAATGCAAGGCGAGGTAAATTCACGACTGGAATTTTTATCAAGTTTGACAATTTTAGCCATGGCTAAACAACTGTATCGGAAGCATATTTTTATCAAAAATGGAGTAGAAATCTAATAGATCCTCTCTTCAACTGTTTGAACCTCCCCCCATGTCGGGCCTACCCTCCTGATTTAGTTATGTCAGCGATGGAACCGTTCGCCCAATTTGACATGGTAGTGACGATCTTCGAAATTCTAGACTAATCCCAAATTTATTTGTCCGGTTGGTTGTTGAAGTGAACAGTAACACGATCCCCCAAGTTTAATGACCAGAGCTCTGGGCTTTACTTCAATTTGCCTCCTCCCTCAGTAGATCCAATTTTGTTGGAATTCTACTTCCAAGGAACAAATCCACTGGTACCGCAGCTGTTGCATTTGCTGAACAACGATATGCCATCGTGAACTTCTGTAATCCTTGCTTTGCACTGTCGCCTGTAAGACTTGCAGTATGTAGACAGTCAATTCTTCATATTCTACACATTCCTTTCCACCTGCTCATTCGTTAAGGGTGACAGGGCCAAAAACTTCTGTTTTCTACCTTACTATCTGATTGTACCTTATTATTTACGAAAAACTGTCCAGTTGTCAGACCACCAGGAGGAGGTGTCCAACTACTGGACCTACTACCCTACTTACATGGTTAGCAGAGGTGACATACGTTCTACACACCTTTGCTGAGCGGCCATGCACCGAATGTGATCGTCAAAAATGAATTTGGTGTTGACCATAGGACCGACCGTTGTGAACTTGGCAGATAAGAACAACGATCGAGAATCACTTTTGTCCGCAGAGACATCCAAGTCATGTAGCATGGCAGCCAGTTTGGGTCTGCCAAAACCTGAAAAGATTTATAACGTACCAATATCAATGGGGCTTGCAAATGAAAAAAAAAGTGCTCAAATTTAAATACAATTTGCTGAAAATCTTTATTGACTGTAAACTTCATAATTTGGAAAAATATTAAAATTCAGAAATTGAACCTGTGCTAAACACTGAATGCTAGAAATGTTTTACAAAAAAATGCAACAAAAATCAACAAAAAAGGACAAAAACTGGCTATATATGTAGTTTTTTTTAATAGCAGAATATTATTTATAAACAGATTGTCTAAAATAAATTGTGCAAAGTAATTGAATTTCAGGAAAAAATAATAAAAAGAAAAAAGTAAATTACTCGTAAGGTTATGCAGAACGACTGGAACTTCTGTCGCAATGCTTTCTACAATGGAACAGTAAATTATAATCCAAAAATTTAGTAGAAATCTGATAAGCTGATAAATTGATGAATAGAAAGATATGAATAACATTATATCATTCTATCCATCAATTTATCAGAAAAACATCGTATTTCTGAACATGTGGGGTTGATATAATGATAAAACCGTGCTACTTGATTACAATAATATTATAGATAGTAGTAAAGAATGACGTAACAACATAAAGAACAAGCTACAGACATCAAAGATGCTATTAGTTTAGAGAATACTTTTAGTCACGATAAACACGTAATTTTTCAGAAATTTGCGTATAGGTAGTAAGAGGTAGGTAGGTAGTGAAGAGTTTTTGTACTTCTCGTATACGAAAATGGCCTTTCCAAAACGAGAAGAGGTTTTTGTAACGTGGAAACGCTTTTTGGAACGGGAAGAGTCAGCTTTACTCGTGCTCAGCTTTTTTGGAATCGTAATTACGAGACGACAACTTGAACTTTCTCTAGGATAACACTCTAGAATAACTTAGCAACTATCGTGCAGTTTGGACACACAAATACACCCTTCAAAATCGCCGGAATTTTCCCCATGCCATCTTTTGTTGTTGGTTTATTTAACCTTTGTATTTGTCTTTCTTTCCCTCAACTAGAAAGGTCATTAGCGGCATTTTGTTCTTGCTTTCGACGTTTTATCGAAGATTTCAGCTTTTTCATTCTCAAGATTTCGTTTCATGGTTCATTTTATACGTTTTAAAGATTCGTGTTCTTCACGGCTGAATCTTTTTTATAAGATGTAAGAGGAAAGTTGGTCGATGTTTCTTACTTCATGTTATATTTTGGAAATTGTCTACTGCGACAATTGAGTTTTGAGCAGTGATTCACTACAAGAGTCACGTTAACGTCTCTATAAGAGTTCTCTTTCTCACGGGCTTACGAAAGTGCTACAAGAAATCGATGCAAAAAGGTTGGCATTCATCGTGCTCACTCTAACAGCTTGTTTTCGTGTTTACGAGAAATACAAAAACGCTCCAATAACTAGGTATATCCACTTAGTTTACAAAAAACAAATAAAACACTCCCAGTTTCGTTACTTAATCTTTGAAGTAGTGTAATAAAGGTTCCTGTAGTATTTTTATTTCCTTTCATGGCGATGTGATGTGATTTGTCCCCAGTCAAACTCTTACGATTTGAGAAATATTGTTTTTGAGAAGGAATATCCGAGAATTTGAGATAGAATTTGGAAAATGTCTTACAAAACTAACATTTGCAAATCGAACTAGTCTTTTGAGGATGAATTTTGGAATTAAACTTTGTGAACACGAGTTACCTGAAGCACAGAGTTGTGCCACTACAGTAGACTCTATTTTAACCAGTCCCTCTTTAACCGGGTTTTAGACTACCCGGTCAACTATTTTTTTTTTCTTTCTTTTTCCTCTTGACAGACTTCGTGACTTCACTCTCCATGGCCTTCTCAGAAGATGAGGAGGAGAAAATAACATCTCTCTTTCCCGGTTTTGTGTACCTCGGTGCTGCAAGGCCTTCTCAGAAGGTATAATAGAGAGTTTTTAGTGACTTCAACTTAACGTCACCCGTTATCGTAGTCTTGAGCGAGCAAATGAAGATGCTAACCCAAATGGAACCGGGAGAAGAGTTGCCTTAATTTTGATGTCACGTTAAGGGTGGTTGGGCAAAGGGGTATTTTCCCCCCAGCTGCCTTGATGTCCACTGGTTGACTATTCAATTTCTTAATTTCGATAAGAAACGCCGATTTTCAATCCTGAATTCGAATTTCATGTTAGTTTCAGTACAAATACGGGCTAATTTCTCATTTTTAGTTTTCAATTCATAAACAGGGCATGGATTTAACGCAAAGATAGTAAGCCTCAAGTGTAGAACACCGCCGTTTAGTTGCACTTATAGGTCATTAGTCGTTACGAACTTCATGTTTTTGGGTTTTCCGTTGGGTATAAACAACAAGAATGAAAAAGTATTTATCTCTATGACAATGAACCAAGATTTTACCTGAAACAATCATCAGTGGAGGCAGCACTTCACGCAATGTTCACGAGAAAATAGCTGAGAGATCAGGCTAACTAAGAACAATACTGCGAAGAAGTAGTGTCTTAAAACTCAGTTTTCTCATTTAAAATATGTGAAATAATAATAGAAACAAGGCTCTAATCGACCAAATAGAGCCTGTGGGCAAAAGAACGGATTTTTTCGATCGAGTTGAAGGCTTAAAGCTAGACAGCGGAGGCGGACTTCAAATGGCACATTCGGTTTCTACGCGACTTGAAACGTAAAATAACCAAGTTTGAGGGGTGTTCAAAAACCTACCTGCTACATCAACATAATTAGTTGGTAATGAGGCATTTGAAAAGAAAAACTATTATTATTTACTTCACCAGTATTCGAGTAATTTTGAGGTGCCCAGTAGTGTTACATTTACAGGAAGGTTAGGCTGGTGTCGTGTGCCTTTAGGTCCCCAAACGGGTGACGTTAAATGAGCCATTCCAACGTACGACGTTGCTAACATCCCCTCAAGGTCACGTACACTTGGGTACGTTAGGGTGACGTTAAGGGTACGTTAGTGGTCACCAAAAACTCTCTAAAGAGAAAGAAAAGGACATCTCTTGCTCCTTTTTTTCCTACAAATCACACGCCAGTGAATCAAACATAAAAGAGCTGACATTATTTGCCCTACGAATTACTTTTCCCACACATTATGCGGTATACATGTGCAGGCAAACATTCTTGGAACATGAAGCAAGGAAAAAAATATTTCCTGATTGTAGTCAGTTTTGTTTTCGCCATACTTTGTCAGTAAAATTGACAGTAAAATTTACTGTATAAACAAATAAATACATGTTTACGAACTATATACTACGTGAACTCTATTAATATTCACGTACCTACTTATCTATATATTAAATAGAAGCGTAGTTAATTTTTCTTACAAAACACATGATTAACCGGCCAGGCTCTAGTCCTACTAGAGTCTACTGTAGCTACTCCTCTAAAATCTACTTGCTTGCTTTAAAACAAACGGCGCATTGGCGCTAAAATAATCCTTTTCGAATTTTTAAGCATTAAGTTGTTGTTATTGTTACTCAGAGGTTTATAATTCGTGATATAAATAATTCGAAAACAGGTGACTAATATTGTCCCCTGTGGTCTACGTAGCAGTTTGATCAGAGATTTGTCAAAACTTTCAGAACAATGCTAGAGAAATAGCAGCTGGAATAGCTGATTACATAAATATGACAAGAAAAATAAGAGACCTGTGTTTTAGCTGACTGCACATAGATTTGCATTCCATGTTTGAAATCAGGAATTTCAGCTCCCATGTTAGCTTTGAAACATAATTCAGTCATGGGATATGAAATTCGAAAATTATGGGCAACTGGGAATAATTTCTATTCATAAATTCTAGGTAACAATCATATATCAAACTACTTCACATAAACAATTACCATTCCATTCACGTCACACACAAAATATTCCAAGATTAGAATTAAACTTAAGCGTAGAAGATGAAAGATGAATATTTAAGAAGAACCAGATAAACGGAAGTGCCAGATAAAATAAATAGAAGTTGCCAAATAAAAATGTATGCAAATATATTAGATGTTTTACCTAGTTTACCGGGAACAGGTACAACCAGAATAATCTGGTTACTTTCCACAACGAGGAACCTGTGATTACGAACGCCATCTGGTCCAATAACATGACATGCCAGTAAGTCACTATTAGCTGTGAAACAAGGAAAATAAGAGTTTGAGCAGAAAGAGAGAGACAAAGGAAAGCAGACGTCACAAAAGCGAGAAAAGGCGTTGGCCATGGGATTTAACGTCTTTGACAAAGTGTTTGCAATCAGATGATTACTCACGTTGAAAGCAATGCCAAATTTCGTTTGCGAACCTTGTTAGCAAACTTGTCGGGCAAATTCAGAGTTAGTGAGATTAAAGAGATTCGGTGCTTTTGCTTGTGTATATGTATGTTCATCGGACCGGTTCGCATGGGCTTGCACTGACATATGAACAAACATAGAGTCCGTTGAGTGTGTGTGTATGTATAGGCCTCGTACATACCTATTCTAGGGATAGCAATCGGCTGGTGTAAGCTTTCGTCACACTGAAGGTACTGAACTAGTGATGGGACGGAAATCACTTCACAGGATAAAATAACCTATTAGTTAGAAACAGCAGTATTCCAAATCACAGGCTGCCTGAGAATACATGCTACTCGCTCCCAAAAGAGTGTTAGATAGCAGAATAGATGAGGAGTGGGTTATGGTAGCGCCGATTGTGGAGGTGGGGCTGTTTGCCAGGTAATAACATCATCCCAAATCACTCTTTCCCATTCACAGTCTGGTAGCAGTCTAGTAACAGTTTTCGAACCTATTCACAATCACAGTATGAGAGAAGGGATGGGAAGTGAATGTTGAAGTTCTGAATCAGTTGCTCTCAAGTCTTTTACCTCCCGTACGCCGGTTTCTTTGACTTCATTCTGTTTACAGCACCTACCTATTTTTATATGTTTTTTATTAGTGATTCTCGGGGTATTTTATATTTTTCTCCACTCCATCATATTTTACCATGTGCTTTGAAAAGAACTGAAAAAAAAAAAAAAAAAAAAAAAAAAAAACCTTTCTGGAAAGCATAGAGGAAGGAGGTACCCACCATGGGAGATCAGGCAAGGGGTGGTTGGTTGTCACGGGGAGGGTTTGGATGCTTTAAAATTACCGTTATGCAGCGTTCCCCTGATAAGAGCACTCTGCTTTTGGACCATGTACGAGACCTATAGTGTATATGTTCAAATGACAGCAAACCGTGTTCCCTCACGAGACCTATAGTGTATATGTTCAAATGAAAGCAAACCGTGTTCCCTCAGTGTAAAACCAGAGGAAGAAAAAGAATAGAAATATATAACTGCATTAACACAAATATAACATAAATTAAATCAAAAATTGTATATTTCCAATCAGTAACAAGTCAACTATCTCCCTCATTGCTCCCTTCAGCATCTGCTTAGTAAGTTTGTAGGTGTTTAGTATACGGTCCTGATTCCTCGACCGAAGGTAGAGAGACTTTCTCAACAACCAACTTAGTCTCTATCGTGCAGAAGGTGGGAAAATTATTTGTCATCCAAAATAAAAAAAAGGCCACTTGGTTTTTGAGTTTCACAGCTTTTGGATAGTTTAGTTCTGTATCTGACCAGAGGAATTAAACGAATAAAAATTATGCAGGGCAAAATTGAGCCAAATTCATTTTGATGAAATTTTTATGATTCACGCAGATTAACTCCGAGCCGGTCCCTTATAGTTTTAATAATTATCGGACATTAGTAGCATGTGCTAATCGGCAAATGTGATTTTTTTAAATTCTTAAATTTTAAAATTGCGCAAAAATTTTAAATGAGGACTTTAAGTACTGCTGTTTGCAAAAATGGAACCACGAAATGAACAATGAATGAAGCACGAAAATCCGCCAGACAGTGGTGGAGAAAATAGGTACAACATTTTCGTACCGCATGGAAGCCCCTCAGTTAATAATGGCATACCAAAATGAGGTAGATCAGTTAATGACAATAATTGCTTATTACATAAGGAAACCAGATAAAGATGAAAGAAAATTCTCTTAACGGAAACCAAGGAAATCCCTTTTTGATACATATAGCAAGAAAGAAAGGAGTTTTAAACGTAACCCAAGGTGAATTCAGGCTGTAAGTTATAATAGAAAAGTGAAATTGGATATATAGAAGGCACCATTTTATTGAGAAATCACAACATTGCATGACACCACCCAAACGGCAAATAAAATGAGAATAAACTAAGAGGGCCAATAATGTTCTGAAACATTAAGTTAGTCGTGGAACTGTAGGTGTCATAGTTCATATAAAATTGTTAATAACTCCATGCAAGATTAACACCTTTGAAAAAAAGTTGTAACGATTGAATTCTTTGTACAAAATAGGTGACCTGCCGAATTCAGCCCAACGTAGTTTCAAGCCTAATGTAATTATATTCTGGAAATGTGAAGAGTTTTAATGTTATAGGCAAAGAATTGCTTTTAGAATTTCCATATGATACAACTGGTGTAAAAGCAAAATTGACGAGATGAGCAATTGCTTGAAGCAAGTGACAGGTGTTGAAAACAAAGAAGCTCATGATTCCTTCTTCACTGGCTTAGCAAGTATAGGGGACAAGCGCTTTCAATGTACATACATCATTGGGAGTGTACTGAAGGTAGTCCGCCGTCTTTTAAGCCCCTCTATACAATGAGTTGTAAGGGCCCAGCTTGTTCGCCTAGAAAGGACACTTGCGCAAGGCTGGCACTGGCCAAGCTTGGTGGAGATGAACGGCTGAGCCAGTGTAGGTTATTGTCCCATGTCCACACAACAGCCACTGGGACAATGATGACTAGTCGGAGGTGGCTTGATACCACTCTACCTTTTTGGGCTCTACTCTCCTTAGATAATTTTATGATTAAGTTTCTAATTCCAGGCTCTTAGGGTCCAATTTGATCACCAATAGATGAGGAAATGAAGGTAGTAGCTGCTGCCGCCATTTGCCTGGATATTTTTGGGGAAGCATACACAGTAGTTATTATATTCAGGGGGAAAAAATAGCCCAATCAAATCCAGTAGTAGCATTATTATGACAGATTTAACAAAACACAGAGGATAGAACAATAATAAGTGGAGCCATCAGGAGGATTTGACAACTTTGTGTAAATGTCTGTATGCATCGGTAGTCAAGAGCTTTGTCAAGGACATTTTGCATTCACACAATCGGCAGTGGCGCATTGGGGCCTCGGTGGGGGTAGCTTGGGTCATTGTCTAGAGGGGCCTTTACACACTATTTCTCTCTGTACATACAATCCTGATGGCCTGATGTTGATGTCTTTACATAAGAATCGATGGCCCCTTTTATTCGACCAGATAGTAAGGTAAATAAAATTATACAATTTCTACTTGTAGAACTAATCCTTTTGATTTAAAACCAAAGAAGCCTGTGTATGGGGTTGGGGTCAGTATTTGGAAACCCCCCCCCCCCCCCCCCCCCCATTTCAATAACTTCTTGTCTACCAGACACTGTAACAAGAACAATTATATCATCGCAGTACATTTCAATAACTAAGAATAAAAATAAAACTCTAAATTTGAGGAAAATCTGATAATACACAATCATCCTTGAACTCAATAGCTCAAATCGTTAGAGCGCTGTTTCTGAAGAGCTTTCCTCTACAATAAATTAAAGGCAAGAGTTCAAACTCTGTCGAAGGTAGGAAATATAAGTGGGCAGTTACATGCCTTAACAGTCCTCTTGTTCTGTTTGGTTTACAGAACTGAACTAAACGAGGTTTCAGAATATTAGAGTAATATCAGGGTCATAAGAGAGATATCCTAATTATGCAAATTTGTTCGTAGCTTCAGCCACCCTTAACACACACTTTCAAAAAATGAATATGTAACTTGGAAGAAAATCAACAAGTGGCACCAAGGTTAGGAAACACAGTATGAGTTTCCGTTTTCTTCCTCAACACCTGTCACTTTTTCTAGAGAAATCCCCAAATCGTCCAATTTGCTTTTTACGATCTTGTTAGAGCTGACAAGAAAATTAGATTCCACCGAATGATCAATGGAACAAGGCACATTTGAAAATCAACTCACTCAAGTCCAAATCAGTGTCACTCTGCACACATTCATTCCTGTTTGTAAGAGGAAGTTGGGTTTCTTTCAGGCCTGATAAGTTAAGCCACAACGATCTGACTAGGAGAAAAACTCTGATTGCTCTCCTAGCACGTTCAACCTGAAAACAAATGTTTAATTTAAAATGACATAAACTAAGACATAACCTTTGGTGAATAAAAGGTGTCAACCACATTGTCATAATAGTTCCTATTGTTCCTTAAAACATTGTCAGGCAACTATAAGTTACAGCGTTAAATACAGGGTGAAAACGAAAAGTATTTACGTTTTTGGTGGCACTGTACGCAGCCTTTGTGAATCCTGGGGTGATTGGGAAGTGTTTTTGCGGGTTTATTCAAGTTGTACCGATATTTTTGAACAAGTTTTATGCCAAAAATCATGCGTCTGGCTCCGAAATCCTAGTCAAGGATTCAACAAGGAGTCAAAATGTGGCTTAGGTACTGGTGTCGCAAGGGATTCGGCTTCCCCCATGTTTCCCACGAGTCCAGCTGTGCCTTCAAGACGAAATTCGGGTACACAGGTTTTTCATACTTTCCAGGATGTTGAATTCAGGGATGCCCGGCGTCAGACATGGTGACGCTGCCCAAAACTCCAATTAGGTTAGGAGCACACGCAGAAAGAAGAGGTTGAGGAAGCACTCCCAGTCGTCGCATCACCATGCAGAATGTCACGAGTGGCTGAAGAAACATCTTCACATCTTCCTTGTCGTCCTTCTCATCATCCTCGTTGCCGGGCTATTCGATATCTCTCTATATAATCTAGCTCCAGGATGCTTCATCCCCCTACTCCAAGTCCTTTACCAGTTGTGATGGTCAATGAATAAATTATTCATAATCCTAAATTTTCTCAAAGGAATAATAAAATGTATCAACTCACCTCTCCGCAGGGCAACCTTTTCCCAAAATCTATCCCTGTCATAGGGGTCCCAGTTGGAGGCAAAAGAATATTGGAGTCCATCATCAGCCACTCCACATTCAATGGTTTCTTCCTCATGTCTTCATCTTCACTTTCAAACATTTCACCGAACATATCTTCTCGCTAAAACATGGAACGTAATACAATAATTTACAAATTAATAAAATAGATAAAAGGTGTTTGGCAAGTATCAAAGTATTTGCAGAGTAGAAATGGTTTACACACTTAAACTGCCTGGTTGAAATAAAGGGAAGTATAAAAATTATGGAGACTACCTTGTAATAACTGGTCAAAAGAGCTGCACTCTCTTCTTTAGCGCCTACTATGGCTGCGTAATGAGCGTCACTGAGCAAGTTTTTGCCCTCTTGAATTACGAGCCTTTGAAGCAAAAGAATAGCCAACTCCAAAGTCACCAGTCGAATTTTACAAACTGAAAGGACGAACAGGAAACATTAATCATGCGTGCAAAATCAGTGTCTGTAGCCTCAAGAGAGAATAGTCAACCATGGGAAAATTTAATTGAACAAATAAAGAAAATCGAAAATCAGTCGAGATTTGTAGCCGAATCCAAATCGTTGCACGACTCGACCAAAATTGGGATCGAACAAATAAGGCTAACGACAATCGGTTGAGAAGCTTGCTGACATTATTTGTTGAAAAACACGTTTCTTCGGCATTACCCCATCCATTTTCTTCTATTCGTCATGAAAATTAAAAATTTCAGAAGTTTTTTGCACAACGAGACTAAAATAATTGGGATCGAGCAAAAAATAATCAAGATAAGAATTATAGCCAGGGAAACGTAGAAAAAAATGGTCTCATACACACACACACATCCTTACCAACCCATCAAAACACACACTTTTTTCGGATTCGGTCTTAGAATGGTCTGAAATGGAATCGAATCCGTAATTTTTTCTCTCGTGCTTAGGTTGTCCCACACACCCCCGGATCAATTTCAATCGGTCGTCCCTCTATTGACGAAGTGTAGCTTAAAGAGAGACGTCCTGAACAATGAGAAATCCGAAAGAACTGGTTTTTTAAACTATGATTCAAGAATGGCTTACCAGCTTGGCAGCTCTGAGTGACAATGTTTATCAACTTCTGGACCAGCCACACGGTGTATCGCTGTTTCAACTCCGTATTTCTTGCAGGTAGAAGCATTCCATCAAGCATGGCGTGATCTAAACCTGTAGAGTAAAAATAGGTGGCTATGAATAAAGTAAACTCGTATTTTGAAGTTTATATTCAACCTACAAACAATATAAATTCATAAAGATTAGCTCCTAAAGATAAAGCTTAGTAAATTTAGGCTAGTATTAAGCGCCGTTCCCATGGCTCGGATGCTGTTCATCTCTATCGAGTTTACACGCAGTCTGAACAGTACACTATTATGTCAGTGAATAGCGGTGAACATGAACGATAAATCATGTGTACATGTACACTGCTGGTTTTAGGGAAGATCAAGAGCATAACACGCAAAATACATGAAAACTGTTAGGGAGTTGAGTGTAAAATAAGATTTTGACGTATTGCAACTGTTTGACAGCTACAATGGGAAATTTCGTCAAAAGGCTCAACGAGTGCTTTCCAAACTGGACAATATGAAGTGGCCAAAAATGGTATGGAGTTAAACGATCTTGCTGCTCAAGTGAATTTATACATACATTTTCACTTCAAGGTCGCAGAATCCGATTCTTAGATCAAAAATGAAAAAATTCGAAAGTTATCCAAATCGATCGAAACTACACAAGTCGCAAGGCACCACGGGAACACGAGCGTTAGCCACAATGAAGTGCTTGACTCGTCGAGTCTCTAAACATTGATGCTCGTGCATTTACCGACATTTCACAGGAACAGTCGAGCCTAAATGTGCTGAGCCAACAAGCCTAGAGAAAATCCATTCCCAAAAAAAAAAAAAAAAAGTTTTGAGCTAGTCACGCTGTGGGAATAGGACTTTAGGAAGGCACCTTAATCAGTAGTACAAAAGAAACCTAAAAGAATTTTCATTTCATTTCCTCTATGAAACAAACTTCATTTCATTCATCATTTTTGAAACAAAAATAAGGTCAAAACACATAAATTGGAAACACATTAATTACAATGTAATAACTTATTGTGATTGTAGTGGTGAAAATGAGGTGTGTAAATGTACTGTGAATGATTGCTGTGTAAAGTGGTAAATCTGGGGTCATCCTCACAGGACTAAATACCGGACGAAGATTGCAAACATTTTAAGAAATATGAGTACAGGTAATCTAACAAAAACTTAAAATAACTACATCAGAACTGTCAAAATGAGGAAAAAGTTAAACTCAAAGCAATAAGCTCATGGAATCAAACCAAAGGTGAAAGTTATAGCAGCGACCGACCTCCTCTCAAAGGCAAGATACGAAGTTTGGCACTACGGGTAATATAACTGCATGCAATTTTAGACGATCAGGATGATATTTTCCTTATTGCAACTCATTTTCACAAATTTTAAAATGTGATTGAGGTAAACGTAGAATAAGACTGGGTAGGTCATTAGGCCATTGGCAGTTTTGTAAAAGAATATTGTATATTATGCTGCATCTCTTGTCCATGGCGACTTCTTGAGTCAACTGAAAGCAGGTCAGTTGTGCACACTTGTACCCTCTGCCCTATCATACACAGCGGTACCAGTTTACAAAGTTACATTCGCTACAATGTCATTTGTAAAGAAAAGAGGAAAATATATCATAATAATCCCAAAATGAGAAGAAATTCCATATTTTATTGGGTACTTTGCAGAGCAACGGGTTGTTTAACTATCACTTTATCACTCGGGCTCACCTGTCCTCCAAATGGAAATAGAATGCTGGAATGGAATGGTTCATTCTGATGATTTCGCTTAAAGCTACTTATTGTCCCACCCTCTTGAGTGGAGAAGGGTTTACGTACAGAAGCACAAAAACTACCTGGACGGGAGACCCTTACCTTTGTGGTCACCCATCCAAGTACTCACCACACTCGATGTTGCCAAACTTCGCTTATCACATGAGAA
Source organism: Adelphocoris suturalis (assembly GCA_030762985.1). Lineage (NCBI taxonomy): Eukaryota > Metazoa > Arthropoda > Insecta > Hemiptera > Miridae > Adelphocoris > Adelphocoris suturalis. The sequence continues at coordinate 76,434,246 of CM061044.1, forward strand.
ACAGTTCATTGCAACGCCTAACCCATACAGATAATTTAAATGCATTATTAAAAATTTCTGATTGTTTCTTTTTTAATGGTGGGGTTTATTTAATACAACCAAGGCAAGGGATGTATAAATGATTTTGATTTTACTTTGATATCAGGTCTGATTTTCTCCGATTCAATAGTAATTTCATTGAAACCATCAGGAAACCTTAGTAACGTCCGAATTATGTGCGTCTGGTTCTGGAATGTTTAAAATCGTGCTCTCTTAAAAATAAACTTCTAATTTAAAGCACCCAAATGATTCCAGAAAGATAATTTTCATAATTTATTTGTCAAAGCACATGATTGTGCAGGGCAATTGACAATACAACTAACAGACTAGAGGAGGGCAACAAATTACAATGCGGGTACCACCAACACCATTCTCTCTCTATCCCAGACCCAAGTGGAAGACCCTTCGGTATATGGCCAAACCTCAATGGCGGTGCATCCTGGTCAGTAGACAAGTCGTGCCCTTTTGAGGCAATAAGGAGGACTGGGAAGCCACTGTAATAAATGATTTTCAGAAGTTCAGGTCATATATTAAGGAATAACAGACTCGCTCACCTGCATTTTGAGAGATGGCGTACAGAAGGCATAAGGCAAAGAGAGCCGCATAGTCATTTTCCTCGCAAGCGAGGCTGTTCACCACAACCTCCAGAAAAACCTTTTGAGCTTCTAAAACACATCAATGACAGGTAAACAATTAGTTGATCATTAATTAGTGATTCTCCATTTACTAACATTAACATGGTCCATTAATGTACCACTGTTACTACCAAATTCATAGATTACTAACTAGTTGAATAATAAGCATTACTGTAAGATCCAACGAACGCTTTGACTAAAGATCAAAACAAGACTGAAATATCACGTTACGAAGACGTATTCAACATGCGTGGTATTTTCCAGCCTAAATCCACAAAGATTGGTATTTTTAGCGATATTCTTGCTAAATTATTGCTTCCCAGAGCCATCCATAGTGTGATAATAAATATCACTAAAGGAAGAAGGAATTGTATATAGTCCGCTTGAAGGATAACTGATGTGAATTTTATCAAAGCAAAGGGTCGGATTTACATTGCTCCAGTAGATTCTGCGGTTTTTCATACTGAGGAAGAACCCAGGAAATGAGGCTTCCTATTAGATAATCTTACTACTTTGACATATTAGGGTAACACATTCTATAACTCATTATTCAAAAATAAATTACTAACTTCTCATAAGAGATTTGAAGAATATTTTTCAGCATACACAAACGATACCAAACATTAGGAATTTTATATGCTTCAAGTTTATTACTATAATTCTCCCATGTTTAGGACCTATTTGAAACATCAGAGGGATGAAAAATAAAGCATTTCCCTACATTATGACGTTAGAATAAAGTGAATTCTAGGTTACCTTGGGCAAGACGTTGTTCTTTTTCCTCATCGGTTATGTTAAGATTTCCTATAGGCTCACTGATGTCTTCATTTACAGCCTCTGCAATCATAAGTACAATGAAATAATACATAATTGGTTTATAACTTTAATCTGCTGGTTTTGCTCTGGACCAGGGATCTCAAAGTTAATCAGCTGTATTCTAGTCATTTTGGGAAGAAATAACCCAAAATCCCTTGCCACCTACAAATTATTGGACATAGGTATTGTGTTTGGTATTTTTTGAAATTTAAGAAACGAAAGGAAGAGTGTAACACTAACGCAAATCAAATGTATGCTGATGGAAAAATGCAATGTCACATGTATTGCCGAAAGAGTGAGTGTATATTTATGTAGTTTGGGGGATTGGATGCTCTCAAGCACGCAACTCAAAAACATCCTAAATTAATCATTTTTGTAAAATATAGATTAGTGGGAAAACAGAGTTAATGCATTGACTTAATTTTATACAGTAGGCTAAATTTGAGAATGTCTTCTGTATCTGATAAAATAGATTGGAAAGAAGAAAATATTCCAAATTAGTCCTTTTAGTCGGACAAACAGATCAGACCGATGTGCATAGTTTGGTGGTCAGGATGCTTGCATCTAAAAAACATAAATGGGATAGGTTAAGATAAAATATCCTAAATCAATCCTTTTAGTAAAACAATTAGTCGGATAAATAGATTTTTTGTGTGTTGGGGACCTTCGCATATATGAGAAACGGGGCCAGGGACTTTCAGGTACAAAAATCCGTCTACCAGGACCTTCTTCCATGCCACCAGGGCAATAATCGAGAACGAGACGTTATGAATCTGGTGGATATAATCAAATATAATCAAATTTTACCTTTATTTTTACTGGGATATCAATCATATACAATATTTGAACAATCAGAAGCACCAAATTGAAGAATTAAACTGTATTGCACCGAACTATCGAAGGTGATCAGTGGAAGTGGAATGTAGGGGGAAATCACAGCTTGGGTTACAGGAAGTAGGGCGTTCTTGTAGGAGGTTGGGGAAAGATAAAAGAAGCGAAGCATATTCATGACGGGGATCTATGGTATGTACTGTGTGGTGGTCAGGCACATCTGCTGTAGAGGCTGGACGCCATAATCCAGTGGAGGAATCAATTAGGCGTTTATTCTTGAGATCAATTAACAACCCGAATTCTCCTAGTAGATCAGCACCAATGATAGGGTATTTGACATCCGCAATAATGAAAGGCCATCTGAACTGGCGACGGAGTCCTAAATCAAGAGTTTGAAGACGTTCGCCATAAGTTGAGATGTGTGTACCGTTGGCAGCAAATAGCGGCTTTTGTGATAAATATCTTCTATCAGCTGGAGTTGGAGGAACGACAGACACGTCAGCACCTGAATCAACTAGGTATTTTGAATTAGTGAGGCGATCAAACACGAATAGGCGACGAGAGAGTTGAGTGCCCATGCTCCCAGCTGTCGCGTCCAAGGAGGGGGCAGTTAGTTTTCCGGTTGGGAGGACTTGAACGAACACGGGAGTAAGCATTTGCGTGCGTTGATTCCATATCGACGGTGATAACGGCAAATTTCATGTTCATCGCGGTCTGGTTTTGGAGTAGCTGAACGTCCTCGTGGTCGGGTATTCCGCCCAACAGATCGAGAACGGTTTGACTGTTGGGTTAGCGAAGCTATAGAAGCGGTCAGTTGGGCGATTTGAGATTCCAAACGGTCAAAACGAGTGTTAGTGGAGTCAGAATTGTCAACAGTTTGAATGGAGTACTGTGTGGGAGCCAATTCAAGAACCTTATCTGCCATTATTGCTAGATTGTCCAGAGGATCAGAGGATGGTGCGAGTATTGAACGCACATTGACGGGTAGGCGTTGTAGGAACATCGTTTTCAGGAAATCATCTTGAACTTGACAACCAGCCAACGAGCGCATTTCACGGAGCAATTGCGAGGGTTTTCTGTCGCCTAAATCAAGTTCAGTTAGGAGTTTACTAACTTTGCGACCTTCGGAAATCTCAAATTCTGCCTGCAAGCGGTCCATTAAATCTTTGTAAGGTGTGAAGGAGAGAGGTTTTAACAAAAAATCGGAGATAAGCTCGGCTACATCGCTATCGAGGGAGGCTAATACGTAATTATATTTCGTTAGCTCCGTCGTCACTGGGGAGTTGGCGAACTGGGCATCGACTTGCATTCTCCAAATTTTCACATTCCGACGCCAGAGTGGCGGAATTTTTATAGATAGTCTGGCTACGTGCATCTCGGGTTGATCATTGCCGATTTGTGGTGCGGTCGAAGAATCAGATTGCAATGTTTCCATAGCAGTTGTACGGAAAAATCGAAGTTACGCAGTTAATGGAGTACGGTCTACCGGAAATCAAGCGATGTTACGAAATGTTCGCGGAAATTTCGCGGGATATTGCTGAGATTTGATACGTAAATAAACGGTACACTACACAATCCAAAATTTTGTTTACGCGGGGTCACCACTTATGGTTTGTGAAGTCTAACCGTATTTAGAAATAAAACGCGTACTCTCAGAAATTGGCAAGAACGAAAAAGAATTTTTTTTTACTCAATCTTATCGAACAAACAAACGGGTACCTAGCAACTGAACACATGATGTCAAACAATAGATCGAATGGTTAACTAGATTGAATGAATAATTTAATAATAATACGAGTATGAAGCCACAGGCATAAGGTATGATGCTTAAGGTAGTGGGGGAACGACATTTTTTCTGTTTTGTTGACTGTATTATTAGTCACTCTTATCAGTGGGGATATGATATTGTAGCCGCCCGGCTATATATCGAAGCCATTTCACCCTATCTCAAACCAAAACTCATGAAAATTCTGTTCAAATTCATACATGGTTGCTAGGCAACCAAACATAACCATAAGATAATCATATCAAGTCGAATTTCTGTATCCTTTTTAGCTCAAGGGGGGGGGGGGGGGGGGGGGGGGGCTCTATCAACCCTGGTCACAGCAGATTTGTTTCACTTTTCTCTTAATTACTCTAATACTCAGAATGATGAATTTAAGACAGAATTCTGGTGGTTCTAACATAATTGAGCTGGCTGTTCTATATTGAGATTTACCTCCAAGAGATGAAGTAGACGTCTCCAATGATTCTTCCAGTGTTCTTGAAGGGGCACCAAATACTGGCCGTGCCTGAGAACAACAATGCTATGAGAAGTCTATCTTCTGCTGTTCCATCAAGTAGAACATTCAATGATAGTAGTTTGTTGCCCGAAATTGAAAGAAAAAAGCTTTTTCAATTGGCTGAATGGCCGTAATTTGATGTATTATTATTTTACCTGTGTAACAAATGATCCGTTTTCCCAGTTGGCAGCCGTGCTCTTGAGGATGACGTGTGCCAAATCATTGACAAGAGCCTCCTGCCTGGTGATGAGGAAGATTTGCGACAAGAGGAATAGGGAGACCACACAGCTCACTCTAGGTTTCCCTTCCTGAGTTGAATTACAAATGAATCCTTACTCAAAGAACAAAAATGTACAATTATCCACACAAAAAGTAAAGCATGATTTAAATTTTCAGAAAAAACTAACATGATAAAACAAGGCTCTCTAATTTAGAAATTTCAACCTGAGCAACAACCGATGTTACTTTTTTTCTGAAATAGTCAACTTATTGGGGTCACCCTACTCTTACTCCTCCTCAAATTTTCTGGATAAATGTTCTTCGGCTAAGAATTGATATGTACCAGTTTATCTCAAGGGCAAAGTTATTCCTTATGCAACCGCAGCTAACTACCTCAGTATGACGCTGTCGTAAGACTCACTGTGGCGTACCTTATGACGCTCAATGTCAGACTCAAATCATGTTAAGAAAAAGAAGGAAGAACTACTCAAATTCGGAAAAAATGATTGACTAATAGGAAGACCACGCTACGCTGTCAATCCAGACAAGCTTCCACGTTCACACAATTTATGCTACTAAACACGCAACTAGATATACCAAAAGCATGCGAAAATTTTAATAAAATTGTATTTACGTTGTCTTGAATAAGGAGTAAAACAAAAACTGCTCGCTGGGAAAACTGCCTGAGCATGCGAAAACAACTATAGGAATAGCTCCAACTTCGGAATTTTAGTTTTTGGGGACTTCGACAATAACTGGAAGCAGTTTGAACATTTTTGAAAGCTTTCCTTCACTACAAAACCCTTCTGACTGGCATCACCCAGATTTCTGTCATTGAATTACTTATGCTACAAGCTGTGAGTCAATAACCAATTTCTAACATTACGAATAAATTAGATATCTCATATTTACTTACTAACGACATAGTATGTACTTCACACAGGACAAAGCTTCTTACCGATTCTGGTACTATTCTAATACAGCAGTAAATAAACTATCCCCAGTATGCAGGTTGCTTTGAAATATCTTGTTACTGTGAAGTACCTATACAAGAACCATAAGCTGGTGTGTCGTGGCTCGATTCAAGCTTTCGAAAAGTTGTGCATATTGTATCAAATTGAGCTCAAGGTTGGCCTAGTTGACCAAATTCCAAAGCCAATGCCTTTTCATCACCCCACTTCATAAATCTGGGAATTGAGAGCTTTGAGTGAACGAATACATTTCTTGAGCAGTGCATCTGCAGCAACATTCTTTCTAAATCAAATCCGACTTCTCTATTCCCTCCTCCAAGCACCTAACAATCTGCCATCCTTCTCCCCTTTGTTTGCCAGTTTCACTACCGCACTACTTTCCTAATCACAAACGGCTTCAGTACAAGGCGATAAAACTCCTCCACTTAACAAAAAAGACTTTTCTGTCCTTAGATTGGTTTTTTATTTAAACTTTTAAATGTAAACTGTCCAAATCAAGAAACATTGCAAAATGTCCTCCACAGCTCATGGTTTAATTACTGAGCTGAAATATCTATTCCTTCTAAGAGTATCCAAGAGTAGTCCAGGCAATGAAGACAAAAAAGGGCCCTGAGGTAGAAAAAAATAGAACCCAAACCAAAATTGGTACAGACGTAGGTGGAGGTCCCCTGATTGACATACTAAAAGTCCTGGGGGGTGGGGGTGCCGCTCGAGGAGGGGGGGGGGTCATTAAAGGTCCCATTTTGTGGTTTTTCGCGAATATCTCGGAAACGGTGCATTTTTCGATGAACCATGTCCTATAATAAATGAAAGCTGATAAAATTCTCTACAACTTTGATTATATACGGTTTATCGAAATTCCGAACCGTTACGGAGATATATGCATCCGAAAATGGAAGAATTTTGAAAATTAGGTTTTTAGCTCACGTTTTTCGGATAATTTTGTTGATTTGCGTCCAAACCGTTTATCTGAGAAAAAAGGCCTCTTAGAGAAAGTTGTAGAGCATCAAATTTCCCTGAAGAATATGTGGCTGAATGCCAATTTATTATTCACCAATCAAAAGTTACGCCAGTTTCAAAATTTTGCCCATTTTTGTCATTTTTACTCAAATGTTGTCGTCATCTGTGGTCATACATACGCCCACACGACCCCAGAATTACATACCACCACATGGGGGAGGGGGGGGGGGGGGGGTGAGACGACGATGTAAAAAAGTGTTATTCCATGGTAAGCACGAGTTCAACTTCTTTCACCCCTTACCAATGATCGTACGAAGTGGTCTTTTGCATTCAAATTTGTTGGGTGGTGAGCTCAGGAAAGACCGGATGGCCGAGGGAACGGAGGGGGAGTTGAAGCAGATGAAGTGCTAACAGTGGAATTTTGTAAATGTACCTAGTGTTACAGTTGATCTGTGTTTTAGTACTTAATATATATATATATTTTTTTTTAAGAATACACTTTTTACATTTTCTTGAACACACACAGAATGAACTTTATTCAATATTGAACATATGAACATGTGGAACCTAACAACATAACACAAGTTGATGTAGTGGCCAACTTAAACTTCAATACTCCCCCTTAAGTGGGCACCACACTCAACATGTCTGCAGGCTCCGAAACTTCTCGAACTTCAACATAGGTCTTGAGAATGTTTCATTGACTACACCGTATTGTTGCGTAAAATCTTTAGCAACAGGTCTTGATTCAAACTTCGAAATTTTATCATCCACTCCAACTTTCTTCCTAAATACCCAACGGTTCTTGACAACCTGCCCGTTGCTTGGACGATCAACAAACTCCCAAGCTTTCAATTTTATTAGTGCATCATATTCTCTTTTCATCGCTTCTAACCACTTTTCTTTTTCTTCACTTTCAAGCACGTCTTTATAACTTGCTGGTTCGTCAAGTTCATCCCCTGCTGTAGCTATACAACAGTGCCACTGCTTTGGTTTCACAATCCGGCTTGACTTCCTTAATGCCACTGTGCTTGAATTTTGATTGGCGAGTTCTGGTAGTGGTTCAGCGTGATTTATTTCAGTTTCAAACCATTCTTCTTGTTCCGATTCTTCATTTTCTTCTGGAACGTGTTCTGATGGAAGATCAAGAGAAGCTCCGATCCCTGTTTCAATTATAATGGGATGTTCTATCGGTTGCTCAGATCGTTCTTGATTTGTTATGATCACTACGTTTTCAGTGTTTATTGTTTCAGTGGTTGAATTATGAAGATTTTCGTCGGTTTTTGTTTGTAACGTTTCGGCCTCAAAGAATATCACATCCCTCGCTTTCGTTACGATTGTGGGATTAGTGGGATCACTTAATCGATACCCTTTCGTGTCTTCACAGTATCCCACGAATATGTATTCTTTGCTTTTAGGGTCCCATTTCTTTCTTTTCTGCTTTGGAACATGAACAAAAGCTCGGCAGCCAAACACACGAAGATGAAATAACGCAACTTTTCTTCCTGTCCAGACTTCTTCAGGAGTTTTCGTCTTCAGTGCAGATGTTGGAGACCTATTCTTTAAATAGTTTGCAGTGATTAATGCTTCTGCCCAGTATCTTTCACTGAGCCCTGCTTCGTGCAACATGCACCTAGCCTTTTCTACTAGAGTTCTATTAACTCTCTCTGTGACTCCTAGCTGTTCTGGAGTATAAGGTACTGTTGTTTGATGCCTTATTCCATGTTGCTTTAGAAAGTCTGTCAATGCAACGTTGACGTACTCAGAGCCATTGTCGGTCCTTAGAACTTTTATCTTCTTGTTTGTTTGATTTTCCACTAGTTGTTTGAACTCTTGAAACACATTCTTTACCTCGCTCTTGTTTTTAATCATGTACACAAAAGTTTTCCTAGAAAAATCATCAGTGAATGTTAGGGCATACCTCTTTCCTCCCCAACTTTCCACTGGCATTGGTCCACAAACGTCCGAATGAATCAATTCCAAAATATTTTTGGATTTTGATTTGCTTGTGGGGAAACTTTGTCTTGTCATTTTCCATTTCACGCACGCTTCGCAGGGTTGAAATCCAGCTGAGGCAAATTTCACTCCACGAGCCATATTTTTCCTCAAAAGGTTCATGGATCTCACGTTTAAATGCCCCAACCTCTTGTGCCAAAGCATTTGTGAATTATCACAGGTGATTGCATTAACTTGTTCACGGTTCTTCGGAACAATTTTAAACACTCCCGAATCATATATGCCCTGTATGAAAACTTTTCCTTTGACCCTAGTCTGGGAATCCATTATCCTACAGCCATCTCTTGAAAATACTACCTTATAGCCTTTTTTGACTATTTTCCCGACTGATAGTAGGTTTGTGTTGAGATTTGGACTGAACATCACATCATGGATATCAGTTTTCTCTACAGTACCGGGTAACTCTAAACTAACTGTCCCACAGCTTTTTGCTAGAATTTTTTCGTTATTTGCTACCCTTATTTCCCTTTCTGTTGGTCGTCTATTCTTAAGCCAATCGTCTCTCATGGTAAAATGTGAAGTAGCTCCTGAATCGATGATCCACTCATCGTTATCCAGTCTCCCTATAGCTAAGGCCATTGAAGTTCCTTGCTCACTTGCATTTTTCTTCTTGGCTTTACATTGTGAAGCGAAATGTCCTTTCTTGTCACAAGCAAAACACTTGGGAATAAAATGCTTTTTCTTTGACTCTTTCTTCAATGTTAGAGCTTTATCATTTTCATTATTGGGCTTGGCTTGTTGACTCAATAGGGTACGTACTGAATCACTTGTGATTTTTTCCCCTGAGCTCTCCAGAGCCATTATCATGGGCTGGTAGCTTTCACCCAACCCCTTCAGCATGACAACACCGATGAACTCGTCTTCAAGCCCTGCATTGATTGACTCTAATTGCTGAGATATGCTAAGGATTCGATTAAGGTATTCTTCAACAGTTGAAAACTGTGTCAACTCGAGTGAAAACAGTTGTTTCAGCAAACTCAAACGTCTGCATAATCCTTTACTTTCATAATTTGACTCAAGCTTAGCCCAGACATCTTTTGCCGACTTTTGACTACGAACCATAGGATACAGAGACTCATCGACCATTAAACAAATTTTTGATCGAGCTTTGGCATCCTTTCTTGGATCAACCTCTGTCCCTGCAACAGCTGCCCTCAGATCCTCGGCGATCAGAAACATTTCCATTCCGAACTTCCAGTTGGAATAATTTTCTGAACCAACCAATTTTTTAATGTTCGGCATTGCTCCCAGTCCTGCAACTGCAACACTCGTAGATGCCACAGGTGGAGAACCACCTGCTCCTGGATCCCCATGAGACATGTTGATTGTCTACAAATTAGTGCTGGTCCCATAACCAGTTGAGGCAGATGAAGTGCTAACAGTGGAATTTTGTAAATGTACCTAGTGTTACAATTGATCTGTGTTTTAGTACTTAATTTTTTTTTTTTTTTTGAAGAATACACTTTTTACATTTTCTTGAACACACACAGAATGAACTTTATTCAATATTGAACATATGAACATGTGGAACCTAACAACATAACACAAGTTGATGTAGTGGCCAACTTAAACTTCAATAAACAGGCATTGCCTGCTCCGTCGCCTGCATCGGGCGTCACGGAACATGTTCAAACGCCGCCCCCACGGAACTGCCCGACGAGGAGAGTGACGAAGAATACGACATGTTCTAATCATGTATCATCTAATCATGTAATCATGTATTATTTAATTACTTCATAATTAATTACACGCATCGCTTTTTTACATCGTCGTCTCATCCCCCCCCCCCCCCCCCCCATGTGGTGGTATGTAATTCTGGGGTCCTGTGGGCGTATGTATGACCACAGATGACAGAAAGAATGACGATTCAAGCTGGAGGACACAGAAAAGTGGCCTGACAACATTTGGGTAAAAATGGGCAAAATTTTGAAACTGGCGTGACTTTTGGATTGTTGAATGATAAATTGGCATTCAGCCACATATTCTTCAAGGAAATTTGATGCTCTACAACTTTCTCTAAGAGGACTTTTTTCTCAGATAAACGGTTTGGACGCAAATCAACAAAGATCCGAAAAACGTGAGCTAAAAACCTAATTTTCAAAATTCGTCCATTTTCGGATGCATATATCTCTGTAACGGTTCGGAATTTCGATAAAACGTATATAATCAAAGTTGTAGAGAATTTTATTAACTTTCATTTACTATAGGACATGGTTTATCGAAAAATGCACCGTTTCCGAGATATTCGCAAAAAACCCCAAAATGGGACCTTTAATGACCCCCCCCCCCCCCCCTCGAGCGGCACCCCCACCCCCCAGGACTTTTAGTATGTCAATCAGGGGACTTCCACCTACGTCTGTACCAATTTTGGTTTGGGTTCTATTTTTTTCTACCTCAATGTCTTTGATTCCTGGACTAGAGTTGATTTTTTATTGGTTAGAAAAAGTATATTAATATTTATTAAGTTTATTTGCACGTACGAACCACGACTTGGTGTTTAGGTGGTTTTAATGCTCAGACCGTACCAAGTGTTTGAGCAATCAAGTAACTAATGGAATCTGCACTAGAACTCAGATAGAGCAGGGACAGATGCAAGCTCCCAGTCTCTTGCCAACAGTTGATAAGATTGTACATCAAAATCACACTACACTGCGTCATTTACATGATCAGTTTATGACCGTTTATGATGAGTATATTCAGTAGATGACTAAACTCAAACCAGTCATGAAAGTTTAACAAAGCAATTATTTATCAGACAGGTGGTCCATTACCTGCAGTGGGCCAAACTGATGGGCAGGAAGCAGTGAGAATATGTACAGAGGGATGAAAAGCTTGTTGAGGAGATGATCTATAAGGACGTCATTCAGCTCGTCGATATTGAGGCAGAGTATATCATTTAAATAATGAAGGTGGTCCAAATGCTCTGCTACCAGATCAGCTAAGCGAGACTGGCTCGAGTGGCTGAAAAAAATTGATGCATTGGTTCTAGTTATTCAAAACTGGGACGACATTTTAACTATATTTTAACTATCACCTTTAAGAATATAATGTATGAATTTTTCAGACCTCTCATTTATTTATTCCAAGATTTTTTCATTACTTTCAGTTGACAAAATTCATAGCATTCACTAGTACATTCAGTAATTCATATCCTTGCGATATATTCATACGTATTTACAAGATTTATGATAGATCGATAATATCTAGTGATACAGTAATTTCAAATTTGCAACTTTTTTATCATCACAATGGATACCCCCTTAGTGACGTCACCTATACTATCTTTATATAAAGATCACTGTTTAACTAACAGTCAGAATTATGAAAGGAAGTTTATAGTTGTGTTATCATCTCGAATATATAATACAAACGCGTGTTCATTTAGTTTTGTTTCTAATCATTAATCAATCCCTCTCAAATACTAACAAATCAACTCTAATAACATAACCCTCTATTAAAAATAATTCAAATGTTGATATTATTATGAGATGCCGAAATCGCCTCGTGTACGATAGAACTTGAGACATATTGGGAGGTTTTTATTTCCAGGCACATTTTCCTAAGTTAGAGCTCCTTTTAGTACCAGTTTATCTTATGCCCATCAAATTTTCCCCCTTCAATGGTTTTGATTTTGGATATTCACATTATCTCCTCCAGAGACAGAATGTATTCTCATAGCGTCTTCTATATCAAATAGATTCATGTTCTACCCAAGTAGGTGTCTCGTGTTGTCTGTATTTATAAAGCAACACTAACATGGTGATATTATCTTGGAAAGTGTCGCACTAATCAAGGTGAAAATATTTATAATAGGCTGATTCAGCTGATGGCCAAAGCTGGTGATGCAGATATTTTTGTGAGGAGTACATCTAGCTTATCTGGAGTGGTGCGAGAATTCGAGAGCACTGCAGCTATCGGAGGATTGCAATTAAATTAAGCCAAGACCGCGCATATGAAAACCTCAAGGGACTCACCCTTCAACTATCATCTGTATGTTCTCGATTTAAATACCTCGGTGCTCTCATAACCAAAAACAATGACGTAACATTGGAAATAAAATGCCTCATCGCAGCTGGAAATAGATGTTTCCGGATTGTCCAGAGGGCTCTGAGATTTTTTAGCATGTCTACGAGAGATGATCTCACAATTTACCAGACATTAATTAAAGCAATCGTCACTTATGCTAGTGAATCCTAGGTACTGACCCAAGCTAGCAAGCGAATGTTTAAATGCTGGACAAGCAACCTAGGTACTGACCCAAGCTAGCTAGCGAATGATTAAATGCTGGGCAATCAGGAAAATCTTTTGACCTGTGTGCAAGAATGGCATTTGATGGTGCTGGCACATGGAGAATCAATAATGAGAACCTGATCATTCATCATACGGGGTGGCTGGTACATGTTTAGAGGCCTAGAGAACGGACATTGAGAGGTTCCCCAAAAAGGCTTTGGAAGGATCGCCTGGAGGAATAAAACACTATGGAAGGCCTCAACTACGTTGACTCGACAATAAGGAGGTGTACCTCAGAAAGTTGAAAGTTCGTGGACGGTGAATAAAGGCGCTCGATAGTAAAGAATGGAGGATAATGGTTGAGAATGCCTAGGTCCATGAAGAAGTAGAGCTGTTTGAAGAAGGTATATAATCACCCTTATTAACATGGTAGTATCTGCCACGTCACCATCTGCCTCACTCACATGACTCCCTCAGTTTATCGGTAAGTAGGAGGGGATAATAGATTTTAGGAGCTCTAATAAGGTGATTTGATCTTCAGTACAAGTTTGTGAATTGAACATTACAATCAGTTAGCCAGGACTGTGTGTGCTAAACCCACAAAACGCCTGGGAAGTGCAGCACCTAGTATATTAGTACTTTCTAATTTATTATCCTTCATTTATTATACATGTTGGCCACATGGAAAGGCACAGTGCTGAATGGGTTAACCCTAATGCAAATCAATAGAAAACTAAAATCTACCAAATTTACATTAAAACAGAAAATAACTGACTATATAAAGTATATAAATCTACTCACTCTGCGTCATTCCGTACACAAGCATCTAGCTCAAGAACGTGATTCCCTATGAACCATACGAGATTTGAGAAATACGGAGCAGCTGTTTTGTTTCTGATGAAGCGAAGCATTGAATGGTCTTGAACTCTGTAAACATTGAGGGTCAAAGTCCGGACCGCAATCCTTACCATCGATTCCGGGTGTTTAAAAAATTTGATGGCCTCGGTGTACAGGGGGAAATCATTTGTGTGCTGGAATACAAGAAAAGAATATGATTTTGATGACTGCATAGTGAATTTTGAGCCTTAACTTATCAAGATTCCAGAGGCTTTGCTCATGAATAACTACGATTGTAACTGTTTCTGAACAGTTAGATTCTGTGTCAGCAACCCTGCCATTTTATAGTCACAGTGAAAATAGGCGAGTGCCATCTGTAGAATGGTTGTGCAGGGTTCAAGGAAAACTCCCGCAGTTGAAGATAAAACCGACAGACCGCCGCGTGAATGGACTTGATTGTTCGAGAACGTCTCGTAAAAGTTGACTAACTGGAAATTCTATGAATTAGTTCATTATTTGGGAGTAGATCTCGATTTAGTAGGAAACATGATGAGGGATTTTGAACAGAAAAATGTGAAGTAGGTACCTACTCGCCACACCGTGCTGCATGGAGAAACATGTGCGGCCAATAATTTGAGTCACTATGTCCTTTTTTTGTTGCTAACAGGTATTTGTTTTCCTTCTTTGAAAATAGTCTCTAATTCAGACTGAACTCCAAAGATGTTGTAATTAATTAATTCAAAGCTCACACCTACTAATTGATACAGGTATTTATTGCTTATGTTACAGAAATATACTATTTGGTTCGGAAAAGGATTCATTTGGTTTAGAGAAAGGATTCATTTGATTAGGAAAAGGTTTCATTTCACTTGGAAAAGCTATATTTAGATGTTCGAAAATCTTTCTGGCGTATAAGTTAATGTGAGTTCTGCTTTAATTGTAACTCACGTCATTATAGAAAAAGTGGATGGTGTGACTGTTCAACTTGAGGGACAAAGTCTTCAGAAATGATATGTAATACGCCATCACTTCCTCGTCGGAGAAATCGAATTTATGGACGATTATGGAATTGACGTGATTGTTGCTGAGAAGATAGTCTGAAAGAAGAAAGAAAAAAATTGCATAACACAAGGTGAGTAATTCATGTAAGAAAAACTGAATATTTATTTAGTCACAAAATATTTACATAATAGTTTAGGTAACACCTGCATAATAGAACGAGCTAGTCTCACGAGTCATAAATGATAACAATAAAACCTGTTTTCCTTCGGTTGGAAACAAATCCATTCCGATAATAAGTGTATTTAATGATTTTTTTCCACCAGGTGGAGACAATTTCATACTTTCGCTGTTTTACATCACACAAATTCGACCAAATTTTACGAATACTATTGCTTTTCTTTACAATTAACAGTAGGTAAACATAATTTGATAATGGAATTGAAGAACTTCTAGTCAGTTTTTCGTAATTTTTTGCGGAGTGTTGAAATTTTTTGAAACTGATCATTTTGCCTGCACAAAACTATTAATGATTAAATTATGACAATAAGAATTTTTATAATTTAGGATTTTAAACAAATTTTGTTGCTGATTAAAAGGATTTTTTCATATTTTAATGAAATTTAAGACCATTTCTCAGCACAATTTCTTACGGTAAACTTGTTTCAAGTCCTAATCTGTACTAAAGTACACAAATTTAGCAATTTTGAGCAGTTTTCTTGACATTTTTAGTAATTTCTTGGCACATCCACTTATTTTTTAATTTTAATTTGAACAAATTGATGTGCTAAATGTGCCAATTTAATGTGTGTGTTTTTTGTGTGGAATTTAATGGTTTTTTTGTTTGTTTGTTTTGTGTTTGTTTATTCTTTCTTTTGGAATGGTTGATTTTTTGGTGTGAATGGGTTTTTCAACTCAATTATATAGGTGATGACTGAAATGAAACATACGTAATACATAAATCTAGGAAAGGGAACTTACACAAAGAAGTTTCATTTCGGATGTTTTCAAAGAGAATGTTTAGAGTTTGAAGGAGCTGGACGCACACATAACTTCCACATTTTTGTTTCAGTATGTTGAGGAAGAAAGATAGCATATTCTTCTCCAGGAAAAAGCTGAAATCATTCAATATTTCTAATGATGATCGATTATAATAACATCGCGAAACTGTATTGATAATCCCCTTCTCCGATGCCGATTTTCTTCCCTCTGAAACAATTGTGCTCGGTAGCTAAATCACTCAATGGTCAAGCTTTTGAGTCAACTTATAGATATATTATTTAACCATTTATTTTGCAGTCATTTCCACGTTTTAACGCCTGGAGGCCCCTGACCCATCCATCCCATTCCACCACTACTCTTTCCTATGGCGCTTGAACCCACTCTTCCTACTGGACCTTTGATCATCAGTCCCCACCGCATTGTCAACCGCTATCTCCCTCATCGCTTCTCGTACACTTCTTTGGTGCTATCTTCAGCTAGCTATCTCCCGTCTGTTATCACATTTACTAGTCCTCGTCAGTAATACTAAATGCGCTAGATGTCTTGATGCGCTCCTTGCTAATGCTCATCGTGTACCTCACTTTCCACTTCGGTTGTGCATCGATGACAGAGGTAAACTTCTGTAAATGTCATCAGAAACTATCGCAATTATTAAGTGTGTTGCATGCAAATCAAACCCCACTCCCCACAGTCATTGCAATTAACTAAAGATAACTTGCCACGTATAGTTGTTGTCGATCTGAAATTTTTTTTTCATGGAAACAAAAATGAATAATAAGCTTTTCGAAGTGCAAACTTCCATTGATAACTGCCTAGTTCAGTAGGTACATTAACTTCTTCTCTCAAGTTGCCGGAATAGAGGCAGAAATATCTTTGCTCAAAAATGGAAATCTTGGGAAAAGCCAATCGCGGTTGAAAGTGCTATAGCCTCCTCTTCCATTGGTTTGGCTCCATCTGCGCTTGAGACAGCTTTTGCCGAATTTGTGGACGACAGTCATCGAATGTCCTTTTTTCAATATTTGCCAAACAGGTAGCTGCCCCCCCCCCCCCCTCAAATGATCTTGTGGTTATTCGAGAATTAGTGACTCAGCTATCCCCTGTACTTGGAGATTCAGTTAAACAGGTCTTCCGGCGTGGTGCCTACAGTTCCCGAAATGTCCGTCCAATCAAGGCTATTTTAAATAGTTCTTCAAGTACAACAACAGTATTGGTCACAAACAGACCGTCAAAGCCACCACCACTTTTTCTCTCCCCTGACTAAACTCCGCGGGCCTGTTCATTAGGTCTTTGGGAGGAGCTTCGGTGCCGTGCTGAGGGAGGTGAGACGGGTGTCACCATAAAATATTCAGCAGGAGTACCATAGATTGTCCCTGTTCCAAACAAGTCCGCTAAACCAAAAAACTAATTCCATTTCTCTCTCACTCAGCAGCTACATATATATAGGACTTGATCACATCTCATCGTCATTTTAATAATAACCCAATCACACCAACTAAAAATGTTCTGCACTCCGTCTCCATCTACCTTACTCATCATAAAAGCATGTACCACCATTTTTAATCAACCCGTGAACACAAAAACTGCATGGACACTTTCATTATCTTAAACTATGTGTATCTTTTCCATTATTATACCACTGAATGGTTTTTATTAAAAATTTGAAATATACTTTTTGCAGCCAACTACGCCCTAGAACAAGCAAATGAAGACGCTAACTCTCAACAGGGGGTTAATGACCTACACAGGAAGTGTGGTGATTGTAAACATTTGAATTCCGATGATATGAATCACAAGAAATTACTTAATTACTATAGCCCAAAAATGAAAAAAAGCTTTCCATTTTATATTGGAAAAAACTAGAGATCATTCTGATTTAAATGATCCATTTCATTTTATCGTTCCTACATTGGAAGTCAAAGAGCTTATCATTAACAGCATTCTCCATCGATGAGTAATTTTCTTTAAGTGATTTTCCAAAGTTTGACACTAATGACGTCACCCTCTGCCAATGTGACGCCACCAATGGAGGAAACTTACTAGTCATCGTCAGAGAGTGCGGATGGCGTAAAATTTCGTAGAATGGAATATATTTTCATTGAAAAATATAAAATTAATACGTGAGAAACACTCATCATATTTTTTCTGATTCGTAAAGTTGTGGATTTGATATTGGGTTCAGATTGTGTTTTGGGGGGAGTTCCAGAAAAATATTTTTTTCAGGCCCTCAACTACATGACCTCCTTTTAGCTTTTTGGAAAAGTAAAAATGAACAGTTGACGCACTTACTCAAAAACACTGCTGTCATTTTGATCACCCCAAATAAGAATTTCTGCAATTGAACGAAGTGTTTCCACCAGTAAGCTGCGATTGCTCTCTGAAACGGTTTGGTTTTTCGAGAGAACAGTGTGCAGGTACCTGAAATTACGAGAGAAATTACTGTCAAGTATACAGCTAACGATTCTGTTGTGTAGAACGAGAAGTATTTTCGACGGGTTAAAACATTTGAAGGTGATTTTTTTAAGGGGGGGTTACATTTAGTAGGTAAGGATAAGATGAAAGGACTACACCTTATCTTTCCAAATCCCAACATGAGGAAAATTATAATATACCTAATAGGCACCAAACCAAGTAATATGAGTAAGCAGCTATCATGAAAGGTTGACCTTGTTTACAGTCACCTGTTGGGTTTCATGGAACATAAAGAAGTAAATCTTGGTCGTATTGTAACCTTGCGCGCAAATAATGAAAGTTAATAAGTATATCTCACTTCAGATGATCCAGTGAGTGTGGGTTTTTCGTCCTCCACAATGAGCCACCAAACCAGCTCCTGCTTCTGAACATCGTTCAAAATGTCAAACAAAAACTCAACAAACTGGATTCGACGAAGTCCCACGGAGCACTAGCTCATAACTAAAACTTGATCTGTGACGTTAATAAATCTTCAGGCCATTTGAACTTATTTGACAGTAAAATAACACTACAACTTATTAACCACTTTTCAACTAAAATGGATAGATTTTTCACCGAAACAACGCGATTGTTTTACACATTCTGCTGAGTTAGTAAAATCTTGTTCTTGCTCACTTTTATCAATGTTGTCAACATCTTATCATTCTCTACAGTGTTGCCAAACAGTAGCACCGTTGGATTTGGCTGGTCAACCTGACACGTAGCGCTCAAATTCAAATAGGAACGGAAGGTAGACCCACGTTGTTACCCGCGCGTAGTTTGCTGCCAAGCAGACCAATAGCATAATGAATAGTATAATTATCTATGATTTATCATTATCTATACACTTGTTATCTATTCTTCACAGAATAATCAGCTTAAAACCTATTAATAGTGTTTGATTAGCTGGATTCTTGATTCAGTAATGGTATGGAATGTCTGTTTGTGGAATGAAAAGTTTTCCTTTCCAACTTCTGTTGCCTACGTGATGCTGGGGAAACCGAATGTAGGAAACAGTGTTACCAAATCGAAAAATGAAAAGTTCTTACCAAGTTGGCAAAAAACTGGTAGGTATCAGTCCGTTCCTAATTGAGTGCATTAAATTGGTAAAATTTCAAAGAATGTGCTCAAAAATCACTAAAAATGGTTACTTTTAAAAAACAGATTATTACTCAAAAGAGGTTAATCAAAAACGAATTTAACATTATAAAATGTTTGCACAGAATCATGCTGAAAATGTGCTTAAATTTAATTAATATTTGTTGAAAAGCGTCGTGCCTCGGGTGAGTTCTACTTAGAGCCTTCGGCCAAAATGACAAAACGTGAATATGCTTTAGCTTAGAACGTCAAGCATTTGCATTATTGCATTTTCTCGTCTCATTATTATGAATGTGTATTATACCAGGTCGCTAGCGGACATCACTCCCTAGCAATGGATGTTTATCGGTAGGTATCGCGCTACTTTTGTTCCATTCTCATATAACATTTTTCGGCAGTTAGGTCTCGGCTAAAGCATATTGATGCTAAAAACTACAAAAATAGTTAAAAATAAAAAATCTTGTTTTAAACGAAGAATAACATATATTGACATGGATATGTCTTTGCTCTGGGGGGTCAACCAAAAATTTTCGTGACGCAAAAAATATGTCACAATTTCTAATGATGTTCACGTACACAACCAAGCCGTTGCTAGGGGAATGGAACTTCCGCAGTTTTCATCGCACAAAATCGTTCGCCACTCGTTGGAAAGCGCTTGATTAATGTGATAAATGTTCACATCTCAAGCTACCAATTTCCCCTTCCTTACGTACCTGGCTACATTCCTAAACTAAGTTGATTGGACTATAAACAATTTTAATAAGCCGGTTACAATATTTTTAACGTAAAGCAATAGCATCATTTACTCCACTCCATAGGAAACATTATCATCCTCTTGACAACAGTCGACTGTAAACAACAACTCATTGTAGTGGCTTCTCTTCACAGTCATTTTTTTTATAAGTAAACCGTTGTTTTGTTGGAATTAGTCGGGATGCGGCCCAGGGAAAATAAATGAAATTATTTCATTTATTGTTTTATTTGATAACGTTTCGTCCTCTTACTGAGGACATCTTCAGATCTTGGTGTGTCCAGGAAAAAATTTATAAACATCCGAATATAACGGATTTGTCAAATAAAACAATAAATGATATAATTTCATTTATTAATGAAAAATCAGGCTATCATGAACATAAAAATGATAGCGCCTGTATTGGAGAAATAACTTTAATAGTATTGTAAAAGATCAAAACCAATTCGGAACAATAACACGTCTAATTTTATCAAACTCAACACAACAACAGAGATTTTCAATCTAACAACCAAACAATTCTAATGAAGTATCACATGTTCATATGGAGTTGGTTACTCCACATTATCCCCCTCTTCTTCTTTCGGTCGGACATCCGCTTTTGCCAATCGGTTTGAATGAAGTCGTCTCTTCGTTTTTCCGAGTTTGACATCATAAAGCACATCATTATGTCTCTTTTGGACTACCCACGGACCCGTCCATGTTGGCTGTAGCTTGGGGCAGAGACCTTTCTTTCTTTTAGGATCAAATACCCACACCCAGTCACCTTCCTTGTATGGCGGTACACATGCACGACGATCGTGAACTTCCTTCTGAGTTCGCATCTTCAGTTTAGCTGTATTCTGAGCGAAGTTACGAACAGTTTCCAGATTGGTCCGTAGGTCCAGAGCATATGTGCTACCCACTTCGATAGGTTTGACAGGCGGCCTAACCAGTGTTTCTGGTAGCCGAAGGTCATGACCATACACGATCTGGGCTGGTGAAAATGCTGTTGTATGATGGGGGGTGGAACGATATGCCATGAGGAAAAGTGGTACTTTTTTGTCCCAATCTGTCTGGTTATGGTTAACGAAAATGGCTAGGTGCTTAGTAAGCGTACGATTTAACCGTTCCACTAGCCCAGCTGATTGGGGATGTAAAGGTGTTGTGCGTGTGCGATGAAATCCTAAGAGTTCACCGATTTCTGAAACCAATTTTGATTCAAAATTTCGCCCCTGGTCTGTGTGTATTTCCAAGGGAACACCAATTCTACTGAACACTTGTTCTACCAAAGCAGCGGCAACTGTAGGGGCTTCTTGGTTGGGTACAGGTACTGCTTCCGGCCATTTAGAAAAGTAGTCAGCTACCACAACTACATATTTGTTGCCTTGTGTCGTCACTGGAAGCGGTCCAAGGATGTCCACTCCTATTCTTTCAAAGGGTGCCCCAACCATCATCTGCTTCAAAGGGGCTGGTCTGATGTGACTTGGACCCTTGAATTGTCGGCACTTTGCACAGGTTTTACACCATGATCTGATGTCTGATGTCATTCTTGGCCAAAAATAATTGTGGCGAATCCTTGATAGAGTTTTCCAGTAACCAAAATGTCCAGCTGTTGGTTCATCATGGCATCGCTGAAGAATCGTCTTGACCATCTGCTGCGGCACTACCCACTGTAACCTACTCTGGTTATTCTTCTCAAGCCAGCGATGGTAAAGTTCTTGACCTTTGACCTCCAGTAATTCCCAGCGACTAACCAGTTGACGAGTCCTTGGGTCATGCTCCATCAGCTCCTCCACATTTGGTCGCTTTCCTTCCTTCTTCCACTGTATCAGCTTCTGGATTGCAAGATCTTCTTTCTGCAATCCTTGTTCGAGGGGTAAAAGCTGCACTTTATTTACTTCAAGTTCTTTTTGTTCCCGGCGGCCGCAGTATAGGCAATCTTGTCCACATGGTCTACGAGATAGACCATCCGCATTCGAGTGCTTGTTACCTGGTCGATGGATAATGGTGAAATCATAAGCTTGAAGTGCTTCTAACCATCTAGCTAATTGACCTTCAGGTCGTTTGAAGGACGATAACCACTGGAGGGCCGAGTGATCTGTTCGGAGACTGAAATTACGTCCATACAAGTATTGGTGGAAGTGATCCACTGCTCGCACAACCGCTAACAATTCCCGACGAGTAGCACAATAGTTCTGCTCAGGTCGTGAAAGAGTACTACTAAAATAGGCCAGAACTCGCTCTTCTCCACTCTGGACCTGGGATAGCACAGCACCAACAGCATGAGCGCTTGCATCACAATCAAGGGTGAAATGAGCTGACATATCTGGGTAGGCTAAGACTGGTGCTGATGTTAATGCTTGTCGTAAGGCATCAAAACTGCTTTTACTTTCCTGATTCCATTCAAATGGAGTATGAGTCTCGGTGAGTCGCGTTAATGGTTTAGCTAATTCTGCAAAATTCTTCACAAATCTGCGATAGTAAGAGCAAAATCCCAGGAAACTGTGGAGGGATTTCTTGTTTGTTGGGGTAGGCCACTCTTTTACTGCCTCAGTCTTCCGGGGATCTGTATGTACTCCTTTTGAAGAAATTGTATAGCCCAGATAATTTGTTTCTCTCTTGAAAAATCTGCATTTCTTCAAATTTACCTGCAGGTTGGCCTTTTGGAGACGTGTAAGAACTTTCCCCAATTTATCCAACACATCATCGAAATCTGAACCGTGGATGATCACGTCGTCAAGGTAAGTCATTGCCAAGTCTGCTGGTAGGACTGATTCCATTAGTCGTTGGAATGTCGCTGGGGCGTTGCATAAGCCGAATGGCATGACCTTGAACTGCCAAAGCCCCTTTCGATAGATGGAAAATGCGGTTTTTTCCTTATCCTGAGGTTTTAACTCAATTTGCCAGTAGCCACTTTTAAGATCAAGGACACAGAACCAAGCTGACCCACTTAAATTATCCAACAAGTCCTGTATGCAGGGCAGAGCATATGAGTCCCGTTTTGTAACTTTGTTTAGCCCACGGTAGTCCACACAGAACCGTGTGGTACCATCTTTCTTTGGAACCAGAACCACAGGTGCGGCCCATGGGCTTCGGGATGGCTCAATTACATCTTGGCTGATCATCTCTTGAAGCAGCTCTTGCATTTTTTTTCTTGTGAGTATGGAAATCTATGTGGTGCCTTCCTGATAGGGGAAGCATTGCCAGTATTGATTGAATGTTGCACAACATGAGTTCTGCCCTCTAATGTGCCATTTACTGCAAATACGCCTTTAGCTTTCTCTAAGACCTTGGCTAGAGCCTCCCATTCCCTTGATCCAGGACAAAGGTCTGTAGCCTGAAGGGTTGGTACTAGCCAATCTTCTATGAGAGGCTGAATCTGTTTGAAACTTTGCTCAAAACATTGCCATCTGCGCTGGAGAGGAATAGCTGTATGTGGCAATTTGAGTGTTACAGACTTGAGATCAATACACGCAGAAACACGGCTAAGAAAATCTAGGCCAAGAATCGCTTTATCCCTGATCCTAGCAATCAAGAATTTTTGTTGAACACACTCTCCCCCACAGTGTACCACAGCAGTGCACTCTCCTAGTAGTGGTATCTTGTTGCCTGATGCTGTCTGTAGCCCGAAGTATTTTGAAGTTGATAACTTTAGCCCACAATACTTGGCTACATCGGGTCTGAGAATCGATACTGTGGCCCCAGTGTCCACCAGAGGGAAACAATTTCGGTTCCCTATCAAAGCTTTGACAAATAATGCTCCCCCTCCTGTTCTTGCAGCTTGAATAAAACCAATAGGGCTAGTGGTGGTGGGAACCCGAGATTGCCCTTCCTCTCGAGTTCTTCTTAGTTTTCCGGTTGCTCACTTGCTTTCTTCTTTTGGCATCGAGCTCGGAAATGCCCGGGTGCCCCACAACCCCAACAAACTACCCCATCATGGCTTGAGGAGGATTCCTGACATTCCATCTGCTGCACTGTGGTTAATGCCTCTTGTAAAGTAATTGGGCGAGTAGCACTCAGAATTTTCCGAGCTGCCTGATCTTTCATTCCACGCATAAAAGCCTGTAAGGCTACCTCCTCTTTACAATTCTCAGGCCAGTTAGGATATGCAAACCGAACCAAACGTTCAATGTCTGTAGCATATTGGACTGCTGACTCACGAGGTTTCTGTTGTTTGTTCTCTAGCTCACTTTTCCAGCGGATGGAAAGGTTCTGTTGTCCAAACCTGTTCTTAAGAGCTTCAGTCAGACAATGATAGTTGGTTTGGCTTTCCTTTGGGACTGTAGCTAGAACGACTTGCAATGCGGCCCCTCTCAAAGAACTAGCCAACTTTTCACCCATTCTCTGAACTGACCAAGAATTTGACTGGGCAACTATTTGCAAGTGCCCAACGTAATCTTCCCAAGCAGTGTCCCCTTCATATGTCATCAACGGTCCTTCTTGTTTAATTGCACAAACCTCAAGTCTCTGTGAAGAAGAATACTGGGAGTTTAGTGTGCAAGTATTTTGGGGTACAAGTTGACTTCGTAGGTTTCTATTTTGGTTTTCCAACTCATGGATTCGCGTTTCGTACGCAGATTGCTTTTGTTGTAAATTTACAAGCTGCTGCTGAACAGACTGTAAAAGTGATTGCACGTCTCTCACAATGTGACCGTTTGGTTCCTGAGAGCAGGTAGGGCCTGCTAAAAGTTCTGTTTCGGGATGGATAGTCTCTTCATCTGCAGTTCGACTTCGTGTTGATACTGTTCTCCGCATCACGGGTGCGTCTATCCGTCGTTTAGGCATAATAATACTTTTTTTTGCTGATCCCGGACGGGCCCCCAAATGTAAAAGATCAAAACCAATTCGGAACAATAACACGTCTAATTTTATCAAACTCAACACAACAACAGAGATTTTCAATCTAACAACCAAACAATTCTAATGAAGTATCACATGTTCATATGGAGTTGGTTACTCCACAGTATGTATAGTATGCTTATTGTGTCTCCAAGAATAATAGAATAAATTCTTTATCCTACATTTCGTCGCCTACAGTCCAAAGTTAAAGGGTTTTTTTACAACTCTCGAGGACAACCGTTATGAAATCCCCAATCAAAGAAATATCCATGTAACATGGTATCTGCTTGTAAAGCAGATAGTGGAACTCGTTTACGAGTTTCCCCAGGTTTTTTACCATACAGTTGGTAGTTAACCATTTTTTTGCACTCAAAGAGGTCAATTGCACTCAAAACAATGTAACATAATATAATACGACAATCAACTCACGAAAATTTGCTCATACGATGATACTGCTTGACTGGAACATTTTCCATCTGATTTTGCAACTTCCCAATTTCCACCATCCAATTTTACCAATATTAGGTAGGTAGGTACCAATTTTCCAATTTTTCTAGTACTCCACATTAAATTTTGAATTTGGAGACGGGTTTGTCACCTTTGGTCCTGAACTTTTTGACATTTTCATGTCTTTCATATGGCACATAACAAAAAAATCGTCACGAAAAAAATTGTCCCAAGTGGCCACAACGATGATTATGACCATCAGAAATGACGTTGACCATTCATAGGTAAACACATGAAAATGTCCCAATGCGTTGCAGACTCGTATGCAAGCGTTTATTTGATGATGATTTCCGCATACAACCGAGTCGTTGCTAGGGAAATGGTACTTCGTCTTTTTAAATTTGCACCTTGAATACCTCCAAATAGTTTTGAATGCTTGACAACATATTTTCGAAAATAGTGGCAGCCATGGGGCAACGAAACCACTGGTTTCGTTGGCCTAACTTGTCAGGGTACTGAAATGTTGCCAGGGAATACACTAAATTGTTGATTAGAGAATTTACCTAACGATAATTAATAAAGTAATATGAAGTATTATGTGAACCCCGATAATATATAGGTTACCTATGTACCAACAACTAACAAATAACTGTGTAAGTAGAGAAATGTTTAATGACAATAACACTGAAAGTTTGAAGAGTTAAGTAGGCAAATAGAAAAACGAATTTGAGAATGAGTACCTATTTGACAATGACAACAAAAAATGTTGATGAATCTAGAGAAAAAAAAAAAAAAATAAATAATAATAATAATAATAATAATTGGTGAATTAAGAAAATATGATAATGCAATTGACGTTTGGGCATGTGCAGAATCAGCTGTGAGTTGAGAACAATGCAATAGGTACGGGACCATTTCTAACCCGCGCATTCACTGACAATTTCATAAAATCGGATGAAAACTGGAAATTAAGGTCGTTACAAGTATTTCACATAGGCACATGCGCAGTACTTATTAATGATACAACATGTTGAAATTGATATGGGTTAATCAAGTCGCTTCTCCCAACTTTCATCCAAATTTTAGCAAAATCGAACGACTGGGGTGTAAAAAAATAGAGCATATTGAAATTTACGTTTGCGGAGTCAGGAACGATGAAATCGATAGGGGACTGTCTATACCCTAGTCCACACATTTCCTGAAAATTGCATCCAAATCAGATGAAAACTGTGGAAAATAAACTTGTTACAAGGATTTCACATTGGCGCATAAACAGTAGCTATGAATGTTACAGTTATGTTGAAATTAATATGAAATGATCAAATCGTCATCCCCCAACTATCATCCAAATTTGAGTGAGATCCGACAATTAGGGCTTGACAAAATTATTCTTGGTAGAATTTACGTTTGTGTATGCGCAGAGTAAAGTATTGAGTCAAGAACGATGAAACTGACAGGGGACCGTCTGCCTTCTAGCCCGTAGGTACCTACATTCCCTGAAAATTTCATCCAGATCGGATAAAAACTGTGGAGCTTGTTACAAGGATTTTCGGACGCACGACAGACACGACAGACACGGAAGACTGAACCAGAGTTGTTCAGAATGGTCTTAAACGTAAAATTCGAGTAGAAATTTTGATTTTGCAGACAAAATTGTTTTTTCTCCCGAAAGTGAAAACAATGCTTCCACTTCCTATAGGTAGACTCAGACGCATCATCTTTCTGTTTCGTACGAGTTCATTGTGAACGACAGTTAAAAGATTAACTGGCTCTAAAGGCTGACGGCCTAACTGGCCTTAACAGCCTTTTGTTAGAATAAAATATACCAGATATACCCTATAAAATTGTTTATAGTATTCCTAGTGTAAGAACTGTATGTTAGCTGCATTCCTATTATCAAAATGTCTAGGTAAATCTCTATCTCTATCTATCTCTATTTTATTAATAAGAATGAAACTCCGTCCGTTTGTCCGTTTGTTTGTCGTGTCTATGCACGGCCAAACGGCTGAGTGGGCCGGATCTACGAGTGGGGGGATCTTTTTGGGATTTTCCGATAGGGTGTATAAGCGAATTTAAAATTTTCTAATCCCACCCGAACCATGGGCCGTAGGGCGGGAGGGGGGTCGAAGTAAGAATTAATGTGCGCTTTTTGGACTTCCCCGCTTCCCCTACCCCTCTAAACGGCCGTTGACAATTCCGGAAAAATACGGGTTTCGTAGGTTTTCCTACGAGGAAGACGACGGCGCGATCGGATCGCGAAAAAAGTATCGGGAAATGCGTCAAAAAAATGCGAGAGTACGGACCCGTTTTCTCGAAAAGTCCGCCGAAAAACTTGGTTTTTTCCGATTAAAATATACCCCATAAAGGTACGTTTTTCGGAACGGTTTTCGCGGGCGAAATACAGCTTTGGGTCCGCCGAATCTGAATCCGAAATCGGATATCGAAAAAAGTGACGTTAAGTTGGTCAAATCGCGAGTGGAACCGTTTAAAATGAGAAAAATAATTGTGCCGTCAGAAATTAATCGACCACGGGCCGCCGTTACACAACGTTGCTTACCTGAAGGGACCCTCACAGGGGGGTTCCCATTTGCACTTCTACGCAATACCTTGCGAGCGAAGCGAGAGCCATTTCAAATAATAAATACGGACTTTGTCCTACACATATACAGGTATACCTTGCGAGCGAAGCGAGCAACATCCCCGAATAAACTTTTCGTGGTTCCACGTAGTTTCTAAGATTTAATTTGTTTGTAAGAATTCCCAACTGAAAAAAACGTCTGCCAAGTTGGGTGGGCAGTACAACATTCCCTAATAAACTTTTCGTGGTTCCACGTAGTTTTATAAGAATTAATTTGTTTGTAAGAATTTCCAACAGAAAAAAACGTCTGCCAAGTTGGGTGGGCAGTATAACTTCTTCAAGCGAGCGAAGCGAGCAGCATCCCCTACAGAATAAATACGGACTTGCGAGCGAAGCGAGCAACATCCCCTAATAAACTTTTCGTGGTTCCACGTAGTTTTATAAGATTTAATTTGTAAGTAAGAATTCCCCAACAGAAAAAAACGTCTGCCAAGTTGGGTGGGCAGTATAACTTCCTCAAGCGAGCGTAGCGAGCAGCATCCCCTACAGAAGTTAAACCTACCCTTAGGGATCTACCGTTTGCGAGCAAAGCGAGTAAAATTCCCTAAATGCCATACTTTGCGAGCGAAGCGAGCAACATTTTCTACATGCCAGACTTTGCGAGCGAAGCGAGCAACATATCCTACATGCCAGACTTTGCGAGCGAAGCGAGCAATATTCCCTACACGCCACACGTTGCGAGCGAAGCGAGCAACTTAATGGGGGGTCCGGGGGGCTTGCCCCCCGGCTGGACGTGGAGGCGAGCGTAGCGAGCCGGAGCGGCTAGTTATTAATAAGAATGAAACTCCGTCTGTCTGTCGCTCTGTCTGTCGCTCTGTCTGTCGTGTCTATGCACGGCCAAACGGCTGAGTGGGCCGGATCTACGAGTGGGGGGATCTTTTTGGGATTTTCCGATAGGGTGTATAAGCGAATTTAAAATTTTCTAATCCCACCCGAACCATGGGCCGTAGGGCGGGAGGGGGGTCGAAGTAATAATTAATGTGCGCTTTTTCCACTTCCCCGCTTCCCCTACCCCTCTAAACGGCCGTTGACAATTCCGGAAAAATACGGGTTTCGTAGGTTTTCCTACGAGGAAGACGACGGCGCGATCGGATCGCGAAAAAAGTATCGGGAAATGCGTCAAAAAAATGCGAGAGTACGGACCCGTTTTCTCGAAAAGTCCGCCGAAAAACTTGGTTTTTTCCCATTAAAATATACCCCATAAAGGTACGTTTTTCGGAACGGTTTTCGCGGGCGAAATACAGCTTTGATCCCGCCGAATCTGAATCCGAAGTCGGATATCGAAAAAAGTGACGGAAAGTAGGTCAAATTGGGAGGGAAATTGCGAGGGAAGCGTTTAACATCAGAAATTAATCGACCACGGGCCGCCGTTACACAACGTTGCTTACCTGAAGGGACCCTCACAGGGGGGTTCCCATTTGCACTTTTACGCAATACCTTGCGAGCGAAGCGAGAGCCATTTCAAATAATAAATACGGACTTTGTCCTACACATATACAGGTATACCTTGCGAGCGAAGCGAGCAACATCCCCGAATAAACTTTTCGTGGTTCCACGTAGTTTCTAAGATTTAATTTGTTTGTAAGAATTCCCAACTGAAAAAAACGTCTGCCAAGTTGGGTGGGCAGTACAACATTCCCTAATAAACTTTTCGTGGTTCCACGTAGTTTTATAAGAATTAATTTGTTTGTAAGAATTTCCAACAGAAAAAAACGTCTGCCAAGTTGGGTGGGCAGTATAACTTCTTCAAGCGAGCGAAGCGAGCAGCATCCCCTACAGAATAAATACGGACTTGCGAGCGAAGCGAGCAACATCCCCTAATAAACTTTTCGTGGTTCCACGTAGTTTTATAAGATTTAATTTGTAAGTAAGAATTCCCCAACAGAAAAAAACGTCTGCCAAGTTGGGTGGGCAGTATAACTTCCTCAAGCGAGCGTAGCGAGCAGCATCCCCTACAGAAGTTAAACCTACCCTTAGGGATCTACCGTTTGCGAGCAAAGCGAGTAAAATTCCCTAAATGCCATACTTTGCGAGCGAAGCGAGCAACATTTTCTACATGCCAGACTTTGCGAGCGACGCGAGCAACATATCCTACAAGCCAGACTTTGCGAGCGAAGCGAGCAATATTCCCTACACGCCACACGTTGCGAGCGAAGCGAGCAACTTAATGGGGGGTCCGGGGGGCTTGCCCCCCGGCTGGACGTGGAGGCGAGCGTAGCGAGCCGGAGCGGCTAGTTGTTTAGAAAATAAAGGCAGTTTTTTAAACTCATATGGAGTAAGGACTTCATATTGATATTGGGGATCGATTCCACAGAGAAGAGTCACTTGAATTTGCTAGGGACCACTCCATTTATAGGTAGGTACCTAACCCAATTTAAACACCCAAAGTTGTCGCATGGAGAATCTCGAAATTATATTGGGAAATTTTAATCTAGCTATTGATTTTGTAGGCTGAGGGATTTCTACACAATCAAGTATTTCTTGACTTTATTTTTCTTTCAACTTTGCGCCAACCTACCAACTGTTTGAATGAGAAAGGGCGAATAGGCTGATCTTAGCATCCAGAATTTCCCAGTCGCTGAGACCTCAAGTTTTCGTCAAAACCTATCATGTCCACGAGAGACATACCGAAACATATAAAAGAGAAGTTCATCACAGTTTTCGGTGGGCCGAGGATACCACTGGAACAAAAAGAGCTGCGTTACAACAAGAAGGTTTGGCAAATAAAAAATTGAGGGAGACAACTCTAGTAGGTATACAAAATTGACTCAAGAGTTAGTAAGTGGTAGGTAGCTGTACGACTGATCGACAGCTCAACAGCCTGGCCGAGTGGAGTTGTGAGTGTGTGTTGTTGCTTCTCCGCGGAACTCAAGTGTTGAGTGTAGGGAATTAGGGATCCCCCACCGATTAGTTCGATAGTATCGATTCGGCCTCTCAACACATCAGTGGTCATCACATGCATCAACACATGCAGTGATAGGAGTCGTTTTAGAGCGCTCTTGCGGCTTCCCTAAAAAGCATTCCCTACTGGGCTTGTGAAGGAGGTACTGTGAGTGTTCATCAATACGTATGGTCAGTCGTGGTCCACTGGATAGAATAACAAACTCGTAAGTAGAATGTCTCGGGATTCGAATCCAGAGCGGACTGAAACTTTTTTTTGCTTCGTATTTCAACCTCCGAAATATGCTTTTAAACGTCATTCTGACCTGCATGTCCAACTAATCTGAATTTTTACGAAGGGATTTACTACTTAATGTTATTTCCAGACCATCTAACTATGCACATCATTCTGTCCAATACGTGTAACTAATCTGAATTTTTACTAAAGGATTGACTAGGTACTTGATGTTATGTATTTTTGAGATGCTTGCGAGCATCTAGACCACCAAACTATACACATCATTCTGACATACATGTCCAACTAATCTGAATGTATACTAAGGGATTAACTACTTGATGTTTTGTATTTTTGAGATGCGAGCTTGCGAGCATCCAGAC
The DNA here is from genome assembly GCA_030762985.1 of Adelphocoris suturalis. Taxonomy (NCBI): domain Eukaryota; kingdom Metazoa; phylum Arthropoda; class Insecta; order Hemiptera; family Miridae; genus Adelphocoris; species Adelphocoris suturalis. The sequence goes on from CM061044.1 coordinate 76,465,784, forward strand.
CATCAAATTATAGGTACACATCATTCTTACCAACATGCATGTCCAACTAATCTGAATTTTTATTAATGGATTTAGTGGAACTTTTTCAATTTAGTCGCTCAGAAGGCCGGTTGATTTCAAAATGGGCAAATCGATGTGTCGGGAGGCTGAATCGATATTATGGAGACTATTTGATGGCAGTAAAGAAAAGTGGGGGATCCCTACACTTAAGTGAGTTCCGCGGTGTGTGTGTGTGTTTGTGCAGGGTTGCCAGACTCGAAGAAGCAAACTACTGCAGATGTTAACAGAAAAATACTGTAGATATTTCCATTCAAAAATACTGTATTATACCGTTCCATTCAATAAAAAACCGTGGAATACTGTAAGCAGTTTTATTTAAGAACACCTTAGGACAGAATATTATGATGCTAAGCTATAGGGATTAGCGCAGAAGACGATGGCCCCCATCATTGAAATATTCGCATGTATTTACACACCTCGGTGGAAGGGAGGGAAGGAACCCCGTGGACTGAAAGAACAACTAGGTATACCGAAACAGTAGAACACTGTCAACACTAACGAATAACTTTTAAAATGAACGTCAGAATAGAAATTCACCTCCAAAAAAGGTAATGACAGTGAATAACAATCGTAAGTTGTAATTCGCCTTAACCCTACAAATAACAACTTAAGTAGGTACTCAGAATATAAAAAAAGGCTAATATTTTCCTTACCTTCTTACGATGTTCATAATTTTCTATTTTTTCCTTTTCATTCCAAAAAAACTGTAGAAAATTTGCAAAATACCGTAGAACTGTAAAAAAAACTGCGAAGGGTTCAAAATACCGTAGATCTACTGGAAATACTGAAGATCTGGCAACCCTGGGTGTGTGTGGGTGGGGGTCATTTTCGTGCCAGTTGAAAAAAAGGTTTGTTCGCTGAGGCTGTTTGAAGTAACTTTCATTCAAACCGTTTCAAACTCTTTGGATACTGGTCAAGTGCGCATGCGTGACTTCTGCTAACTTTCAAAGTGATTTTCAGCCGGTAAGATTGGAGTCCATCCATTTCAGCGAATTTTCGTGGAAAATGAACCTATTGCAACGGCTCCAAAAATGTTAAAATACAAATTTTCGATAATTTTCTTCATTGAAATCCGGTTTGAGACATCTTGAAATGAATCCTAGAATTTAACGCTTTCTCATTTATGTATAAAGGGTGTCCCCAAACACGTTCCCCCCTGCTAAAATCGTTAATAATGGGTCAAAAAAATTATTCGCTTTTTCGGTCTTGATGTTTTTTGTAAGGATCAAAAATGACAAAATTGTGCAATGCGTACGTGCGCAAACGTGCGTAATTGACATCAATTTCGTTAATTTAAATCAGAGCCCCCATTTCTATTGCAGATTTGAATATTCTACGTGAAATTTCATGAAGAAATAACCCATCACTCGATTTTTTAGGTGCGCGCGAACGGGCGCAATTTCGCTCCAAAAGTGCGCATTTCCGCTCTACAAGTGCAATAACTGAGTTTTTGAAGATACCCGATTGCCATATGCAATAATGATTTTGGAGTATTTTTTCGTGCTGAACCTCGTCATGATGTCCATTTATTGATATTCGCAACACCGAATTGGAAAAACACCGACAAACCAACATTTCAGTTCGCTTTGTGCTTCGTGGAAATGTGTTAAAAAAGTGCAATTCTAGTCAATGTTTCGGCGTTTTCCAAAGTTGATGTTGCAAATATCAATAAATGAACATCATTACGAGGTGTAGCACGAAAAACTGCTCTAAAATCATGTATTACATGTGGTAATTGAGTATCTTCAAAAAATCAGTTATTGCACTTTTAGAGCGCAAATGCGCACCTTTGGAGCAAAATTGCGCCCGTTCGCGCGCACCTAAAAAATCGAGTGATTGGTCATTACTTCATGAAATTTCACGTAGAATATTCAAATCTGCAATAAATGATGGGAGTTCTGATATAAAATAACGAAGTTGATTATCAATTGCAATTCCGTCATTTTTGAGATCCTTACAAAAAACATTAAGATCGAAAAAATTTTTAATCCCCCCCCCCCCATTATTAACGATTTTAGCAGGAGGGGGATCGTTTTTGGGGGCACCCTATATATAACAAAATTGAGATAAAAATCCATTCTTGGGCCAAAAATTCAAGATTTTAAATTAAGGGATGAGTTTGTTGGTCAGTATTTTGTAAGCTCTTTTAAATTGGTCAAATTTCAAAAAAATATGATGAAATAATCACTATAATGGAAAAAACGGCTAACAAAGTTTATCAACTATAAAATAGAAATTCAAAATTTTATGTACAAATTGTGCTGAATAATGCCCTTAAATGTCATAAATATTAGCTAAAAATTGATAACAAATTCTAAAGAAGCTAAAAATCCAAAATCCACTTATAAATAGCAGATTATTATTTAGAATAAGATTTTTTACCCATAAGATTAATATTTAACAATTTCTTTGCACTCACAAAGCTCAAATTTCGAAACAATTTAACAATAACCAATACGATAATATACGAAAATTTGCTTGTGCGATCATGCTGCACGATTGAACCTATTAGTCAATGCATCTCAAGTTTTTGGAATGATATTAAAATCATCTCAAGTTTTTGGAATGATATTAAAATCATCTCAAGTACATATACGGAGAAACAACTTACGTCTGCCAAGTGCGTTACTTTGTTTGAGTAAGAATAACTCAACTTACAGCATACCTAATTTACTTTGTCCCATCAGGTGTTGATTGGGCAATGGTTCGAAGAGTCGAGGAAATTTCTAAGGCACGACTACCCTCGGGAGACGATCTACCAGACGGAGTACAGAAGGCCGCAGCACGCTCCCGAGACGGCTCAGGCCAACCGAAACATCATGTACGACTGCCAGATCCACAGTTTGGGCAAACCTCAGGTGGGCATCCGGAATTTCAAATATTCTGGGTAGTATAAGGAATTTAGGTGCCCCCCCCAAAGGTGCAATGGGGGCCTAAATCCTCATAACAAGGTAGAGGAGGTAACAGAGGCATCCCGTCAGAGAGATACCACCCCTACTAATGAGCTTTTAATAAGCCATGTTCGGGGAAGGTTGATATTCCTGTCACCAGAAAATCATCCGACGCCAAACCAGCTGTCTAGAATGAGCGAGAAAAGCGCGTCTTTCCCATTGATTCCTCAACGGGATGCCGACAACGCCATCTCTGGAGCTCTGACGGGAGCTTGATGGACCTCTCAGGAGGTAACTCTGTTACACTTCTCCCCTTAAAGACATACATGATTGAAGATCAAGTATGGTAGTTGGGTGGAATAGTAAATAGCTGAGAACTAATGCTCATTCAATCATAAATAGCTGCATTGGCGTTTTGGATGGGGGAATAGAAATTAAAACTGGATTGTCAATGAAGCTTCATAAGAAGTATCTTCATTGAACAATCGGGACAAAACGGATGCTCAACTATGGAGACTTATACCTTAAGAAATCAAAATATATATAGAAATTAATTTGAACAACATTGGGGACTTTTAAATTAAATTGCCCAACTATGGGGACTTGAATGGCGCACTAACCTGGTAATTGACATATAGCAATACTCAGGTGGCGAAATAATTGAAAGAAAATAGTATAAAATGAATTTGCCCAACTTAGGGGACTTAAATTGTGCACTCAGGTGGCATAAAATTGAAAGAAAATATCATTGAAAGAAAATATCATTGAAAGAAAATATGAAATGGTATAAAATATAAAAAGGGAATAAGAGAGAAATTATAATTCAAAGACCAATGAAATTATTTATATACCAAAGGGTGATAATGGGAATTCCTTCTGGAACCCCGGGCCATGTTTCTTCTGAAACATTAACGCCCCAAAAATAGTGGATTGGACTACTAGACTAGGCGTCAGCTGTGCATAATCCAAACCACGCTCTGCTACCATATAAGGAGTTTAGGTGCCCCCCCAGAGGTGCAATGGGGGCCTAAATCCTCATAACAAGGTAGAGGAGGTAACAGAGGCATCCCGTCAGAGAGATACCACCCCTACTAATGAGCTTTTAATAAGCCATGTTCGGGGAAGGTTGATATTCCTGTCACCAGAAAATCATCCGACGCCAAACCAGCTGTCTAGAATGAGCGAGAACAGCGCGTCTTTCCCATTGATTCCTCAACGGGATGCCGACAACGCCATCTCTGGAGCTCTGACGGGAGCTTGATGGACCTCTCAGGAGGTAACTCTGTTACAGTAGATACTTCGGTACCTACGTATTCGTTTAGATCAGTGGTTCTTATCCTATGGTCCTCCGACCACCAGTGGTCCGCAAGGTTCCAAGAAGTGGTTCTCAAGATGTTTTAGAAAATTTGGTACTGTTAAGGCAAGTGATAGGATTCAAAAGATAAAATTATGTTTATTTACAAAGATCCCTATAGTAAACTAGGCTAAAGTGCAGATTGTAAGGATTATGCGCCCGAAAGTGTTGTGTGCGGTGCGATCCTCGGATTTTTATCCCATGGAGTTCACCGATTCACTCCTCAATCTCTCGCTCTGAAAAGATGCTCTTAGCACTTCTTGCTCCCTTGTCAATATAATTTTTATCGAACAACAAACTCTCAACCAGAAATTTAGGCTGGGAGAACAAATATAGCCATTATGAAAGAAATAAAGTAGGGATTCTGTAGAGTAGGCATCTCACTCGGAAGTTGGGGTGGCTGTTAGAAGGGGAAGTGGTGCTCCACCCTCGAGGCCTAATGCTCCCTCCTCACGTTCGATTTGTGGGTCCACTTCAACTGCTGACCTTATTGCTATACGTGAGCCTCGTAGTTGTAATGAGACTGCTCATAAAATGGCAATCTGCAACTTTACTTTTACGAAGCTGGCCACAATGGCTTGTCCCATTTATCAACCAATTTCTCCAGTATTCGCTTCTGGAAAATTTGGAATTCCCAGTGAAATACACCTTCACAAGAAGATGAGCGGAGTGGACCCATGGATATCTCCCGCAGCAGCATCATATTTTGCTTTGCACGGGCGGCTTCTCTAGCGACTAACATCCAGTCACAGGTGGAGTAGGAAGCGACGTCGGCGTTTACAACGCGGATACCATAAAAAGACCCCTCTCCCTATTCCAAACTCCTTGAACTGTGATATCTGCAACTAGTTCAGGTTCCTCCACTGTGCCATCTCTCATGACTGGCTTCACCATGACCCGCCTGCCTGGCCAGCCCGGCTATAATATCTCTCATTTGGTAATGGCCTTGCATTAACCAGCCCTCCCCTCTTGTAGTTGAGTGGGTGATTTAGGACCGGTTTCACCAACAATCCCTAACCATGGTTATTGCAGATCTTTTTTTTACTATCATTCATAGATATCATTCAAAAGAATCGAACGAAACCACCCTTTTTTTCTACTAGAGTTCTAGCGCGTAGGGAGAGCTAACGGATGGCATACGGTTTGCTTATGTTTTCTTCCTGGTAGGTCAATCTTACAGAAATATCTTGTCTTCCCAGACACTGCATTATCAAGATATTATTATAACAAGAAATATTACGGATTTATTGATTTTTGCAACACTAACTTGGAAAAATACCGAAAAAAACTACATTTAGTACGCTTTGTGATGTGTGAAAATGAGTGAGAAATGTGCAGTACTGGTCGATTTTTCTGTGATTTCCGAAGTTGGTGTTGCGATTTGGCAATGCGCAATTTTGTCATTTTTGAGATGACTCTTAAGTTTTTTGACCAATAAATAAATTTCTTAGCAGGGTAGGGCTGGTGTGGGGGGGGGGGGGGGGGTGTGACACCAAGTACATTACTAGGTACATGATATATTGCGGATATTATTAATTAATATCCGTAATGTGATCTGCTAAATGTGAGTTATATTCTGCGTCGAGTAACTTAATGAAATTTGAACGAATTGTAAAAAAGCAGCAATTTTTTTACATTTTGGAACAATTTTTCGCAAATTGGAACAATCGACTTTCTATGTATGATCCCGTTTGAGTAGGATGCAAGCCCGCACGGCAGGTCTGTGTTGAAGGCGAGATATAACCATAGCCCCGTCCATCAGAACAATCACTTGGGGAATAGAGGGGTTGATAGGGAAAAGCGTGTACTTTGATCATAATGAGTGTAAATTACCCCATTATAGTTTGTGTTATATTGCTTCATTAAGATGCGTTAGTTAATGATTGTAATTAGTTTAAATACATACGAGGTATCCCCAAAAACGTCTTCCCTCCCCCTGCTAAAATCGTTGTTTATGGGTAATTTTTTTTTCAAACAATGTTTTTTGTAAAGATCTAAAATAAGACAAATTCGCGCATTGCACACTTGCGCAAATGTGCGCTATTGACATCAAAATTCGTTTTTTTAAATTGCAAATTTTAATTCTACACAAAATTGTATGAAGAAACTAGCCGCACCGGCTCGCTTCGCTCGCCTCCACGTCCAGTACCGGATTATTTTAACTGTATTAACTGCAGCCCAGTAACGAAAATTTTGTTTATTTACTGTTCTGCAAAGGTAAAAATGTGCCTAATCACTACTGAAACAATTTGCTCTTGGGAGATGCGCTGAATCATTTCCTCACATCGATTTCAGCAGTTCACGTCATTTTAGCGATATAATTTTGAAAACATCAGTACAATATTTCCTACTGATTCGAACAAAAAAACCATTTTTCTCCAATTTTTACCATTCATATTGTATAGCCCTTTGAAATTCGTCAATCGGCTCTGCCTCACCCTGTAGAATCGTTCCCCAAAGTTTTTCCAGTATACAGAGTACCTATTATATAAACACATATACTTGTCTTTAATTATATGAAAAGGGATAGATTAATGATATTGATATAATTTGTCTAGACTTTGAGTGATTTGGACTATGCAATCAACTACGCTACGTTGTACGACTTAACTTACAACAGAGCGGCACCTGCTTTGCTCAGCAACGAATTGAAGAAATACAGCTCAGCCGCTGGAGGCTTCTATCCTGAAAGAGATTACGCTTACAATCACGTTGGAGGTAAGTCCGTCAAACTGCAACGCCTATTTATGTGACTTGTGAACTTGATAATTTTGGGATATTGAAAACGAAATTTATTTACATCATTAGGGTGGAGGGGCCAGTGTTTGACACCTTAAGAGAAATTTTGGCTTTGACAAGCAATTAAGTTATGTTTTTTCGTTTGTTCAAACTTAATCTTTCATCTATTGCTGCATCAGGATGTTCTCAAACTGTGTAGTATTGGAAAAATCACTAATTCAAACCACAAAACATCAAAAATTTGGTTTTTTGAAATCAATTTTTTGACCCAGTATTTGACACCCAAATTTTTGGTTGCTCCTGTGATTGACCCCCTATGTTTGACACAGCAATTCTTCTGCAATGAATGATTCCATGTATCAACAAAACATTTATTTCAAAATTTGATAAATAAATAGAACATTTGAACTTAGTTTTATTAATCTAAAAATAAAATTAATATGAGTATTTTTAAAGACAAAGTTGAAAATATCACCAGATGTTTCATCACAAAATAGGTGCAATGTTTTCTCAATACCGTAGGTACAATACGCTTCTAATGGTAAACTAGCAGCTTGTGAGTTGCTATGTATTTGTATAAATATAAAGAACAAATGACAAGAACGAATAGAGATCCATATTGACAGCACTACCAATCACTGAGGGTAGCACCAGTTTGGTGACTAGTAATTGACATCATTTCCAAAAAATGATAGTATAAATGCAATCGACAAAAAGAACTGATTGAGAAAAACCTTGGTACAATCGAATTTGAAAATGTGGAGGACATGGTGAAGCAATTTAAAATATTTACCTCGTTAGCAAAATCACAAGAAAAGCACCAAAGAAATGACAACACGAGGCTTTGTTGGGTAACCTTCTCCAGATTTCACAGAAACCCAACTGAAACCTTTTCCCGCCTTTATACTTCACTGAGAAGGTATTTTGTCTCAAAATTCAAAAGGATCAAGCCCATAAAACACTTTTATGCCTTATTATTTAAACTTTTTGATGAGATGTCAATCACTGGGTCCTTGTCAAACACTGCTCCCTCCAACCTATAGGGATTTAAAATGATTCCACGATCATTCATCGTAAATTTAATTGCACGACTCCATCGAGTCACAAGCCGGCTCGATCGAGAGCTTTTGAGGGGGGTTTACGTACCAAATGTTTTAGGGGATTAATTATTGAAGACATACCCAATTAGGGGATTAATATTATTAACCTAAGATACCCAAAACAGCCCTCATTGGCATTATTTTTAAAATTTCCAGGAGTGAACAAAGGTTTGCTTGCCTGCAAGAAGGACGAGTGGGCGAGGGACGTCGACGTCGAGGCATCCATGTACCTGACGACGAGTCGTCAGGACTTCCCCGAGCACGTCCCCCTCCGCCACAAGATCCACAAGGCGATGCCTGTGGACGCCGAGGCCGTCGCTCTCGACCGCCTCAAAGTCGAGACTCAAGAGTACGCGAGCAGGGACGAAGCCGTCTGCTTCTGCGTCGAACACCCGCAGGTGGGCTGGCCAATCAAAACTAAGTGAAATCCAATACATTCAAATTCTGTGTTAAAAATCGAGAACTTACATATCTGTATTTCAAAATCACATTTTTAATAACGTAGATAGGTATCTATATACATCATAGGTGTAGTGTCCACCAAGGCCGTCTTCATTTCAAGCATAACTAAAATAAAATGTAATTTCGTTGATTTTTAACCAAAATTTGACTTCAGATACGTATCAATGGTCAAATACCGTATCAGTTTTTGTAAATTCTTGAACTAATCATTCTCACGCTCCCGGTGTCATCCAGATTTAAACAAAATCGAACGACTAGGGTGATTTGAGCGAGATTGGACGACTAGAGCGTGAGAAATGATGCTTGGTAGAATTTACGTTCGCTCATGCGCAGAGTGAAGTATTGAGTTAGGCACGATGAAACTGGTAGGGAACCTCCTAGCCCGCACATTCCCTGAAAATGTCATCCAAATGGGATGAAAACTATGGAAAATAAGCTTGTTACAAACACTCGACAGACAGACAGTGGATTACTGAACCAAAGTTGTTCAGAATGGTCTAAAACGTAAAATGCGAGTGGAAATTTTGATTTTGGAGATAAAAATTGTCTTCTCCCAAAAGTGAAAAGAATGCAACCGCTATCTGTAGGTAGAAAGCGAAAATTTTGAATTATATCTAGGGTATTGGGGCGTGATTATAAAAATCTAATTTCACGGTTGCACCTTGCTAAAAAATGAAAAAAATTCCATTTAACTATTTTTGGTATCTTCAAGCACTTTTCAACTTGATGATCAGTTTTAGTAAGCTTAATATATGAGTACATTATCTTCTTGTGGTCATGTTCATTGTCATTTATAGTTGATAATCGCACAACAGCCGTTAAACGTACTTGGTTTCAGGTTTGTTGGGTTGAACCTCGAAACCCGAAAAATATCCTTCCAAGTCTTTGAGACAGCAGTAAAATGAGAGGAACCAACGGCAAAAATCCCTTAGATTGATGATATTGATGAGTTCTGATCATTGTTACCCTTGATGAAACGGGAACAAAATTCTTGAAATTGTAAAGTCACATTCAGGATGGAATTGAAAATATAAATTACCTACCTTAAAAATAGTTTAAATTCTTTCGATAATAGACGTGGATTCTTATAGTGAATTTTCGTAGAACCTAGCGATAGCTTCAAAAATTTTGAAATCAAAATTATCTCGAAACTTTCCTCCTTTGAAATCCGTTTTAAGAATACTGATACAGAAACGAATCCTAGAGGTACTACTTTTCAATTATAAATATATAAATAAAAAAAAAAAAAAATATATATATATATATATATATATATATATATATATATATATATATATATATATATATATATATATATATATATATATATACGACCGTTAAAATCTAGGATTGAGTTCTTTGATATATGAAACGTACTTGTAGGGGGTCCCCGACCTTTCAAACCACTTTAAAATTTTGGAGCCATCTAAATAGATCATTTTTTCTTCGAGAATTCGCAAAAATATAAAATTTGTAGTCCGAAAAATTTTTGGATTTTTTTTCTGATTTCTATATGTTTACAACTTTGTATCAGACTCACCATAAACGCTCTCCAAGTTTCACTTCGAAAGCTCAAAAATAGTGGGGAAAAATGAGGGGGGTGGGGGTTACTTTTTTGAGGAAAATGCTCATATTTCATTCTGGTTTGGCTCAAGTCGGAGCTTGATGTCGCTGGTCTTTGTCAGTGTTTGAGATAAAACAAAAAGAACAGGGTGAATCCCATATCCACTAGGTACCTAATCATGAAATATAATGTGAACTGCCCGATTAATCTGAAGGGCTTTGACGTCTACAAGAAAAAAAGTGATCCCTAAAGAGAGGGCCGGACGGACACAAACTCATCCCAGCCCTACTTGAATCAATGCTAATTCTTCCGACTCCTAGCACCCTTATTTCTGGACTCTTATTTCTGGGTCTAATTTTTTTAATGAGTACAGAATGATCATTTTTACTATCATCTCTTTCTACATTTTGCCTTCGATGACTCAAACAAGTACGCAGGGATACGCCCATGTCAGCAGGCGATGACTCCCCCCCCCCACCCTCCCCCATGAGACAGGTATCCGAATTCTTCGAAGGCATAATTTTTATCACAACCCTCACCTGTAGATTAAGACCTTGGTGTGTAGTTTATATAGCATTTCCAAATTGAATCAACGGCGGTCAACTTAGACTTTTGGTATTACTACAATATGATTCATTTTAAGTGTTCATAATTAATTAATTAGTATTAGGTACCTACGTGCATGAATTTTACTTGCTCAGTGCTCACATCTTTGTTTGCCTTCGCCTCGTTGTTTACTGTGGTTACTTACTGTGCTTATTCGTCTAGTGTTTTATTCTCTTGCATAAGGATCAGCGTGGTCTCAATATCCGATCTTCAATATCAGTTCAACGGTACAGGTAACCTAGTTTCCCTTTCCCTTTAAATATACTACTTACATTTATTTACATATCTGCTGGTTGCAGCTTCTTGTTACATATTTAGAATATAACTCTTATTGCTTCCGGTTCTTCCAAGGCAGTGGAAACGTTGGAAAGAACCTACCTACTTGTGGACACATAAATTCAAATGTTACCTACAATTTATACCTACTGAGTTCGGTTGTTGCTGATGTGCTTCGTAAACCCAATATTATCCCCTGTCATTTCATCTATTTTGCACTGAAGTGCCTACCTACTACAACTTTTTTATGGCTAATGAATTTAATTATGTAGTAGTAAAAAATGGTGGGTACACTGATTTGGTCTATACTAAAAGAAAAAATGATACTGTGGATTTGACCCAGAAGATTTCATAGACGGCCGTATGTGAGTTTTAACCTAGAATTTAACCCTAGAGTACTTGATATTGTTTTCAATATAAAGTATTAGCTAAGTCATAGTTCGTTCAAAAAACTAGCGGGGAATCTACCGTATTTCCAAATTTGTATTACTGGCATCTACTTTTTTTTTTTTTTTTTGACCAGATCTACCGAAATACGGTGTTGGGCTGTCGGCAACACTGATATGTGTAGTAAAGGGTCGATAGTAATTTGAAATGGAAAACCGTAAATTTTATTTTGAAAACCGTTAAATCAATATGGAAAATCGTGAAATCAATATTTAAAACAGTTAATTCAATTTGAAAAAACCTATAAAAGCTGTATTTAGTTTGAATAGTTGATTATATGGCTGATGAGGCGTCCTCTGTGGCTGAGTGGTCTAACACGGGATCTGAAGCCCCTCGGAAGCAGGGGATCTCGGGTTCGACTCTCGGGCTGGTAGCGAAATTTACCGGGTCTGGGGTCTATACGGTTTTTAATATCCGATATTTAGTTTATGGTTTAAAACTTACTTAAATTGGGTGTAGTTCCGTATGTGCCCCCACTTTCAAACCAATGTAAATGTGATATTAGCCTATCAAAAAATTAGTTTGACGACTGTTTCGGAAACAACAGAATCTCGTCTTTCCCATGATTGCATGATAAGTAGATTAACTTTATCTTTTGCTTAAATGATAAATATGGAATTCAAAAAAGTGGGGACACACACGGAACTATTTGTCTTGTCAAAAGGTTCCTTATGTGTCCCCACCTATATTAAAACCATCTAGTGTGTAAATACATTAGAAGGATGTATATAGTTTAGTGGTCTGGAACCTCGCAAACTCGCAACCTCAAAAATACATAACATCAAGTAGTCAATCCCCTAGTAAAAATTCAGATTAGTTGGACATGTAGGGCAGAATGATGTGTATAGTTTGGATATGGATGTTCGCAAGCTCACATCTCAAAAATACATAATGTCATGTAGTCAATCCCTTAGTAAGAAATCTGGAGGTTTCCGAAACAGTCGTAATTCTTTGTTAGGTTAATGATAGATTTACATTGGTTTGAAAGTGGGGACACATACGGAACTACATCTCTTAAATTGAGATACCCTGTAATGTTTTAATTCAAAGAAACAAAAATTTAATTTAATTTATATTGCTGATTTGAATTGCGTTATGTAGAATTGCTGATGCGATGACCTGGAAAGACATGAGCTTACAGAGCCTGTCGAGTGTACAAATTCCCCTTGGAGTCAGTTCGCAAAGGGAACGAGACTGATCAAAAGGATCGCCGGGTTTCCAGCCAGCTATTGAAACCTCTACAGGAAGAGGTGTATAATATAATTATCAGCATTAGTTAGTTCCCTTGTTCTTCCAATTAACGGGTCAGATTCGAAAGCTTCCAAAGGTATTCCTGTACAGTTTCTGAGATTAATTGCGAACCGAGAGTTGAAAGGCGTGTTATGTGCCAATCATGTTATGGAATGCGAATATTAAACGCTCGCCCAAGTTTCTCAAGTTGGGTGGGCAGTATAGTTTCCTAACTTATTGTAACATGACGTGTAGAATAGGCCATTTCAAAAATCGGACGCGCACAGCTGGGGCCTATTTCACAAAACAACAAGTTACAAGTTTACAAGTTAGCAAGTACAGGTACTTGTAATGCACGGTAAACTAGAACAAGTGTTTCACCAAAACAAAGAGTAAAAGTGTAGAAAAGTTACACTTGTAGAAGCTAAGTTTACAAGTGTAGCAGAAAAGAAAAATGGCGAGTGGGGACAAGCGAAATGAACAACGTCAAGCGGGATGCTGAAATTAGGATGCATGTCTACACTGACGTAACCATAATTTGAGGCAAAAATAACTTTTTTTAACTGTCGAAATTTGAAAATTTACTTTTTACAGTTTTTAAAAGCGTTGCATGGAGTGAACATTTTTTTAAAATTTAAAAAACTAAATTTATCACTGGAGGGAGCAGCTATTTGCTGTCTAGAATACAAGATTTTTATGGCCCTTACTGTCAGTTTTTATACAATTCGGCTGCCTGAAGAAGAGCCAAAAATAATTTTACAGACCTTACTCAGGACACTCGAACCTTAATTCCTAATACAAAACCATGACTCATTTCAGATGCGGATTTATAGCCATTGATTTTTCATCAATTTGAGATATATTTCCTTTAAATATAGATATAGTGCAACTGTGATTTCACATCGTGTTTAAAGTTATTGCCTGCGTTAGTTTGGGCTTTTCTGAAGAATTTGATTCTAACTCTAATTATTTTTCTGTCTACCAGCAACTTCACTTCAATTATTTTACTGTATAACACCGGCAGAACACCTCAACTTCAATATCAATTCAAGCGAAAAGTAGGTTTTAAAAATCTATTTGAATAAAGAGAAGTTAACTGTGTATATACAAAGTATTTTTTTTTAAATTTTATCTACACCATTATTTTTGTGACACTGGGTCATTTACAATATTTTCAAAGCTTCCTGGTTCCAAAATTCAACTTTACTAATTGTTCCTTCGTTATATTTCCCAGCATCCGTGATCCGTTTGGCTATTATGAACATTTGTCAGTCCCCTTAACTCAAGACTTTTCGTCTCAAGAAATAAAGAGTATGTCGTTGAGTCGTACAAAAAGAAAATTCGTAAAGACGATTCATGTCACTAATCAAGGCCGGCCCTTATTAATTTGTAAAAGTTTTGGTTTCTGGACAGCTTTGCTCAATATAAGATTTGTTGGGGTCTTGAGGTTCAGTCAGAAAATGTACCACAATATTTTTAGGCCAACGTTTCGGTATATTTGTATACCATCCTCAGGTATTAGAGGGTGGGTTGAACCTCAATCACATTGGTGGTGGATACATCAAGGTTCTTGAACTTGAGGAGGGTAAATGGATTTCACCTATTCCACCTAGGTATTCACTTACATACTTCTGGTAGACAAAATGCCGATTTGTTGTTAAAGATGAATGAAATATTTAATGAAGTGTTGACATGTAATGAAGGGAAGCACATGTATGTAAATCAATATCAGATAATGAATGTGAAAAGGTAAACCTTTTTACATTCATTTTTACCTTTTCACATTAATTATCTGATATTGATTTACATACATGTGCTTCCCTTCATTACATGTCAACACTTCATTATATTTCATTCATCTTTAATAACAATTCGGCATTTCGTCTACAAGAAGTTTGTAAGTGAATACCTAGTTGAAATAGGTGAAATCCATTTACCCTCCTCAAGTTCAAGAACCTTGATGTATCCACCACCAATGTGATTGAGGTTTTTAACCCACCCCCTAAGCCCTGAGGATGGTATACAAATATACCGAAACGTTGGCCTAGAAATATCGTGGTACGTTTTCTGACTGAACCTCAAGACCCCAACAAATCTTACTTATTAATTTGGTAAATACATGTTAGCTAGTACAAAACTGGCTACACTGTTTGAATAGCGACCGAAATGAGCGGCAAACGCTGTGCTTTGAAATCCGTAGACATGGGCTGTCGACGACTTGCCGTCTCTCCCGTTTGGGGGGTCCCTCGATCGAAAGCGGCCGTTGGGTTCCGCTCCCGTCCGCCAGGCCGCAACACCGTCGAAGAGTCCTGGCGCAGGCTCGGACCTCCACCCCCCGCCCGCCCGTCGCCAGCCAGTCTGCCTTCGCGCTGTCAGTAGGTCGCGCACCCACCGCGTTTCGTTGTTGTCGTCTCGCACCTCCGATCCCTTCCTTCCGAACAAAAAAGGAAAAACAACCGATCGTTCGGTCCCCCTTTATCCGGCAAAATAAAATCTCACAGCCACCAACCATTCAACGACCCTTCGGGAAACCGATCGTCAGCCGGGCCCTCTCCAAGAGTCGCCGTTTCCTCGCATGACTGTCTTCACGTAATCTCTGATCTGACAGGTAAGAGGCCTCTCCCGCTCCGTCCCGTTGACCCCCTTTGAGCTTCCTGATAAGGAAGGCCGCTGGGGAAGCTAACCTGCTCCGCCCTAACCTCCCAGACCCTTCCAACTCTGAATGATAACGTCCGCCGCGAGTCGCCCTATGTCGTAATCCCAAGGACGACCTAATCCTCGAAAATCATTGACGCCCCTAAATGTCATAATCCCAAGGTCCTTCCAATCCTTGGCAATCAGTGGCAACGCTGTCACTTGTCTCATCCACCAAAGAAAACAATGCGAATCCACAACGAATGTTTACATCATAATTTGCCATTCTTTGTATTTAATGATCACTTACCTGTGCAGATAAATGATTTATTTAAATGATGAAGTATGACCAATATCCAATTACAGAAAATGATTAAAAACAGTTGGTCTGAAGATTACATTCGGCATAAAAATTAAACTAGACAACATATATTCAACTATCTACTATATTACTCCACAATCATTAAAAAGTATCAACTTACTAAGTGAAATTTTACAAGTCAGATCACCGTCATTCCTCAACTAAGTGAATTTTCCCAAAGACGACCTAATCCTCGACAATGAATGACGCCCTTGAATGTCATAATCCCAAGGTCCACCTGATCCTTGGGAATCAGTGGAAACGCTGTCACTTTTCTCATCCTTCAGAAAAACTATGCCAATTCTTATCATATGTTTACTGCCATTCTTTGTAGCTGAAATCACTTACCTGTGCAGACTATTCACTTATGTGTGTTGAAGGCCGGCCAACGGCTTAATTACAGAAATGTATTGAAACACAGATTACATTGGACTTTAAATTAAATTAGGAAACATAAACACTGAGAACAAAATTAATACATTACAATTAATTAGCAGACAGTTTGATCCACAATCAGCAGACGGTTCTTACCTAGTGAAAAAAAGGAAGTTTGACCACCATTCATCAGACCACAATTCATAGTTGCGGAAAAAAAGTTTCCCCAACTAAAAATTTTTCTGTGATGGACCTATCATAATTCCAAGGACGACCTAATCCTTAATATTCATTGACGCCTCTAAATGTCATGATCCCATGCTCCACCTAATCCTAGACAATCCGTCGCAGAATTATTACTACGTCCCTCATCTACCAAAGAAAACAATTCAAATTCATAACAAATGTTTATTTTCCGTTCTTTGTACCTAATTATTACTCACCTGTACAAATATATGATTTGATAAGTAAGTAAGTTGTAAGTAAGAATAAAGAAATAATGAGCATGGCCAATAGCCAAATACAGTTGAAAAATATTAAATCATAGCAAGTCTGAAGATTACATTCGTCACGAAATTAAATAACACAAATAAGTAAGTGAATGAAAATAAAATGAAATGACTAAATAATGAAAATAATACCTACAATTAATATAATCCACAATCATCAGAAGTGCGTTTTTCCGTCATATAGGGTTTTCCGAGTAGTTGCCTAGTCGTAATCCCAAGGACGACCTAATCCTCGACTATAACTTACTTCCCTAAAAGTTTAAATACCGAAGTCCTCCTAATCCTTGACTATCATCAACCAAAGAAAACAATGCATATTCTTAACAAATTTATTTGTTTATTTTGAAGTATAGCCTATAGCCTATTTCAGAAAGTATTAAAACCAGTTAGATCACATTCACTCATTAAATAAGGCAACAAAAGCGGTGAGAAAACAATCCTTACAGTTAGTTTAATCTGCAATCAGCAGGTGGCGCTTAGCTAGTGAAATTTAGAAAGTCGGATCACCATCCTTCCCTAACTAAGTGAATTTAACTGTGATGTGGACTTACCTAGTAGTTAACTAGTCCTAATCCCAAAGACGATCTAATCCTCAACAACTATTGACGCCCCTAAATAAACTTAATGTCTTAATCCCAAGGTCCACCTAGCTCGCGGCAATCAGTCGATGTGGAAACGTATAATATATCGATTTGGAAATGCAATATTATCGAAACTCGGGGCTTTGCGCCTTGCTAAACATTTCACCCCTTTACAGCGGTTCGACCCCACAATTTTACCCTTTTTAGTTAAAATATGAAACAAAACGATTTATGACTGAGTGTCAGTGTCATAGTATCCATTCAGAATGTCTCTTGGTGTTGCTAAATAATTGGCGAGTTATGGTCGATCGTTCATAATTGAAAACAATGAACCTAAATTCTATGTTAAGCTGGTTTAGAATCGTACAGAAAACTTTTTCTGTGAGGTGTGAACGTTATACAATAGGTATTAGTCAGTATATTTATTTTACGTGTTTCTTTTACAAATAAGCGAAATGTTTCTTTTCACTTGAACGAAAAGAGGCACTTTTACAATATTCATCGCCCAATCAGTCGCTCCACTGAAATATGGATTCAGCGCGAAGGTAGAAATTGTTTTTATTCATTCGAACAAAGCTCACGGAATTCGTCTTTTCGGCTTCGTTACTGCCGGAGGTAGATGAGCATGGTATTTGTGTAGACAATTCTGGCGTTTTTCATAACAAAGTAAATAAATAAATGAATAATAATCATAAAAAAAGAGTTTGAGATGTGGCTTAGGAAAAAAAAACCTGTAAACTTGTTAAACATGTAAACTTGTTTTATTTATTTATCACCAGCGCAACGACTCACCACCAGCTTAATGAAATCATCAGAAATTGACAAGCAGTTGCAATCATGTTTTTCCTCCACTATGTATTTTTCTGTGATGGACCTATCATAATTCCAAGGACGACCTAATCCTTAATATTCATTGACGCCTCTAAATGTCATGATCCCATGGTCCACCTAATTCTAGACAATCCGTCGCAGAATTATTACTACGTCCCTCATCTACCAAAGAAAACAATTCAAATTCTTAACAAATGTTTATTTCCCGTTCTTTGTACCTAATTATTACTCACCTGTACAAATATATGATTTGATAAGTAAGTAAGTTGTAAGTAAGAATAAAGAAATAATGAGCATGGCCAATAGCCAAATACAGTTGAAAAATATTAAATCATAGCAAGTCTGAAGATTACATTCGTCACGAAATTAAATAACACAAATAAGTAAGTGAATGAAAATAAAATGAAATGACTAAATAATGAAAATAATACCTACAATTAATATAATCCACAATCATCAGAAGTGCGTTTTTCCGTCATATAGGGTTTTCCGAGTAGTTGCCTAGTCGTAATCCCAAGGACGACCTAATCCTCGACTATAACTTACTTCCCTAAAAGTTTAAATACCGAAGTCCTCCTAATCCTTGACTATCATCAACCAAAGAAAACAATGCATATTCTTAACAAATTTATTTGTTTATTTTGAAGTATAGCCTATAGCCTATGTCAGAAAATTATTAAAACCAGTTACGAGATCACATTCACTCATTAAATAAGGCAACAAAAGCGGTGAGAAAACAATCCTTACAGTTAGTTTAATCTGCAATCAGCAGGTGGCGCTTAGCTAGTGAAATTTAGAAAGTCGGATCACCATCCTTCCCTAACTAATTGAATTCAACTGTGATGTGGACTTACCTAGTAGTTAACTAGTCCTAATCCCAAATACGATCTAATCCTCAACAACTATTGACGCCCCTAAATAAACTTAATGTCTTAATCCCAAGGTCCACCTAGCTCTCGGCAATCAGTCGATGTGGAAACGTATATATATCGATTTGGAAATGCAATATTATCGAAACTGGGGCTTCGCGCCTTGCTAAACATTTCACCCCTTTACAGCGGTTCGACCCCACAATTTTACCCTTTTTAGTTAAAATATGAAACAAAACGATTTATGGCTGAGTGTCAGTGTCATAGTGTCCATTCAGAATGTCTCTTGGTGTTGCTAATTAATTGGCGAGTTATGGTCGATCGTTCATAATTGAAAATAATGTACATAAATTCTATGTTAAGCTGGTTTAGAATCGTACAGAAAACTTTTTCTGTGAGATGTGAACGTTATACAATAGGTATTAGTCAGTATATTTATTTTAGGCGTTTCTTTTACAAATAAGCGAAATGTTTCTTTTCACTTGAACGAAAAGAGGCACTTTTACAATATTCATCGCCCAATCAGTCGCTCCACTGAAATATGGATTCAGCGCGAAGGTAGAAATTGTTTTTATTCATTCGAACAAAGCTCACGGAATTCGTCTTTTCGGCTTCGTTACTGCCGGAGGTAGATGAGCATGGTATTTGTGTAGACAATTCTGGCGTTTTTCACAACAAAGTAAATAAATAAATGAATAATAATCATAAAAAAAGAGTTTGAGATGTGGCTTAGGAAAAAAAAACCTGTAAACTTGTTAAACATGTAAACTTGTTTTATTTATTTATCACCAGCGCAACGACTCACCAGCTTAATGAAATCATCAAAAATTGACAAGCAGTTGCAATCATGTTCATAACATCAATTATTGAGAATGATCAGCCTTGTGTAAACAATTTAGTGGACTCATCTGGTTATGAAAGAGCCCTATCATTTCAATCGTCTTCTAATGACCCAGAGAGTCTCACTTACAAATTTCAACTTCCTAGGATTAACACTGTAAACTCCAGGTCACTCAGCTGATTAGGGAAGAGCCCATAATTTCAATCGTCTCTTGATGGCCAAGAGAGTCTTCTTATCAAATTTCCACTTCCTAGGTTTAACAGGATAGAACTTAGCTCACTCAGCTGATAATGAAAGAGCCCATAAATTCAATCGTCTCTTAGTGATCCAGACAGTCTCCCTATCAAATTTCAACTTCCTAGAGTGAACAGGAGAGAATTTAGCGGACACAGCTGATCACGAAAGAGCACATAATTTTAATCATCTCTTAATGACCCAGAGATAGAAAGCACTCCAATGACTCGTCAAGGAGGGTCTTCTGTTAGCGAGAATGTCAGAGTTGATGTATGATCGGTGATACAGGATTCCGTCCTTCTCTTGGGCGATATGACAATTGCTCACATTGCTCCATTCGGTCACCGAGCCCCTCTTACCACAGACGATCTCGATCAGAGTCCAGGTATGGCCGTCCCCGACCAGACCATCGGTTCTTAAGGATTGAGGGGTTGTGTCTGCGGTGCGCAAAAGGTGATCACGTTGTGCAAAAACGAGTTTTGGGGTTTCTGTAAGACGAATGGTATGTTCCAGAAATTCACTGCACCAAGCCACCCTGCTACTAATAGGCTAGCCGAAAGGAATGTCCAAATACAAATGAGTCGTTTGAAAGTAGACACCGATGAACCCCTGCCGATAGAGGAGAAAATTCAGGAAGTGCTTTTCAGCTATCAGGCCACTCCCTCGGCTAGTATGTCTCCAGCTGAACTTTATTTGGGCAGAAAACTGCGAATCAGATTGGATGCAATATTTCCCAACTTGCCAAGACCATCTAAAACGGTTGATAATGTGCATCACGATCATTTTCAGAGAGGGAGAGAGTCCCTGTAAAAGTATTAATAATCAACAAAGACGTATGGACTTTTGGGAAAGTCCAAAAGAAGCTTGGAAATCGTCATAACATTGCCAATCTGGGTTCTGGTCGATAATTAAGCGTCACATTGACAAGCTGAAATCAACTACATTCCATTACTTCCAGAAGAATGTCAGCTTTGTCCCAACTCAATCTTTTGGCTTACCAGATGGCTCTACTCCTGGGATCAGTGAGAAGAACCCAGAAGCTGAGAGTGAGGTACAGTGTGACACTCCCTATGAAATGCCTTCAACATCGACCACCAGAACATCTATCCGAATGAAGACTGTTCCAGCTTAGCACAAAGACTATGTTATTGGCAAGTGAAGTGCAAAACTTTTCATTGAGTGGGAGATTGTTGTCACAATGGTTTCTACCATGGAACCCGATAAATTGTATTCCAAAATTAGTTTATACCATAGATTTCGTGTTTAGAAGAATCAAGTATAGGATTCTACTTTTACTAATGCGTTCCGTTTCAATCACATTCTTGTTTATTTGATGTAAGCTATTATTAAATCTTCCTCAAATACAACAATATCAAAATTAGGTTCAAATCGGACCAGCAGTTTCGGTTGTGTAGTGAGCACAAAATGTTGTCCATAAATATATAAATACAAAAAAAAAAAAAAAAATAAAAATTAAAAAAAAATATAT
This sequence comes from Adelphocoris suturalis, assembly GCA_030762985.1. Taxonomy (NCBI): domain Eukaryota; kingdom Metazoa; phylum Arthropoda; class Insecta; order Hemiptera; family Miridae; genus Adelphocoris; species Adelphocoris suturalis. Next base: position 76,487,237 of record CM061044.1, read on the forward strand.
ATATATATATATATATATATATATATATAAAGAACTCTGAAAATGAATGACTATTGTAAACGTGTTCTATACTTTCTGAAACGCAAAGAAAATGCATCCCCACTCTCAAGTTTACGAAAAGTTGGGTAAAACTGCGTAATCAGAACCAAATTTTCGAATAGAGATAGGTAAAATATAAGTAGGTGAAAAGTATTTGGAAAACTTACCTGAAATGCTGGAAAAAGAATTGTTAAAATTGGGATACGCGAGAGTCAAGTTTCACTGAACAAATTTCGGTGATTATTTGCCGCTAGGTGAACCGTGGTTAATAGTAATTTTGTATTAATCACTGGAAAATGTGTTTACAAAAATGCTTTCCTAGTTACGTGCCGCTGGTTCGGGGAGCATGTTGCGAAAAACGGCACGCGAATCGGTCAGCTGGAGCTCAGGGTGGAGCCCGTTATTTTATTCGTCCTTCGATGTACCAGAGAGGCTCCCTATCAACTCTCGACGTCCTACGGTGATCAGGAGAGATTTTAGATCTCTCAACTGATTAGGATGGCGCCCCTGATTTCGCACGTCTCTTGTTCCAGAGAGGCTCCCTATAAAATTTCGACGTCGTACGGTGAATAGGAGGGATTTAACACGATTTTGCTATCATTATGAGTGGAGAGGAGAACCACACCGAAGTCAGCGAGGCACAAATTCCGACATGGTAATAGCCCATATTCTCATGACGTCACTACTGGACTAGGTTTGAGATTCTTCCAAGGTCCGCCATGACGTGGTGGATGATACTAAATCGCAACTCAACCAACCTATTTTTTACTAGAAGTTTGCCGTCGTATGTCAACCTTATACGTTGTTATACTGACGTTTTTCAACAGTTTTCTTTTGCGTAGGTAATAATAATTGTAGTAATATAAAGTTTCAATTCAACTAAACGGTCGCAGTAATCATGCCTGCCAGCGCGGTTGTAGACAACGATACCGATCTAGTGGTGAACGAGTTTTTATTTGGACTGGAGGCTAACTTAGAGATTTGATATGGTTATGATTAGAGATCTGATTATGGTTAATCAGTGTCCGAAAACTAAAGAACTTCATTCGTTTAGATTGAGAATAAATAATCTGAAAAATAATGGAGAAAAAATAATTTAAAATTCTTTAGATCTCTGCATTGCAGTGTAGGTACATACATAGCCATTGCCCAGGCAGTTTCATCAGCGTCATACATGTTCTTATTACTATAACTGAGGCAGCTTTACTTGTTTTATTGAATGAATGAAAGGATAGATTTGGTAGTTTGTTGAAGTAAACAAGGCAGTTTGTTGCTCTGCCAACGAGTACAACTGCTTATCAACAAGTTTGTCGAATATCGAATCAGGAAATGTGCAACAGGAATTATAAACCAGCTGTAAGGAAAAAAAAACCTTGAGATTCATTGTTCTGAAATTCATAAATTCGGGCGTCATTGTCAGGGCAGTTATTACGCGAGTTTTGCAGTTACGCAAATTTGTGGGACAAAAAAAGTTGATTAAGTAGGTACCTGCTTCAATTATTGTCTATGGAAGTACATGATGAATAACAAGTAATAATATACGGAAAGTAGGTAGTGTATACCTACCTCTCTAGGTACTTACCTTTCCAAAGGCGATACCTACCTAATATTCCCTTCTGGCAGAGCTCTTATGGCACGTCCTTTCACATGACCACTTTCAAAGGACTCTAAAGATTTTTAGTTTCTTAATTGATTCAAAGAACGGTTCTGAAAACTGGATAATCCACAACATTTTCGCGGCTGATGTCTAGAGCTTCTAACACTTGTTTGTCAACTTCCCAACACAAATTTCATTGGGATCTCGACTGCACAAACTAATCTTGCGTTCACAAAGTTTCAGGTCATTACCGGATTACAGCTTGATATAATTTGCATAAAATTTATTACCTGGCATAATAAAATATACCGAACTAGGAACTAGGTAAATACTGAACCATAAGATAAGTAGACATGTAGGTGGTGACTCCTAATGGCGCTTATTCGAATAGTTCACTCGTAACCATGACAACAAGGTGAAATAACTTTGAAAAGTAGGTTTTTAGCGTTGCCTCGATGTAAGGATGCGCTAGTGTTGAAAGTCTCGAGAATATCACCTATACAAAATATCAAAATTTGGTCCAAATCAGACATGCAGTTTCGGAGGAGTAGTGAGCCCAAAATGTTGGCCATATATATGTATACTCGGCGCCTCGCGCCTCGCCGGATCTTTTCTCTTTTCTACTGCGTAGAAAACGAGGATAATTTGCTATGCAATTCTTAGCCTGAACCAACTTAGTTTTGGAATGTAGCCAGGTACGTAAGGAGAGGGAAATTGGTAGCTTGAAATGTGAACATTTATCACATAAATCAAGCGCTTTCCAACGAGTGGCGAACGATTTTTGTGCGATGAAAACTGCGGAAGTTTCATTCCCCTAACAACGGCTGGGTTGTACGTGAAAAACACTGAAATTGTGACACAATCTATAGAAACTACTCAACTACTCGGTTGTACGTGAAAATCATCTTTAATTTCGTTTGGGACGTTACAAAAAAAATTATTGGGGGTCGGCCTAAGAATTGCGTAGCAATTAATATATATAAAGAAATCTGAAAATGAATGAATATTGCAAACGTCCTATCTCTGAAACGCAAAGAAAATGCATCTCCACCCCCCAGTGTTGCCGTGCCGACGACTGTAAAACCCCCTTTTCTACGAAAAGTTGGGTAAAAAACTAAAATAGCTCGAGTCCCACGTGGGACCATGTGGTGCTTCACTCCGTGACAGCAGGGGTTACAACTTGTGAAGTGTTTTCCATAAATCGACCCCATGGCCTGACTTTTTTTTCCATTTTGAGGAAGGTCGGTGAACTTGCGGCTCCTAAAAAATGTAACAAATGTGAAACAGAAACAAGTGAGTAACATTTACTTCACAACGCATATATGTACTCTTCTGGCACAGCTCATAAATCTCTGCGTTATTTGGTATCGTAAATAAACGTACCTATTTTCATCATGTTATCCCTCCGAAGGGCTTTGACGAATTTATTCAGTTGGTCTATGGTGGCGTGTATTTTACACATAGAGCAAACCCACCGACGCTGCATCTTGGAAGAAGTTTTATCATGTTCGGAATAGTTTTCGCGCAAATACCTTTTTTTTTTTTTACTCTTCTTTGGAAAAAGAGTAGGGAAAAAGTTTCCAATCTGGGTAGGGAAGATTTAAATTTAGATGAAAAGCAATGGATAGGTGTAACTTAATATGGGAAAATTTCGGATAAAATCGGCAAAATTCTATCATTGAGAGGTTACAAAGTAGGTTTTAAAACTAAAAATAGTCTTGAAGCATTACTAGGATCCGTTAAGGACAAAATCAATGTTCAGGATAAAGGTGGGGTTTATAAACTAAAATGATCTTGTGGCTACGAATATTGCGGTCAAACTGGTAGGAAATTCAGGTAAAGAATTGACGAGTATCAGGAGGATTTCAGGGAAAATTAGGGTAAGTCTACATTTGCGAAACATCTTGAGTAATCCAACCATAGTTACATTGACTTGACAGATATACAGTTTGTAGAATTTCTTCATTATTGTCCAAAGGGAGGTATGTTGAATGTACTTGAGAAATTCGAAATTATCAAAAGTGATAGATATGGCAAATGTTTAAAAGAGGATATACCTCAATATATTTCACCACTGATAAGTCCATTTCTATAAGGCTTGGAACTATCCCTTCACTCTGTTGAAACCATATTGAGTTAATTTCCCCCTTTTACTTCATCTGATTAGCTATAATTGCTTCTGCCCCTTTCCTTTCACTTGAACAATGGGATTCAATCTCTCTTCACCTGTGACTAAGTATAAAAGCTGTGTCCTTTCTAATGTGTCTTCAGTTATTGTTTATTACTGATGATAGCCTAACCGTCGAAATCGATTTAACATTGGAACTCTTTATTTTTCGTGGAAATATACAACGTTTTTTTCACTAACTTCCGTTTTTTTTTTTACTCAATCGATTTCAACGTTTGACCACATGATTAAAACATGAACATCCTGTTGAAGCATGAGATTTAAAAAAATTAAAACTTCAGAAAATTGTAGAAACTGTATTATAATATTTTAGAATATATCTTAGAGGTTCTCAAACCTCACTAAAGCATTTTCATGTACCTAATAAGCTTTCATGCGGTATGGTAAACTTTGTGATTTCGTTCTGATTTAGTACAGAAATTGGGGAATTTGTAATGTTACGGTAGAATAGCATGAGCGCACGGGATATTTCTTTGAAAGTAAGGTTGAAAAACACATTCACTGTTAGAAAATAGATTGTACGGCAGAAAAAAACATTGCACGGTGAACAAAACATTAAACATTGGATGAATACATCTAACTTCAAATAAATACATTCTACAGCTAAAAATAGTTTCTACGGCAATTAAAAACCTTGGCCCGGAGAACGATGCGTGCCAAAATGGGTTGTCCAAAATGTAAAATTAATGAATCAAGAGAGCTTTTTTGGCCTTAGATCGGACATGAACACTTCGGATTAGCCAAGCAGGTTTCGTCGATATCGATGATTCAGAGGCTGTGATGGTGAATTTTCATGGTTCTTTTTTTATTTGTTCGATAGAATGAGCTGAGCGAGAGCTTTCCGAAAAGGTATTATACGATGGGTATTTGACCAGTAATACTGCTCTTGAAATTAATTTGCGCGATGACTTCATGGCCCCCGCCTACATGGAGGGAACCCTCAGCTCCCTTGCACTACTAAGTCACGCGTGATCTTCCTATCCGCTTATTAGCCAAACTAATGGTCTTTAGACTCCGATTCTGAGCTCAAAAGTGAAATTGCAACACATGAAAGTTCCCCATTGTGTTTCTTGAAGTCATCGAAATCTCGAATGTTTCATGTCTACAAGAAATGCTCAAATAATACTACCATAGGGTTTGTTCGAACAGACAGTCCTGGACCGTTCTACTCAAGCCACGCCCCTTTTTGTGCGTTCAGACAGCGTCGGAACTGGTCCTGGACCAACAGTTCGCTGTTCGATGAGACAGTCCGGGACGGTCCAGGACTAGTCCTAACAGTTCTGGATTTTTTCCGGGACTGTTGGTCCCGCACATGCGCACTCGATGTGACCAGTCCCCCTCTTCCTGCTTCTCCATTATCTTTTCTTATCTGTTCTTTCCCGCTTCCGACAGTACTCTTGTCATATAATGTAATATCTTGCAATAGGATGCCCTGAAGAGGCCAACAGGCGAAACTAGTCGTCAATTGAATAAATCCTTCACACTCTGGAAGACTCCCCACTTTCTTCCACCTTTAATCTCTACTTCCCAATTCGAATTAGGGGTTTTATTGCCACCTCCCAAATTTCAGGATCTCGGCGCCTAAGGTGACCCGGGCGGTCACCCCACCCACGCGACGGCCCTGGTTCTGAGACACGTTCTTGGCCGTTGGATCAAAGACTGAGGAGAGACAATACATGGGAATTCTTTCTAGTGGGTTGTAATTCTAATGAGCAATCCTGCTAAATTCATATATTTTGTCAGTGGTAAGGAGAGGATTATGAATCCCAAAGTGATGGTAGCCAGGAATGATGGCTGGAATATCTTCTCGTAAGTGGGCTGGAATATGGAATTAGGAATGTGAAACCTGTCAGTCTTTTCTAAAGTATTGCACTAAGTGGAAAAGACGTTGGGAAAATATGTTCGTCTTTGGTCTATTCCATCGGTTGATGGAGGTCGAGTATGAAACAATAGATCTAGTTGGTATACGAATAATGCTAGTCTGTATACTAATAATAATCTAGCATGATAACAAATTTAATATTGCTAGATAGAATGTATATGCGTAAGTTTTTCATTTGAAATATAAGAAAACAAAAATGAATTGACAATTTTTTTTCCTTTCCAACACTTAACCCTTCTGGAGCGCGAACGGTTGCTCGTACAATGCAACGGATGATCTACTCGATTTATTTAACGGAATTCAATCTAATCAAACGGAAAAACTACCTTTTATGTAGAATTTTTTTCTTGGTTGATTACAAAGGTATATTATTGAAGATAATAAACCAAAAAAGTTGTGGTTGAAGGACAGTAAATTTTTGATATTCGAAATTTAAAGAAACTGCATGTAACAATATCTACTCACTCAAAATAGCATATTTAATTATATTTAACTCATATAACATTTAGTGTCGAATCGGTTAGTGAATGAATCGATAGCTCTTGGCAAATTATTAATAAATCAACTCGCCTTTGGAGGGGACTAACAGCTTGCAAGATTTATGGCCTCCCATTGCCGATATGTGGCTGCTGAGAGGACCGTTTGACCGCACCCAATCAATTTGCAATATCCCAACGCGACTGTGGGCGAAACTGAGCTCACCAGAGGACCTCCCTCTTATCGCAATCATCGTGTCATCTCAACACTTGGGAGAGAATGCGTAGCGTAGGTTTGTCGTAGCGCCATTTAATATAAAACCGGACGAAGACGAGTAGGTTGAGCATGTTAGTCCAGGAGCATAGGTCGAAAATTGGTATATCTTCTGGAGAAAGTTTGAGATTAGGTGTATGACCGGGCCGATACTATGTATGCTAACCAATTACTCAATACTTGATGTAGGTAGGTATTTGTTATGAGCTTGGAGGACCGCCAGATTAATACTGGATGCAATTAACCAATATGTGCTAATATTGACCTAATTGCAGTAAGAAGGTAATGATAGAAAATAAAGCAGCAGATTTAAATGGATTCCGGTCAAGTGAGAAAATTTTTGAGTTAACTGAGACGAAAAGTGAGACTCCTATCCTCATCTCTCCGGCTGTCTTAAGGGCCCCACACACTGTCAGTTTAACTGCAGGTTATCGTAAGGCCGTGGACTGTGGTCGCCCACACACTTATCAGTTTATCTTAAGATCGTGGACTGCAGTTAGCGCGGACTGAAGGTGTGTGGGCGAAGGGCCGGCGAGGATCCGATGAGAGATCCGCGACACGCAAGGGCCTGTCAGATCATGATCGCAAAGGCTCCCCGCCACACACTATCAGTTGGCCTGCAGGCGCGTGATCCGTCGGATATTTTTTTCCCCGTTTTCGTCAGTTTTCCGTGCGATCAATTTTGAACGTGTTTTCACAAGCCGAAATCGGACTGACAGCGGACTGACGGCGAGGATGGACGGGAAACCTACTTTTATTTCGGCATTTATTGAGATTTATCGGGCCTGTCTGTGTTTGTGGAAAATTAAGGACGATGCGTACGCCAATAAAAAATTACGGGGCGAGGCGAACGACGTTTTATTGAAATTCTATCAGAAAACCGTGCCGTCAGCTACCGTGGATATGGTTAAAAAGCTTATTGCTATTAAGTTATATGGTTGAAAAGCTTATTGCTTATTGTTATTAAGCTATTGCGTTCGTTCCAATTTTTGAATAATGGTCCAAAATTTAAAATTTTTGTTCAAAAACCGTTTTGGGACGTCTATTGTTAGTAGAAAAATTTAAAAAATCGCTAATTTTAGTACTGCAAATTTTTTTTTTTTTTTTTTTTCCCCAAGTGAATTCTCACAAAAATTCAGCGATTGCAAACTGGCGAACTGAGGTTCGCCTGCAGTCCTGATTCCTGTCCGACAGTCCGCCTGCAGGCCCCGGACAGATAATGTGTGCGATGTTCAGGCGATGATCGGCAGTTTAGTGCGGCCGCCTGCAGGCCGTTGACTGGTAGTGTAGGGAGCCCGGCGATATTGGTCGTAAGTTCGTCTGTTGAGGCGACGGCCTGCAGGCGATCCCATAGTGTATGGGGCCCTTTAGGTAACACATCTCTCTTAATTTTCCATGTCAACTGAGACGAAAGCACCAACACACATGCAGATAAACTTATATGGAATGTGCCTCATTCTAAATTACTTTCATCATCGAATTTCTTATGAAATTTATTTCTTAATTGTAATGAAATGGAGGGTGAAGCATTCCTTGACTCGATTGTGACTGGGGACGAAACTTGGGTATGTCACTATTCCCCAGAGACAAAATGCCGCCTTACCCACTCCCCATTAGCCAAAAAATTCAAAGTGCAGTTTTCAGAGCGGAAGATCATGGCATCTGTGTTTTGGGATAGGAAAGGGGTGGTGCTGGTGGATTTCATGGCCAAAGGAACTACCATCAATGCTGGCGGATACTGTGAGACTCTAAAAAAATGCAAAGAAAGATACAGATTAAAGGCAAAAGGACGGAAATGCTGACTTGTTGTGTGTCCCTCATTCACGACAACGCCAGACCCCACACCGCTCGTGTGACCCAGGACCTGCTTGTGTCCTTTGGATGGGATATTGTGACCCACCCACCGTATTCCCCGGACTTAGCGCCCTCAGATTATCATCTCTTCGCCAAATTGAAGGAATGCTTAGGTGGGAAACGTTTTTCCAACGACGAGGAGGTGAAGGAGACAGTGGAGAAGTGGCTTTCAGAGGTGGAGCGAAGCGTATACGATGAGGGTATAAAAAAGCTGGTACACAGGATGAAAAATTGTCTTGAACTATAAGGAGATTACGTAGAAAAATAAGCACATATTTTGGAAGATAACCCATAAATTTGATTGAAATATGTGCATTTTTTGATTTTCAACAGTAGTTGTAACCTTATTCTCTGGATAACCCACGTACGCCGAAATGATGGTTCATCGTCATCTGATGGTTTCGGAATCAGAAGATAGGCCCTAGGTTGGGCCCTTGTTAAGGGCGGCAACTTCGATCGCATACCACTTTTCGAGAATATTTTTCGCGGGCGCACCGGTTCATTGACACTGTTCGTGGATATCACCGGATCTATTTGGGTAATCAATAAATTTTCGTCATAAACATGAATATTGGGATGGGTGCTATTGAAAATTTTGTTGAACTTCGCGTGGAATGACTCACAACGGTTTTTCGTAGCACCCCAAGAGTTTCTAGCAGCTCATACGATAGGGCGGGAAAGTTATGGTGAAATTCAAGTAAGTGCCTTTCAGATTTCGAACAAATTTGGATTATTAGCGGGTAAAATGAAATCTTGCTCAAATGAATCATCGACTTCGAAATATTAGAGATATGGCTGACCAAACACAGTTAAGAGGAACTTGCCACGTTCAGTTAGCCCTCCTTTTTGGATTTTTGGACACCAACTCTTGTTTTCACGTTCAAAGTCCTCAATAACTCGTGAACTTGTAACGAATTGGAGGGCAATTTAGGGCGAGCTGCTGAACGGGCACGATGAATTGTACGACCATTCTAGTGCGTACCGCGCCGTGTCTCAATATTGTTAAGATACCTACGTAAATTGTAAGGATACGTATATTGCAAGGAGGTAGGTATAGTTAAACTCGGAATTCCTACCTACGATCTATGGCCAAATTTCATGATTCTAATCAATGTACAGACAGACAACTTACGATTTTATTAATATAGATACTCAAAGGGACAAACACAGACTGAGTTTCATTCTTATAATAATGTATCCGTACAACCTCCGTTTGATGTCAAACTTCTACATCCTCTATGATTCATGAGACGGGAGGGGGGAGGGGAGAGGGGTTCTACCCACTCTGCAATGTTATAAAAACGGTGAGGAACCGCGTCTATATTTCAATACTCATCTGAAACATGCAGGCACGTTAAAACAATGAAGGAACGATGACTTAAGTGTGTAGTTTCAAGTTGGGACCTCGTAAATCTACTTTAGAGTGTGCGAAGGAGGTGCTAAGTTTTAAAGGGAATCTGCCCTTACGGGGTGGGAACTTGGGATATAAAATTTGAGAGCGTATGGGGAAGGTAGTTCGTAAAATGTAGTTACGAATGATCATTCTACGAGCTCCTCGCCGCACCATAGCCGACTAAAACGATACTTCTTGCACCTCTTCACCGCTGGTATTTTGTTTCTCAACTCCCAACTACCTACCAAAGTGTGACAATAACCAGCCAGACCTTGATGGTGGATAGGGAGTTACGTTGATATGGATGAATGAATGAAATGATATATTTATTTTGACCAATATGACACCACAAAGGTTAGTGAGTTGCAAAATATTGGATGTACATTTAGATGTATAGGAAAACTCTCAGAGTGGGGTTATTTTTGGCCCCAAGCACGGAAGCCTGGTGGCTTATTGTACTTTTCTGAGAGTTTTACGTTTAATCAAAGAGATTCAGCCCTCTGGTGAGGGATATGAGTCCTTTGGTTAATTGTTCGCTTCGAATAGACATCATTGGGGTTTCTGCCCCAAAGAGTTCAAATCTGCGATAGGTGAGTGCAGGGCACTCGAAGATTATGTGGGATACTGTTTCGTCTGTCTCCTCGCATAGTCTGCACAGGGTTGAGTTTTGTGTGACCCCTATGCGGTGTAGGTGGAAACGTAGGGGTGCAAAACCGATTATAAGACCGACTATTGTTTTAAGTTCCCTACTTACGGGTTTTCCTGAGAAGTCTCTCACTAAGTTTGGTGTTAGGTTCGGCCACCATGAGCTTGCTGTGGACATGTCCTTCAATATTTGACCATCTTCTTGTGGTCTGTTGGTTAACCCACTTGTTGATGATCCTTCTGAAGGTAGTTTTTGGTAGGCTAACTGCTGGCTCAGGCCCTACAAAAGGGGTTCGGGAGCCCCTTCCTGCGAGCTCATCCGCCTTTTCATTACCAGCAAAATATTGGATACATTCTCTTTGTCAAAAGTAATACTTTTACTAAAGTAAGTTCATTTTCTTAACAATAAAATACTCGTAGTTCTATTAATATGAATGTTTCGTTTCGGACTCATCCAGGACATAAGGTGGATTATGGATACGGTGCTTGCTAACAAAAAATTACTTTTATATTCTCTCATTGAAGAAAGCTAATGTCATGCAGCATGATCGTTCTTGTGAGTTTTCTTAAATTATCTATCGTATTATATGTTAAACTGTATTGGAATTTGAGCAATTTAAGTACAAATAAATTGTTAAAAAACAATTTTATGGCAAAAAACTCGTAATAAATAAAATTTGGTGATTCAAAAAAGATTATAGATTTGATGATTTTTTTGCAGTTTTTATAGATTTTTCAGCAAGTATTAATGAAATTCAAGTTCGCTTTTCAGCATAATTTCAGCATAAAGTATTAATAAGTGTAAACAATTTTTTTGTCTTATTCGATAGGTGATTATTCCAATTCGATTATAATTTTGCTAAAAATTGTAAATATAACGATTTTTGGCGTTTTCAGCCATTTTTAGTGATTTTTTGAGAATTTTGTTTTGAATTTTACCTCGCTGGGCAAAGAATTGGAAAGGTTCGAAAAGCTTGATTTTTTGGCGCAAGAACGAGATTTTTTATCCCAATCTCAGGAGGGTATCGTCTAAAATGACTGATATATATATATATATATATATATATATATATATATATATATATATATATATATATGAAGTAGTGCAAACTTCAGGAATCGTTTCTGAATGCATCAAAACGGATTTCAATGAAGACATTTTTCAAAAAATTTGGTTTTAAAAATTTGCGAGCAATTTCTACTAGAAGTTGCTAATATGGGATGCCTAGGTAAATTCCGTTTCTCAAAAGTAATACCTATACTTCATTGAAGTAAGTACATATTCTTAAAAATAATAGAATCATTTATATGAATGTTTTCGTTTCGGACACATCCAGCCCATCAGGTGAATTATGGATGCGGTGTTTGCTAGCAAAACAATGACTTTTATTTTCTCTCATTCAAGAAAAACACCTACTTTATATTCCGAGTGAGCCGAATGTTGATCCTTATAAACGGGGCCGTGATTCAATAAAAAAGTAAAGAGCGATTTGAAAGTCACTACCTTTCCGTTATTGCTGAACTGAATCGTTCCTATTCCTACCGAGCCAGATTGAGCAAAAAGTTCCAGTCATGCAACATGATCGTATGAGCGAACTTTCGTAAGTTATCGTAAATTATTATACCGTAAATTATAATTATCGTAATATATCGTAAATGTTGAATTGTTCTGCATACTACATGCTCCCACATGCCCCCACAACTCCGGATTATAATGTTGACGAGTTCGAGCTCTGTATTATTAAATGCCATAATATAATGTAATCACTATTGATATATACAAATTGTATGCCAAACATGAAATACAGGCTGAATTGAAATATGTCACACGAATAGACGTCCCAAGAGGCTTCAAATTACAGCTTCCAAATTTCAACTTTAAGTTGAATAGGAAAGAAATTTGCTCTGGATCTAACTCAGCTTATCTTGGGGACTCTAGACTTCATGATTCGTTTCTAGACGTGCCATGAGTTCTCTATTCCAAATTTTAGCTTCATGGGTTGAACAACAAAGAAATTAGCTCCACAGGTTAAATTTCAATAGATATCTATTATACACTCGAAGCTTCTATACTCACGATCATTAGTTTCTAAACAAAACATGAGAACTGTTATGCCATAAGATTTTTTCAATAGAAACTGTCTTAAAATTCATTTCTCCCATGAAATTTGTGTGAGATTCGTCAATAACCATGATCCATTCAACTAACATCTTCTTAGACGGGAATATGAATAGTAAATACCCAATTGTCCTCGCCTCGATGTAGAAAAATCACACCCTCTAGTCTAGAGGTGTAAAAATGTCTGAGAGTTCACGAAAGGAAAAAGTCGTTGGTGTTTTTCATTCGTCATTTATCATTCACTTCAACGGAAAGGAAAATTTTTTCCTAGAGCGATATTAATGTTCCGTACGTGACAAGAGGTGAAGTGTGTGTATGTGCGCGCGTGTGAAAGAACGAGGGGTGAAGGAACAAAAAACTGACAGGAGATATTTCATATTCTCACCTTTTCTTGTCCTGGGTGGGGGAAACTATGGAATATATTTCATCCTATACAGTAAATGTACATATGCGAACAACAAAGTGACCTTATCGATGTTTCTTTGATGCTCTTAGTCCTATGCCCATGAAATCTCAAGGGGAAAAAGATACACGGTTTCATTGGATCAATATACTCGTATTTTTATTGTACAAACCTTCGATGGCATTACCTACCTATCTAATGTAATTCAACACAGGATTTAACAAATAACAATGAAACATTGACGTCAGATAATAATAATATTCACCATAGAAAATGCATTGTGTAGTTCTCAATTCTCTTATTGTGTATTGTTCTTCAGTGGTTTCTTCATCCAAAAATACCTTTAAAGATCATGACTCTGATTTTGTAAGTATGAAAAAAATATTATATTTCTAAAAAACTTTATAAAAATCTTTTAAAATACGATTGGAAAAATCTTCTCCCGTATATTGAAACGTACATTTTGGATTTCACTTGTTTTGAAACGTATACCAACAATTTTTGAGGGGTAAACATTATTTTTTTTCCTTGGTCGCGTTACAAAGGTTCATTACTGAAAATAATAAACGAAAACCAGAGCATGTAGGCGTAGCAATCAGCTGAGAGTTCTGTGAGCCGAATATGTTTCAAGCGAAATCGAGTTTATTAAGGGCCATTTGTACCTGGTCATTTGCGTTTTGGTCAATTATATCCTTTATTTTCAATCTGATCTAAAAATCGCTAAGAGGATGTCCTATTCATGAATCATTTTGACAAGTTGAGATGAAAGCGAAATTTCTAATTTCCCAAAAATTGAATACTTGACTTTTTTTGGGGGAATTTAGAAAAAAACTCTACTGCAGCGATAATTTCTCACGCCCTAGTCGTCTAATCATGCTCAAAATTAAAAGATAGTTTCAAGAAAACGATTTAACCCTTGAGCCTTATCAATATTATCATGATTGTATCATTTGCTGCTGTTGCAATGTATTTGTCCTATTTTTATTAAATTTTCAGGGAATTGGCGGGTTAGGCTGTGGGTGGTGCCTTATCAGTCAATCAGTCAACTCTGAGTATGTGCTAACGGAACAAATATATCGAGAATACTTTTCTCGTTTCCTAATTGCTAGATTTTGACGTTTTAAAATTATCCATAACCACAGAAAGCCTGCTGTGGATTCTTTAAGAATTATTTAAAGCATGTCAGAGATCATCAGTTCATGTCAGCTTCATGTTAGGTTATGAGGAAGCTATGTGTCACACCCAATTTCGCCGTGGTTTTTCCCATTTTTTTATGACAAGAATCCAACAGAATACATTCTTAAAGACAACGTATCTCTTGGTGCATGTTTCCTCAAATGTTGATTCACGCTGGACGAGAATACCGGCTTTGGAAGCTCTTATCAGTGTAAATTACTAAGTTATCCTTGGCGTGTAAGGTGCCGGAGGTCGTGGGGGCAGCGATGTACGGAGCTTCGAGTTTGTGTTCTGCCTTCATTTGTTTACGGAACGGGAGCTGGTTCGTGTTGGTTCGATAGGTTTTCGGTTATCATTGGATCAGATGACGACGCCTTACGGCCACGTACGGTCAGCTTCCGTAGAAAGCGAAAACTCTCTATTAGCCAAACGGGCCCCTTCATGTAACGCACCGTCGTAATGGTTTGCGTAGTGCAATTTCGTGGTAATCGGGCAAAAGGCGGGCTTGTCATCAATAGGTATCCCTACGTATAGATATAGGAACCTCTAAAGGGATAATACATCTACACTTTACTAGTTGACTTACTAATTCAGAGATGCCACTTCTCGCGCATGATTTCACTGTCCAAGTTTTAGCCCTCAGGGAGAGCGGACGGATTAGTGTACTGCGTTCGTGCGTTCCGGGTAGTTTCATTCGATCGTTGGGACACTGTCAATCAATAATACCGAAAAAATCATCTCTGTTGCCTTGAGAGATCTCGATTTTTTATCATTTCAGCCCTTGAATGCTGTGTTTTAGGGTTGATAATTATGGATACCGAACTCTTAGGATCAACTAGACCCCAAATGTGATTTTTAACCCAAGTTTCATTAACTTCGGTCCAGTAGTTTTGTAAGAAAGGTGTGGACGGCGAACGGACGGATTAAAAAAAATAAGATTTTTGGATACTTTACATCGTTAAACTAAAAAACTTTGAGGTGTGGTTAACATTTTTTGATATTTTATGTCTTTGCTATGGCACATAAACTAAAAAAACGTCACGGAAAATTGCTCACGAAAATATTTTGATGATTTCCGCTTACAACCGAGTCGTTGCTAGGGAAATGGTACTTTATCGTTTTTCATCCAACAAAATTCTTTGACCATTCGTTCGAAAGGTCTCGATTTATCCAACCATATTATGTTAACTACTGCGAAGTGCGTGGCCAACAAGCTGAGTTATGAGCATGGTTATTTGAATAATTGTGTACACTCAGGTGATGATTGTCAATAATTGATATTGTGAACATGATTGCAACCGCTTGTTAATTTCTGATGATTTCATTGAGCTGGTGTTTCGATGATTTGATTCATAGCAGGTGATCCGAATTGCGAGAACGATTTGATTTGTGAAGCGGTGGTTAAATCGTTTTAATAAGTAATTTCTATGCTTTACACTCTAGGAAGCTGTAATTTCCGTAAGTAGCCTCTTTGGGACATTCACAAGACGATGCCTAGGGTCTGGATCAGCTGAGTGGTTCTTAGAGCTTGCATACGAGTCTGCAACATATACGAGTCTGCAACTAAAGACATAAAATGTCCCAGTGTGTTGCAGACTCGTATGCAAGCGTTTCGTTTCAAAAAAAAAAAAAAAAAAAAAAAAAAAAAAAAAAAAAAAAAAAAAAAAAAAAAAAAAAAAACATTGATTTCGTTGAAGAAACCACATTTTATGTCTTTGCTATGGCATTTTCTTGGTAAATTAAAAAGGTTCATTATTGAAAACAATAAACTACCACTAAAACTGAATAGACATTACCGGTACACTTATCACAATTAGCGAAGTAAATAAAGTTAAGACTAGATACACATAATATATCACAGATCAGATATCATAGTTTGTAGTATAGCCAGGTACATTAGCAGGGATCGGACTTTAACCCAGATATAACGTCAACCCACTCAAGAGGTCCAAGCCAGACTTGGAGAAATCCATCAGCGCCATTATATTCACAACTTCAACTAGGACGTATTTTTAGGTTTATTATTTCCAATAATAAGCCTTTGTAATCGTATCGGAAAAAAAGAAAGAAAAACTCGGCGCTCCGCGCCTCGCCAGGGGGCAAGCCCCCTGGACCCCCGGTTACCTCTATTTACATACTTCGGACGAAATTATTGAAACACAGAATGTGTTTGCGTTGTCGCACAACCAAGTGACAACCAAACAAGCGTCATTGTTTACTATTCATTTATAACATCAATTTATATAGTTATAGTATGAAACTACGAAAAAAAATACGAAATAAATTCGTGATAAATCAAGAGCGATTTATCAAGTAAATGTCCTAAAGAGGCTACATACGAAATTACAGCTTCCTAGAGTGTAAAGTATAGAAATTAGCTTTAAAAGCCACTCATCTGATCCGGACCCTGGACATCGTCAAGTAAATGTCCTAAAGAGGCTACATACGAAATTACAGCTTCCTAGAGTGTAAAGCATAGAAATTAGCTTTAAGAGCCACACATCTGATCCGTACCCTGAGCATCGTCAAGTAAATGTCCTAAAGAGGCTACAAACGAAATTACAGCTTCCTAGAGTGTAAAGTATAGAAATTACCTATTCAAATTATTTAACCTCCGCTTCACAAATCAAACCGTTTTCGTAATACTCAGATCACCTGCTATGAATCAAATCATCGAAACACAAGCTCAATGAAATCATCAGAAATCAACAAGCGGTTGCAATCATGTTCACAATATCAATTATTGAGAATGATCACCTGTGTGTAAACAATTATTTATATAACCATGCTCATAACTCAGTTTGTTGGACACGCACTTCGCAGTAGTTAACATAATATTGTTGGATAAATCGAGAGCTTTCGAACGAATGGTCAACGAATTTTGTGGGATGAAAAACGACGAAGTACCATATCCCTAGCAACGACTCGGTTGTACGTGAAAATCATCCGTCACACATTTCGTTACCATCCCGCGTTCCATTTTCGGCTAGTTAGTCCATGGCTAAAACACATTCTGGACTAACTAGCCGAAAATGGAACGCGGGATGGGAACGAAATGTGTGACGGATGATTTCCGCTTACAACCGAGTCGTTGCTAGGGAAATGGTACTTCGTCGTTTTTCATCCCACAAAATTCGTTGACCATTCGTTCGAAAGCTCTCGATTTATCCAACAATATTATGTTAACTACTGCGAAGTGCGTGTCCAACAAACTGAGTTATGAGCATGGTTATATAAATAATTGTTTACACACAGGTGATCATTCTCAATAATTGATATTGTGAACATGATTGCAACCGCTTGTTAATTTCTGATGATTTCATTGAGCTTGTGTTTCGATGATTTGATTCATAGCAGGTGATCTGAGTATTACGAAAACGGTTTGATTTGTGATGCGGAGGTTAAATAATTTGAATAGGTAATTTCTATACTTTACACTCTAGGAAGCTGTAATTTCGTTTGTAGCCTCTTTAGGACATTTACTTGACGATGCTCAGGGTCCGGATCAGATGTGTGGCTCTTGAAGCTAATTTCTATGCTTTACACTCTAGGAAGCTGTAATTTCGTATGTAGCCTCTTTAGGACATTTACTTGACGATGCTCAGGGTCCGGATCAGATGTGTGGCTCTTAAAGCTAATTTCTATGCTTTACACTCTAGGAAAAAAAAAAAAAAAAAAAAAAAAAAAAAAAAAAAAAAAAAAAAAAAAAAAAAAAACTGTAATTTCGTATGTAGCCTCTTTAGGACATTTACTTGACGATGTCCAGGGTCCGGATCAGATGAGTGGCTTTTAAAGCTAATTTCTATACTTTACACTCTAGGAAGCTGTAATTTCGTATGTAGCCTCTTTAGGACATTTACTTGATAAATCGCTCTTGATTTATCACGAATTTATTTCGTATTTTTTTTTAGTAGTTTCATACTATAACTATATAAATTGATGTTATAAATGAATAGTAAACAATGACGCTTGTTTGGTTGTCACTTGGTTGCGCGACAACGCGCCATTATATTCACAACTTCAACTAGGACGTATTTTTAGGTTTATTATTTCCAATAATAAGCCTTTGTAATCGTATCGGAAAAAAAGAAAGAAAAAATATTTTTTTTCTCTCTCAAACTTTGTCACTTTACGTTTCAAGGTGCGTAGAATACAAGACTGCAATGTCCGTCCGCTGTCCAGGCCATAAGAGGCCTTCAACTTCATGAGAAAAATACGCCCTTCCCCACATGGACTCCACTTGGGTCTAGTTGGTCCTACAATCTAGCCAGCCCGATCGCTTCAGACGCATCAATGCTATGAACCAAAAATGGGCCAAAAACGGGTTTTTTCCGCATATTTTTCCTCATATTTAGTTTTTGCTATTTCTATTGATTTGCAAGTACCTACTGCGTTACTGGCGAAGTCCCTTAGTTTTCATAGCAGGAAAATCGTTCGCCACTTTATTCTCCAGTGTTTGAATTTTTCAACTCACAAAATTCGGGCACCCCCTTCACCCCCCCCCCCCCCCCATCCCCTGGAGCGGCCCTGCATGTAAGAGACTATCAAATCCCCAGTGCATCGTCGACGTCGAGACGTGCAGACGTGGGCCAACTTCATCCCGCCCTAAATGCGATAAGGGCGCGGAAACCGGAGGGAGACGGAGGGCCGGCATGTTTCAAACTTTCATATCTGGTCCATGACTCAGACCTGTCACTCCCCCCAGGCCCAATTCCGTGAAACATCGCGCGCGCGTGCTCCTCCGACGTTTCTCAAGAGCTTTCCGCGATCCGAGAATACCGGGGGAACCCTAATAAACAAGCCGGAGAGAGAACATTATTTTATCTTTTGTGTTATGGGAATTTATTGTTCGGTGGTTGGTGTGAGAGAGAGAATGATTGAAGAAAAAAATAAAAATAAGTGAATGAACCAAACATGTGCATGTTCGATATTCGTCAAATAGCAGTCGAAAAATAAGGGCGAATTTTCGTAAATTAAGGTATTTTATTGAATTAGCGCAGACAGACAGACATGGAACCGTAATTGATCAGCAAGATCCAAAACGCAAATTAAGAAAGTGGACATTTTGTTTTAGAGGACAATTTTATTTTCGAATTCTT
This sequence comes from Adelphocoris suturalis, assembly GCA_030762985.1. NCBI lineage: Eukaryota > Metazoa > Arthropoda > Insecta > Hemiptera > Miridae > Adelphocoris > Adelphocoris suturalis. The sequence goes on from CM061044.1 coordinate 76,506,382, forward strand.
GCAGGTCGCTATCAGCAGAAACACAATGTTTTCCTACCTCCAGCAATGAGGAAGCAAAATTTGTTTATAAAGCTGAAAATTATTTGGAAAATGCTGTTTTGCTAAAATTGATTGTTAAAAGGGGCTCCGCTCCTTGACCCCGCTAGGGCAAACCCCAACACACTTGTGCTTTCACCTTGAGCCTTGGCTAAACATTGGAGGAACGTGGAACACATTCCACTTCAATGCCTGGAGGGGTGAATAATATGGTTGGAGGGTTCTACACTTCACGATTTGTTTCTATACGTCCCAAGGGTTCTCCATTTCAAATATCAGCTTCATTGGTTGAATTGCAATGAATCTAGATCCGCCGCTACTTTAGTCTCGTTTTTTTTTTGTGACATTTTTGTGTGACATTTTTCACTTGTTAGGTCAGGTAAAAACGTGTTCCACACTGAAATTTATTACCACCACCTCATTCCAACCTTCGAATATTTCACCTCAAAAATGGAGGCACTTAGTTTTCAATCATTGACTCCCGCGATGCTTACAGATGGAAATGGAGGAAACGTCACGAAAGTACCTTGATTTTTCCAGAATAAGCGCCTACCTTTCGGGGTATCTTTTGCTCCTGGCTCGTTCCAACAAACTATAGAGCCTCGATGTCATCTCATCAACTTCAGAAGAAGAACATCTAACACGATATGAGCAGGTTTTGCAACGTCTCAAACTGGCGGGGTTAAGATCACAACAAGTAAAGTGCAAGTGTTCGAAAGAAGAAATAGTTTATCTAGGCCTCCTCAGACTCACGACCACATGCAAGCAACAGGCAAAAAAGCCTGATCCGAAGAATAAAAAGGAAATGTGCTAGGATCGACGGAGGATCGATGCTAGGATCGTTCAACAACTGTACTAAATTTGTTCCAACTCTGCAACCAACATGTGCTCCATTCAAGGGCGGGAGCCTCCTCCCACAGTTTTCACTGACTTGGGAGAAGTTGGGAAAATATCGGATGTGACAATAATACCCGTAGGTAATTCAAAGAGACCACTTTGGAAATCTAATCCTCATCAAATCTTGATTTTCCCAACTGTAAGTACCAGGTATTTATAAAAGACTTGAGTTATTTTCACTGTGAGCATGACCCTGTCATTTTTTCGTTCAAATTTTCCCTAATTTCTACAACGTATCCCAATTATGTTATATCTCAAAAATAGATTAAGATAGAAAACAGCGCTTGACGGCAGTTTGCTCCATTTTCGGTATCCTCGTAGTTCCACCCAAGAATATTTTCCACAACTCATCCGAATCCACCCTGTAGTTCAAGGAGAACATTCAGTAGTTTGAAACATATGAAAATTAGTTTAAAGGGTACGATGACTGATTAGTGCTTATGTCCATTGCTCCGCTTAAAATGCAAAAAAGAACTTGTTGAAGGATGCCTTTGCCACTACGGATGTTTTTGATGTCGTAGTGGGAGCAGTACTTTCACATGGGTTCGGAGACAACACTGAGATACCAACATGTTTTGTGTAGAACCCTGACTGCAGTATTCTGCCTTAAAGATAAAGAAACACATGGTATAATTTTTGGATTGAGCAAATCATTTGAACTGATCACAAACCTTATCCACTTATGCGGGGAAAAGTACGAACATCCAAAGCTAGTTGGAAATAGGTTGATTAGATGGGATTAGATATCATCTGGTTTTGACAATGAAATTTCTTATTTGCCAGGTATAAAATCCTAGGGTTGCCTTATCAAGACTCCCATTGTCTTCCACGAGCTCAGCGGGACAGAAGGAGCAGTATTTGGATCTAAATTACTGCACATTAGACTAGATGATGTCTGTTTAACCGCTTCTCAACTCAAGAGGAAATCATTGGATGATGGGAGTGTGAATCGCATTGAGTTGAATCACAACTAGGTTGTACCCACTCAAATGTAACTCCGTTTGATTTCATCGGGTACTAAGAAACTCATCAAAAGGAAGCACATGTAAAATCTGAACTCGAGCCTTTAAACTCGTCGATACTCCATGGACGAGAAACTCACCGAAAAACTGGGTCAAATCAATTTATCCGCATACAATTAATAATGAGTGCATTTATTTTTCTTTCGAATGTGTCGAGCTCAACACACACTCCTCGGAAACTGGCTTCAAGACACCCTTTAAAAGAAAGAGCAGTTGGGACACTCATCGAAATATGGTTGATGGGAAACTCGCCACCTTCGTGTCAATCCTGAACAACCTGCTATTATTGCAACTCAAGGCCACCATGAACACCAGGCCAAACCCCATGATCCAATCCATGAGTTCACAATGAGAAACGAGAAACATTTGAAGCGAGACGTCTTAGTAGATAAGGTTGAGTGAACACAATCCAAATGTGCATTCCAACGCAAATGTGAGTCTTGGAGATTATCTCATATTTTTCGCGGGTCGATACCTCAATCAGGCTCGGAAGAAATTGAATATTAGTGCGGGAGATCGTGCCGCTTCATCGCATTTCTTATGGGTTGGTCGGCGATTCAGGGCCTACAAGCATGGGTCATTTTTAAAATGAGACCTTGGTAGCGCAGGTCCCGGTAAAATACAGGTAGTAGAGGCCCTTTGATGGGTTGGGTCGATGACTTTCCTTTAGATGATTTTCACGTTACCAGGTTTTGATCAGTTTCCGCATGTATCAGGAAACTCTTCGAATATATTTTTTCTCTTTCCAATTTATACCCTACTGTTTGATTCAATATTTTCAGCGACTTTCCCATCCATTCAGTTTTCACAAGTGTCCCACTCCATAGGTACACTCATAAAAAATCTCAAGTTCAGATTTTTAATGAGCTTCTTTTAGATGAGTTTCTAGGGACTGGTTTTCATCTTACAATAATATTTACTTGTTCTACAGTTAGTGGCAATCAGTAGAATAAGTAGATACTACTTTGTGAACGATTGTGCTTTATATTGTTGAGTTAGTTCTGCAGGCCAGGGATTCTCGGGAACCAACGAAGTGGAACGGAGAGTCACAATCAACGCCGAGTGGGAAGTTGGGACAGTTTATAATGTAGAGAAAGTGGGAAAGTTAAGTTGGATCGATGGTCAGGTTGGGACTTGAGATGGGACGCAGTTCAACTGAAGGGCGCCGTAAAAACTGGGGTCTCTCGGCAAACTGGAAGCAGAGAGATTCTGGACGCAACTGTTTTTTCCTGAACACGTTTCGGCTGCCAGAACGGTGGATAGTTGGAACGGTTGTAATGAGTGGGTCGTTTGCCCAGTGTAATGGGTTTGGTATTGATAGATAAAATTAAGTAGTTATTCCTCCTTCTACAACATTACATGAGATAATTCGTACTCTTCCTTGGAATCAATGATTTTGGTTTATTATTTTCAATATTGATGAAACTGCTGAACGAGTTTATTAAACTTAGTTCAAAAATCATCTTTGGGGTCTAGTTGGATGAATCATCTCTAGTTGGTTGGCATCTCTTTCGATCTACCCCTAAAGGATAAAATTAAAGGCTGAAATTTGAAAAAATTGAGATATCGAAAATTTCGAAGTAACAGTTGTTGCATCATAAGTTGTTATTATTGTTATATGTAGTTGCTGTATTGCTGTGTAGTTCCTGAATCATCTTATGATATACGCGAGACTAGACCCAGACTTGCTCTTTAGTTCGGCTACCCACCGCGTTGCAATCTCAGCACTCCAGTCGCCATGAGGTTTTACACAGATCAGTTTTTTGCTTAGACCAGCGGTCGCGATTCTCGCTACGCTCGCATCTGAAAAATATATGACATCAATTAGACAATCCCTTATTAAAAATTCAGATTAGTTGGACAAATAGATTAGTATCAGGGTGGCGGAACGATAACAGTGGGGGGCCTGGCGGAAGAAAACAACAATAACACGACGACTGGAGCACTGGGAATTCCATGCGGCGGGTAGACGAACTAAAGAGCAAGTCAGGGTTTAGAGTCTCGCGTGATAAACTAAACTAAAATTATATTCATCCTTAACATGACTCCCTCATCATTAATTTGCAGTGCGGGAAGTTGAGCAGTTATTGACGACGGAAAACTGATTTTGTACAACTGTAGATGCGTAGCTTCCTATAAAAGGAGGTGTAACTGAGCAGACTTTTTCCATTAGAATAATTCCAGTTTACACATTGTAATATAAACTCTGAAATTAAAATGAAAAATTCTGAAATTGGTTATGCAAATTCTGAAATTGGTTTGGAAACTTCTGAATTTGGTTTGGAAAATTCTGAATTTGGTTTGAAAATTTTTGAATTTGGTCTGGAAAATTCCGACTTTGACTTGAGAAAGCTATATCTGTGCACTGTATCCAACTGGAATTCTGAATGAACATACGGAGCATTTCTACTGGAAAAACCTCGGTATCTTTAGAAAAAATCGTGCTTCCTCATGGTTTATTAGCTTTGATCCGAGGACGAAATGTTATCGCGATTCTGGCTTCAACTTCGTATTCAGCACTAAAAATCATTAAAATGAGCTGTCACTCGGTAGAAAATTGGACAAAAAGTCCAAGTGACCAGTACCTCCTCTTTGGGTAGTCCAAAAGCGTACAACGCTAACGTATCAGCGCTTAGTAAAACGCTTTCTTATGTTTCATGTTTCACTTCGATATCTCAAAAATTGTGAAAGAGAGTTGGGGGTGGGGTTGATGCTGGGACAACCTGTATTTTGCTATTGTATTATATTTTGCATAATATAATTTATATTGTAATTTATCGTTTTTCTAATCGTTTTTCTTTATAGTTTTTCAATGTTGCAATAAGTAAGTCAGCTATACTGCCCATAGTGCACATCCAACTTGGCAGAGGGTTTTTTGCCCATTGCATAACTTTCCGCTGACCTTCGAGTTTTCGGAGAAGTAATCAGCAAGTGTCAAAGTAAGTGGGAAGTTTCGCTATTCAAAGCTTACTCAACTTCCAACTTCAAGGACTAAACTTGTCTCAACATGGTTCGACCTCATATTCGATCGATCAGTTGATAAGTGCCGATCTGAGGTTAATTTATTAATGAGTTTTGAGAGAACTTCTCGAGTTGAGTCAGGGGGAAATGAGAGATGGCACCAAGTTTCCTCCTTCTCCCAGCCCGCTGATACAGCCGAAAACTCAATTTCCTTCGGAAAACTCTACTTTACGAGGAAAAACTCGAAACACATGCCGGTGAAAGTTGGCACGGGCGTCTATCTCGTGGTGCCGCAGATCGCAGTTCGTCTGTGGCCCAAAGCCCCTGGGAGAGGGGGGAGGGACCCCTTAATGAGGAAAGTTGTTTTGATGAGTTTAAAAGGGCTCTCAAGGGGAGGTATCATTAAAAATAATTAGTTATGGGGTTATAATGTTCCTCAGGTAAGGGGGTTTTGCCCAGCCTACTGTGAAAATGAAGGGGGCATTTCTGTTGAGGGCAGATTCCTCGTAGTTGCATTCAACCAATGATATATTAATTATGGGGGTAGTCACTATCATACTTCATAATTTACAGTCTCAAATATTCGTATTCGTCATTTTCACATCTTGAATACTTCCCACGTTACAAAATTCATATGATACACCTGCCGTTGATATGCATATCAGCATGCCGTTATGCTGACTGTCAGCTTACTGTGGAAGTATCCAGCCTACTATCATAATGATGGGAGTGTAACGTTATTACTTGGACGTACGTGGACGTAATTATTCTTTGTTTATAAAGAATAATTATGAAATGTACAAGCCACTCACCGCACTAACTCCCTCCTCTTCCTTGGTGGAAGATTGCAAGAGACACCACGTTGGGCACTCCAATTATTCCCTTATCAGCGAAAGCTCAAGTCACCTGATGAGCTCGCAATTTTTAGGCTTATCTTCCAGCAGGGCCGGCTGATTAGCGGTGAGCCCGCTAATGAGGCTCCGAACTAACAAAGTCCACCGCCAGGAGCGCTAGGGGGCGAAGGACCTAAGGAACTTCGCAGTTGACATGACTTTCCCCTTGTTGATACCTTGTGTCAGTGTGTCACCCCTTTTCACTCTACAATTGGTTCCCCGCACCATCAACTTCATCATTACTGATCAAAAATGAGAAATATATTAACAAATAAATTATTATAATAAATAGACGTACAAATAGACCAAAACCGGCAAAAATCTAAAACAACTTCTGTCCGCCACGCCTGTCCTTGCAGAATAGAATAGAATAATCTTTGTTGTGCTTAAGACAATCAGTCCCTCATATCATACTAACAACACCATGTGATTATAATTACATAACTTAACATAAATTAACTGTAACACGTTATGTGTAGGTATGGGAGTACAACAAAGTTATCATAAACAGAATAAGGCGATCTCGCCTTAAAAAAATAAAATCTCGCCAAACTAAAGGTAAGTAATAAAATAAAATATAAATCTCGCCAAACTAAAGGTAAGTAATAAAACCGAGAGTAAATTATCATTATTAATAAAACGAAACAAATTAATGAAAAATGAAGAGAAGTAAAAAAAAAAGTTAAAGGGGATCTGGTTTGATGAAAATTTTGGAATTACGTTTTCATGTATTGAGAACTGCGCTCCTGAATCGGCTGAGAAGAGCGATGGACCTGATTTTGACAGGAGGCTATTCCATAGCCTTGCGTCCACAAACGAAAATGATTGGCTAAAAGTCTTACTTGCATGCGTTGATATCCGAATCGCACACGACCTTTGGGACAATGCCCGGTTAAAAAGCTCTCGTTGGTAGATGGGGGATAAATCATGCATGATTTTAAAAATTACAGAGTGACTTATCATGCTATAGTCATGATAGTCAGTCAAACTACGAGAGTAGGAAGAAAAAGCCACCATGGCAGCTTCTGGAAAATATTCAGTCAAAAATCAAAACAAAGACATAACTCAACAGGCTGGTAGCATGGTACCAATAGTAGCATGTTAAGTTATGTCTTTGTTTTGATTCTGAGCCCAGATGAGGAAAATAATTTTCCGAAAGCTCTAGAGTAGGAGCAATTTCTTCCATTTTGACCCCCTCCCCTCCGAAATCAGGCTGATTGTAACGCTATAATGCTAAGATGAGATGCAGCAATTTGCTTGGGACGTCAGCCTGTTTCTGACCCTTTATAATGTACCATAGTACATAGATAATGGTTTGTTATGGCTTTTGTTTTCATCTCCGGACTAGTGAAACGTACGTTTTTATTATTATAATAATTTTTTTTGTGTAGTAGGAGCCTTAGTACTTGCGGCAGCTATTGACAAGTACGTACTTAGACAACGATGAACCATAGGCGTTCATAATTACCTATTATCTTCTCGAAAGCGCCATTTTAATATGTAAATCGTAAACATTTGTGTAATATTTTTCAGTGTTTTTCCGGTTGAATTCGTTCCCAATCAGAGATAAATTATTCTTATTTGTTACAGGTGAGTTCAAGTACTTCCAATTGCAGCTCACTGAGAAGCATATTCAGTTAGGTAAGAGGGTATATTTTAGTAGACTGTGATCTTCTACACCTGCTTTGAAACTCATTTAATTATTGTTTTTGGCATTTCCATGTCTTTAATTTGGCCCCTCTCGGTGGGAAATTATTACAATTTGCATCACACAAAGCGTAACGGAAAAGCTTAAAATTATGTTTACTATACATCGCTAGGTGATATCAGAAAAAAAAGCATCGCATGACTAAACAGGTACTTCAATAATAACAAAAATATTATTATCTATTAGATTAAATATTATTATCTATTCCCGATGAATCAGCAACATCAGGGAAGACGATGATGGGTGCTGCGTAAAACAGAAATGTCTCTTGGTGTTGCGGATTTATCGGCAAGCTGATGTAGGATTTTTATTTTTAACGATATTAGGTAACTTTTAGCGAATTTTCAAAAAAAAAAAAAAAAAAAAAAAAAAAAAAAAAATGAGCTTCAAAACTTTAAATGTGCGGGGGATCGATCCCCTCTTGATCCGTTTTATACATCAAAGAACACAATCCTAGATTTCAACGTCGTATGTACATACCTATCTATTTATAGGGTGTATTTCCAGACGATAACTCCCTTGAAATACGGCGTAAAAAATTTGTTCCAACGTTGAAAAATCCTTCTTGGCAAAAGCAAGTCGAGTTCGTTGGCCAGCCCAAACGCTCCAAAATTTCAGGTTCAAATTTACAATTTAGTGGCCCCAAAAATGCTGAAAAAACGGTTTTTTGACAATCGGGCATGTGGGGTGTCACAGTCAAAGTATTTTTCAGCACTGAGTCGATTGCGACCACTCCCTGATCTCCGTGATTCATTATAAGTGATAAAAATAGATTTTTAGCTGAAAAATGCCCACAATTGATTAAGGTTTTGTAGTTTTCGAGTAGTGCACTGATATACGACTTATAAGCAGGTAGTTTGAATAGATTATAACTTGGACAGCACCAAATCATAGAGGGAATATTTTTGCGATGGTGTAAAAAAGTGGCCTTCATTAATTGGCAGGTTTCATGCCTAGTACGAAATCGACCATTAGGCAAAAATTAGGTGGTTAGATTCTCACGAGGAAGGGATGGAACGGCCGGAGTTTCGGAGCATCTCTTCTCTTTGCGCGACACCCTGTCTCTCCCCGAAGCCCGTCGTTTAATGCAAGTTTAGTTTTAGTTCCTGGAGCATCTCTTTAACTGCTGAGTTCGCAATTCCTGGTGAGTTGAATAATTGTTCATTAAACTCGATCGCTAGAGCCCGTAATTGACTAAAAGTTTGTTGTTTTCGAGTTGTGCGCTGATGTACGTCACATGGCCCTCAGTTTTATGCAGGACATGGTTGGCCTCAGTGTTCGGAATTTAAGTGCCTAAGTAATTCAATTTTAACCACAAGTTTTCTTTGAAAATTCGTTCTTTTAGCCTTTTTATCTATAATACTTTGTGTATTGATAAGTACACATTAAAAATGAGTTACCAAATTACATAATATATTTCCACCTCATGAAAAAGACTTGAATCATGGATATGATTTTGGGCGCTATATTTTCATACCCACATTTCAACGGCTTTCTATTCATATAGTGGAGAAAATTATTACTATTTTTCCCTGCTAGAATACACTCTGAGAAAGCCAACCGCCAATTCATCGAAATTTATATTTACCCAGAAAGGCGAACGAAACCAATATCATAAATGTGAAAATTAATTATGGACATTGCCAATTTATAGAAAGACTTATTGTAGTAGTTTTTTGTTAATGCGTGATAAAGGATGAGACATTTGTAGTGTCGTGAGTAGAGGTCCCCTACCGAATTTCGACATCCTAGGGTGAATATGAGTGAATTTAGCTCACTCAGCCGATCAAGAAAGAGCTCCTCAGCTTATTCGTCTCTGGATGGTCCAGAGTCCAGAGAGGCTCCCTACCAAAGTTCAAATTGTTAGGGTGAACTCGAGAGTATTTAGCTTTCTCAACTGATCGATATAGAGCTCATCGTTTCAATGATCTCAGAGGGTCTCGCTATCGAATTTCAATTTCCTCGGTTGAACAGTAGAGAATTTAGCTGACCCAGCTGATCAGGATGGAGCCCGTCATTTCAACCACCTCTTAACGTCAGGGTAAAAATAGGAGACAATTTAGTTCCCTCATCATTGTACGACAGACACCTACAACTTCGAACGAAAGTATTTGTCGCGAATTCAAGAAAAATTACTATTTGTTTGCGATCTTGGTTTCTACGGAACGCTGTTGTGCATCGGTATAGCGGTATCGGTGTCGCGAATTTTCGACTAACACTAAACCCTAAAACACATCCATGTCAACAACAGTAAATGCTGTTATAATAAATACCTACATTAGCACGTGGGGGATCGTATTCTCAGTTCTCACTCTTTTTGTGTCTCGCCCCGTTGGAACGCGGTAAACCCCGCGTCACCTTACGCCACTCTTTTCTATAAGTACGTAAGTTTGAACACTCTTCCCTTCAGAACGATGACAAGCCCCTTGCCCGTAAGGATGTCATATTTTTCTATTCAGACGCTCTATTGTTTCAGTAAGATGAATGCCATTCCAGATGGAAAGCGATTCACAACTACGGGAACGGCTAAAACTCAGCCCTGGATCAGAGAGCGATTGGAAATATCCGGAATCGTTTTACCGGTCGCCCCTGGCGTTTGTGATGCAAATCTGGAGTCCGTCAACTGAGCGGCGCCCGTGGATTAGCTTGCTGGGGTTTAGTTCGGGAACACTCGAAGGGACCAGACAGGGGTTATGTAAGGGCCGGACAAAGAGTGGGAAAGGGTAAAGTGGATTCAATTGGCGTCGTCCGTTTGAAATTGGCAACGAAAGGGATTGAATTCGTCCGAGCCCGCGTTTGAAATGTATGGCGAGGAAAGGGTGTCAATTCAAAGATACTAATGGTATTATGTACTTATTTCCCTAACACCCCAAGGGTTGATGGAAAATTAAGTGTACCTACTTAACGAACATTATGTAACATGTGTGAGGAGTATCCTACCTCCATGGTGAGCTTGGATTTAAATTAAAAACCCGATTTTAATGGACTAGGGAAATTGCTTTATGCAACTAGAGGGGAAGAGAGGTTTCTCTGTTAGATTAGAGGGAGCAAATTTGTCATAAATACTTTTGGTTTATTATTTTCAATAATGAACCTTTGTAATCAACCAAGAAAATTTTTTTAACCCCCTTCCCCCCCTTCCTCTAAATTTGTTGGTTTACGTTTCAAGATACGTAGAATCCATAAATCGAAGAAAGAAAATCCGTGGGGTCCTGAGCTGTAAAGTTGTGAACCCATTTGGGAGGCACGTTGCGCCAAGTTTTGATCGTTTACTAGATATATATGGGGCTTAATAATAATTATACTCGTAGTCCAATGATCTGCGTAGAAGGGCTATCTAATACAGAAATAATAAACCTTTTTGTAATAATTTGCAGCGTTTTATAGATGAGATCTGTGACTCTTGTTTAATGACAAAAAACTTGGGATATTTTTGAACTTGACACGACAGCTGTATCTTAGTTTGAATGTACATGTCATGCAATAGGTAGTTTATTTTCTAAAAAATGAAACTACTGTAATGGCTCCAAAAATTTTTAAATAAAAAATGTCCTAAATTTTTTTTTATGGAGGCATTGTGAAAAAATGCCAGGAATTGATTTCGCGTTGGTATATATATATATTAAAAGATTCCTTCTTCCGCCGAAAAGTCAAGTATTCAAGCATTCCAAATGAATGAATGAATATGTTAGAAAACACTTTTTGATCGCAAAACATTAGTCAAATTTCAAAAATGTCCTAAAAAATCACTAAAAATGGCAAATAATGGCCAAATATTGTTAAATTGTGTTGAAAGGTATCACTCATAGAAAGTATATCAACTATGAACTTACTTAACTTGAACACTAAAACATTTAAGCACAAAATTATGCTGAATGAAAAAGGTGAATATCCAAACAATTGCGACCAAATCTATTGATTCACCAGCTAAGGAATTTGTTGGTGGCTATCTAGGAGCTAACCCACATAATTACTAAATATTTCATCAAAATCGACCCATCCATTCCATGTTTCGGAACTTCTGGTGTGTCAACTTAGTTTTGCACTTGCGCAGAAGTCATTACTCGAAAAATCGCGATGAAATTCATAGGGAATCTTTCTGAAATGTATACCCAACTACGCTTCGAGTTTGAACGCAATAGGACGGATGGATCGTAAGAAATTATAGATTATTATCAGAAACTTGCGTTTGCGCGTGCGCACACGCCATTATTGATCCGACGACGATGAAATTTATGAGGCCATCTAAGAGCTAACCCATTTAATTCCTGAAAAGTTCTTCTTAATCGGACTGAAACGTGCGACAAGGTATTGGCACAGACAGACAGACATGGAACCGAAATTGATCAGTCAATTGATCAGGAACTAAAACGCAAAAAGAAAGTCGACATTGTGATTTAGGAGGAAAATTTTGTTTCGACTTTATACAAGAACACAATGATTCCCTACTTCCAGTTGAGTGGAAATAAAATTTGTTTATAAAGCTGACCATTACTTGAAAAATGCTGTTTTGCCAAAAAATGTGTTGCATAAAATTTCGCAACGCCCAACTGCCCAAAATTCAAAACAACAAAAATTTACGATAATTCGCTCATACGATCATGACACATGACTGGAATTTTTTCGGTATTTCTGACAGATAAAATTGATTTCTCATTCATAAAGAACCTCCCATCACCCCCCATCCATCCGTTTTACCGACCGATTATCTACGTTCCCCGCTGGCATCTCACAAAAGCAAGACCGAAGGGAGAAGGGTTGGATGAACTCCGGGGCGCAGGCTGTTTCAATGGTCCGCTCTGCCTGCGTAATGGACCTCGTTCCATCAAACTGTACAAATTCCGCCAAAGGTTCAACCGTTGGATTAAACCGTTCTCGTTAATTTCAATGACTTCCTCCCCCTCCAATTTATAGGCTCCGCTTCTTTCCCTTATAAAAGAGGGCGTTTCCCTTCCTCTATTACTACTTGGAGTACTTAGAATATACTACCTAATTGCAATCCTCAACCTGAATGAATGGCTTTTTCGAGGAGGTAGTTGGGTTTAAGTGATGTGATGGGGGTGAAGATTAAAACGAATAATTATCTTAAGGGCCGCCTTCACCATAAAATCAACATTCTGGATTAGTTTCTTTAGGGTTAGTGTAAATCGAACGTTATAACAACCATGATGTTACCGACAATAACGGGTTTTCAACCAGAATTGCCTCATCAAAATGTGATACGGCTGCAGCCTGTAGAGAATGGAAAACGAGAGGAAAAACGCTACAAATTATTTAAGTTTATTATTTCTGTATTAGATAACTCTTCTAAGTAAAACACTGATTCAAGTTTCACCTCAATCAGAAGGGTCATTAGCCCATTTATCATTAGATTAGGCACAACTCATTGTCATTGAGTAAGTGGCACAACTCTAAATAGGAAGTGAGAAAAAGTAGGGGTTCAGCGGTGAAGACTTTTTAGCCCCTACAGCGAATAAAAACCACAGAAATTTTAATTGGAAAAAAGTTTAATTAAATTGGAAACAAGTTGAATTTATTTGGAAAAAGGGCAAATTTAATTGGAAAAAGGTTTATTCAATTGAAAAAAAGCGAATTAAATTGATAAAAGGTTGAATTAGATTGGAAAATACTATATTTATATCAATTTTCATACGTTGTTCCGATTCATACGTTGTTCGTTAGTTCTCAATTTGTTCCCCATTTTCTTTTGTTGAAAAGTATTAATTTGACTGGGAAATGCTATAGAATCGACCTCTTGATTTTCGCCCTTCCTTGGCGTTGACACACTGTCTATTTCCACGAAAAATAATGAGTCGATTATATTAAATCGATTTCGATGGTTAGGCCATAATCAGTAACAAAGAATAACGTTATTTATTGTGGTCACCAGGGGTTGTAGCACAAGCCTCGTCCCTGTCTGTAGTGTGAGTGTCTTTGCGTTGAGTCGTGTGTTATGTGTGAGGACCGTGTTGGGAGAGTTGAAGGGAGAACAGGAGAAGGGGAAGGAGTGGGAAACCCAACACGCTTGTTGTCCCGATATCTCAGGAATCAGAGGAACAAACATGGAGGGCACGTTGGATCAGCACCTAGCTCTATCACCTAGGGTGAACCAACGCTTGCTCGGGGCCGCAGGGACGCCAACCCTGTAGGACCTGAAGGGTCTCCCCCTATAGGGTTTTGGGACACTTACCTAATTGTAAATTTGAACCTGAAATTCTGGAGCGAACAGCCCGTTCGGTCTTCGAGCTTGTTCTGTCTTTTGCCAAGACAGATTTTGGTTTACATTTCAAGATGCGTAGAATCCAAAAATCAAAAGAAAAAAAAGAAAAAAAAAAAAAAAAAAAAACACGGCGCTCTGCGCCTCGCCAGGAGGCAAGCCCCCTAGACCCCCGGTTACCTCTATTTACATACTTCGAATGAAATTATTGGAACACAGAATGAGTTTTAGCTCACGCGTTTCACATAAACCCTTGAAACCCGCATATAAGAATGACTCAGATTTTGCCGTGTATCTTATCACTACTTGTCAAGTTGTTTCATTTATTCATCACCAGCGCAACGACTCACCACCAGTACAATGAAATCATCAGAAATTAACAAGCGGTTGCAATCATGTTCACAATACCGGTTATTGAAATGATCACCTGTGTGTGAACAGTTATTCAAATAACCATACTCTTAACTCAGCTTGCTGTCCACGTACTTCGCAGTAGTTAACATAGTATAGTTGGATAAATCGAGATCTTTCGAACGAATGGCCAACGAATTTTGTGGGATGAAAAATTACGAAGTAACGTTTCCCTAGCAACGACTCGGTTGTTAGCGGAAATCATCAGAAATCGTTGCAACTCATTTTCGTTTCATTTTAGGTTGGAGATGCCAAGGGTAAAACACATTGTGTTAAAAAAAAAAAAAAAAGTCCGCACGCCGTCTATAGCTTTTCTCTGAAACCACTGGACCAAATATTATGAAATTTGACTCAAAAATCATTTACACTGGCCAGGGATGTGCTAGTATCTGCGTTGTAACGAAATTTTTACTCCGTATTTTAAAAGGAAGTTATCCTGGAAATACACCCAACAAATAGGTGTATAAATATAGATATATAATGAATAAATAATATACATGAATAAATAAATATAAATAAATAAATATATATATATATGTATACACGACTTTAAAACCTAGGGTTGTGTGTTTTGATGTATGAAACGGATTTGTAGGGGGTCCCCCTCCACCCGCACATTTTTTATAATTTTGAAGCCATCTTAATAGCTTCTTTGTTCTTTCAAAGTTTGCAAAGAATATTTAAATGATAAATGATCTTAAGGTTTCCAACAAAAACTTGGAGAAAAGTACTCGCACAGTGAAAAACAAAAGTGATTCCTCCGTTAGCTACCCATCTCTCAACCAGTAATATACTGCAAATAGTAGAATTTGTTCAGCTCCTTTTTAAAACATTTAGGGCTGAAATTGAGCGTACGCAATGCGACAATCCATTAAAAAGCTTTAATTCTATGTAGTCAAATGCCAGATGTCCATGGTGCGTCCTACGAAAAGTAGGTTTTATAAAACATTGCTTCCTAGCATGTTTGTGTGTACATTCCCCGAGCTACACATAGTTCCACGAACGAGAAAGTAAAAAGAGGTAAATTGAATTCTTATCGGGCCTGCCTTATTGCATTCATAAGTTTGCAAGGTGCAACTTTGAGGGTTAAAGGGAAATTCCAAGCTCGGCTGCCGGTTGGGTCGGGCAGGACGAAGGATGAGGGTGATATTGGACGCTCCCAACTCAATAACCTCGGGAAGAATCTGACTCGAAAAGGGGGCCTTGCGAATGCGGGAGGGTGTTCTGAATGAATGGGGGCTGTTCTAAATGCGGGAAGGCGCGTTCAGAATCAGACTTCTTCACTAATGGCATTTCCCCACTGTTCTATAGCCCTCGTTGGACCCTAGACGAAGTTTATTTGCTCGTTCGCCAGATTGGAGATGTGTAAAATCGTCTCAATAAATGGATTTTCCTAGGGTGGGTGGTGACGAACGTGTTTCAATAGCATCATTGGCAGGTTCTCTAGCAGATATCCGCGGCACAAACCTCTGAGAATTCGTAAACTTTGAGGAAAAATGGCTGAATTCGTTAAATTTTGCTAAATCCAGTACATAACCCCTTTTTTCACACTTTAAACTGGGTCCCTAGAAAATCATCGAAAGGAAACTAATAAAAAATCTGAACATGGGACTTTTTGGTGAGTTACCTCATGGAGTGGGACACTAGTTAAAACTGAATAGATGGGAAAGTCATTGAAAATATAAAATCAAACATTAGGATATTGGAAAGAAAAAAAATTATATTCGTTGAGTTTCCTGATACCTATGAAAACTGATCGAAAACTGGTAATTTGAAAGTCATTGAAAGGAAAGTCATCGAACCAATCCTTCGAAGGGCCTCTACTACTTGTATTGTACCGGGACCTGCGCTACTAAGGCCTCACAACTTCAAAAATGACCCTTGCTAGTATACCCAGAATCGCCGACCTTCCCGCAAGAAATGCAGTGAAGCGGCACGATCTCCCGCTCTATTCATTTTCTTCCGAGCCAGATTGAGATATCGACCAGCGAAGAATATGAGATACTTAATCTCAAGACCCACATTTGCGTTGGAATGCACATTTGGATTGTGTCCACTCAAAGCTTTCAACGAACTTTTTTCTGCTAAGACGTCTCGCTTCAAATTTTTCTCAATGTGTACTCCTCAATGCATATCATGAGTTGTTATGTTCTGTAACGTCTTATGGAATTCTGCTTTGGGGTGGAGCCTTAAGCGTTGAAAAGATAGTTAAAATTGTCAACGCGTAGGTACTGAGAAAAAGAATCAAACTCATTGATTTGCTCTCCAGTCATTGGCTGCACAGATATGCATGAAAACCACACCCAAATCTGATCATATATCCTCTCATACGAGAGTATGAATTTATTGATTTAATCGTACGGTTGTTGTAGATGTATTTGGTATTTGAGACAACGTGTAAAATGTACAATACAATTAAATATTGATTTCTGTCAGATTCTCAATTTGCTCTGCAGGTCCTCTAATTTTTTAGGACGTCTTATGCTAGATCATGTAGGCAAGGCTTTGTATATAAGATGGGAGACCTATTAGAATTTATCCAGAGTGGTATAAAATATCCCAGCTATGAGAAAAACGCTGCATAGGTATTATTACAAAAAGGTTCATTATATCTGTATTGGTTAGCCCTTCCACTCAGAACATCCACCAACTGAAAATTATTGAGACTAAATAATACACTTCCCAACGCTTTCAAGAACGTCCATCTATAAGTGACAACATTTATAATAGATCCGATTTCATTGAGTCTTAAACATATGTACAAACATATGTACCTTGTGTGTTTAAACATATGTACAAATAACTGTGAAAGCGTTTTGTACTTTGAACAATTTTTTTGTGTGATCAGAACGACTAGGTAATAGTGAGTAGTTGAACCCCAAAGAACCAGTACGTCATCCCAAAGAAGGTATATACGTCTGTTCGATAGAAAGTAAGGGTTTTGGCCTGGTGTTCATGGTGGCCTTGAGTTGTAATAACAGCAGGTAGTTCAGGGTTGACATGAAGGTGGCGAGTTTCCCATCAACCAGTTTTCGAGGAGTGTCCCGACGGTGCTGGACAGCAGTCATCATAAAAATAAATGCGAACTCATTACTAATTTTATGGGGATAAATTGATTTAACGCAGTTTTTCGATGAGTTTCTCGTCCATGGAGTTTTTATGCGTTTCTAACCCAGGTGGGAAACTCATCAAAAAGTCTCAAGTTCAGATTTTTGTTGAGTTTCCTCGTACCCAGTAAACGATCCTATCCCATAACCGGGTGTTCCCACAAGTTTGGACTAGTACCTCTCTATTCGGTACTTATCATTGACGAACAGTCACCCATTTTGAGACGAGGATTCGTTAATTTAGTTTAAAAATAAAATACATCAATTTGAAAATTTCAATTATATAGCGCAATGAAATATTGAGCTACCTATGTTATAAATCAATATTGGCAATTGGTATACTGAAGACTAATGATATTTGATAGCTTAGTTAACCAAGTAAGTACACAAATGCTACTAACCCCGAAGAGAAAAACTTGTGCTGGGGTTAGGAATCTCTGAAGTTGCTATCTATAAGTGGAGTTTTTGTTTTGCTCTTGAAGTGCAAATCTTAGAGTCGCTTTGGTCTTGCCGTTGTTTTCATATTGAATCGTTGTTGTCCAGTTATATCGAGTGGTATCGTGGTTGTGTTCATTATCACGCTTTTGTGAATCACGATGTCCAAATGTGCTGCTTGCTTTGAGGCCATTTTAGCGTCCGATCTTCTACAACGCACTGGATCATGTGCTGGAAAGTATCATTTCTCATGTAGTTTCATGAAGGAATCAAGATTTCGTGAAATGAGTAGTGCTTATAAAAGTACTTGGAAGTGCATGAGATGCAAGGTAACTCCAAACGCTTCGCGGATTGGGCCTTCAAAGTCGGAAAATCAAAAATCGGTTGGTGTTGAAGCTGATGAAGACTCGGAATCTGAGGAGGGTCAGCAACAGTCGTACAACTTACAGTCAATGGGAATTTGAAAATGAATGCTCTTAAGCCCGTTCAGAAACAGATCTCCTAACTTCAAGAAACTGTTAACGAAATAAAGTTACAGTTCGAAAATGTCTCCCTTCAGTTGGATGACTGTCGTGAAAAAATCAAACGGACCACTGATTAAAATTTGGCACTTACTGAAAAAGTAATCGCAAGTCCATTTGGAATGGCGTGAACTAGTGTAAAATATTTTTGTGGATTCCTCAATAAATACTACTCGAGGCCTAAATACCTTCTCAACCGTTGGCAGTCGAGGTTTCCGTAGGAGCAGGAGGGGTACAGGTATGTAAGGGCAAGTAGACTCGACTCAACCATCCGTTCTATTCATATCACACTCCTATCATCGTTGCACCTAGCTCCTCATAAATGTACATATGTATGTCATTCCACACGATAACTCTCCTTAAGATTGGGATAGAGAATATTTCGTAAACAGATTCCGAAAGAAATGATGAGTTCATTGGGCAACACTTTTTGAGCACAATAAACTGGCTGAATTCAAAAAATTTTGCTTAACAATTATTGAAAATGGCACTAAAAAGACGTTGATCAGATATAAAATTTTTAGTAGGATATTACTCAAATAAAGTTTATGAACTACGTTCCTACTAGAGCATTTAAATATTTTGTACAAAATTATGCTGAAAAAGTATTTACATTTCAGTGATATGTAGTAATTAATATACCAATTAAAACTCCAGAAAAAGAGATAAAAAAATCCAAAATTTGTTTGAATAGCAGAATGTTTTTCAGGAAATGATCGTTTGCCGTATAATAGGTTCCTAGTAAACGGTTAAATTTAAAAACAATTCAACATAAATATAGTACGATGATTCAAGAAAATTCGCTCATACTGTAATTCTTCATGACTGGAACTCTTATTAATATAAAAATTACAAAACCGAATAAATGCAATAAAAAGTATCGAAGCCACGCTCTTCGAGTTTGAATCTTGATAAATTGTGAAAATCAAGATGCCCCGAAATCTATATTGGAAAAAAACTAATAAAAGTAGCTTTTTAAAATTTTGCACTGATTGAAAATACCTTCATCTCATACGAAAATCCGATTATTGGTGGAGAGAAGGCAAGCATTTGCGAAAGTATCGAATGATAAATGATCCCCTCATGGGAATATATATGTGTATATTCATACACGTTGTGGCATATATAAGGGATACAAGAGGACGTATATAATCGTACGTCCTGGCCGTAATAATCGTAGCCTATCAGAACCTGCGGGGGGATTTATCGACGTGTAGGGGCCATTCGTTGGCAAGATTCATCGCTTTTCCTCCGTCTCCCTTTGTCCTAGCGGGTGCTGCGCGAATTTATCAACGGGCCTTAGGGGAATCCACGGGATTAGGATTTCGATAGGGCTCTAGCACATTAGGTGGGGTTTCCGTAATTTTTCCTTTCTCACTGTCGTAGTGCGCTTTGCATTAGTTCCTTCACAGTTCAAGAGATGAATCAGTGGTGCTGTGATCGTGTGAAGACAAAGTGAGCACAGTGGATCTAGAAACCGTAAGCTAAACTACAGATGACTGTAGGCCAGGTTCATTCAGGCTCTTCATCTACAAGAGTTAGGTCGACAATGGCTCTCAATTACTGATGCTTATTTGTTTGTTCAGTAGCGAAGGTAGCTGCTAAACTTTTGAAATCTAATTGACTAATACATCATTTCTAGTAGAGGTACAGGAACACCTGGCTTTATTATGATGGCAGTAGCACATCAGGTGGGTTTCCGTAATTTTTCTTTCCTTACTGTCGAAGGAGGGGGGAACTGTGTATTTGCTCCTCTAAAGTTCAAGAGATGAATCAGTGTGCTGAGGTCGCGTGAGGACAAAAAGCATAGACTGGATGAAGAAACCATAAGCGAAACTACAAATTTGGATGACTGTAGGGCTGGTTAATTCCGATTTTTTTAATCTACCTTAATTCTTTCTTCTTCACGGTCGACGGTGGGGAAGCTTTGTGATTTTTGTGTCTCTTCACAGTGCTATACAGATGGACTGGGTGAGGGGGGCGAGAGGGGAGTGAATACATAAAATGTCTAAAGGTCTTGCAGACTCGTATGCAAGATTTTTTATGTTTACGTTTCCATTGAATAATAGTTGAGTGAACAGTAAACGTCGTCGAGTAGATTTAAATTGTATAGCAACGGTAAAATCAGTTTCTAATAGAGTAAGCACGCGTAACACATTCTATCGTGTGTTCAAAAATGTCTTTTCAAATACTGCTGTTCCACTAATGGCCTAGACGGAGGTTTTTATGGCTGCGGTCCGGGCAATACTGTGCTATGATTCACCATGCTGGGGATTTCAGGAGTACGCGAAGGTGGAGGGAGTGCTGCTGATGTATATTTGGAAGCTGTTCAGTTTGCTGAGGTTTTCCCCGAATTACATTTTGCATCTGGAGACGAGGGCTTAAGGCCCATCTTAAGTATTTAGGGAGAGTAGCGCTCCTCCCGGGTACACGTCTCCCTAAAATAATTGCTATGGAAGCTCTTCACCTTCTTGCCACTGGATTGGGTGTCTTAGATAGGTTTGGTTCCACCAGTTTCGAGCAGCAGACATCCCTGAGAAGTTCAAGAAACAAAAAAAGCAGTGGTTCTGGCAGAGGGCAATGGAGACAGAGGTTCACGCTATATAGGGACCTTGATCCTAGCTTTAAGGGTGCAAGGCTCATTGGTGATGGAGTGATGGATATTTTCTCTACAAAGTGGATGTTCAGGCTTAGGAAAGAACTGATACATTTAAATGCAAAACCGTATGTCTCCGACCGAAATGAGGAATGTGCAATGTGCGTCAGACATGAGGGGGAAGACTTGCTCCACTTTCTCTGCATTTTCCCAGCACTTGCAGAATTCAGAGTTGAAGCTTTTAATAAGCCGGTGCTTTCTCGGGATGAGGCTGTGGGTCTGCTTGATAGTGGCGGATCGCCTCAACTGGTGACTTTCAGTAAGATAGTCTGGCGATATCGCACTATGTTAGTACGAGTTTAATTTTTAATTTATTTTTCTTTATTTCTTTTTAGAACTGCACTTTTGGTTTATTATTTCCAATAATAAGCCTATGTGATCGTGTAGCAAAAAATTTTAATAACCCCCCCTCAAACTTTGTCACTTTACGTTTCAAGGTACGTAGAATCCAAATTTGAAATGTCCGTCCGCCGTCCGCCGTTCGCCGTCCGCCGTCCGGGCCATAAAAGGCCTAAGAATTGACTTAAAAAACCCGTTCTTTCGCACATAGACTCCATTTGGGGTCTAGTTGGTCCTAACGTTTAACCATCCCGATCGCTTTACTCGCATAGATGCTATGGGCCAAAAACGGGCAAAAAAGTGTCTTTTTCTACGCGCGCACGCTTGGCACGCTTGGCAGGGGGTCACGGTGGGCGGTGAGGGGGGTGAGCGGGGGGGTGGAGTGAGAGGAGGCGCCGGCGCCGCGGCACCTTGTGGTGGGTACGGCGCCGGCGTTCCTTCGAGGCATGAATATATGTTTTTTTCAAGGTCATATTTGTGTGTTAATACCAAAGCTTTTCCTACGCATATTTAATAACATATCCTCTCGACTTTTCGTACGTACTTAGATAATGATATTATTAAGGCAATAACTATTTGAATAGATAGGAGCTCAAATCGAGAAATAAACATGCGTATATAATTATAGAAGTATAGGTTGTGGTAACTCGAAATAGGACACGCCGAGGAGTCTGGACGGGCCTTATGACGTACGCTAGCCAACTAAAACTATGATCATACTCAATTGAAAAAATAATAAACCTTTGTGAAATAATTTGCAGCGTTTTTACTTTCATTGCGGTGCCTATTCTCAGGTAGGTGACACCGCCGACAGACCGTTTAAAAAACCATGTCGGTATTGTTTATTTTGTAGTATTGAAGAAATAATTTACTGTTTTATTTTGTCAATAAACGTTTTTCTTCTTCTTCTTAGCCACTATGATCAGCTGATCTGAGCCTAATTTCTTCCTTATTCTACCAACGAAAATGAAAATTAAACGGGATTTTCTATGGTGTATCTTCATTCTGGCGCCCGTTATTTCTAGTAACCTTTTAATAGGAAATGTGTGTGTGTGGGCTCCTTAACATTCAAGTACCAAGGCTACATGTTCAATGGAAAAAGTGACTTGTATCTAGCATCTGCGTTGTGATCTAGCTTCCATGGTCAAAAACAAGGAAATGTTCATTTGTGCTACTTTTATCATTTTTCCGTGATCTAACCGCCATTCATGTTGCCATTATCATAAAACCTGTTATTTACCAATTTCAATGAGGTGGTGAGAAAGACCTCCTTAGCTTTGGTGAAGGTGGTAGGAAAACTCCTCCCACGGGACAATAAATCCCCCTTTAGCTCTCGGCAATGTGAGTCGGGATCGGGCCACTCATGGGCCACCCCCCACCTCTCACATTGCGGGCCACCTTCCACATTGCGGTCCTGCTTTATTAAATTCTGGCCTCGACCCCGTTCCCTCAGCCGGCATAGCTCCTTCTTCCCTGTGGAATCCTCATATCGTTTTCTTAGGGCATTTTCGCTTTGTCATCCCCCTCCTCCTACCCTACACTTCCCGCAAACATTCCCGCTTTTTGGGTTATTCAGCCGAATTTCGCGAATCGTTCCCGAATGTTTCCGCAAATAGGTACCTACCCTTACAAGACTACATCCGACGAACAAACGAGAACAATGTTGAATAACATTCCTTAATATGGGAAATCGCTTTTTGGTTTAATATTTTCGATAATGAACCTTTGTAATCGACCAAGGAAAAACAATTTTTAACCCCCCTCCCCCACAAATTTGTTGGTTTACCTTTCAAGATACGTAGATTCCAAAAATTAAGTATTCCGAAGCTGTTCTCCAAAAATATTGGACTAAATGTTATGAAATTTGGTTAAAAAATCATAAATTGGCCGGAGATGTGTCAATTACCTCGGCATCACTATCGATTAACCCTATAAAGTAGAATTTAAGGGGCAGAAATATAATAAAATCAAGATCTTAGAAACTTCCAAAATAAGAGTAATTTTTTTAAAAGACATTTACAGATATGATCCCAAAGAATCGAAAAAAGCCACCCGGATTGCTGTAAGTTTATCTTTCTTTACGCTCTTCTGAATGGCTAGAACTTTGACTGGAAAAAAGATCATCAACCAAGACGGAGTAATTCAGAGATGGTGAAACGTAGTAAAAATCACCTTCTAAACCACGACGATCATATAAGCTGATATAATTCAAGTGGAATTCGTACTTCACGAAATCGAGTTCATTTCAAATTTTGCTACCCATAGATGGACAAGTGACGATTATTTTATCTCATTGATTTTGGTTTATTATTTCCAATAATAAGGCTATGTGATCGTGTAGCAAAAAATTTTTATAACCCCCCCTCAAACTTTGTCACTTTACGTTTCAAGGTACGTAGAATCCAAATTTGAAATGTCCGTCCGCCGTTCGCCGTCCGCCGTCCGCCGTCCGGGCCATAAAAGGCCTAAGAATTGACTTAAAAAACCCGTTCTTTCGCACATAGACTCCATTTGGGGTCTAGTTGGTCCTAACGTTTAACCATCCCGATCGCTTTACTCGCATAGATGCTATGGGCCAAAAACGGGCAAAAAAATGTCTTTTTCGACGCGCGCACGCCTGGCACGCTTGGCAGGGGGTCACGGTGGGTGGTGAGGGGGGGGGGGATGGGTTGTGCAGGGGGGGGGGGGGGGGGAGTGAGAGGAGGCGCCGGCGCCGCGGCTTGTGGTGGGTACGGCGCCGGCGTTCGTTCGAGGCATGAATATGTTTTTTCAAGGTCATATTTGTGTGTTAATACCAAAGCTTTTCCTACGCATATTTAATAACATATCCTCTCGACTTTTCGTACGTACTTAGATAATGATATTATTAAGGCAATAACTATTTGAATAGATAGGAGCTCAAATCGAGAAATATAAACATGCGTATATAATTATAGAAGTATAGGTTGTGGCAACTCGAAGTAGGACACGCCGAGGAGTCTGGACGTACGCTAGCCAACTAAAACTACGATCATACTCAATTGAAAAAATAATAAACCTTTGTGAAATAATTTGCAGCGTTTTATATTTAGACAATGTATACAGATTTTTTTAAAATAATTATAGACAAGTCATCTATAAAAAAAAATCGGTAAAAACTGCAAAAAAGTTAAAAAATCAAGAATTACTTTTGGAATAGCATATTAATATTTAGAATGGATTTTTGCCTTAAAATTGGTAATAATAATAAACAATTTCTTTTTACTCAAAGTCCTAAATTTTCAAAACAATATAACATAATATAGTACGATGATTTACGAAAATTCGCTCATACGATCATGGTGCATGATTGGAAGTTTAACATCATCGATTGAGTCACAGAAACCTGGTTTCGCATCCGGCAATTCACGGTCCAATTGAATTTCGATGATGAGATGAATACCGAGGATTACGTAAAGGTTTAACTTCCTACCGTGGAAATGAAGAAGTGATATCGCCTCGTATTATCTTGTCCGTCCGGTTGGAACGCGCGGCGGTGATCCCACGCGCAATGCAAACATAATTCCCCAGAGTCAACTCATTAGCGGGGACCTGCGACGCATTGTGTTTGAGTTGCTATCGGCCATCCGCTAACCGTTACAGGAAAATCACGCTCGCGGACGCTCTTGACAGTTATTATTATCGTTGAATAAATTGTCTTTCTTCCAAGCTCCAGGGCCCGTTATAATTTACAACAGTATCAGGCATGCCAAGGAATCTCCAGAATACGGGGAATGTTTTTGTCTAGATATTCTTAATTTCATTTCGAAAGAGATTGATATCGTCTGGAATGACACACATTTTGCCTGCGAGTCTACCTGTAGTTAGCGGAAACAGTGTTTTCTCTTTGGGGAGATGAACAATTTTTTTCTCCAAAATTGTTCTCTCTCTCTCTCTCTCTCTCTCTCTCTCTCTCTCTCTCTCTCTCTCTCTCTCTCTCTCTCTCTCTCTCTCTCTCTCTCTCTCTCTCTCTCTCTCTCTCTCTCTCTCTCTCTCTCTCTCTCTCTCTCTCTCTCTATCTATCTCTCTATCTATCTATCTGTGTGTGTGTGTGTGTGTGTGTGTGTTTGTGTGTGTGTGTGTGTGTGTGTCTACTAAACCTTGCAATAAGCTGTGAAAGTTCCACAGTTTCCATCCGATTTCGTAGAAATTTTCAGGGATTGTGCGGGTTAGGCCGTAGATCAGTTTTATTGCTTACAGTAAGTAAATACTTCTCTCTACCCATGCGCAAACGTAAATTCCATCAAGCATCATGGACGTTCAAGTCCTTTGATCTTGCTGTAATTTGGAGGGTAGGTAAAAAGTTCCAGTCATGCATCATATGAACGAATTTTTTGTAAATTATCATATATTATAAATTTACATTGGTTTGAAATTGAGCACTTTGGGTGTAAAGTGTTGTAATAAACTACAAATTCCATGGTGAAAAAAAAAAGATTTTGGATTTAAGGCTTTTTTGCAGTTTTTATAGATTTTTCAGCATAATTTTGTGCATAGTTTTTTAAATGTTCTTGTTCATTGTTGATAAACTTTTTCTATATAAATTTCTGCTAAAAAAATAGAAATTCAATAATTTTTAGGTGTTGTTAGTAATTTTTATTGATTTTTTTAGCAATTTTTTTTTTTTTAAATATTTGGCCAATTTGATTTGCTCAAAAAGTGCTGGCTAACAAACTCGTCCTTTCTTTTGGAAAGCTTGATTTTTTGGCGCAAGAATGACATTTTCATCTCAATCCTAAAGAAATTTACTGTCTAAAATGATACAATTACACACACACATACATTTTTTTTCAAAACTCCTCTCAAAGGCTGAGAGGGCACACCATAAAATTAAAAAATACACAAATAATGAAAAAGTGGGGAGGATTCCCAGGCTCACCCTACACCGGCTCTAGGCATGAAAGGAAGAGACCCTATAAAATGACCACCAGTTGAGGCAAGACCGCCTAAGGACAGGGGTTGAGAAAATACGGTGCACTCCTGTCGATATGCCCAACTCGAACTCTGTGGCACTTTTCCCGCACCACACCCTGCCTCATGACACGGTCGTGGCCAGGGCCTTGATGTTATTGGTTGCCACCCCTTTTAACTCAGATATCCCTTGTCGCAGATCATTTCTAATGTTTACTTATCTTAGCTCGCCAGGTCTGCTCCATGTCCACGCTGCCACTGACAACCTAGACATAGCAGTCCCATCGGGCTTGATAGCAACGATATCTGGCTTCTTGCTCCGGTTACTTAGCATGTGGCCCACTGGCTGACAAAGCGCCTGTTATCTGCTTGGCAACCGCATCGTGACGTAGAATGCGGCCACCATGAGTATGTGGACACTGCTGCACCACATGATAAAGGCTCTCATTTTTACCTCAGACAGGTACGGTAAAGGATGGCTACTGTCCCACGACTACTCCTTGATGTAGTCTAATGTAGCCACTCGGACGGTCTGAAAATGGCAATAGTCGCAGGCCCCAATGCCTTCTGAAGCCCATTCCACCTACTGGAAGGAAATGGGGGTTTCACTGCACTGTCAGTGTTTTTTAAAAATCATCTACTGACTCATGCAGCATAGCAGCGAACTCAGCAGATGAGCTGGGTTTCGGTGCAGTTGGTGTTGCTTATTCACACCACAAAAACTGCTGCCTGACAAAGTCCAGGTCAGTAGCAGTACGGGCATGCTTCTAAGTGCAAGCAGGTGGTGGCGGTATGGAAATGGGATGCTGGCTGAAAGTGTGGCATTACTGAGACCCACTTGACTTGAGTAGGATGTCATCATCAGAAAATCATAAATCAGTCAATCAGACATTCAATCATTCAGACATTCGATCAATGCAATGCACATACATATGACTCCAGGGGTGATATCAAACCCTATTTCAGCTGGTAGATTTCAGTCGACCCCCCTAGCGTACTCTGTACACAATGAAAACATCCCCTGACATCTCGCCACCTGCGTCGACACTGTCACGCCTTCTAGGCACAGACTGATAACGTACTCAATAGATTGATTCAATTAGTAAATTAAATTATTGCGTGTACACACATAGATCTATTAAAATCTAATGAAAATTCACTGAGTACTGTTTTAGAGATATGGTTTTGAGATAGGCGCTATTTTTTGAATTTTACCGTTAGGTGTGTATGTGATGCCGAATTTAACGTGATATGGGATTTATGAGCTTAAGTTTGCAAACTTCTGTCCAGTAGTTAGGGGAAAGTGCCGGACGGATTTTTGTTTTCTATACTTTGGATCTAAGCACTTGATAACGTCAACACAAAATCACTTAATTTTACAATCGGAGGAAAAACTCTTGGCCAAAACTAATAAACTGAAATTAATGAAGAAATCGAACGAACGCAGGAGGTCAAACGGATACTGGTGTAATTGGTTCGTGTCCTTATTTCTGCCCTCGAAGAAAATTGCGATTTTCGACCGTTTCTTTTAAGGGTGGGTGCTGTTGTGATAGGGAACGGAAGGATCAAAGGGGGTGGGAGGGTCTGACCAATTAGAATCCGGCAAATATTGGTTTTAGGGACTCTGGGAAGGCATCTAGCAGGAGAGTGCCGGAGAAAAAAGTTTCTCCAGAGGGCTCGAGTATATTGGCGTTCGCTCTCGCTTTTGACGGTAATGCTAATCCTCGGTCGCAGGTTCGAAATTGCTTTTTGCGGTCCAATATTGGCCAGAGTAGCCGAGTTGAAAGCCACGTTTCGGCTCTTGCATTAATTGTGAGTGACGGAATCGCAAAATATCACGAGATAACCAGTGAGGGGCTTGGTTATCATTTGATACGGTCGAACACAGTATGGTTCGTGGTGTGCGAGCCCTTGGGGCCGTATAATGTTTATATCATCTTGGCCAATCGTATTCTAGTTTTCTCATGAGAGCTTTATTACATATTTCAGCACCGTAGGTCGATTGGGACACGAATAAACCTTAGGGGCCCTTCAGCTAATAATTCCGACTCCGTACCATGATTATTTATTATTTGCTCAATAGAAAGATCTGAGTGAGAGCTTTCCAAAAAGGTGCTATAAGATGGGTATCCAACCAGTGAAATTCATTTGCACGATGACGTCACGGCCGCCGCCTGTCTGGGGAGGCCCTCAGTTCCCTTGCACTACTACGTCCCGCATGATCTTCGCAGCCGTTTATTGGCCAAACTAAAAGGTCTTTAGAACTGAAAATTGGTTCAAGGAGATTCTCAAGGGCACTAAATCCGAATCTGAGGTCAAAGTTCGAAATGCCAAACATGAAACTTCCCAATTGTATTATACGTGTCACAAACGCGCTCTATTGAAAATTTCAGCGCTATAATGTCGATCAATACAGAAACTAGACCCTGAGGTTCTTCAGCTGATCTGTGTCACTCCATAAATTCTAATTGCATTCTATATCTGTTCAGTTTCGTTCAATTCAGTCTGTTGTATTCTGAATCTATTCAGCTATTGTATAGCTGTTCCAAAAATGCTCCATTTCGAATTCAATACCGTGGGTCAGTTATGACAGAAACTATCCATAGAGGTACATCAGCTGATCATGCGACGACTTTCCATATAATTGCATTGACCTAAAATAGCTTCATTTCATTCAGCACCGTTGGTCGATTATAGGAAAGACAAAGCAATACAAAAACATACAGTACTTTCGTTACGCATTTTCGCGATATTTGGTCGATTCCCCTTGAAAACTATTCCCTGGCGCCTATTCCGCCATACCAGTCCGCAACTCTTTGTGGTTTTTGGCAAGTTTTTCCTGCCACCAATCTTTTCCTTTTTTTCAGACGCACAGACAGAGTAATACGAGTATACAGAGTAGAGTGCGGAGTGCATGCCTCTAGATTTCATGCTGCACTCTGTAGGTCTTCACTCTGGAAAGAAATAAAGTGAAGAGAAAGTGCGTTCCTCCAATAAATTCGGCGAATCTACTAATCGCCGAGGAATTTCAGATAGGGGCTCAGCCCCACAGCAGCCCGCTCAACTGTTGATGGTTAACCACAGTTCGTCTTCATTTAGTACCCGCTCCTTTTCCCACTTATTCGCGGCAAGATTTCTTACTTGCTCTTCCATTATTTTCAAGAAATTCGTTTGGTAACACATTATAGTAATCAGATTCATCATGATACCTTTAGGTCAAATGAAATTAAGTCGCATAAAAGTAATAACTCCAAAAAACTTGTGCTTCAAGCCAGTAAAGAGTGCTTAGTGAGTGTTTGGTGTACCGAGGGCAAACACTTACTCTTTTTTTTCGTTGTGTTGATGAGGGCCACTAATTAATGCCCACGTATTCTGCTTGTTGGGGGTCAGCCGGAAATATCCGTTGAAGGAAAAATTGGTTGAGAAACCGAAGAAACTGTTTTGCACGCTCTCCTCACTAGAGAAAAGAACTAGTGCATCTATACTGCTTATCTAGTTACAACATAGAACGAAAGAAACGAAGCAATTGACGAACAATGAGTTTAAGAAATTCGGAAATCCGGGAAGAGTGGGTTTGAGAGTTTGCACTCCAAATTCTTGAATTTAATGAAAAGGTAACATAGTAAAATACGATAATTTACGAAAATTCGCTCATACGAACATGCTGCTCGACTGGAACTTTTTAACAACGAAACGCATTTTTCACCACTCTAATTCCATTTTTCGTCCGTGTAGTTGTCATTCGACAACAAAATTGCCTCGTGAATATTTTAAATAACATTCCTATGCAAACACGATAAAAATATTGCTCACCTCTGGTAGCTGTTATTTATTTTAAAAGTTCCGACCACCCCGCTCACCCAACACACGAATCCAACGTAGGTACCTTTGTGAACCAATTTGCACCTTTTCCGACGTTAATTTTCTCTTCAATAAAAGAAATAGAAAGAAAGAAATAGCGTGGATGTCCCCGTCGTCATAAACATTCATTTCAGAACGGGTGATTACAACGTGGAATTTCACTCCGGAAAATGTAATTGGACCCCAGGTTTTTTCCCAGTCAACTCTCTTTGTGGAGTCCTTTCCGGCGGTGATGTAATATTTTTTCAAGAGCGGCAGGAAACGGGTTGTTAGTCAGTTAGATTGAAATTCTGGATTGTGCCGAATCTTCCGTTATGATTTTCAGAGTGTAGAGAATCGTGAGCCGAACTGTTTGAAAAATATTTTTCCATCGTCCTGTCGGATTAATGTAGTGGTTCACACTACAGTTAATTGGATGCAGTTATGCAACAATGGCCTAAGCGACAGAAAATGAGTTTTTGATACTGTTGGGATCAAAAGCTTTCGTTTTCTGACGATTTTAGCGCGCCCTATTAATTTGCATAGGAACTTGAGCCAAAAAGGATTACCGCCATTTACTGTATCCGCATTCCGAATGATTTTTGCAACAATGTCCATGAGCATTTGCCCATGTCCACTTATAGTAATCAAATTCCCAACGATGGCCCAAGTGCCAGTTACACTGGTTGTTATCCCTTTGTTGCAAATTTCATTTTCCAATAAACTTGGGAGTACCACTCGATTATTAAACTATGACCCAAAATGAATGACATGGTTAACACACACGGATGTTGCGATTTGTCGTATGTTAAATTAGCTGGCTTTACCGGCTGAGTCATCTCCAAATTCCTTGATTACCTTTATTGCAAGCTGTGTTCGTATTCCTAACAGCTACGATCTACCTCAGGGAACGCTACTTTTTCACCATTGGTGATTTCTCGCTACACACATTAATAGAGTTTCATATTTTAATGGTAAATTAAATTTTTAACGATGAGTCATGTAACAATTCATATATATATATATATTTTTTTTCACATACGTACGGCAAATCGGGTAAGCGCCAAACCTCTTTATCTGCAATAAAGAACATTTTTGGGGGCTAAATCCCAAAAGTTTGGTTGATTTCGTTTGGGAAATATTTGCATAACTGCGTCAAATTAATCCATTCGTGTTTGGTTTCATGGTTATATGAAACATACTCGTATTTACTTTTTTCCAACAAAAAAATATTCTTTACCCTCTAAATAGCACCTGGCCTGTCAATGGGCTTGTTCAATATTAGAGTGACCAAATTTCTGCTTTACAAGCTCAGATTAATCCACACCCAGTACACAAAACGTCAAATATGACAGAATGGTGGCTATACCGTAGGAGTTTCGAAAAGAAGGCATGCAGATGTTTGTCACCATGCACATATCCAAAAAAAATTCCTAGGGGGGCTGTTTCCATCAGGATGCAGCCCAATTAATTGCCAGAAATCTCGACTCCACATATATCAAGATAAGGGTATAGATTTTTTCATCGACACTGGTGACCCCTAAAATGAACATGCCCATTGATAGGCCAGGTCATATTAAGAGGGACTAGACAATGGGGCCAGGCCGGATTCGAATCGCGATCGTAGCGAACCTGGCGGTATGTCCAACTAATCCGAATAATTACTAAGGGATTGAGTACTTGACGTTATGTAATTTTGAGATGCGAGCTTGCGAGCATCCAGACCACCAAACTACACATCAACTAATCTATATTGGACCGAACTACCTCCATACCGACAGGTTCGCTACGATCGCGATTCGAATTCTGCCTGCCTGCATTGTCTTGTTTGAGAATCATTTTTATTGGAAAAATGTAAACATGTTTCATATAACCATGAACAAATTTTGAGCAACGAATTTTAGTCCTTTGTCAAATTGTTTTTAAATCTGAATACTTTTAGAAGTGGAAAGATGTGGTTAACTATGAATTTCATGGGGAAAAATTCGTTCAAAATAATTATCTGCTATACAAACAAAGATTTTGGATTTTAAAAATTTGTTACAATTTCCATCAATTTTATTTGTGCAAATATTAATGAAATTTAACTACAGATTTCAGGATAATTTTTTATAATTTCTTAAATTTTCTAGTTAATAGTTTTTTTGACGGTATTTACCATTTTAGTGATTTTTTTCAGCATCTTTTTTGGAATTTGGCCGATTTTTTGTGCTCAAAAATTGTTACCCAACGTTTGCATTCGGCTCTCTTTCTTTCGTTCGGCAGCAGTTTTTCCAATATTTTGATGCGATATTGCTGTGAAGACGTTGAAGGTGGACAATTAGGACTCGGACGAATTAACATGTTGGAACTAAAAGAGCTCTTTATTCTTACTATACGCACAAACTTCCCGGACTTACAGATATTCACCAGAAACCGTTTACAAGGGCGATTGTAAGGTGTGCCCTCGCCAGTTACCGTTGTATGTAAAGTGGGCCAACCAAATAATTAGTGACAGAGCTTTCTCCACTAGTTAACGTGAGTCAAGAACAGAACTTCGTACATTAAACTGTTTATTACGATCGTCGTTATCAGCGAATATTCGAAATCAAGTATATATAAATTAAATGAAGCAAGAACACTGAAAATAGTATTGCTCCTCATTGCCATTGACATTCATGTTATTTATTTACCGATGAGTAATAGTAACTACCCCACTTTATGAGCTCGTAAGCAGACAGCAGTTTAACCCTACATTTAATAAGTAGCTTTTCGACAAACAAGCGTTAAAATGAGCGTGGAAGGAGTCACACTCTTTGGTTGTTAAGTACTGATTAAGATCAATACTTAAGTAGCTGAATTACGAGCAAGAGCTGACAAATTCGTGCAGCAAGTAAGAACCACCACGTCACTGTCGGGTAGGGTGCCCGCTATTTTGAGAAAGGTGGAATTTTGATGACCACCCGAAATTTGGTTTAAAATGTAAAAAAAATGACCCCTGAATTGTTTCAGATTTTTTCCATAACAAAAACCTACGCCCATAGCTCGATTTTGGATTTTGAAATACGTTTTTTTTTTTTGCCAATATCAGACTTTTGAATATAACTTTTTACAACTTCTTTGTAAAATTGTGAAACTTCGTATTCTTACGTTTTTGGGATCGCTGAACTCGAATATGCAGTCAAAACAAGTCGGCAGCAACTACTTTTGACAGTTTGGAATCTCAAAATCGTCAAAATCATGTCAAAAAATGTGAAAATTTGTATTCTTATATTTTTTGAGTCACTGAACTCGATTTTTCTGTCAAAAAATCAAAATTCTAACAGAAATACGTAAAAATACGAATTTTCATCACTTTACAATGAATTTTGAAAAATAGTAATTTTTTGACATGATTTTGACGATTTTGAGATTCCAAACTATCAAAAGTTGTTGCTGTCGACTTGTTTTGACTGCATATTTGAGTTTAGCGACCCCAAAAACGTAAGTATACGAAGTTTCACAATTTTTACTAAGAAGTTTGTAAAAGTCATATTAGAAAGTCTGATAGTGTATCTCAAAAACCAAAATCGAGCTATCGGCGTAGGTTTTTGTTATGCAAAAACTCTGAAAAAATTAGGGGTAATTTTTTTGACATTTCAAACCATCAAAATCCATCAAAAAACCATCAAAATTCAACCTTGCACCCAACTGTCGGGGTCATTGATTAAATCGCTGTTTCTTGAACTTGAAATTGTTTATATATACAGAAGCA
Source organism: Adelphocoris suturalis (assembly GCA_030762985.1). NCBI lineage: Eukaryota > Metazoa > Arthropoda > Insecta > Hemiptera > Miridae > Adelphocoris > Adelphocoris suturalis. Next base: position 76,540,087 of record CM061044.1, read on the forward strand.
TATTTTCGTGTTTACTCACAATCTGGTTAATTACCGAAATAGCTTCAATCACTTCAAAAGTTATCTCCCTACTCAAACCGAACTTGGCCGAGTGTACCTTTGTGGCTGTTTGCCTTTCTCGAGACGTTGGCTCGGTTTACTTATGAGATTATCTCCTAATAGATTATCTTCTAAAGATGATAACCTCCTTCGTCCCACCTTACACCCGCCCGTTCACAACACAATGAATAACATACAAGTTAATAGTATGCAAGCACGAAACCGGGAACCAAACTTCCTGGATATTGTTACGACAAAATTTTGTTGAAAAATTGTGTTAAAATCTCTGTTCTGGTTTCTGGAAAACGTTTAAAAAGGTTGTCGAAAGGGTGGGTTAACATTAAAGAAAAGAACAAAAGCCGGATTACCCGATCGAGTGAGTTCTTTGACGCTTTTTTCAGTCAATAGCTAGAATTTTTTCTGCATAGATTTGGGAGTTGTTGTGTTTTAATATCGTTGTAGTGATTGTTAAGCAGCCATGAACGATTCACAAACAAATCGAATAACTTGTCCATATTGTCCACATTAATTTACTGCAAGGGGCTTATCAAACCACGTGAGAGCTTCACACCCGCCAGCCACGACCACATCAATGTCCACGCCTACGACTGCGACACCTCAGCAGGCAGCAGGTGAAGAGCCTATACAAGATTTGTTCGTGGCAGGGTTCGGTGAAAAAATGTTGTGTTTAATAGAATGGTACAAAAGATGCAAAAATGCAGTACGATTGAAAAGGAAGCAGTACAGCCTCCCCTAGGGAACTGTGGGACGTCAATTCGTAGGGCTGTTGACAGAGGCGATTCAAGGTTTAGTGGATGGTTCAAGCTCATCCGAATGCATATTCGTCCTTTGTACCACAATTCTGCAGCAAGAACAGATGATAACAACGGGACCCGATATAAAACGATTGCTGATCAAACGAATGGACCTCTGGAGAAAAAAATGTTTTGATGAACTATTTGTAGAGGCGATTCGATGCGATCGCCAGCTGAAGATCAACAGAATTGATGGGAAAAACGATGATCGAAAGGCATGAGTATTTAGGAGAATTATCGAAAAAGGAAAATTGCGTGATGCTACGAGATATGTCACAGACCAATCTGGAGGAGTTCCATTACACCCGGATACAATGATTGAGGGATGCAACAATGCATGGCTCAAGTTTTCGAGATTTCATGCCAAAGCATAATTTCCCAAAATTCTCTTCATTGTTAGTTCTACTTGAAAAAGTTGTTGTTCTACTTTGAAAAAGGTATTAAGCCGAACTATAAAAATCTAGTCTGTGATGTCCATTTCTGTTTTTCTTTGTGTCTCATTGTAAGTACTCATACGTGTATATATATATATATATATATATGGCCCTAGCCCAAGCTTCTCAATCCCCATTAGCACTTTCCCGTCAAATGTCAGACTGGGGTCATGCCGAACATTGGCTCCTACACTCTAAGTAAATATCTCACAGCAGCGCCAATAAAGCTTCGTAATAAATCTAATTTAATCACGAATAAATTTAAAAATAATGATAATCAATTTAAATTAACGTTTGAACAATGACGGCGTTAAATTGCGCCTCTTCTGGCGATCCCCAGTTCATCTCCAGCAATAATACCAATGCAGCACTACCAGGACGATTCTGAACCAGGTCGGCCTGAATTTCGTTGAACGGCTATGCTGGGTCGGGTATTTCTTCTGAACCACTTTGCTGAGGTCGTTTTTGAGTCTAGGGTCAATGTCTTCGTCATAGTTGATGGACCCGATACTGAGGTTGAACAAGCGTGGGGCTTTGTCTGCTATAATGACGGCCTGTTGGGAATAGACAACAACAATGAATTACAAATTCATTATATTGTTTTGTCATGTCAAATTCATTATATTGGTTTGATCCCGCGAGCGTTTCTTGTCTTTCACCTTCTTATCCATGTATTTATAAACGCTGCAAATTAAGTTACAATGGTTTATTATTTTCGTATTAGGCCCTTATACGTAGATCACTGGTCTATTATTAATAAACCCATTGTTGGTCTCCATTTTACTACTAATTTCCTATAAATGTGCATCTTTGCAATTTTTTTTGAAACCTTGATTTTTGGAGTTTTTTTACTATCAAGGTATTTTTCGTGTTTTCGACCTTGCATCACTAATATGGCCATTTCTCCCTTAACTTGCAATGAAAACTTAAAAATAGATTTATCGTTGGAAAGAACGTTGAATTTCCGATCTCCTTAATGTATTTGGTCATTTGACAGCAGGTCACGTAAGCGAAAAAATGGACTAAACGCCAGAATTATTCAGTTTTCGAAATTTACTGTTCAAATCAAACGGCTGTTGTTTTTGTACAGTGGTAAAATTTTCTTTTCGCATTTTTCGTTTTAGATTATTCTGTACAACTTTCGTTCCGTGTCTTTCTTTCTCTATCTCTGTGTGTATCTGTGTGTGTATTTCCGCAAATCCTTGTAACAAGCTTAATTTCCACAATATTCAACCGGTTGTTACGAAATGTTCATGGTTTGTGCGAGTTAGGGTAAAGATGGTCCCCTATGAGTTTCGTTGTTCCCAAATCAATACTTTACTCGGTGCATGCGCAAACGTAAATTCCATCAACCATCATTTTTTCACGCCCCCGTTGTCCGATCTCGCTCAAATTTGGAGGATAGGTGGAAGAAGTTAATTTGAGCAGAGTCTAGCAATTTCAACATAATCCTATTATTAGTAGCTATTGTGCAAGCGCGAATATATTTATTGCTTTTTAAACGAACTAATTTCAACAGTTTTCATTTGATTTTGATGAAATTCTCAGGAAATGTGTGGCTTATGCTGTAAATGATGCACTATTAATTCCATACTTCTCAAATCATTACTCCGTTTCGCGCATGCGCAAACGTGAATTTCTTCAAGCATAATTAGCGAATTTTTGAAGAAAACTAAGCTATTGCTCTCGCCTCAAAATTTGTAGAATGTGAATTTTTGAAAAAATTTCATGCAGAAATCCGTTTCAGGCTATTCTGAATCATATTCTGAAGTTTAACGCATTTTTAGCGAATTTTTGAAGAAAATTAAGCTATTGCTCTCGCCTCGAAATTTGTAGAATGTGAATTTTTGAAAAAATTTTATGCAGAAATCCGTTTCAGGCTATTCTGAATCATATTCTGAAGTTTAACGCATTTTTTAATGTATGTATATATGTATGTATGTATGTATGTATGTATGTATGTGTCATTCCAGACGATAACTGTCCGTAGAATTGTGCTAGAAACTTCAAACAAATTTTAAAATGTTAAGGACACAAAACGAAAGTTCAAGTTCATTGGCCAGCATGATCGGATTACATCTTCGGGTTGAAATTTTCAAAAATGTAGTCAAAAATTTCAAAATAGCCTGTTTTTTGCGATTTGTTGTGCTAAATAATTTTTTCAGCATACTAACATTGGTATATTCGGAATTAGCGTAAAATTTCCTATAAGAATATGTATCGTTTTCAAAAATTTCAAAGTTGAAAAATCAGTCAAAAATCGAAATAATGCCGTTCGCTAGTTGTAAAAATCGGTAATATTTGCATGAAACATTGTCCAAATTCAGATTGAACTACTCTTATGGAAGTATCCCTGTATAACCAATCCTAGAACCATGCTGTTTAAAACGTAGGTAGTAGGTGCTTAAAAAAAAAAATAATAATAATAATAATATGTAATCACAACTGATGAGTTTACTCTGTGCATGTGTTAATAATTTGATTCCATGTTTGTCTATCAAAATCATAAACTAAAATTTCTCAACACGATCAATAGCGACTGAAATGTCTAAGATTTCTTCAAAAATTCGCTCATGGGGTCATGCTGCATGACTGGACTTTTTTCTGTATGTATGTATATATGTATGTGTCATTCCAGACGATAACTGTCCGTAGAATTGTGCTAGAAACTTCAAACAAATTTTAAAATGTTAAGGACACAAAACGAAAGTTCAAGTTCGAAAGGCCAGCATGATGTAATCCCAACTTCGGGTAGTTAAAAATTTAAGTAATGTAGTCAAAAATTTCAAAATAGCCTGTTTTTTGCGATTTGTTGTCCGAAATAATTTTTTCAGCATACTAACATGTGGTATATTCGGAATCAGCGTAACATTTCCTATAAGAATATGTATCAAGTTTTCAAAAATTTCAAAGTTGAAAAATCAGTCAAAAATCGAAATAATGACGTTCGCTAGTTGTGAAAATCGGTAATATTTGCATGTCAATTTCTTGCTGTAGGATACTAGATTGGAATGCAACTGACTTTATATCACTCGTAATATAAAGCCTCATCATCGATTGGCTGTGGAAATACGTTTCTTTCATATGACGTCGGTGTTATTTTATTTTATGTCAAGATTTGATGATGTTATGATAGGATACTGTTAAGATTTCAACTGCCTTCAATACTGACCACATTGGACATCGAAATCTATGAATATTTACCTACATTTGTCTTTAAATCTACAAGATTAGTTTAATAATAATAAAGTATGAGTACCTCCTAATTATTTTTAATAATTTGATTCCATGTTTGACTATCAAAATCATAAACTAAAATTTCTCAACACGATCAATAGCGACTGAAATGTCGAAGATTTCTTCAAAAATTCGCTCATGGGGTCATGCTGCATGACTGGACTTTTTTTTTACGCATTAGTCGTCCAATACCGCTCAAATTCGGTGCATAGTTGGGAGACAATGGTTAATTTATTCCATGCCAATATCAACCTGATTGCATCATTATTAGCTCCTGCGCATGCGCAAAAGTGTACTCCGAGAACAAGGTCTAGTTTTCATCAGATTTTGATTATATTTTCTGGGTTTGTGGGTCAGGCTGTAGATGATACCCTATCAATTTCATTTTTCTCAAACGACTGCTCCACTCTGCGCATGCGCTAACGTAAATTACTTCAAGCATAATTTTCCCTTTTCTTTAAACATCTTTACAGTGAAGCATAAAATTGCGGGGTCTTGGAACTTTAAAAGAGTGAACCCGTCTCGGAGGCACGATGCGCCATGTTCTGCTCAGTGCTCATATATTACATACGGGGTTTAATAATAACATTATAGACCAATGGTCTGTGTAGAAGGTAATACGATCTATCCTATTACAGAAATAAACCATTGTGTAATAATTTGCAGCGTTTTTAGGTTTAAATTGTAAGTTATGGAAGATATGGCCATTTTAGTTACGTAAGGTAGAAAAAACTCGGCGCTCCGCGCCTCGCCAGGGGGCAAGCCCCCTGGACCCCCGGTTACCTCTATTTACATACTTCGGACGAAATTATTGAAACACAGAATGTGTTTGCGTTGTCGCGCAACCAAGTGAAAACCAAATAAGCGTCATTGTTTACTATTCATTTATAACATCAATTTATATAGTTATAGTATGAAACTACGAAAATTGCGTTGTCGCGCAACCAAGTGACAACCAAACAAGCGTCATTGTTTACTATTCATTTATAACATCAATTTATATAGTTATAGTATGAAACTACGAAAAAAAATACGAAATAAATACGTGATAAATCAAGAGCTTTCCAACGAATGGTGAACGATTTCTGTGCGATTAAAATGGCGGAAATTCCATTTCCCTACCAACGGCTCGGTTGTACGTGAAAATCATCCGTCACACATTTCGTTCCCATCCCGCGTTCCATTTTCGGCTAGTTAGTCCATGGCTAAAACACATTCTGTGTTAATATTGAAAAGTGAAAAAACTTGAAAAATGAAGGGTATACAAAAAATAGCCAAGATGAACTTCTTGTTGGAAATCAGTTGTAGAATCAATCCCTAGGAGGTTACAAATCTTAGGTGTGAACACCCTGCACAGTACATAAGTAAGAGAAATCAGTCGCTGAAGCCTCTGAAGTCTGCTGATCTCCCTGTACCAGGTAATTGTTTTCTAGGTGTCCTAAAGGAGCTCCATCTTAAATTTCAGCACCATAGACAGGCACGTAACCAGGATTTTGCCATCGGCTCTCTTCCCATTTCAATAAATTTTAAAATACGAATTTTAAGTCACAGGAGAAGAAATGTTTTACAAACATGATGAAATACTATATTTAATAAGGCAAAAATATTTAATAGGTAGGTACATAATAAGGATTTTAGGTGACAGTTAAAACAATTTTTTACAATCATGATAAATCTTGATCTTTATACAACAACAAAAGTTCAATTTTTAGGTATTTAGTTGATCATAAAATGTTTATAGTAAGACTTTTCTGTTTGCTTTTAAAGACATCAAATCCAGCACGTCATCAGCCGCGAACGACAGTGGATAATGAATTGACATCATGGTCAAATGAGAAAGGCGTTCGTTACCCATCTTATTTCTAAGGTATTTTTCTATTCTTAATTTCTAAGGTACTGCAGGATCCCATAACGTAAAAGTTAGGAAGACATCTAGAAACATTCTCCCCGTAGGATATTGTAAGGAGTGTGGGGCGGAATATAGAACCCCGTGACGCAAATAGGATAGACAAATATCCCCTTGACTGCAAGATCCCATGAAGTAAATTTATGAATTTTCTAATCCCGTAACGGATGGTGATGTGTTGTGTGAATTTCCGCTCCGCAAGAAAATCGATTTTCAAAGCGTTAGATCGCGTTTTTTTTTTTTTTTTTTAAAACCAAAAACCGATGGAAAACGTACCAGACAGGTTCACTCAACCAGTCATACTTCTTCAAATTCCTACTTCGAAGTTGAGTGCCAAATTCTGTCTCATTCACTCATTCCAAAAATGTTAACTTAATTATTGTTATGATATAGTTGGAGCAACGTAATTATTAGCACAGTAACATGGATGACACCTTGGTGAATAGTCAAAGAGACAATGCAACCCATGTCCTCATTATTCTAGAGCAGGGGTCTCCAACCTTTTTTACTGAAGGGCCACATTATCAAATATTTGAGACAAAGCGGGCCAACAATTTACTAATCTTTCCCGAGCCCCCCCCCTACATTCACGAAGTTTTGTTTTAATTAAGAGTGCTCAGCGGTGGTTATTGAGATATTCTGGTTTAGTTTTCTAAGTAGCTATATTCCCTTATATATCTTTGTTGTTGGATTACTCAAATCATGTTCTTTTAGGATAGTTAACCTGATAGCTACCGAGCGATCGCGCGCCCGCCTCCCGCTGCAGCCCAAGACACTGTGGTGCCGTCTTACCCTCCAGCCCAAGCTTTTTCAGCCTTTTCCCGACGATTTCGCGCTGCGTTCACCCCTCTATTTTCGCCAATCCTGTCATACTTCATGTTATATTTAGACAAGCAAAGTGCACACTTAATGTTTTTCTTTGAAATACAAGTTTTTTTCACGTTTTTTTTTCTTTGTGTGGATTAAGTTTCATCATAACTCATAACCAAACAATGTTTCGCTAGTTACATTGTCTTTTTTGATTATATATCTCTATTTTCAAAATCTGAATATAGTCATTAAGATTACGATTCAGCTTATGAATAAACGGAATGCACTATAGTTGTTTATTGTTTTGCAAAGGAGAATAAGTGTGTTTCCCATCCCTCTTTCTCATTTCTTTCTGATGTTTACTTTCTGATCTTTCTGCGATCTTCCGAGTGACACTAAAACTAACAAGGCCGATTATGACGTCAGCGATGTCTCTCGGATACCCAAGTAAACACTATCTAAAAAATAAGTTCATTAGCCTCGCAGATAGATGGCAGAGGAGTTCAGATCGCGTGATGGTGCGGCTCGCGCGTAAACACGGCCATGGGACCAGGGGCTGTATCGGAGTTTTGCGCTTAAACACGGGCCTGGGACGACGGCGACGCTGTTGTTTTGCGCTTAAACACGGCCGTGGGAGCGATCAGGTTAATAATGTTGTGAACAAAATATACCAGACCTAAGTAAGACAATCTCTATCTATATCTATCTATACTATTAATAAGAATGAAACTCCGTCCGTTTGTCGTGTCTATGCACGGCCAAACGGCTGAGTGGGCCGGATCTACGAGTGGGGGGATCTTCTTGGGATTTTCCGATAGGGTGTATAAGCGAATTTAAAATTTTCTAATCCCACCCGAACCATGGGCCGTAGGGCGGGAGGGGGGTCGAAGTAATAATTAATGTGCGCTTTTTGGACTTCCCCGCTTCCCCTACCCCTCTAAACGGCCGTTGACAATTCCGGAAAAATACGGGTTTCGTAGGTTTTTGAACGAGGAAAACGACGGCGCGATCGGATCGCGAAAAAAGTATCGGGAAATGCGTTAAAAAAATGCGAGAGTACGGACCCGTTTTCTCGAAAAGTCCGCCGAAAAACTTGGTTTTTTCCGATTAAAATATACCCCATAAAGGTACGTTTTTCGGAACGGTTTTCGCGGGCGAAATACAGCTTTGGGTCCGCCGAATCTGAATCCGAAATCGGATATCGAAAAAAGTGAAGAGAACTCGGTCGAATTGCCAGCGGAAGCGAAGGGAACCGTTTAATATGACATTTTTAATCCAGCCGCCTTTTCACAACGTTGCGAGAGGCCTACCTACGCACTTGCGAGGCGAGCAGGTATACATAGGCCATTTCAACAGAATAAATACGGACTTTGTCCTACACATATACAGGTATACCTTGCGAGCGAAGCGAGCAACATCCCCTAATAAACTTTTCGTGGTTCCACGTAGTTTTATAAGATTTAATTTGTTTGTAAGAATTTACAACAGAAAAAAACGTCTGCCAAGTTGGGTGGGCAGTATAACTTCCTCAAGGGTATACAGGTATACCTTGCGAGCGAAGCGAGCAACATCCCCTAATAAACTTTTCGTGGTTCCACGTAGTTTTATAAGATTTAATTTGTTTGTAAGAATTTCCAACAGAAAAAAACGTCTGCCAAGTTGGGTGGGCAGTATAACTTCCTCAAGGGTATACAGGTATACCTTGCGAGCGAAGCGAGCAACATCCCCTAATAAACTTTTCGTGGTTCCACGTAGTTTTATTAGATTTAATTTGTTTGTAAGAATTTCCAACAGAAAAAAACGTCTGCCAAGTTGGGTGGGCAGTATAACTTCCTCAAGCGAGCGGAGCGAGCAACATCCCCTACAGAAGTTAAAACTACCCTTAGAGATCTACCGTTTGTGAGCGAAGCGAGCAAAATCCCCTACACGTTTCAATTGTAAGACATCGCATGTATACAGCCACACTTTGCGAGCGAAGCGAGCAACATTCCCTACATGCCACACTTTGCGAGCGAAGCGAGCAATATTCCCCACATGCCACCTTTGCGAGCGAAGCGAGCAATTTAATGGGGGGTCCGGGGGGCTCGCCCCCCGGCTGGACGTGGAGGCGAGCGTAGCGAGCCGGAGCGGCTAGTTATTAATAAGAATGAAACTCCGTTTGTCCGTTTGTTTGTCGTGTCTATGCACGGCCAAACGGCTGAGTGGGCCGGATCTACGAGTGGGGGGATCTTTTTGGGATTTTCCGATAGGGTGTATAAGCGAATTTAAAATTTTCTAATCCCACCCGAACCATGGGCCGTAGGGCGGGAGGGGGGTCGAAGTAATAATTAATGTGCGCTTTTTGGACTTCCCCGCTTCCCCTACCCCTCTAAACGGCCGTTGACAATTCCGGAAAAATACGGGTTTCGTAGGTTTTTGAACGAGGAAGACGACGGCGCGATCGGATCGCGAAAAAAGTATCGGGAAATGCGTCAAAAAAATGCGAGAGTACGGACCCGTTTTCTCGAAAAGTCCGCCGAAAAACTTGGTTTTTTCCGATTAAAATATACCCCATAAAGGTACGTTTTTCGGAACGGTTTTCGCGGGCGAAATACAGCTTTGGGTCCGCCGAATCTGAATCCGAAATCGGATAGCGAAAAAAGTGACGAGAACTCGGTCGAATTACCAGCGGAAGCGAGCAAAGCGATTAAAATACCTTGCGAGCGAAGCGAGAGCCATTTCAAATAATAAATACGGACTTTGTCCTACACATATAAAGTATACCTTGCGAGCGAAGCGAGCAACATCCCCGAATAAACTTTTCGTGGTTCCACGTATTGTTTGTAATAATTCCCAACTGAAAAAAACGTCTGCCAAGTTGGGTGGGCAGTATAACTTCCTCAAGCGAGCGAAGCGAGCAGCATCCCCTACAGAAGTTAAACCTACCCTTAGAGATCTACCGTTTGCGAGCGAAGCGAGCAGCATCCCCTACAGAAGTTAAACCTACCCTTAGAGATCTACCGTTTGCGAGCGAACCGAGCAACATCCCCTAAATGCCATACTTTGCGATCGAAGCGAGCAACATTTTCTACATGCCAGACTTTGCGAGCGAAGCGAGCAACATATCGTACATGCCTGAAGGGACCCTCACAGGGGGGTTCCCATTTGCACTTCTACGCAATACCTTGCGAGCGAAGCGAGAGCCATTTCAAATAATAAATACGGACTTTGTCCTACACATATACAGGTATACCTTGCGAGCGAAGCGAGCAACATCCCCGAATAAACTTTTCGTGGTTCCACGTAGTTTTATAAGATTTAATTTGTTTGTAAGAATTTCCAACAGAAAAAAAACGTCTGCCAAGTTGGGTGGGCAGTATAACTTCCTCAAGCGAGCGAAGCGAGCAGCATCCCCTACAGAAGTTAAACCTACCCTTAGAGATCTACCGTTTGCGAGCGAAGCGAGCAACATCCCCTAATAAACTTTTCGTGGTTCCACGAAGTTTTATAAGATTTAATTTGTTTGTAAGAATTTCCAACAGAAAAAAACGTCTGCCAAGTTGGGTGGGCAGTATAACTTCCTCAAGCGAGCGTAGCGAGCAGCATCCCCTACAGAAGTTAAACCTACCCTTAGGGATCTACCGTTTGCGAGCAAAGCGAGTAAAATTCCCTACATGCCACATTTTGCGAGCGAAGCGAGCAATTTAATGGGGGGTCCGGGGGCAGTATAACTTCCTCAAGTGAGCGAAGCGAGCAGCATCCCCTACAGAAGTTAAACCTACCCTTAGAGATCTACCGTTCGCGAGCGAAGCGAGAAGCATCCCCTACAGAAGTTAAACCTACCCTTAGAGATCTACCGTTTGCGAGCGAACCGAGCAACATCCCCTAAATGCCATACTTTGCGAGCGAAGCGAGCAACATTTTCTACATGCCAGACTTTGCGAGAGAAGCGAGCAACATATCGTACATGCCAGACTTTGCGAGCGAATTTTGATGATGTTATGATAGGATACTGTTAAGATTTCAACTGCATTCAATACTGACCACATTGGACATCGAAACCTATGAATATTTACCTACATTTGTCTTTAAATCTACAAGATTAGTTTAATAATTATAAAGTATGAGTACCTCCTAATTATTTTGAATAATTTGATTCCATGTTTGTCTATCAAAATCATAAACTAAAATTTCTCAACACGATCAATAGCGACTGAAATGTCGAAGATTTCTTCAAAAATTCGCTCATGGGGTCATGCTGCATGACTGGACTTTTTTTTTACGCCTTAGTCGTCCAATACCGCTCAAATTCGGTGCATAGTTGGGAGACAATGGTTAATTTATTCCATGCCAATTTCAACCTGATTGCATCATTATTAGCTCCTGCGCATGCGCAAAAGTGTACTCCGAGAACAAGGTCTAGTTTTCATCAGATTTTGATTATATTTTCTGGGTTTGTGGGTCAGGCTGTAGATGATACCCTATCAATTTCATTTTTCTCAAACGACTGCTCCACTCTGCGCATGCGCTAACGTAAATTACTTCAAGCATAATTTTCCCTTTTCTTTAAACATCTTTACAGTGAAGCATAAAATTGCGGGGTCTTGGAACTTTAAAAGAGTGAACCCGTCTCGGAGGCACGATGCGCCATGTTCTGCTCAGTGCTCATATATTACATACGGGGTTTAATAATAACATTATAGACCAATGGTCTGTGTAGAAGGTAATACGATCTATCCTATTACAGAAATAAACCATTGTGTAATAATTTGCAGCGTTTTTAGGTTTAAATTGTAAGTTAGGGAAGATATGGCCATTTTAGTTACGTAAGGTAGAAAAAACTCGGCGCTCCGCGCCTCGCCAGGGGGCAAGCCCCCTGGACCCCCGGTTACCTCTATTTACATACTTCGGACGAAATTATTGAAACACAGAATGTGTTTGCGTTGTCGCGCAACCAAGTGAAAACCAAATAAGCGTCATTGTTTACTATTCATTTATAACATCAATTTATATAGTTATAGTATGAAACTACGAAAATTACGTTGTCGCGCAACCAAGTGACAACCAAACAAGCGTCATTGTTTACTATTCATTTATAACATTAATTTATATAGTTATAGTATGAAACTACGAAAAAAAAAACGAAATAAATACGTGATAAATCAAGAGCTTTCCAACGAATGGTGAACGATTTCTGTGCGATTAAAATGGCGGAAATTCCATTTCCCTACCAACGGCTCGGTTGTACGTGAAAATCATCCGTCACACATTTCGTTCCCATCCCGCGTTCCATTTTCGGCTAGTTAGTCCATGGCTAAAACACATTCTGTGTTAATATTGAAAAGTGAAAAAACTTAAAAAATGAAGGGTATACAAAAAATAGCCAAGATGAACTTCTTGTTGGAAATTAGTTGTAGAATCAATCCCTAGGAGGTTACAAATCTTAGGTGTGAACACCCTGCACAGTACATAAGTAAGAGAAATCAGTCGCTGAAGCCTCTGAAGTCTGCTGATCTCCCTGTACCAGGTAATTGTTTTCTAGGTGTCCTAAAGGAGCTCCATCTTAAATTTCAGCACCATAGACAGGCACGTAGCCAGGATTTTGCCATCGGCTCTCTTCCCATTTCAATAAATTTTAAAATACGAATTTTAAGTCACAGGAGAAGAAATGTTTTACAAACATGATGAAATACTTTAATAAGGCAGAAATATTTAATAGGTAGGTACATAATAAGGATTTTAGGTGACAGTTAAAACAATTTTTTACAATCATGATAAATCTTGATCTTTATACAACAACAAAAGTTCAATTTTTAGGTATTTAGTTGATCATAAAATGTTTATAGTAAGACTTTTCTGTTTGCTTTTAAAGACATCAAATCCAGCACGTCATCAGCCGCGAACGACAGTGGATAATGAATTGACATCATGGTCAAATGAGAAAGGCGTTCGTTACCCATCTTATTTCTAAGGTATTTTTCTAATCTTAATTTCTAAGGTACTGCAGGATCCCGTAACGTAAAAGTTAGGAAGACATCTAGGAACATTCTCCCCGTAGGATATTGTAAGGAGTGTGGGGCGGAATATAGAACCCCGTGACGCACATAGGATAGATAAATTTCCCCTAGACTGCAAGATCCCATGAATTAAATTTATGAATTTTCTAATCCCGGAACGGATGGTGATGTGTTGTGTGAATTTCCGCTCCTCAAGAAAATCGATTTTCGAAGCATTAGATCGCGTTTTTTTTTAATTTTTTTTAAAACCAAAAACCGATGGAAAACGTACCTGACAGGTTCACACTACCAGTCATACTTCTTCAAATTCCTACTTCGAAGTTGAGTGCCAAATTCTGTCTCATTCACTCATTCCAAAAATATTAACTTAATTATTGTTATGATATCGTTGGAGCAACGTAATTATGTAGCACAGTAACATGGATGACACCTTGGTGAATAGTCAAAGAGACAATGCAACCCATGTCCTCATTATTCTAGAGCAGGGGTCTCCAACCTTTTTTACTGAAGGGCCACATTATCAAATATTTGAGACAAAGCGGGCCAACAATTTACTAATCTTTCCCGAGACCCCCCCCCTACATTCACGAAGTTTTGTTTTAATTAAGAGTGCTCAGCGGTGGTTATTGAGATATTCTGGTTTAGTTTTCTAAGTAGCTATATTCCCTTATATATCTTTGTTGTTGGATAACTCAAATCATGTTCTTTTAGGATAGTTAATAATGTTGTGAACAAAATATACCAGACCTAAGTAAGACAATCTCTATCTATATCTATACTATTAATAAGAATGAAACTCCGTCCGTTTGTCGTGTCTATGCACGGCCAAACGGCTGAGTGGGCCGGATCTACGAGTGGGGGGATCTTCTTGGGATTTTCCGATAGGGTGTATAAGCGAATTTAAAATTTTCTAATCCCACCCGAACCATGGGCCGTAGGGCGGGAGGGGGGTCGAAGTAAGAATTAATGTGCGCTTTTTGGACTTCCCCGCTTCCCCTACCCCTCTAAACGGCCGTTGACAATTCCGGAAAAATACGGGTTTCGTAGGTTTTTGAACGAGGAAAACGACGGCGCGATCGGATCGCGAAAAAAGTATCGGGAAATGCGTTAAAAAAATGCGAGAGTACGGACCCGTTTTCTCGAAAAGTCCGCCGAAAAACTTGGTTTTTTCCGATTAAAATATACCCCATAAAGGTACGTTTTTCGGAACGGTTTTCGCGGGCGAAATACAGCTTTGGGTCCGCCGAATCTGAATCCGAAATCGGATATCGAAAAAAGTGAAGAGAACTCGGTCGAATTGCCAGCGGAAGCGAAGGGAACCGTTTAATATGACATTTTTAATCCAGCCGCCTTTTCACAACGTTGCGAGAGGCCTACCTACGCACTTGCGAGGCGAGCAGGTATACATAGGCCATTTCAACAGAATAAATACGGACTTTGTCCTACACATATACAGGTATACCTTGCGAGCGAAGCGAGCAACATCCCCTAATAAACTTTTCGTGGTTCCACGTAGTTTTATAAGATTTAATTTGTTTGTAAGAATTTACAACAGAAAAAAACGTCTGCCAAGTTGGGTGGGCAGTATAACTTCCTCAAGGGTATACAGGTATACCTTGCGAGCGAAGCGAGCAACATCCCCTAATAAACTTTTCGTGGTTCCACGTAGTTTTATAAGATTTAATTTGTTTGTAAGAATTTCCAACAGAAAAAAACGTCTGCCAAGTTGGGTGGGCAGTATAACTTCCTCAAGGGTATACAGGTATACCTTGCGAGCGAAGCGAGCAACATCCCCTAATAAACTTTTCGTGGTTCCACGTAGTTTTATAAGATTTAATTTGTTTGTAAGAATTTCCAACAGAAAAAAACGTCTGCCAAGTTGGGTGGGCAGTATAACTTCCTCAAGCGAGCGGAGCGAGCAACATCCCCTACAGAAGTTAAAACTACCCTTAGAGATCTACCGTTTGTGAGCGAAGCGAGCAAAATCCCCTACACGTTTCAATTGTAACACATCGCCTGTATACAGCCACACTTTGCGAGCGAAGCGAGCAACATTCCCTACATGCCACACTTTGCGAGCGAAGCGAGCAATATTCCCCACATGCCACCTTTGCGAGCGAAGCGAGCAATTTAATGGGGGGTCCGGGGGGCTTGCCCCCCGGCTGGACGTGGAGGCGAGCGTAGCGAGCCGGAGCGGCTAGTTATTAATAAGAATGAAACTCCGTCCGTTTGTCCGTTTGTTTGTCGTGTCTATGCACGGCCAAACGGCTGAGTGGGCCGGATCTACGAGTGGGGGGATCTTTTTGGGATTTTCCGATAGGGTGTATAAGCGAATTTAAAATTTTCTAATCCCACCCGAACCATGGGCCGTAGGGCGGGAGGGGGGTCGAAGTAATAATTAATGTGCGCTTTTTGGACTTCCCCGCTTCCCCTACCCCTCTAAACGGCCGTTGACAATTCCGGAAAAATACGGGTTTCGTAGGTTTTTGAACGAGGAAGACGACGGCGCGATCGGATCGCGAAAAAAGTATCGGGAAATGCGTCAAAAAAATGCGAGAGTACGGACCCGTTTTCTCGAAAAGTCCGCCGAAAAACTTGGTTTTTTCCGATTAAAATATACCCCATAAAGGTACGTTTTTCGGAACGGTTTTCGCGGGCGAAATACAGCTTTGGGTCCGCCGAATCTGAATCCGAAATCGGATAGCGAAAAAAGTGACGAGAACTCGGTCGAATTACCAGCGGAAGCGAGCAAAGCGGCGAGCAGGTATGCCTACATAGGTACCTACCTTGCGAGCGGAGCGAGAGCCATTTCAAATAATAAATACGGACTTTGTCCTACACATATACAGTATACCTTGCGAGCGAAGCGAGCAACATCCCCGAATAAACTTTTCGTGGTTCCACGTATTGTTTGTAATAATTCCCAACTGAAAAAAACGTCTGCCAAGTTGGGTGGGCAGTATAACTTCCTCAAGCGAGCGAAGCGAGCAGCATCCCCTACAGAAGTTAAACCTACCCTTAGAGATCTACCGTTTGCGAGCGAAGCGAGCAGCATCCCCTACAGAAATTAAACCTACCCTTAGAGATCTACCGTTTGCGAGCGAACCGAGCAACATCCCCTAAATGCCATACTTTGCGCGCGAAGCGAGCAACATTTTCTACATGCCAGACTTTGCGAGCGAAGCGAGCAACATATCCTACATGCCTGAAGGGACCCTCACAGGGGGGTTCCCATTTGCACTTCTACGCAATACCTTGCGAGCGAAGCGAGAGCCATTTCAAATAATAAATACGGACTTTGTCCTACACATATACAGGTATACCTTGCGAGCGAAGCGAGCAACATCCCCGAATAAACTTTTCGTGGTTCCACGTAGTTTTATAAGATTTAATTTGTTTGTAAGAATTTCCAACAGAAAAAAACGTCTGCCAAGTTGGGTGGGTAGTATAACTTCCTCAAGCGAGCGAAGCGAGCAGCATCCCTTACAGAAGTTAAACCTACCCTTAGGGATCTATCGTTTGCGAGCGAAGCGAGCAACATCCCCTAATAAACTTTTCGTGGTTCCACGAAGTTTTATAAGATTTAATTTGTCTGTAAGAATTTCCAACAGAAAAAAACGTCTGCCAAGTTGGGTGGGCAGTATAACTTCCTCAAGCGAGCGTAGCGAGCAGCATCCCCTACAGAAGTTAAACCTACCCTTAGGGATCTACCGTTTGCGAGCAAAGCGAGTAAAATTCCCTACATGCCACATTTTGCGAGCGAAGCGAGCAATTTAATGGGGGGTCCGGGGGCAGTATAACTTCCTCAAGTGAGCGAAGCGAGCAGCATCCCCTACAGAAGTTAAACCTACCCTTAGAGATCTACCGTTCGCGAGCAGCATCCCCTACAGAAGTTAAACCTACCCTTAGAGATCTACCGTTTGCGAGCGAACCGAGCAACATCCCCTAAATGCCATACTTTGCGAGCGAAGCGAGCAACATTTTCTACATGCCAGACTTTGCGAGCGAAGCGAGCAACATATCCTACATGCCAGACTTTGCCAGCGAAGCGAGCAATATTCCCTACATGCCACACGTTGCGAGCGAAGCGAGCAACTTAATGGGGGGTCCGGGGGGCTTGCCCCCCGGCTGGACGTGGAGGCGAGCGTAGCCAGCCGGAGCGGCTAGTTATTAATGATTTTACTTAGGCCTACTTTCACTAAAAATTGCAATGATCATTTCAAATACCAATACAATTTTAATATAACATGATGAGTTATTTTTAGTCCTGCCTTAGGTACAGTCGGGGTAAGCTTTCTGCCCTTACACCACCACAGTACAGTCCGTGCAAAACACTGACCATCGCTGAATGGCTGATCGCTGATGATTTTCAGATAACTTAACACTTATTGAGAACGAAAGAACAAAAATAGTGACTGTACTCGTAGTTACCGGTAAAAGTGTTTTAAGGAAAATATATTTTTAAATAAAGAAATCTTTTTTTAGTTTGTAATTTTTCCGAGCGCCGGTCAAAATCTGCTCGAGGGCCGGATGCGGCCCGCGGGCCGTAGGTTGGAGACCCCTGTTCTTGAGGCTTTACAAGAAGAGAACTCACTCTACATATACGCTCCAGACATCCAAATATTGCGAACCTGAATACCAACCGTGGTACTCAAAGTATGATATCATTACCAAATGCTGATCCTATTCAGAACTATTTCATAAGAGGCTTCGGGGACGGGATGTTAAATTCTCCAGGAGGCTGGACCACATTAAGATGGGACATGCTGTAGCAGAGAGCCATGCGTCTGCAAGGAAAGCAGTACGAGTTACCTCAGGGAGCGGTCGGCGTGTCACTTCTTGCTGATGAAGTGAAAGGGCTAGCCGAGGGAATACGAGATTCGGAGAGAATTTTCTTCCTCTGTACTACTGTCCTCCAGAGAGAGAAAGGAATCTCTTCAGGGGAAGATGTCAGAAGGCTTCTGAACACCATAATAAAAATGTGGAGTGCTGAAAGGTATGAAGAGTTGCTACACGGCAAGGCTTACACGGGTCGTTCAGGTATAGTGCTAGAGGCGTTGATCTGTCTTTAAGGTCGTATACATGACCCATGTACGTGTACCGAAATATCTTAACTTCTTATCTCAGAAATCTTACCTCTACGTATTGGAGCTATTAGCAGAACCTATGAGTATTATAAAAATAATTTCTGAAGAATTTCACATCAGACGAATATTCTCTGTTGGTAGTTCGTGCTTGTGAAATAATAGATACTATCCTAACCATGAATAATTTTTTAATTCATCAAAAAATTTCGGGGGGGGGGGGGGGGGGGGGTCCGGACTCCATGGACCCCCCCTCTGGCTACGTGCCTGACCATAGATCGACTGTGATAGAAATTAGCTTCTGAGGTCCCTCTTCTGATCTGTGCCCCTCTTAGAATTGTATTCTAGATGTCCCTAACGAGTGCCATTTCTGGTTTCAACACCATAGGCCGATTAAAAATCAAATTAGACTCAGAGGTTCTTCAGCTGATCAGTGCCCCTCCGTGCATCGTAATTTTATTCTAGATATCCCAAAGGAGCGCTATCTTAAGTTCTGCACCGTAGTTGATTAAGACAGAAATTAGCCCCACGACTCTTTTGCGTAACGCACCTTCGTAACCGATTTGCGTTTTCGGTCGGGCAAAAAGGTGACTTTATCATTAATATGCCTACTTAGATGATGGCAACAACAGAGCGAAAGATAATGCAATTAAATTCAAAATCTATGATTTTTTGGTCCCTCTGATCCAAGTATACCGACATTGACGTAAGCACCCGCAAACTGAAAATTAATGAGATAAAATAAAACGCCTGCTTACTCTTTGCTTCACTAGTTCATCTATAGCCTGGGGTTGGCTTGTTTCCGCCATGGTCCGCCATGACATCACGTAATCAACCAAATCATTTCACACAAGAAGTTAGCTGTATTACGTCAATCTAATACCTACGCGGTTATAACGACACTTTTCAACAGTTTTGTTTTGCGAGAGTGATATCGCACTTATATAAAGTTTCAATTCAACTAGGTAAATAGTCTCAATAATCACGCCTTTGCGGTTATTGGTTGCAGCCAACGATACCGATCTAATGGTGAGCGTGTTTTTATTTGCGATAGAGGTGTTGTCGGCCGTGATGTTGATCATAGTTATATATAGTCGGGATTCGGTCCAAGGAGAAAGAAATAATTACAAAATCTTTGTAATCATTGTAATGACGTTTCGGTCACCATTCTGTGACCATCATCAGATAGTCCGTATGCAACAAAAAAGCTTAGTGATATAGCGCAATATGTTTGCAAACCATGGTGGTTTACCAGGATTTTTGTTGTTTATAGACTATCTGATGATGGTCGCAGTGTATGGTGACATCACAAAGATTACAATGATTTTGTAATTATTTCTTTCCCCTTGGGCCCAATCCCGACTATATACAACTGTGTTTTAATTTGGACTAGGCAGTTACTAAACTTAACAGCAAAAAAACCGGCGCACCCTATATTTTGTAATTTTTTCACCTTAGCTTCAATTGGTTGATTTTTTTTTTGCATGTGCCAAGTAAAGTCGGTATCTTAAGAGAGGACAGCAAGAAACAGTGGCAAATAAAAAATACCCGTTCGAAAAAATCAGCTTTATTCACAAAACTTTGATGTTTGGACAAAAGTAACAAAACATTCTTCTGCAGTTCTCGTGTGAAAAAAAATTGAAAAATGAAATTTTTTTTTTAAATAAATTTTTTTAATATCGGGTGGTACCGTCCCTTGCTTGTACCACCGCCTGCATTCTTCTCGGCATGCTGTTGATCCAATTTGAAACCGTTTCTTGTCTGATGAGGTCCCATTCTGCGACCACCGCTGTCCTGAGGTCTTGGAGGTTTACAGGAGGGTTCGGTCGCCTTCGGATGCATCTCTCTAGCTCGCCCCATAGATGTTCTATGGGATTGAGGTCGGGGCTGCGAGCTGGCCATTGTAGGGTGCGCATGCCAACCTCTTAGAGGTAGTCAGTAACCACGTTTGCTACGTGTGACCGCACGTTATCGTCCATAAAAATAAAATTAATCGCCGGTGTAAGGGGCGAATGGCACTACATAATCTTCCAGGATGTCAGAAATGTACCTCAGTGTGGTTAGACTCCCTCGGGGGGACACATGGAGTTCCGTATTCGTCTCTGAAGTGATTCCACCCCAAACCATTTCAGGACCTCCCGCGTAAGGCACCCTTTCAGAAATATTGCACTGAGCGAAACGCTGCCCTCCTCTCCTCCACCCTATAACACGGCGATCTAAAGCGAATAGAGAGAACCTGGACTCATCGGAAAACATTAAGAGTGCTGAAAGGGTGCCTTATGGGAGTGGGTCTGAAATGTTTTGAGGTGGAATCACTTCAGAGGCGAAAACGGAACTCCATGTGTATCCCCGAGGGAGTCTAACCACACTGAAGGATATTTCTGACGTCCTGGAAGATTATGTAGTGCCATTCGCCCCTTACACCGGCAATAATTTTATTTTTATGGACGATAACGCAAGGTCACACGTAGCAAACGTGGTTACTGACTACCTCAAAGAGGTAGGCATGCGCACCCTACAATGGCCAGCTCGCAGCCCCGACCTCAATCCCATAGAACATCTATGGGACGAGCTAGAGAGGTGCATCCGAAAGTGACCGAACCCTCCTGTAAACCTCCAAGACCTCAGGGCAGCGGTCCTCGCAGAATGGGACCTCATCAGACAAGAAAGGGTTTCAAATTTGATCAACAGCATGCCGAGAAGAATACAGGCGGTGGTACAAGCAAGGGAAGGTACCACCCGATAATAAAAAATTTATTTTCCAACAAAAAATTTTTATTTGCCACTCTGTTCCTTGCTGTTCTCTCTTAAGATACCGACTTTACTTGGCACATGCAAAAAAAAATTAACCAATTGAAGCTAAGGTGAAAAAATAACAAAATATAGGGTGCGCCGGTTTTTTTGCTGTTAAGTTTAGTTAAGCAGTGTCCGAAAACTAAAGAACTTATTCGTTTAAGCTTTGAGAATAAATAACCTGAAAAACAATGAAGAAAAAATGAGATGGCTGTCGATACCTACTAAGGTGTAGGTACATAGCTACTGTGCAGACAGTTTCCGCCACGTTTTATTTTTTTTTTCCCACATCATTAAGTATTTATACTAATTTTCAGATTTCTTTATATATATTTATGGACAAAGTTTTGATGAGCGGAACCGCTGGCCCGCTTTGGACCAAATTTTTATGTTGTATTACCATGTCGGAACTTGTGCCTCGCTGACTTTGGTGAGGATTCGTTGACCACGAGCCGTAATATCAATCATAATGTTGGCAAAATCGTGCACAAATCTCTCCTATTCCCCGAGGATGTCGAAATTCGATAGGGAGCCTATCTGAGACAACAAGAGACGAGCAAAGTGAGGGGCACCATCCTGATCATCTGAGTGAGCTAAAAATCTCTCCTGTTCACCGTAGGACGTTGGAAATTGATAGAACGAATGACCTTACAGGCTCCATCCTGATCAGCTGGGTGTGCTAAAAGTTATGTCGTCAGTCTGATTACAACGGAATTCAACAGAGAGACTCTCTAGGTAATCAAGGGACGAATAAAATAACGGGCTCCACCCTGAGCTCCAACTGACCGTTTCGAAAAGTTGGTTCTGGTTATGCAAACTCCTCGAATGTGTTTTAAATTTATGGTCTTTTGACGATTATAAATGTTCTTGTTGAAAATGATATACCTACATCGTTTAAAAATATATTAAGTATCAGCACCAAGTACTCTTACTTTCTTCCTTTCGCCTTCCCTGAATTCCCAAACAGACATCACATCCTTGAGGGAGTAGTTAGAATTGATCCGCCGCACCTCGAACTGTTCCGTTACATCTGAAAGACAAAACACGGTTCCAGGTTACTTTGTTCGTACAGTTCGTAGATATTCATGTTCGTAAAATTTTCTAGGAAAAGAAAATAATGCAGCATGTTATGCAGCACTATCGTATGAGCGATTTTCTTAAATTTTTCCATAATATTTATATTATTATGTTCTGAAATTTGAGCTTCGTTTAAAAAACAGAATCTGACAACCATCAAAAGATTTAAAAAAAAGAAAAAAAAAATCTTTCTAAATAATAATAATAACTATTATATATATATATATATATATATATATATATATATATATATATATATATATATATATATATATATTATATATATATATATATATATATATATATATATATATATATATATAATTAATTAAAAAAATAACATTTTTAAAATTTTTAATACAATTGAATGAAATTAAATTACAAACGTTTTTTGCAAGATTTTATACAACATTGTCTACATGTTCTAGTTTATGGTTGATAAAAATTTCCAGGTAACATACATCCATCGTTCTGGTTTCAAAATGAAAATATAACGATTTTTTGCCGTGTTCTGCCATTTTTGTAAAATTTGACAAATTCATTGATCTCACAAGGTGCTGATTAACAAAAGTATTCTTTCTTCTGGTATAATTTGTAAATTCCTGACAAGAATTTTTTTTCGTAGTACAACATTTCTGCCTTGAGTAATTATTTTTATTTATAGGTTTCCATACTGGTTGGTAGATTCTCATGTATAATTAATAATCCGCATTCTTTATAAGAGTTGGCATCAATAATTTCTCTCCCTAGCATGAGTTTTTTAATCAAAAGGGAGGGTTCGCACACATTGTCTTATAATTAGAACTTGTAGTTTGGAATTTTGTTTCTATTTTGTTGAAATACCTACTTACAGAAGAACTGCATTATTTCTTCATAGTTCTATTTTGTAAACAATTTAAAGCGGAATAGAAAATCTAAAAAATTTATTCTTTCAGCCTATGGATATAATCATAATCAGCACGGTAACACGGTAAAACCGTGAGGGGGGACATCCCCCCTGTGGGCCCTTACCCGGCTCTGCCCATTTTGTATGTTCAATGTTGATTTTGTATGTTGCAGTTCATCTTTCACAAACTTTACCTGAGTAATATACAGTTAAAAAATATAAATTGAAAGATTTTTAGCTTTTTTAGTTGCAAATTTTAGTTACTCTTTAGAACATTTTCCGGAAATTTTAGAAAGTTATTTCTCAAAAAGTTCCAGTTATACCGCATGACTATATTATGTAACGTTGTTTTGAAAATTGAGGATTTTCACTGAAAATAAATGAGTAACTACCAATTTTATGACATAACATTATGCCTACATTTTTTAACGTTCTATTTCATCCTTGATAAATTTCTCTTGACTAAAATTTAGCTAAAAATTTAACGATTGTTAGCCATTTTTAGTGATTTTTGTAAGCTTATTTATTGAAATTTGACCAATTAATATGATCAAAAACGCTGGCCAACAAACTCCAAGTCTAAAATCAAAACATAGACGTGTTAAGTTATGTCTTTCTTTTATTCTGGGCTTAGACGAGGAAAATAACTATCCGGAAACGTTAGCAGAATCATTTTCTTCCATTTTGACTCCCTCCTGTCTATGTTTGGCTAATTTTAACGCAAGAATGCCAAGATGAGGCGCTACGATTTGCTTGGGACAACATAGTACATAGATAATGGTTTCTTATGGCTCGTGTTCTCATTATCGGACTATTGTAACGTACGTTTTTATTAATTTACGATCATTAATATTATGTTTTGTAGGAGCCTTAGTACTTACGGTAGCTGTAGATAGGTACGTACAACGATGTAACATAGGAGTTTATAATTAACTATTATAAGCTATTATAGTGATCTTCTCGGAAGCACTATTTTAATGTGTAAATCATAAATATTTCTGTTATATTTTGCAGTAGTTTCCCTTAAACGGTTTAAGCCATTCCTAATCGAATGGAGAATGAATTATTCTTATTTGTTACAGGTGAGTTCAAATACTTCCAATTGCAGCTCACTGAGAAGCATGTTCCGTTAGGTAAGAGGGTATATTTTAGTAGACTGTAATCTTCTTCACCTGCTTTAAAGCTCATTAAATTCTGGATGTGTTGGAAGACCTAGTTATTGTACTAATTGTTTTTTTGCTAATGCGTGATTAAGGAAGGTTAATTTCCTTAAAGGTTAGGACCTATTTAAAGTAAAGTATGCCGTGGAACATCTCTGGTGTCGCGAGTGGAGGTTCTCTACCAAATTCCAACACCTCAGGGTGAAAAGAAGAGAATTGAGCTTAGTTGATCAAGATGGAGTGCTTCATTCGAATCTTATAGTCCCTGTCAAATTTTAATTTACTAGGGTGAACCAGTGAGAATTTAGCCCTGTCAGCTTATTCGTCTCTTGATGTTACAGACAGGCTCCCTACGAAATTTTAAACTCTTAGGGTGAACAGGAGAGCATTTAGCTTTCTCAGCTGACCAGGATATAGAACCAGTCGTTTTAATTGTCTCAAAGGTTCTTGCTATCAGATTCTATTTTCCTGGGGCGAACAGGAGAGAGTTCAGCTCACTCAGCTGATCAGGATGGAACCCGCCATTTCATTCATCTCTTAATATCCCAAAGAGCCTGTAGCCAAGAGCGTACTACAGAGAGATCTTCACAGTCTAACATTAGCAGCTTCCACTCAGTGAGCCTACCATAGGCTCACAGGTTAGCTTTGGCAGTTAATACGTTTGCAGGAGGCACAGCTTCTACCGTGGCTTCAATCGAACCTTGGTGACACGAGCTAATGTTCTACCAATGTCCACACGGCTTGTAGATTATAGTAGCTACACCCTTGAAGTCAATCCCAAGGTACGGCCAGACCACCGACCCGGAATAGGTGCGGATGGCAGATTGTCCTATTACAAAAACTCCTCATCCAACAGCCTTGTCACCCTCTGCTGGCACCTGATGGGACTGAGGAGACAGTCTCACACTTAGAAGGGTTGACCATTAAACGACACCTGGCTAGCTGCTCAGCAAAGGCGCTCAGGATGATCTTCAACCCCATGTGGTTTTCGGTGATCAAGATCGCAAACCCTTTTTCAACAGGCAGCTTACCCCAAGCTGTACCAATTACCAGGTTGCAGGAGAGTGGCTGCAGTGGATCCCCTGGCGTACCTCGTGCCCAATAACAGCATCCCATGACATCTCCCCCAGTGATACCTATAGTATCCCATGACATCTCCCCCAGTGATACCTATAGACATCTACCTTCGTGGTACAGACAGGGAATATGCTCAATCAATTAAACAAGGGCCCCAACATCAAAATAACAATTAGTGAGAGCAAAATGACTTACAGTGTCAAAGGCTTTAGTGACGTCCGTAGCAGCAAGGTGGAGTTGCCGTTTCTTGATACAGGCAGTGAAATGTCAGTTTGCAGTACTGTTAAGTTCTCTGGTGTACCATCTGCTAGCCAAAATATTCTCTGGACGTCACTGAGAGCATCACTGGTTCACCAGAGTTGTGATTGAGAGCTCTCAAGAGTGGCTCCGAAAATGCCACAAACCCCTAGAGAGGAGGCAAAACTTGTTTATACCCAGCTCCCTCCAGTACCATCACAGCTAAACGAACTGGATGCTTCCTAATTTTTCGATCCGCCGGTATTCTCATTTCCTTTCTTGCTTAGCTGCTCTGCAACGTCTACGAGGCTCCAAAGCAGGAGGGTTTCCTCCATTATCAACCTGTGGGAAGATTATCTTTATATAGTCCCCTACCTCGTCCGCCTAACCGTCTGGGCCCTCAACGGCCTACCTCGCCTGATCTGCCAGTGGGCCAGTGGGAGTATGAGGCTCAACGTTAAAAATTTCCACATCAGAGGTAGCGTGGAATAACAGGGATGGGAAACAGGAGACCCGTTGACACGAGCGTCCCCGTTAATTGCCAGGAGGTCATTCTGCCATCTGTTCACCCGGAGAGTGCTCGGGTTGCATGATGGGGACGTATCGCCATGACTTGGGTAGGGATATAAGGGAGTTCAAAAGAATAGCCTAAAACACCAACAATTAAGCTACCTCAGCAACCCAAACACTCACATTCACCAAGTTTTTTTCTTGGATTCGGTTTTTTTTAAATTGTTGGTAGAGGGACTTTAGTACTGTATTTCAGTAACCCTCCACTGCGACCCAGAGGATCTATTGTGGATCGGATTCGGTCTTAGAATGGTCTGAAACAGATCTATATTTGGTTATTTTTTTCTCTCGTGCTTGGGTTGTCCCACACTCCGTTCAATCAATTCTAATAGGCCATCTCTCTGAGTGACAGCCTAAAGAGTGTTTGTAAAAGTTAGATAATCGTGAAACGTACCATCGGCAATTTCTTCAGGGCAGCGATTAGCGTTCATTACGATTCCATACAATTCACCTGAATCACGGATTCTTAGAGCTGATCCTGGACTGTAGTTGCAGATTTGGTTCGAGTAGTCTCTTGGTTGCCAGCACTCGAATTTTTTGTCATCGTTATCGACATACTTTTTCCTGCAGGTCAACTGATCCTGGGCCTGAAAAATGCAGTAATTTTCAAATATATTTGTTTTTTCTTGTTGGCTTATGAACGGATTTTCGAAGAAAAAGAAGCTATTGTAGAGGTTCCAACATTTTCTTCTAATCAATGTCCAGTGAAGGTCACAATATTCAAATCATTAGGTACAGATTAAGGAATTAAGGCAATTAAGAGAAGCAATTGAACCAATTAATTATTTTATTTTGTCATGTTCTCTTTTCGACACGCCGGCCACAAATACTTCCAAAGCTGGGAAATGAGAATTTGAGTTTTTGGCGACGCCCTGGTTCTGCTTCAGTATCACCAACCCATTTCGGTATGCGATATTCATCCCCACTGCTTCGTAGCTGGTAGTAATCCCAACTAAAAGCTTGCGTGTGGAACAAACCTGCTTCTTTAGTTGCTTCTTAATTACTCGAAGGTTTGACTGTTTTGACGCAGGAGGTCACAATTCATTGATAAAGCAAGGTGAGGAGAGAAATGAAGAAAATCAGGACTGAAATTTTTGTGCGTAGCCCCCTTCCCCCCACTCTTATGAACCTATTACATACAAGATTTATGGCATCAGATTTATGACGACGCCAACACAGTTTGGGGAACAATGCAGCTTAGTGGGTGAAGTAGATATAGCTGTTTCTGCATGTATCGTTACTCTCCCTTGCATTAGTATGACACCCAACGTACCTATTACACATATCATCACATACCAGACTTTTAGTATGGGAATTAGTTATGAGGATGCCAACTCACTACAGTAGCAGCTTGGGGGACAAACCAGTTTAGTGGGTAAAGTAGATTGCTGTTTCTGCGTTTGTGTTGCTGAACCCTGAGTAAATGTACAAAACTATCTTTATCGGACCTCGCACAACTAAACTGTGTTCAGGCTATGTGAGAATGTAAGTTTAAATTTATATGGTGCCCAGGATCGAGCCTCAAACAATAGACTGTGTTCACAACCACACAAGTATCTTAACAACCACTATATCGATGTACCTACCGGGGTCAAAGGTATAGACATCTGCTCATATTCCAAATTGTAGTTGTTATTCCAGGTCCTCCATCTCTCGTGGAACCTTTCGTACTCATTTGCGGCGGATTTCGGGATGTACATCTGTGTTGGATTAAGAAACTTACCACCGTAGATAATTATGTCGACATCTGGGCTGTCTGGGATTCGATAGATAACTTCATCTATTACGCCTTCTGGAACTTGAACCTGTGGCAAACATAATCAGGAGTGATCAACTGTAATAATTTAAAAACTGTGAAAATAAAATAACTGTGATTAACTGTAAATTAACTATTAATAACTTTATAAAAATAAGGAAATGTTATCCAGCACCCCACACTTCTGTTGGTAGCTCTTCTACATTGTAGGGTAACGCCCATAAAGTCAGTTCTTCTACAGTACTTGCACCAACATGAGACGATGAAGCTGAACGCTCAGCATGTTCCTGTGTCTGGTATGAAATTCAGGGAGATCACCATGACGCGGATAATGTCTAATTCGCTCCTTGCCCGAACAAGAATGGCCAGATGAAGAGAGCTGGAAGAGTTCCCATGAAAGTCTCAGATCCAGTCGAAGGCTAAGTAATGTAATAATAATGTAAGCTGTCATCCCCACGGGTGCAGAACTATCCGTATCTTGTCACCGTTAAGCAAAATAAAGTTTATCTTACACCATCCCGCTGTATTAAGCTGAGCGTGGTTGATAGCAAAGCACTACGGCCGTAATATGTTCGGCGTACATAGTCAAGAGCACAGATGCGTCACAAGCCACTTCCAAATGCCTTCTGAAAATCGTTTGTGAAAATGATAAAACAGAGTGAACCCAGAATTAATTCCTGACGAACTCCTGAAAGTAACGGACTCAGATCAGAGTAGCTTCCCCGTTTACCGCACACACACAGCTGCCAGAAAAGAGGTAGCCCTTGAAAAAGCTAAGTGCCTTGTGGTTGAACCCATAATATTTCTGTCTTACTATCCGAAGTGACAGATTTACTACGTCAAATGTCTTGGACACGTAAAAAAGAAGCACCCCCACCATCTCTTCTCTCTCTATTCCATTCAGGCATTCAAAGAATTACTCAGTAACCGCCTGAACGGTACTTCGCATCTTGTTCACCTAATCAGGATCTCTGTCACTCCAAGAAATAGAAAATAATGGACACTGGACGGTATGACTGTAGGAATCCAAATTTCCTGTCTCATGCAATGGGCCCCGCCTCGCTGCGCTTCCAAAAAGGAGGTAGTGAAAAAATAGGAAGAAAAATAAAACAAAATAAATAGACAAATGAAGTTAATAAAATATAAAAAATACGAACATTTGTTGTTACAATCATGGTGCATGACTAAGTTCCACATGGATTATGTAACTAACTTTTCTAGACTCTTGACTTATTTAGAAATTAATATTATTAGGTATTTTAAGAATAAAAGTTACTGGTATATTTCCATTCTGCATGATAGGACTTTCGAGCTGAAGAACTGTAAATCCGTCCAATTGTTTCTCTAATTTTTGGGGATCGCGACTCTGCCCTCTGAAATTTACACCGGCGTCGAACCCATCTTCGCATTCAAAAGAGTAAACAGGGTCATCTACGATGGCGACGAAACGCGTTTGTACACCTTAAAATGATTAGATTTAATTATGATGAATCACTTTAATCTGACAACCTTAATGTAGGCGCCACAAGTATTATTGTAAAGGTCTCATAATGAAATTGCAATAGCCTAAATTATCCGTGTTTGTGGAAGAGGTAACTACTTGATTCCGTTACTTCTGTATCATATAAGGCGACGAATAAGACGTTTAATAAAAGAAAAATAGAGAAATTAACGCCTTGGATAACAGCAGGGTTAATTATTTCTATCAATAAGAGAGAAAAAGGTGCAAAAACTAAAACGGCAACCTTTCAATACTAGGCTGAAAGAATATTACAAGCAGTTCAAAAACCAACTAACAAGTTTACTAAGGGAAGCAAAACAGTTAGATACGATTAGATTTGATACGATCTGGAAAGATACGATTAAAGAGTGCAAGGGAGATTCGAGGAAGATATGGGGTGTTATATACTCGGTCATTAGTAAGGGCAAAAAAAAATATTGATAGTTATCGGATTACAGACATTAAGGGAGGGGTATAGTTAAGTGAGGCTTCTGGTAAGGGGGTGGCAAATGTTTTAAATAATTATTTTGTGGAGCCAGAGAAATCAAAATGTACACTTACACAACAAGAAGAGAAGGATACAGTCTCAAGAAAGTTGGATGCTGGATAGCCTGTGTTAGAATTTGGTGCTGTAGAGCTAGCTGAGGTATCAGAGGCTGCTAAATCTTTAAAAGGGGGAAGTGGTCTAGGGCATGACTCGATAAGAAGTACAGAAGATATCGGATTTAGTACTTCCGGTACTTCACCGTATCCAATGCTGCTATCCGTCTCGATTTATAGGAACTTGTCCCGATTTTCAAGGTGGCCCGGGCATCCGTCCCAATTTTTGAAATGTCTCGATTAATGTTTTTGCCGCCCTGACCGTGTCCCGATTTTTGAAATGTCCCGATTAATTTTTTTATCATCCCTTCCGCGTCCTAAATTTTTAAGAAATCGAATCTGAACAGTTTTGTAAGGTGAAGATGAAAACTGAAAGTGACAAAGGGGCGCATACTGGAAGGAACACAAGGAAGTCCTTCGCTTAGACGGCGGAAAAGATAAATACGTGCAACGACTTACAGATTTCAAATTTTAAATATTTTTCCTGAAAAGTATAGTTTTTTTACATGAAAATATTTGTTTGTGTATGAAATACATGAAAAAACGTTCTTATATTTAATTTCTTTTGACGGATCATATTATATTGTAATTATATTACCTGTTTTCAAAAATATTGTATTTTGGTAAAGTGTTCGGTAAGGTCATCTCGTCCTGATTTTCGTTCCGATTTTTTTTAGGCTGTTCCGACAAGTCCCGATTTCTAGCTTACATCGTCCCGATTTACCTGGGACAGATATGGCAGCACTACCATATCGTGAAATTGAGTCATATCGCGGCTTATTTTCTGATATTCTTAAAAATGTGATAATCACTCTTACCTTTAGACAAGGGGACAAAACCCAGCCAACTAATTGTAAACATATCCTGTTACTCTCAGTCATATGTAAAATAATCAAAAAACGTCTGCCAAGTTGGGTATGGCACATGGCTTCCTCGTTTACGTAACATGAATTTGCAGATCACTGAAAAGTTTTAAATGATCTTGGAAAATGTCATAGTGGAAAAGAGTAAATCAAGAAGTAGTGTGAAGCGTCATAATTGGTCATTTAAGAAACCCGAAAATGATACTCAATGTAATTTACGTTTGCGCATGCGCAGAATGAACTGATGATTTGAGAACAATGAAATAGGTACGGGACCAACTAAAATCTAACCCGCACATTCACTGACAATTTCATCAAAATCGGATGAAAACTGGAAATTAAGGTCGTTACAAGGATTTCACATTGGCGCATGCGCAGTAGCTATTAATGATACAGTGCAATACATTCTCCTAACTATCATCCAAATTTAAGCGAAATCGAACGACTAGGGTGTGAAAAAATGGAATTAATGGAATATACGTTTGCGCATGCACAGAGTGAACTGCCTATAAAAGTAGTGAGAAACGAAGAGAATAATGAAATGGCGTTTTCAGGCAGGGTGGTGAAGTCCCAACTAGTCAGTGCAGATCTACACCTAATTTACCTAATATGTATGGATGGCGTTTATTTCTTTTTGGGAACCCTCTACCTAATTGAGAACGTGGATTTTTGGATTCGTGGGTGAAATTCTTTAAAATTTTATAAATCAGTCGCAAGGTCTTTTAATCAACTTTGACAAGATCTTTCCCGAGATTTTCGACTATTTTAATTATTGACGACGCATTCCATCCCTCTGATCCGACAAAGCTTTTTCCTAACGCGACATTAATTAAATCATTCACATTCATTTTAAAATCGTAGGGGTAGCGCAGCAAAAACTTTGTTTCACTTGACGTTGGGTACACAACATGTCCCGATGTGCGCGTATTATACCTACGTTCTTTCCCCCATAGTCTTTTCGCACGAATAGGTACCTATGCGAATAGAAGAGAGTCCCATACGGAAACTGGTGCAACAAGAACCCGTTCCGTTTAATGAATTGGCGCCTCAATTTTTATTAATCTTTTGTCCGTTGCTAAAATATAGATTAGTTAGACAAATAAATCAGAATGATTTGTATAGTTTGGTGGTCTGGATGCTCGCAAGTTCGCATCTCAAAAATACATAACATCAAGTAGTCAATCCCTTAGTAAAATTATCTCCCTTGAGAGGGAAAAACATTAAATCATGTTTAATGTTTTTCCCTCGCAAGGGAGAAATTAGATATAGTTTTTTAAATCAAGAAAAAAGAAAAGATTCTAATTAACCAAAACAATTTATTATATTTATATACATTTGGGACTCATACCAAAGTACGCTTGCATACGAGTCTGCAACACATTGGGACATTTTATGTATTTAGTTGTAGACTCGTATGCAAGCTCTAAGAGCCACTCAGCTGATCCGGACCCTGGGCATCGTCAAGTAAATGTCCTAAAGAGGCTACATACGAAATTACAGCTTCCTAGAGTGTAAAGCATAGAAATTAGCTCTAAGAGCCACTCATCTGATCCGGACCCTGGGCATCGTCAATTAAATGTCCTAAAGAGGCTACATACGAAATTACAGCTTCCTAGAGTGTAAAGCATAGAAATTAGCTCTAAGAGCCACTCATCTGATCCGGACCCTGGGCATCGTCAAGTAAATGTCCTAAAGAGGCAACATGCGAAATTACAGCTTGCTAGAGTGTAAAGCATAAAAAATAGCTTTAAGAGCCACTCATCTGATCCGGACCCTGGGCATCGTCAAGTAAATGTCCTAAGGAGGCTACAAGCGAAATTACAGCTTGCTAGAGTGTAAAGCATAAAAAATAGCTTTAAGAGCCACTCATCTGATCCGGATCCTGGGCATCGTCAAGTAAATGTCCTGAAGAGGCTACATACAAAATTACAGCTTCCTAGAGTGTAAAGTATAGAAATTACCTATTAAAATGATTTAACCACCGCTTCACAAATCAAACCGTTCTCGCAATATTCGGATCACCTGCTATGAATCAAATCATCGAAACACCAACTCAATGAAATCATCAGAAATTAACAAGCGGTTGCAATCATGTTCACAATATCAATTATTGAGAATGATCACCTGAGTGTACACAATTATTCAAATAACCATGCTCATAACTCAGCTTGTTGGCCACGCACTTCGCAGTAGTTAACATAATATGGTTGGATAAATCGAGAGCTTTCGAACGAATGGTCAACGAATTTTGTGGGATGAAAAACGACGAAGTACCATTTCCCTAGCAACGACTCGGTTGTAAGCGGAAATCATCAGAAAAAAGCCCTAAAACATTAAACATGTTAAAAAAAAACGTTGCACATTTGCGTGTCGTGTCGGAATTCACAGAATGACCCCCAGCCCTAAAACATTAAACATGTTAATACAGATTAGCTAGACGATTAGAAAATGACGTTTTAAAGTATGACTTGAAAATTTAAAATAATGATGTTTAAAAATATGTTTCGGAGGTTGGATTCGAATGCAAAAAATTATGTCTCGAGCCCATGATCGAACCCAGGTCCCCCGGATTAGTAGTTGGTATCGGTAGCCATTACGCCATGGAGAACTATAGCAACAATTTAATAATCAAGGAACTTCGCTACACATTATTTCCATTGCTAGGTACGCTTATTTCCATTGCCTGTTGACGCTAGTTCGAACTCGGCTCAGTAGAGGCGCGCACAGCGGGACATGTTGTGTACCTAGTGTCTGGTGTTAGTTTCCTTTGTTCGCATCGCTGCTCGACGACGTTTGGCCACCGCACCGATTTGCATTTCTTTACCTGCCTTTCCCTAACTACTAACCAATGTTTATTTTCATTGCTTTGGTTGCAACTTTCATCGGTTCTCTCATTGGGACTACGACATAGGCTCTCTGTTCTGTTCTTAAGCATACTCCATGCTGAAAGTTATAAAGTTATTCAGAAGTGAGACTTATCTGTTCGAACACGAACCTTGAAAGTAGTCTATTCCTGATTCTTTCGTAGGGTGCCTGGTGTAATAAGCGAAGAGCTCCGGTCCCGAGATGTCATTCGTCGTACGATCCGGGAGAGGCCGGAATTTCCTAGGCCTTCTCGTGAAGGAGAAATACCATGACCAGACGCAGGAGCACGGCACCAGGCCCACGTTGGGTTTCACCAGCATCAAGTTGCACTCGGCTTCGGTGATCCACCTTCCCCAGATGTCTTTCCCTCTCAGACCCAACATCCACGGTGTTGAGTCCCACGCAAAATCCAATTTAGTGACGATTTGGGGTTTTCCATCGGCCTCCTCTCGTGTAAATTGATAGGACAGCCTGATAAGCTGCAAGCAGAATGAACGGTGTGCAGTAGGGGTCAATTTTCCGAATTCCAGTCAAATTAGGACGACTTTTGTGATTGTGTCCGAAAAAGTAACTAGATACAGTAACGGTTACCGATACAAGTAACTGTATCTGTATCCGTGGTTACTTTCCGCGGATTTGGGATACAGTTACAGTATCCGTAAAAGTATCTGTGACGGTAGATTCAGATACCAAGTAACTGTAACTACACCTTCACGGTTCCATTAGTGTAACTATACGGTAAATACAACGAATTTGATAAAAGGCTAATTAGACACCTTTTTCGGCAATAATTCCTAAAATTTGGGAAGTATCCTGAAAAGTATCTAGATACCCAGGTAACTAGATACTGCCCAACTCTGGACTGTGAAAATGTGGCATAATGGCCGACCTTTAGAAGCGCACCTGTCTTTGAGTTTTATTTTGTATAATGTACAGCAAGTTTGACGTACGTCTTGGGCTCGAAGATAGCCTGGGTAGTCGTCTGACTGTGATAAATTCCGAGGAATTAGAGAAACTAGGAAACTCAGCATTGCCATGAGCTTCATCCTTACAGCTGAGAATCCTGTAAATATAAACCATGAACCAAGACAAAAATCACTCAAAATGACCTGCTCACAAAAACAACAAAATCTCTGGTAAAACGATTTAACAATGTTGATACAGCGATGTAGTTAAGCAATAATGAATGTAAACTACTAGTTGCTCCGTTCACACGTGTAACTTATGAAAATGGAATGTATTTTTGTGGAATATACTACCTAACAAGACTTGTTGTCAAAAGTCAGATGTGTGCTTTTACTTAGGTCGTCTAAAGTTTTCTTTTGGTTTACTATTTCTAATAATGAATTCTCAACTAACTTTTTCCCCCCGTTTTACTTTTAGCAAAGAAGCGATTGTAATGGCTCAGAAAATTATAAAATCAAAATTTTTGAAAAATTTCTTTATTGAAATCCGTTTTGAGGCATTCTGAAACGATTCCTAAAGTATGCGCTTTTCCACCACACCCACTTTTTTTTTACCCGACACCGGCTCTAGGGATTAGGGAAGTTGCAGAAGGATAAGGAGGATGAATGGGATGAAAAGAAGTGCCCCTATAGAACGACCACCATTTCAAGTACGAACCCCTCAGGGATACCACGCAGCACTCCCGGCGAGACGCCCACTCGAGTAACTCCGTGGCGCTTTTCTTGAACCACACTCCGCGCCTTGACACGGTCGCGGCCATGACCCTGATGTTAATGGTCGCCACTACTTTTAGCTCGGAAATCGCTTGCCGCAGATCATTTCTATCATATTTACTTATCTTAGCCCGCCAGGTCTGCTCCATGTCCACGCTGTCACTGACAACCTGGACATCCAGGACTATTGCAGACCCATCGGGCTTGACGGCAACGATATCCGGCTTCTTGCCCCGGTCACTCGGCATGTGGTATAGTCTCTCCCTTTCGACATCCCAACCGCTGGATGACAAAGCACCTGCTATCTGCTTGGCAACCGCATCGTGACGTAGAATGCGGCCACCGTGAGTACGAGGACACTGCTGCACCACATGATATAGATTCTCATTTTTACTCCGACAGGCACGGCAAAGGGTGTCTACTGTCCCGCGACTACTCCTCGAACACCTCACCGAGGTGGCTAGTGTAGCCACCCAGACGGCATGAAAATGGCGATAGTCGCGGGCCCGAATACCCTCTGAAGCCCATTCCACCCACTGGGAAGAAAATGGGGATTCAGAGCATTGTCGGAGTTCTTTACCATCTACAGATTCATGCAGAGCAGAAGAGAACTCAGCAGATGAGCTGGGTTTTGGGGCAGTTAGTGTTGCTCGGTCACATCACAGCAACTGCTGCTTGACGAAGTCAAGGTCAGCAGCAGTGCGGGCGACCTCCCAGCTTGAGCCCCTAAGGGCAAGCAGGCGCTGGCGGCGTAATGATGGGATGCTTTCCGAAAGAGAAAAAATACCGAGCCCACCGGCCTTGACTGAGTCCACCGGCCTTGACCGGTGCGTGGATGCAAGCACTTGGGACACCAGGTGGAAAGCTTAGCCAAGACCGCACAGCAGAGCAAACTTCACACGGACACACACACACAAACACGCACGCACGCACGCACGCACGCACACGCACACAAACACACACACACACACACACACACACACACACACACACACACACACACACACACACACACACACACACACACGCGCGCGCACGCACGCACGCACGCACTTGAGTGCTGTAGCTTCGGAGAAAGGCTCTGGCCGGAATACGGTGGACGGGTCATAATATTTTGGTTTGCTTTTATCAATAATGAAACATCGCAATCGACCTAGAAAAAATCGAAAAACAATATACTCATCCGCCGTTTGCTTGACGCTGTCCAGAGCTTTTTCCGAAATGACTCAACCGAAGTTTATGAAACTTGGGTCAAACTCACAAAGGGGGTTGGTCTTGGAAGCTCGGTATCAATTTTGATCAACCCTAAGGGGTAGAATTCAAGCACTGAAATAAGGTGTTTTTTTCCATTTTTACCTTTTGTCCATCTAGATTATTTGCCCATTATGCACCGTGGAAGGTCCCATCCGATTTATCTCCGTACACGTACAACTATGAGGTATTTTCTCCATTGAATCTGAGCTTAAGTCAATGGAACTATTCATGTTCACCCCACTTTGTACCAACTACTTCTAGATAGTGTCCCTAACAATGAAAGTACAAGCGACACCGCGCATAGTACAGCGATTTGTTCATTTATGAGAGATCGTAATAGTTGGTGTATTCCAGGAAACTTTTTTCCATGTGAAACAGATTTAATCAAAAATAGAATTTTCTAATTGTTTACAAATACATGTACAACATTTATATAATATCCCCACCTACGGTTTTATACTTTAAACTTTGTTTTTATAGTTCCAGTTTGAATGTTCCACTGTTTTAGCGAATTTTCGTAAAAAATGAAACTATTGCAATGGCTCGGATAATTTTGAAATCAAAATTTTTGGGAAATTTCTTCATTGAAATCCGTTTTGAGGCATTCTGAACCGAATCCTAGAGTTTAACGCTTTTTCATATATATATATATATATATATATATATATATATATATATATATATTTATATTTATATATATATATATGCCCTTCCAGACGATAACTCTCCTTAGAATTGAGATAAAAATTCCGTTCTTGTGCCAAAAAATCAACTTTCCAAACGAAAGGTCGGCCATCATTTTTTGAGCACATTATGTTGGTCAAATTCCAAAAAAAGTGCTGGCCACAAAACGGCTAAAACTTGTTAAATTCATATTTTTTTGCAGCATGTTGCTCACATTAAGTTTAATAACTATAAAATAGAACATATAGAAATCTATGTACAAACTTATGCTGAAAAATGTGCTTATTATTTATTAAAATTTGCCAAAAATATCTATAAAAACTGCAATAAAGTTAGAAATCCAAAATCTCTTTTTCAATAGCAGATTATTATTTAGATCTAGTTTTTTGCTATAAAATTTGTGGTTAACAATTTCTTTTCACTCAAAGTCCTCAATTTTGAACACAATGTAGCATAATATTGTACGATAATTTACGAAAATTCGCTCATACGATCATACTGCATGACTGGAACTTTTCTAACTTTATCTGAGTAATAAAATGCTAAAAAAGACAAATCTGACAATCACACAAGTCCCTCACCCAACACACAAGATCACCCAATGTAACTCACAGCAGCGCGCAATAAACCTTTTATCATTCCATTGTCAATTTATTGTGCTTTCAAGTAAATCCAATTTAATCACAAATAAGATAAAATTAATTATGAACAAATAAAATTAACGCTGGAACATTCTTAGTGGGAAATAAAAACGGTTCACGCATCGTGAAACGTATTCTTGCGTATAGGTACAAGTTGGAAAACTTCGTTAATTTGCGCCCCTACAAGCGATTTCCAACTTCATCTTCGACTCGTTGTACAGCAGTGATACCAAAACAGCAGCAGCAGGATGATTCTGAACCAGGTTGACCTGAATTTCGTTGATCGGCTAGTATGTTGGAACGGGTATTTCTTTTGAACCACGGTGTTGAGCTTGGCTCTGAGTCTAGGATCAATGTCTTCGTCGTAATTGATGGACCCGATACTGAGATTGTACAAGCGAGGGGCTTTGTTTGCAATAATCATTTCCTGTTGAGAATAGAAAACAAGAATGGATTATGGATTATTTATATATCTTTTTTGTACAGGTTAATGTAATTATATTTGAAGAAAAAGAAGAAGAAACCATCACAAAAGGTTTGTTCGCTGAGGCGGTTTGAAGTAATTTTCAAACCGTTTTAAACTCGTTGGATACTGTTCAAGTGCGCTTGCGCGACTTCTGCCAACTTTTAAAGTGATTTCAAACCTGTTGGGGATTGGAGCCCATCCATTTTATTATTGAATGTTTGAGCAAAACACTCGGAGGCGTGAAACAGCGGCGAAAACAGAGGCTAAATTTCGAATGATTTCATTGGCTACCGTGAGTTTAGAATGGAGGGGGCAAACAGTCAGAAAGTGGTCAGGGGTTAAAAGCTCTGACCGATTTGACGATCAGCTACCTACCAGTTGGAAATCAGCTTGGGAACCTCGCGAACAGACCCTGACAGTCGGTAGTGATGGAGGGGAGGGGGGTGTGTGGCGGCACTCTAATGATCAGAGAACTCAGCGAACGCCTCAGGTGGGTTGCAAACTGGTTTGGTGGCTTCAACGAAGAAACCTAAAACACAGCTATATAAGAATCACAAAATGGGTAACATTAGAGAGAAAATTGTAGAGAGGTACCTATGTAATTAACAAACAAAAAACATTTTCGAGCAATGGTCTTGGTGACCGCCTGCCGGGATGACGTGAGCCGTGGCACTGTTACCTTTATTCTTCGGTACCTAATTGATATAATATTATAATTTACATATTATTAATTTACGTTAGGTAAGTATTATCTATTATTTTACAAAATTAATTTACACAAATGTCTGTCATTTTAATTTATGGGAGGGTTTTACCAATTAAATTCTGCTACTAGATATTTTATGTATCGCCAGCTATGGCACGCAAATACAGCCACCCCCAGCCAATGCCTCCTTTCATTCAGCAGGCAAACCATTCTGTCCAGGCCCAGGACACGTTCTCCAAGATAACGCATTCGAAATTCCCCAATTGTGGAGCAGGCTCCAAAGAAATGGAGGACATCCTCCTCAGCACCTGAGTTGCATATGCCTGATCTGATATAGGGTCCGCAGTTCAATGCGAGCATTGTCCCCCTCAATTTTAGGACCTAGCGACGTAGCCAAAAAGGTTGATGCTCCACAGATTGTAAATTTGCTGGTGGAACATCCAAGCTTAATGAAGGATATAATGGATTCCTAAAATCCTAGGCGCTAGCTCGCATATCTTCAGACCATTTCCGTCCAACCACCCTCACCAACGAACTCGACCTGTCTTTTGCCAAGACGGATTTTTCTACGTTGCAAAGTGAGACTCACTATGAGACGTTTCGTTCATCGTTGTCAATCAACTAATTCTCCTAGTCTTGCCGGGATGACTTCATTGAAATTAGCACCTAAGCAACACGGTACCAACAGTGCTGGTATCTAGGAGGGAGTGGGAGTCTGACTGGGTTAAATTAAAAAATTTAAATAAAAATAGAAAATGAGTAAAGGTAAAAAATAATATAAATAATGGAACATAAAATAAATAAATGAAGAGTCTTAAAACAATTAAAAATGGAAAAAATATAGAAAATTGTTTTAAAAAATGGATGTGGCGATGGTCAGATGTTGTATCGGTTGAGGCCAGATGGGTATAGTGCTCTTAAGAACCATATATGTGCCTGCTCAGTTTTTAAATTTTACACGTTATTTTTTTTAATATTTTTTTTTACAAAATTTTAAGGTCGTACGTACATATACGACGTTAAAATCTAGGATTGTTTTCTTTGCTGAATAAAAAGGATTTGTAGGGGGTCCTCACCCCTTCCACCCCACATTTAAAATTTTTAAGCCATCTAAATAGCTCATCATCGTTTCTTTAAAAATTCGTAAAAAGGCAGAACTTTCAATAATATTGACATACATTGGGAAACCCCCTACTTCTTCAGTGCTCGCATTCTAAAAATTGAAGTGATTGAAGCTGGCGACAAATGAATGTAAAATTATTCCATCATCTTAAGAATCATACAGGAAATTTATCTAGCAATTAAGTTCGAGAAAAGACTTGTACAATTTCCATACCTACTTGGTTAAAGAACAGAGTCCACATAGTTTTTTTGGGGGTCTACCTTCAAAAAAATGAACCTGACAATTGAACCGATCAAACATGATCTCGAAGCCGAACGATTTGTGAATGCGAAACATATAACGTAAGGAAGAGCTCATGCCAATTTATTATGTGGATTTCAGTTATTTAGCGAATTCCACGAGATTTCCAATTAAACATTTAGACCACATCGCTCGCGTACGTGTGTGTGTGAGACGCCACCCAGACTACAATCCTCAACCGATTTTTGTGATTCTCATTTGGTTCGATTCCAATTTTGGTATAATAGCGCAGCGAACCTTGAGTATTTCGGATTTGCTGTCGAGGTGGAGGGGTTACTACCGATTCTTTAAGCGCTGTCCTTAAGGCTAAAGGGGACGACAGTTGTGTGAGAGAGAGGGAAGATACAAATAGATAATCTTGATTATCTCCACACCAGTCAATCAATTTTCAAATCTAAATATATATTTGAGTTTGTCTCATCCTAGGCTATCGAGCGAACATAACAAAGTTTCCAAAAAATAGCTAACAAAAATTTATGTTTTCAATTTTTTTGTATTTTGCTCATAAATATTATTTTGAACAATTTTTTCCTGGAAAACGCTAACATCCCATAGGTATTTTTACGTATCTCAACTACCTACTAGAATTATCCTCATAAATAATTGTAGTGGGGAATCAGACCTAGAGTGAGAATAAAGGTGTAAAAACGCAGTGCAAAATTGATGGTGATAGTGTCCTCTACAAACTGTAATAATGCTTGTTGCTAGGCGTTGCTATGCGTTTGCCGGACGCGTCGGTTACGAGGGGGGTTTGCTACCACACTGCAGAAAGGCGTGGAGCGGGGGGTTTCGCATTCGGGTTTATTTAGCTGATTGATTTCTTGTTTACATTTTTTACCCGCAGACCAACGCTCGCTTCTTGCCTATCGCGGTTAGGTACCGGCGCCCAGATTCGTTTGTGTTTTTGGTTCGTTTTTCTTTCCATTCTATTTATGATGATGAATGAGTAATTGATGATAGTCAATAATGAATTTTGTTACGATTTATTGTTTGAATTATGTGAATTATTTATTGTTGAATTTGTAAATGATATTCATAATATTTACCTGTTATTGTGCAATACTTTACCTGAAAGCAGAATTTAGATGTATTTTGAAATGTAGTCCATTTACCTATCTTGTAAAACAGATAATCACTCAAATTCAAGGATATTTAGGGTGAATTTCATCATCTTATTTTGAAAATAAGTACAAACATAAAAAAAAGACAGGTTTCAAGGCTGGATTTGGCTGATTGAGACAAATTTTTAAATTTAGTCCATTATCGTACTTTGAAATTATCATATATTACTCAAATTCTCGGTATTCTACGTTGAATTTTGAGATCTAGTCCCTTCACTTATGTGGTAAACACCAAAAATAACTAGAATCCAATTTTGCTCCCTCACTCATCGTTGTATTCGTGCAGCAAGTAGACAAAAATTAGGTTTTGTGAAATTGAATGATGAATATAAATTTGAATAGGTACCTATTGAGGTATTAATATTGATTGAATACGTGAATATTATTATTTCATATTCAAAAATAATTGAATAATAATATGTTCTTCTATAAGTACTGAAATATTCATATTCTTTGAATATAATTCCTATATTCATAGTTTAGTATAAATTTTTAATATAGGTAGGTACCTACAAAGAAATTCTACTCTAAATAATAAAATATAAAGGATAAATAAATATTTGTATTTCCAAATATATGTTTGCTCATCTCTGATTGTAGTTAGGAAGGTACGAGGTTGGTAGATACTACCTAATGAATATT
The DNA here is from genome assembly GCA_030762985.1 of Adelphocoris suturalis. NCBI lineage: Eukaryota > Metazoa > Arthropoda > Insecta > Hemiptera > Miridae > Adelphocoris > Adelphocoris suturalis. The sequence goes on from CM061044.1 coordinate 76,582,409, forward strand.
ACGGTTCAGTGCGTCAAACTCTTCCAGTTGTTTTCACATGAATACAAAGGTTCCAACTATACAAACTAATTATTACCATGGACGTTCCTATAACAAATGAAAATGAAACCCCACCTAACACTTTGATAAAGTATACTTTGATAAAAGTGGAAGAAGCAGTAAGTACAAAAAAATGTTAAGAGAGACGGCTCGGTAAGCGGGTTCGTACGCGCGCGCGCGGATGAGGTCAGTTGCTGGGCTACGGCGTCGCCAAGGCACGCACCCCTCAAATACACTATTTTTCCTGGAACCACGTTTTTCGTTCCCAATTCTCACATGCGGCCACTAATTTTCAGAATCAAAATTTCATGCCTATGCCAACATACTCTTGAATTGTTTCCAAACACGGGATATTAGCGATTTTTTTAATTAAAAAAAAAAATTAAATTAACAATTAAAATTTCAAGTCAAAATTTCAACAACAAAATTTTTTTTTAAACAATGTTATATGATCGCTCGATAGGTTTACTCGTCCTGATAATGATTCTGAAGCCAGATTTAAAAAAATGTATACTCAAGTGGAGATTTGCCCGATAAAGTTTCATCCGACGCTAGCGCCATCCGTTATCTGAGAATCACACTAAACACCCGTCCCCTTTAGCCTTAACTACAAATCTCGACCGTTTTTCGTGATTTTTATTTTTTTCATTACGAATTCAATATTGTTTTGGAACGTATGTCAGGAGATTCAAATTTCATTATGTAAGAAGGTGAATGAAGGGGGGTAATATTGTTAAATCATTATGTTTTAACAATTCTCGTACGATTTTCGTGATTATTTTTTGTTGAACTCTGAATTTAGTCTAGTTTCTGAGTGTGTGTCAGGAGTTTCCAATTTCACAATGGGAGGGGGTGAATGGAGGGGGTCTACACTGATAAATCATGGTGTTTTAACAATTCTTGTCCGATTTTCGTGATTTTTTTTTCAACTTTGAATTTGGTCTACTTTTGGATCGTATAATAGAAGTTTTAAATTTCATTATGGAAGGGGTGAATGGAGGGGAGATAGTAATAAATCATGATGTTTTAACTAATCTCATCAATGTTTTTTTTTGTTCAGTTATGAATTTGGTCTAGTTTTGGAAAGTTGTCAGGAGTTTCAAATTTCATGATAGAAGTTTTATGATGGAAATTTACTGTAGTTAGGGGGGTTTTGGGGTTGGTGGAGGGGGGGGGGGGGGGAGGTGATACCAAAAAGTCATGGTGTTTTTGTTTTGTTTAATTATTTTAATTCTCACCAAAGTTATATGATATATCCATTTATAGGGACGTCCCTGTAATGCACGCATTACTTACCAATATATTTTAAATTCGTTTTTTGGATTCTACGAATCTTGGTTCTACGAACCTTCAGATTTTGAGAGGGATTAGGGAATTTGTTTTTTGGTCGATTCGTTCTTGGTTCTGTCAAAAGTTCATAATTGAAAATAATATACCAGAACCGCTCAAATACATTAGCGTATCATTGCCAAGTACACTTACTCTCTTCCTTTCGACTTCCTTGGCATCCCAACCTTTTATCACTTCCCTGAGCGAAAACTGAGAATTAATTCGTCGCACTTCAAATTGTTCCTGTATATCTGAAAGAAAACAAACGATTTAAAGCACAGTTAGCTCTGCAGCGGTTCCAATTTCAATGACAGGGGAAAAAACCCCGGTCCTGCAGAACAATCATAAGAGTGAAGTTACGTGAATTGAATTGTTCCAAAACTTGAGCGCTTTGTGCTCATAGAATTGAATAATTATGTCATTATGACAAAAATACTCTTTATAATATTTATAAAATGTATGAAATATCTATATATATTTCTATTAAAACCAACCATGCAGCATGATCGAATGGGTGAATTTTCATGGACTGTCGTCTTATATTTGTGTTAAATTGGTTTGAAATTTGAGCTTCGTGAACGCAAAAGAATGGTTCATTATTTATCAATTTCATGGCAAAATTACTTGTTCTAAATGTTAATCTGCTATTCGAACAAAGATGTTGGATTTCAAGCATTTTTCGCAGTTATAATACTTAATGTTATACAGAGTTCGCAGTAGGTAACAAAACTATTAACAAGGTTTATTAAACTCAACACCGCAATAAAAAGTTGTTACTCATTCGAAACGTAATTTCTGAATAGTAAACATTGCCAAACACATGTTGAATTTTGAGGTCGGATTATAATAATTAACGAATGAAGTTCTGTTGATGGTTCTTCACTCCCCCTTCAACTGAACTCCCAGACTCTTCCTCAAATTCACAAGTGTATTCTTCGGCAACGCCTTTGTAAGAATGTCCGCCAATTGTTGCTTGCTAGGAACATACTCGAGATCGAAAAAGCCTTCGGTATATTTTTCTCTCACAAAGTGATATCGTATATCAATGTGCTTTGTGCGTTTATGGAACTCGGGATTTCGTATCAGCTTAATGGCACTCATATTGTCCAAAAACAGTTTTGGATACGAACATGCATATCCTAAGCCATTCAGAAGCCTCTTTAACCATACAAGTTCCTTAACAGCCTCCGAAGATGCCACATACTCAGATTCTGTCGTTGACATGCTAACAGATCTCTGCTTCCTGGAACACCAAGAAATAGCTCCTGTTCCGAGTAAGAAAACATAGCCAGTAGTGGATTTTCTAGTTTCCTTACATCCTGCATAGTCAGCATCACTGTATCCTACCAGTTCTCCTTGTAGTTGGTTTTTGTACCAGATACCATAGCTCAAGGTTCCTTTCACATATCGAAGTATGCGTTTGACTGCGTTCCAGTGTGACTGGTTGGGGTTTTGGCAATGCTGGCTCAACGTATTGATAGCAAAACAGATATCCGGCCTACTGCCAATTGCTAAGTACATTAAACTGCCTATTGCCTCTCTAAAAGGAGCCTTTACCAATTTCAAACTATTCCAAGTTGAGTCTTCATTCTTTTCAATAGGACTTGCCACTGGAACAGCCTGTTCCATATTGAACTTTGTTAATAATCTTTTTGCATATGTTTCTTGGGATATAAAAATTGAGCCATCTTCTTTTTTTAAAATTTCAAGTCCAAGGTAATAATCAGCTTCCATGACCGTTATTTCGAATTCCATTTTTAGGTTTTCAAGAAAAGAATCTATGAGTTTGATATTTGTTGCTGCTAGAAGTCCATCGTCCACATAGATGGCCAATATAATCTTCCCTTCATTCGTCTTTCTCGTAAATACACAAGGGTCGCCTTCATTTTCTATAAATTCCATAATTTTCAGACGTGACACTAATTTTTCACTCCAGCACCGAGGAGCTTGTTTTAACCCATACAAGCTTTTCATCAATTTACAAACTTTCCCAGAACCATTATCGAAGCCTTCAGGCTGTTTCATGAAAATGTCCTCCTTTAAGTCTCCATACAAGAATGCCGTTTTCACGTCAAACTGTTTCAGTGTCAAATTTTCAACAGCAGCTATCGATAAAATTGTTCTGATAGAATCAAAGCGAACCACAGGACTATAGGTCTCGTTGTAATCCAGTCCGTGTTCTTGACTAAAACCCCTGGCTACTAACCGGGCTTTCCACCTCTCTATTTCACCATCCTTTTTGCGTTTCACCCTGAAAACCCATCTGCAGTCCACTAGTTTTCTCCGTGGTATTGGCTCAACTAATTTCCAGGTTTTATTCTTATTCAATGACTCCATTTCGCTCTTCATTGCTTGAAGCCATTTTTCAGAATCTTCGCTTTCTATAGCCTCTTTATAGGTAGTTGGTTCTGGTGGATAAACGTTAACTGTAGCAGAACAACAATCAAAACTAGGAGGTTTCAACTTTGATCTGTCTCGAAGGTTATACCTCGGTTCTTGTGATGCAGTCGTAGGTAGATCTTCCAGTTCAGGTTCTATAGAGAAAACCTGTTGATCTGAAACTTCCTCAACAATCTGAGAACTTGTTTCAGTCATAACTCCTAAGTCTACTTCTTGAGGATTCCTTTCATCTAAGACATCATTTGTTGTCTTATGGTTACTTTTTGAATTTACTGGAATAATTTCACCACCTAAATCTTGTTTTTCTACCTTTGGGAAATCTAAAACCACTATGCATTCCTTGTTTTCATATTTTTCTCTAATTTTAGAACATGATATACTTTCCCTAAATATAACATCTCTACTTATCTCAACTCTATCCATATCAGGAAAATACACTTTATATCCTTTTACAAAATCATCATAGCCAACAAAAATGCCTTTCTTACTTTTTGCGTCTAGTTTCCGCCTTTTCTCTTTAGGCACATGAACAAAAACTTGTGACCCAAACACCCTAAAATCTTTGAATTTGGGTTTCTGGTTTGTCCACAATTCGAAAGAGGATTTTCCCTTTAAGAGATAAGTTTGATTTAGGATAAATGCTGCAGTATTCACTGCTTCGGCCCATAATCTCAAATTCAAAGATTTGCTGTGCAGCATTGTTCTTGCTGCTTCAACCAAAGTCCTAATTTCTCGTTCAGCAGACCCATTTTGTTGAGGTGTGTACACTACAGTTCGTTGATGACTGATTCCTTCCTTGTCCAGAAGTTTTTGCACTTCATCATTGCAAAATTCTAGTCCATTATCCGATCTAAATGTTTTAATCTGATAACCCCTTTGATTTTTGAATTTTCTGAGAAATAAATCCAGCTTTTCTCTTACTTGGTTCTTATGCTTAAGAAAATATACTTGCCGATAGTGTGAGAAATCATCCTTCAACATGAGAAAATACCTCGACTTTCCAACAGAATCTACCTGGAATGGTCCGCACAAGTCACTGTGAATAAGTTCTCCAGGTTTTGTGGTAGAGGATTTACTTTCTGGAAATGGTAATCTATGTTGTTTTCCTACAACACATGCGTCACAGAAGAAATTGTCTTCACCTGTAAAATTTATTTCATTAGTACTTAGATACTTTCTGACTCTTCTTTCATTTTGGTGACATAACCGCTCGTGCCAAATCTTGAACGTCTCAGCTTTGTTATTTACTAAACTTATAGGCTTGCAATCATTTGTAGTAATAACTTTTACATTCAACCTATACAACCTCTGGTATCGAGTGCCTTCTAGAATTGTTTGATTATTTTTAGTAAAAACGCACTTTCTCTCATTGCTTACCATTTTGAAACCCTTGTCCATAGCACATCCAGTAGAGTACAGATTCATTTTTAGGTCTGGTATGTAAAGGACGTTCTCAAAATATCTGTCGTGCCATTCATGATCTACGTATGCTAGGATTTTAATGTCCCCTCTTCCAGTAGCATACATGCAGTCTCCGTTTCCCATCTTCACAGGAATCTGTTCTGGCAAGGATCTGAAATTTGTAAACCAATTTTTCATACCTGACATATGGTCACTGGCGCCAGAGTCGATGTACCAGTTTTCGTCTACCGTTCCATCAGCAGCAAGAATAATTTCACTATAGCAGGCAACGTTCGCATGGCTCCTCTGGTTTTCCTTTTCCTGTTTCTTTTTCCAGTGGATACAATCCTTCTTCCAATGTCCGGGCTTATTGCAAAAAAAACATGGTCCTTTCGATGATGTTCTTCCTTCTTCATATGTTCCTTTTGAAGGTGATCTTCCAGTTTGACTCATCCCTGGCTTTAAAGTTTTCGTCTGATGATTTAACTTTTCTTTCTTTTTCAGCAACGCCATTCTCTCTCCGGTTTCGTTTTTCTCTGATAACCGTATTTCTTCAGTTAGCAATCTTGCTACAAGCTTCTCCATGGTTTGATTCTGTTCAGAATCCCAGGCACTGTGAAAATGACTGTATGTTGGGGGCAGCGTCATGAGGACTTTCGTCATCATGAACGACTCATCTACTGGAGCTCCTAAAAGTTTCAGCTGCTGTCCGAGTTGTTCAAGTTTACTTACATGAGTACAAATATCGTCTGAGGGATCCATTTTGTATTCGAAAAATTTCTTTTGAACAATATGTAAACTTGTCACTCCTCTTTGTTCATACACAGTGTGCAGTTTATCCCACATATCTTTAGCGCTTTCACAGCTCATAAGATGTAGCAATGGTGCCTTACCGACAGTTGATATAAGGGCCTTTTTGCACTTGGCATCTTTTATCTTCCAAATTTTTAATTCAGTTTTGTACCTCGCTTCAGTTTCAGCTTCCGTTTCGCCAGCACGTGGAGTTCTTCGAGGTTTAGGACACTCACCAGAAATGATATCAGCGTATTCGTGTGCATCCAGGATTATCTGCATCTGGAACTTCCAGCATGGCCAGTCACCTGTTCCTTCAAGACGGTCAATCTTGCTTACTTCCGCTTCCATTTCTGATTACTTCCTCTTTGAGACTCGCGGTGTCTTATTCCTCTGTTTGCGTGTTCTGGGCCCGATAACCACTTAATGTTATACAGAGTTCGCAGTAGGTAACAAAACTATTAACAAGGTTTATTAAACTCAACACCGCAATAAAAAGTTGTTACTCATTCGAAACGTAATTTCTGAATAGTAAACATTGCCAAACACATGTTGAATTTTGAGGTCGGATTATAATAATTAACGAATGAAGTTCTGTTGATGGTTCTTCAATAATGTATTTTGTAAGCACTTTTTTTATTAAATTTGGCATTTACTGTGCTCAAATTGAGCTGCCCTAGGAACTAATACTTATTTTTTTCTTTCTTTTTTTTGAATGTTTGTATGTGCGAAAGAACGGAATTCACATCTCGTTCCTAAGAACAGTTAACGTCTGGAATGACACTCACACCTCACACCCTCACACGCACACTTACTTATGTATATATGAATGAGCCATTCTCTACCAAAAGTCGCCAAAAAGCTAAAAATGGCCAAAAATTGTTATATTTATATTTTTTGCAGAATATTAGTCATAACAAAATTTTTTACAATTAACTCGGACATTATAAAATTCTTGAACAAAGTTATGCTGAAAAACGTATGTAAATTTCAATTATATTCGCTGAAAAATCTATAAAAACAGCAAAATAATCTAAAACTTCAAAATCTTTTTTGAATCGCCAAACTTTATTTTGTATGAGTTTTTTGCCATAAAATTGGGTTTTAACAAGTTCTTTGTGCTCAAATTGCTCAAATTTCAATACAATTTACTTTATTATATTCGATAGGTAATCTAAGAAAATTCGCTCATGCTTCATGACTAGAACTTTTTTTATGTTGATCATTTCATCTACTGAGTCGAAGGGACTTGGGGACAGTTTCATTCGACTCAGCACACGAAAGTACTTCAGGAATGGATACAAACCCGGATATAGCGGGTATGCTGAGCCGTGCCGCTAGCTTGCTTTCTAGCGGTCATCCCCCGAAACTGTTACCTAGATATTGTTTGAGATCTCGATTTTTTCAATATTTTAGCCCTTGTTTACTACCCTTTAGGGTTGATCAAAATTGATGCCGATGTTACTGGCACATGCCCGCCGATGTATGATTTTTGAGCCAAATTAGTCGAGTTTGTTGGCCAACATTTTTTGAGCATACCTATAAATTGGTCAAATTAAAAAAAAAAAAATTTAAAAATAGCAAAAAAAGGCTAAAAATCGTTGATTTTATTTATTTATTTATTTATTTATTTTTTTTTTTTGCAGAATATTGCTCAAATAAAGTTTAATGATTATTTAAAAAAAAAAAAAAAAAAAAAAAAAAAACATTCGAAAATCTTATGTACAAAATTATGCTGAAAAATGTACTTAAATTTCATTAAAATGTGCTAAAAAAATCGGTAACACTTTCAGAAAAAGCTAAAAAATGCAAAATCTCTTTTTGAATGGCTGATTAATATTTAGAACGATTTTTTGACGACTCAAAGTCCCTAATTTTCAAAACAATGCACCATAATATAGTACGATAATTTACGAAAATTCGCTCATACGATCATGCTACGTGACTGGAACATTTTCTTAAACTTTGGTCCAGTAGGTACTTTCGGAGAAAAGCTTTGGACGGAGTACGGCGGACGGACGGATAAGTTTTTATTATATTATTATAATTTTTGGATTCTAAGCATCTTGAAACGTAAACCAACAAATTTTAAGGGGGGGGGGGGAGTTATTTTTTTTTTTATTGGACGATTACAAAGGTTCATTATTGAAAATAATAAACCGAAACGGCGGAAATACCGTGTAATGTGGAGAACCCTTCACTGTGATATCACTGTGATAAAAACTATTTCCCCAATCTCCGACCATCATAATTTATAAATTCGGATTGGTATTTCTTTCTTCGATTTTTTGTATTGATTATAGATGCGGAAATTTTCATTTTTGTGTTAAACTCACTTATTTTGTATAATTATATTTACTATAATATCAACGTTGTATTGGGCTAAGCCCATATTGATAATAAATAAATAAACGGCTAAAAATCATTGTATTATGTTTTTAACATAACTACAGTCAAAAAAAGTTTATCAACCATTGACTAGAATATTGTTTTTGCACAAAATTGTTCTGAACAATGTATCGTAAATTTCATTGAAAAGTGGTTAAAAAAATCGGTAAAACTGAAAAATATTATTTAAAATTCGAAAATTGGAATGTTCACATGTTCAGCTGACTAACATTTAGAAACAGTTTTTTCCCCATTATTTATTTTGATTATTTATTTGACCAATATGATTAGATAAACTAAGTAGCTGGGGTTGTTTCTAGCAGTGGCTAAATTCTAGGCTTATGACCTTGCTATAAAGAACGTCCTATGTCGTGTAAATATAAGTTAGATATATGTGAAATGTACCGTCATGTAATAATTCAGGGCAGCGATTCTGGTTCATTACGATTCCGTATATTTCGTTTAATTTTCGCAGTTTTATTGCAGCTCCTGGACTATAGTTGCACATTTGGTTCGAGTAGTCTTTTGATCGCCAACACTCGAATTGTTTTCCTTCGGTATTATACTTATCTCTGCAGGCGGAACCGGTCTGAAAAATCCAGTCATTCTGAAGACTTTTTTTTTTTTTAGCGAATTTTCGTAGATAATATAGCTATTGCAATAGCTCAAAAAAATTTAAAATAAAAAATTACGAAATTTTTTTTCTATTGAAATCCGTTATGAAACATTCTGAAACGAACCCTAAAGTTTAATGCTTTTTCTTACGTGTGTTTTGACATGGATATGTCTTTGCTCTGGGGGGTCAACCAAATATTTCCGTGACGCAAAATTTGTGTCACAATTTCAGTGTTTTTCACGTACAACCCAGTTTTCATCGCACAAAAATCGTTCGCCACTCGTTGGAAAGCGCTTGATTTATGTGATAAATGTTCACACCTCAAGCTACCAATTTCCCCCTCCTTACGTACCTGGCTACATTCCAAAACTAAGTTGATTGGACTATAAACAATTTTAATAAGCCGGTTACAATATTCTTAACGTAAAGCAATAGCATCATTTACTCCACTCCATAGGAAACATTTTCATCCTCTTGACAACAGTCGAGGACAACTCGAGGACAACCGTTATGAAATCCCCAATCAAAGACATATCCGTGTAACATGGTATCTGCTTGTAAAGCGGATAGTGGAACTCGTTTACGAGTTTCGCAGTCCTAACTTTTAGTTTTCATATACATGGTGTCCCGCATAAGGTGGTCAGTAGTTCAGGGGTCGACTTTAAAGCTTATTTCTGATCAAAAGTTCCACCTAGAGATTGCTTCAGAGTCTACCTAATAAAAATAGTGGAAGCACTGTTTTCACTTTCAGGAGAAAACAAATTTTTGGTCTCAAATCAAAATTTCCACACGCATTTTACGTTTTACACCATTCTGAACTTCGGATGATATTTTCAGGGATTAGTGGGCTAGGGGGTGGACGGTCCCCTATAAGTTTCATCGTTCCTGACTCAATGCTCCACTCTACGCATGCGCAAACGTAAATTCCTTCAAGCACCATTTTCTCACGCCCTATTCGTCCGATCTCGCTCGAATTTGGATGATAGTTGGTGAATAACAATTTGATCATCCCATATCAATTTCAATATGATGGCATCTTTAATAGCTACTGCGCATGCGCCAATATAAATTTTTTCAACGACCTTAATGTCCACAGTTTTCATCCGATTTCGATGAAATTGTCAGAAAATGCGCGGCTTAGTTTGTAGATGGTCCCCTATCAGTTTCATTGTTGCCAAATCAATACTTCATTTTGCGCATGCGCAGACGTAAATTCCATTATGCTTCATTTGTTCACACTTCAGTCGTTTGATTTCGCTTTAATTTGGATGATAGTTGGAAGAAGATCACTTGATTACCTCATATCAATTTCAACATTGTATCAATAATTGCTACTGCGCATGCGCCAATGTGAAATACTTGGAATGACCTAGATTTTCACAGTTTTCATCCGATTTTGATGAATTTTGTCAGCGAACGCGAGGTTTAGGTTGTAGATGGTCCCTTACCTATTTCATTGTTTTCAACTCATCAGTTCATTCTGCGCTTGCACAAACGTAAATTACATTGAGTATCATTTTTTCGTTTCTTAATTGACCAATTATGACATTGCACTCTACTTCTTGATTTACTCTTTCCCGCTATGCTTTTCAAGATCATTTAAAACTTTTCAATGATGTATACATTCATGATAGGTAAGCGAGGAGGCTATGTGCCACACCAGACTTGGCAGAAGTTTTTCTAAACGCTGAGTTTTCGTGTAATTATTATTAATTTTTTTTAAATTGTTTTTTCGTGTTTTCGACCTTTTGTCACTAAAGCAATCATAACTCCCTTAATTTGATGTGTAAATTCAAATTTGAGGATATTGTTGGAAAGAAAATTAAATTTCCTACCTGAATAGGAAATTCTACCTAATTGATTGATTGATTGATTGATTGATGTTGTTTATTGCTTCAAAATAAAATACAATAATATAAATGAAATAATCGGTCAATTATCAGAAATTAATGATCATAAATAGTACTTAACATGTGAGTGAAGCACCCCATCTTTTAGAACCTGCAAGGTTCTGTGCTAGATGGGGGAGTCATTCACCGTATGAATTATTTTTAAAACATGAATACGCTTCTCAATAGAATTTGCGAAACAAGCAGATCGTTGAAAACTATAGCTAACTAAAGAAAATAATAATAATAATAAAAATAAACCTATCTTATATATATTATTTATACAAATTATACGACCTATCCTATATATTTATAAAAGTATCAGATCTATCACCCACCACAAATTGTCAAAATCGAAACACAAATATGCATTATATATTTTAATATAGATTTTGGTGTTTTATTAGAGCGTCGATACCTACTAAGCCACGTACATGCTTTGAGTGATTTGGTCCACACTCAGCGGGCCCTTACCTATCAACCAAGTGAAGACCAATTTTTTGTACTTTGACCTTATGTAGTCGTAGGATTTCTCAAATCATCTGTTAATTTGCGTTGTATGAGGGGAAATGATCTGGATACGTGTCTGGACGTACTTTGCAATCTTGTGGGGGGAACAGTTATTATATTTTGGGAAAAAAATTTTGGCAGTTATTATATTGGGAAACCTCGAGTTTTTTCGATCGGGAATTGAACTATGAGAACCAATATTTTTTCAGAATGTAAGAGCGGTCAAAACTGCGCCGAGATCTCACGTTTCCAACGGTATAGTCAATTATACTTGAACTTTGATAATTATGGGAAAAAACTATATCTTGATGTTGAAAAACGTTGTTTTTTTCTATTAAATATTAGGTATTCTTCACCTTCTATGAAAATACGAGTTTGGGGTCGGTTTCTACGTATTTGTTTACGTTGAATCACCTGATAACACTTGCATATCTCCCGAACCCCTCTGGCAGGAGCCCGTCCTTTCATTCGTCCCTTGATGTCCTATAGAGGCTCCCTATAAAATTTCGTTGTAACTGAGCTTTTTTAAGAATTAGCGTTTAAGACATGAAAAAACCCTCTAAAAAGCCAATTTTCAATCGGGAATCGAAGTATGAGGAACAATATTTTTTCAATACCTGCATAAGAACGGTAAAAACTATGTCAAAATCTCACCTTTTCCACGGTTAATCAATTTTACTTTTACTTTGCTAATTAGGGAAGGAAACTATTTCATAATGTTGAAAAACATTGTTTTTTCAATGAAATCGATGGTTTTCTTGAAAAACTACCTTCTATGATATACGAGTTTGGGGTCGGTCTCTTCGTTTTTTTTTTTTTTTTTTTTTTTTTTTTTTTTTTTTTTTTTTTTCTTTTTTTTTTTTTTTTTTTTTTTTTTTTTTTTTCAAGCTAGATCGATTGGTAAAACTTATTAATCTCCCCAACCCCGTTATAACCGAGTTTTGTACTTTAACTCACAAATTTGAGTTCATTGGTATAGATAACTTTCATGTGTTAAGACATATGTTTTAAAAAGTGTTTGTTATGGTTTTTCAATGAAAACCACTTAAATAAGTGATTTTAGGTATAGGAACATGGGGTATATTCAGGATGAGCGCAAAATTCCCTATAAGAACAGCTCATAAAATGTTGTCCACCTAGAACCAGTTTCTGGCCCACAGTGCGCCGGGCGAATAGTGCAGAACCAAAGGTCTCTATAGTTCACAAGCACGAACTCCTCCTCATTTACAGTTTTGACATAGATATTTCTTTTGGCTGGGGGCCAAGGAATTTTTCGCGACACTTTTTTTTCTCCACACAAAATGCAATGCTCCGGCACTTTAGATTATTATTAACTCGAAAAGTGAAGGCTAGGTAGAAATCAATGAGGTACTACCGCAATGTACTTCTTTCCCAACATCCCAACAGAGTGGAAAGTAATGTCCATTTTTACGTTCCCAACATCCCAACAGAGTGGAAAGTAATGTCCATTTTTACGTTCCCAACATCCCAACAGAGTGGAAAGTAATGTCCATTTTTACGTTCCCAACATCCCATCAGAGTGGAAAGTAATGTCCATTTTTACTTTCCCAACATCCCAACAGAGTGGAAAGTAATGTCCATTTTTACGTTCCCAACATCCCAACAGAGTGGAAAGTAATGTCCATTTTTACGTTCCCAACATCCCAACAGAGTGGAAAGTAATGTCCATTTTTACTTTCCCAACAAAGTGTAAAGTAATGTCTGCAACTTTGACATATCCATGATCTATTGTTTGTCCCCTCAAGGGAGAAATTTATATATGGGTTTTAAATCGAATGATCGAATAGCTTCCTGCACCTCCTCACGGGATGTCGGTAGTTCGCCTTGCATCATACATATTCCTTTTTATTTTCGAAAAATCCGAGGTCTGAAGCAAGCAAACAATTGAATTAATTGTTTGAATTTTGTAGGTACTTTTAGGAATCCTCCCACTTTGCTCAGTCAGTAGAGATCGCAATAATTTCGCTGGCCTTTCAGAAATCTACTCTTCAGCTTTTCGTTTGGCTACACCACTCAGCACCTGTTGTGATACTAAGCGGAAATTTACAACGTAAAGTAGAGAATTCACGGGAGGAAAGAGAGAATTTTTGTCAAACATGACCTGTCTCTTTCGATCTCTTTCTGATAAAGGCTCGTGGTTGTGAATCGGAATTTATCTCCGTTATGACGTGGTTTGGTTCAACAGTTTTCAGTGATGCAGCGCACGAGTTCTTAAAACAGCTACAATGAATAAATAATTATAAATGTACATTACAATACAAATTACACAGTCACAAACACACACACACACACACGCCAGCACAAGAAAAGAAGCTTACCGCCATCTCATTTCTCCTGTGGCCATCTCCAACAAAATGTGGCCCCGCTGCCTGTACATTACTTTCGGCTGATGTGACATCTTTGCGCAAGGTCTGCCTATTTCAATCACTGCCGTGGGCTCAGCCTACACATCGATGAGTCGTTAGTAGGAGCGACAGATGGGGTGGGCTCAGTATACACATCGGATTAACGCCACGGACTCCGCACCTCGGACTTTCGGCTCAGCCGCCCAGGCCGAAAATATGTAGTATTTTCAGGAGAAGGTTTGAGATTAGATTTCGAAAATCTAGTCCGTTCTGAGTGGGAAAATCTTTGCCTGCCATTTCAAAATTTGTGGAATACAAAATGGCGGCTTTATAAAGATGGCTTAATTTGCCTATTTTAATTGTTTTCTCTAATAATTCCTAAACCGCACATCCTACAGGACTTTCATGGTTAGTAAAGTTGTAGGGCATAAGAAAAAACAAAACAATTCAACCCAAAACTCTGAATTATCTCTTAAAATAAGCGAATTACAAACAATTGAAAATCGGGCTAATTTTGGGCCAGTCCTCTCCTTCCCCCGTCTAGACTTTTTCCCTTCAAAATCACCTAGTGGCGTCAATATTGGCCTGATTTCAGTCTGCTAAGGCTCATTCTACTCAAGATTGTATACTTCGCAAAGTTCGTATTGAACATGTTTTAGCTGAGACCTTTCCCCATTGACTTACAGCTGAATTTATGAACTTTATATCATTTTACACATGAAGTTCGCAAAAACGGCCTTCTACTTTGTACTTTAATGGGAAGCGGTCTGAGCAAAAACTTTCTAGATACAAACTTTGGAAAGTATTTAACCCTGAATCAAATGATTGGCAGACATGAATCGAAAGGAATTTTCCAGGCCTGAATCATACCAATATTAAGATCGCTAGGGGCTTTATGAAGGGAAAAAGTTTAGACATCTTTAACAGATAATCTTTCAAAGGGCCAGTTTATCAATCACATATATCTAATGGATAAGGGGAATTTATCTGAGGGATAGCGTTATTGTTCGGAAGAAAGAAAAAAAGATACAAAATTACCTACAAAATGAAAACAACTTCAGGTTTCGTGCTTAGTGAAGGAAATTTTACATCTTGTTACCAAGAGCAATAGACACACGTGATGTAAATACAATATTGAAAAAGTTAGAACAAAAATAAAAATAACATAGTTTGTTCGTTGTGATTATCATCAGTGTTTAGAATTTTAAACTTATATCTAGATTTTTGTAAATTGATCAAGGGACAATAAATCGACAGAAAGAGTAGAGTCGTGTTCTCATTTAAAAACAGGTCTATAGTCAGTAGTTAGACATCAACCGTTCAGAATAGCTATCCTCCAGATAATACAATAGGGTGTGTTTATCCATCAAAGAAATATCTGGCGTTTTAATTTATCTGGTCCCTGGATGGCTGGATAACAATTATAACTGGAGGTTAACAGTGACGAATTAATAGAATTCCGTGGGTGGGGGCGGTAGTCCTCTACCTGGAGGACTCCCCCCCCCCCCCCCCCCCCCCCGAGAAATTTTTTGAAAAAAGACCTTGAAAAACTAGCAGTTTTAGAGGGTATAGACCCACAATTTATATCAGGCAAGTAAAAATCAACATGAAAAACTTAATTTTTATTTGCAAAAATTTTAGCTTGGTTACCAAACATCCATGTACACACAAAAATAAAAAAATAAAATGATTATAGGTAAGTAATTTTTTTGGCAAAATTATATCGGAAAAGGCAGGGAATGAAACATAAAACGCTGGAGAACTTCAGTCCTCGTGATGTAATATTATTTATAAATTATACATTTATATTGTAAACACAGGATTAAATAATAATACACTCTTTATTTTTTAAATTTACTTTAGAAGTAAACAACCATTTAATAAACATTCACGATGAAATTAAATGAACAAAGTACATTTTTGATTAAAGATGAAAATACAAATAAAATATTACCTTGTTAAACATTTTTTGTCTATCACTGGTAATTGTGAAACAGTGATTATTCACTTCAATCTAAAAACACTGGTTGCAATCAGTTAAGAAAACACGATTCGTTTCTTTCTTCGTCGAAACAGTAGGTAGGTTGATTATGTATTATGGCTATTGATTGTATTATGTATTGTTACCGTTACCAAAAGCGGTAAACGAGCGACAAATACCGTAGGTTCCTACCGTAACTTGTTAAATAAACTGATGAACACGAACTTATCCCCATTAATTAAAACTGTATTCCTTACCTGCTGCCTAATGTTTTTTAAAGAAGAACGATGAGAGTTTACCGACGAAAATTCTGGCACTACCCACGTAAATCTCCGGTTGATACCCCGTAGGACCTACGCTGTTTGTCGGCCTACTTAAATTCAAACGAACAAATTAGTAAATTGGCCGTGACAGATTAGTAAAACCGGTACCTACTATCCCAGTTTCCTCACAGTATAAAGTTCCTTCATCAATACTCGTATTTTTGTCAACATACAAGCGTGACGGGGTGATTCTATTCTGACGTTCCCTCACAAGAATTTTTTTATTCTGCCTCTCGAGGGGGGGGGGGGGGGGGCTTTCAATCCGTCCTTGGAGGTTAATGATATAATTATCTAGAGCTTTCTAACCTCAAACAAGTTTATTTATTTACAAAACCTGATTTGAATCTCGTTTGATTGACTTTATTTTTGTACCTTCCAATGGAATGGATATTTAGGGATTTGTCTTCAAATAGCAGCAACGGGGAAGATTCTAGCGTAGCATAATTCGTTGAATGGAAAAGAATACCGTATATACCTAATAAGGCCCCGTGCCAATCACCTACTGATATGGGACTAGTGCGTATTATTATTGAGGTTTTGATGGACAAAGATACCGTTCATTACATTCTAACACAGATCGAAGATGCAACTAAGTTCACAACTTACTGATCACAATAATTCATTCATAATAATTTAGGTTGCAATAACACAATTCGTGTATGAATTTCTCTCTGTGGAAATGAAGCAAATGACAAAAATGTCGTGGTTTCTTATTTGCCGAGCTTGATAGACACTGTTGTGTTGTGGACGTCAGACCCGGTTTTTTTAATAGTCGATCCATGGAGTTATCGTCTGGAATGACACACACACACATACTTTTTTTTTTTTTTTTTTCAAAACTCCCTTCAAAGGCGGAGGGGGCACACCATTAAATTGAAAAATAAACAAATAAAATTAAAAAGTGGGGAGGACGCCCATGTTTACCCGACGCCGGCTCTAGGGATAAGGGAAGTTTCAGGACGAGGAGGAAGAATGGGATGAAAGGAAGTGCCCCTATAAAACGACCACCAGTTCAAGTAAGAACCCCTCAGGACGCGGGTGGTGATACCACGGAGTACTCCCGCCGAGATGCCCAACTTGAGTAACTCCGTGGCGCTTTTCCCGCACCACACCCCGCGCCATGACACGGTCGCAGCCATGACCTTGATGTTATTGGTCGCCACTCCTTTTAGCTCGGAAATCGCTTGCCGCAGGACATTCCTGTCATACTTATTTATTTTAGCCCGCCAGGTCTGCTCCATGTCCATGCTGCCACTGACAACCTGGACATCCAGGATTAAGGCAGACCCATCGGGCTTCACGGCAACGATATCCGGCTTCTTGCCCCGGTCACTCGGCATATGATATAGTCTCTCTCTTTCAACATCCCAACCGCTTGATGACAAAGCGCCTGCTATCTGCTTGGCGACCGCATCGTGACGGAGTATGCAACAAGCACAGACACGCACAGACACACACAGACACACACATGCACACGCACACACGCACACACGCAAGCCCTCACGGGTTTCTGCGAGTAGGATGACATCATCAGCAAAAGCCAATGCACCTACTCGCACCCCAGGGGCGAGATCAAACCCTATTTCAGCTGGCAGCTTACCCAAGGCCGTATCCACGACCAGGTTGAAGAGGAGTGGCGACAGAGGATCCCCCTGGCGTACCCCGCACCCAATAAGAACATCCCCTGACATCTCACCTCGTGCCTCGAGGACCGTCACGCCTTCATGGTACAGACAGGCAACATACTCAATTAAACGAGCAGGTGCACCGACACCACGAAGACAATTGGTCAGGGCAAAGTGGCTAACTGTGTCAAAGGCCTTAGCAACGTCCAGAGCGGCAAGATGGAGCTGCCGTTTCTTGATACGGGCCAGCGAAATGACAGTTTGGAGAACTGTTAGATTCTCCGCTGTGCCACGCTGGCCTAAATACTCTCTGGACGTCACCTATGACACCAGCCACTTGGAGGCGAGATGCCAGAACTTTTTGGAAGTGGCGGAAGACCACCGACGAAATAGAAATTGGACGGTAGCCTCCAGGCCCACTTCCCCCTTTCTTTGGGATGAAAATTGTCTGGGCACAGGTCAACGCTTTTGGGGGTCTTCCAGATAGTAGCAACAGGTTGAGGATGAGCAGCCTAACATTCTTTGGAGCTTTATTCCAGCGTTGGGCGGAAATACCATCGGGCTCAGCATAAGTGGAGTTTTTGACACGGCACTTATGTGCCTCGTCATGAAGCACCGGTGTGCACATGATGCTGCGTAAGGAGTCCCTGGTGGAAGCTGGGGGTACCACTGGCTCACCAGAGTTGTGGCTGGGAGCACTCATAAGTGGCTACCAGTAATCCACAAACTCCTGGAGGGGGGGCATAACTTGTTCTTCCCCAGCTCCCTCCAGTACCTCCGCAGCTGCACGAGCCGGATGCTTCCTCCACAATCTCTGGACTCGCTGATATTCCCGCCTCCTCGCTTGCTGAGCTGCTCTGCGACCTCCACGAGACACCACATTAGGGGGAACTTCTCCCTGGGGCCTCGCCACGGTCGCTTCCTCAACCTGCGGGAAGATCCTCTGCACATAGGCCGCGACCTCGTCCTCCAAGCCATTTGGCCCCTCAACAGCCCGCCTCGCCAGATCCTGCAGGTAGGCACTCTCATAACCAACAATATTGCCTACCTGCTCCCCAAGCCTCAATACTTCAGTCTTCAAGTCTGAAAGACCGGAGGTCACGGCGGAGGATTGCTGAATGGCGGGCTGTTGTCCCACGTCTGCCGGAGATGCGGGAGAGGTCCCACTGCTATTTGCCAGGATTGCATCCTGGACAAGCTGCTTGTAGTGGGGCCTCAGGCGAAGAGATTGAATGGCAGAAAGCGTGCGTATGGGAAAACGTTGCTGCGAATAAACATTGATTCGACGTACCCCATTTCGCACAGCCTCTGCCTCTTCTGCTGCTATTAGCCGCAAATCCTCAAAAGCATACCTGGGCCGGTCTCGCTCTATACTAATTGCTGCGTTGGCCTCTACAGGATGCCATTCGAGAAAGTATCTTGGCAACCGTAATGTATTCGTGGTAGGTACTTACTTTGGACACAGGCAGGCCCAGCAGCTCATATTCCAAGTTGTAGTTGTTATTCAGGGTCCTCCATCTATCCAAGAAATCAATATCTCCTGTTAATGAATCCGGGATGAACACCATAGCTGGGTTAAGAAAATGACCACCGTAGAATATTATGTCGATCGTTAAGACTTGTTCTTTATCAGAGATATCTTCATCTATTGTGCCTTCTGGAACATGGATCTGTGGCAAACATCACAAGGAGTAATTTATCGATTCATTAGTAAATATTTTATATAATCTTAAAAATAAGCCATTAAATTCCTGCGAATATCATCGGAATCAGATGAAAACTGTTGAAGTCACGTTTGTTACAAGGGATTTAGGTTCGCGCTTGCGATACAGCTACTAATGGTACGGTCGTGAAGAAATGTGGGGTGATCAAATCGTAATTTTCAATCTACTCTCCGATTTTGAAGTATTTATTTGGGAACAGTGAAATTCATAGGTGATCCTCTAAAGCATGATCGTATATTATTCTCTGAAAATTTCATCGAAAATGGATGAAAACTGTAGATTTTATATCTTTTACAAGGATTTTACATTCACGCATGCGCAGCGGCTAACAATGATACGATCGTGCTGAAACTGATTTAGGGTGATTCAATTTTTTTCTCCCAACCCTTCTCCGAAGTTGAGCAAGAACGGACGACTAGGGCATGAGAAAATTATGCTTGGGGGAATTTACGTTTGCGCATGTGCAGAGCCATGTATTGATTTGACAACAATGAAACTAGTAGAAGACTTATTTATTTAATTTTTACTTATTCAGTGCCTAACGCACTTTTCATGAATATTCTATTTCCGCACGTTTCACGAATATTCTATCAAAATAAGGAAATGAATCTTGAATGATTTTTAGTTTGTGCATGCCCACAGTGTGATATTGATTTTGGAGCAATGATATTGAACTAGAAGAACTAATCCACATCACCCTGGTTGACTCCTTGAATTCTCATCTCCATTCCAATCTCCATCTCATTCTCATAGACAGGGCCTTCTTGAGAAAGTGTGCCAACCGTTGATGATATGGCTTCAGCCTTCTATGACGATCTGCTGCAGCAATGGGGTATATATATGAGGGATTTTTTTAAATTTTTTCTATTGCAAGCTAGAGTTTTGAAAAGACGACTGACTCAATCATGCCTCGGAAAGAGTCCCGTTTTTTCCGTCTGGAGCTTAGAGAAATTTGAAGCGGCGCTTGCGGCTTAAGACGTCATAAGCCGCAGTGGCAACCCTATCTACGGACTTTTAAAATACCGTAGGCTACCCTATGGATATTCCGTAGATTAACATGACGTTCGATGTTACCGAGTTTCAATGCCTCGACTCTTGAAATGGCTTTCCACAGTCAAGGCCATAAAAACCCAGTCATGCAGCATGACTGTATGAGCAAATTTTCTTAACATCCTATTATATTGTTACATTGTTTTTAAATTTTAGGATTTTGAGTACAAGGAAATTTTAACTACCAATTTTATGGCAAAAACTCGTTCTAAATGATATTGTGAAAGGCTTTGGTTTTTACATATTATTTAGATTTTATTTTTTCCAGTTCATATGAATTTTTCAGCATTACTATATAAATTCAACTTAATTTGTCATAATAATTTTGTGCAAATGTGTTGCGCTAATTTTTCAATGTTCTAGTTCGCCGTTAATAAACTTCTTTTGACTAAAAAGTATGTAATTGTCGATAACTCGCCTTAGGATTGATATAAAAATCCTGTTCTTGCACCAAAAAAATGAGGTTTTCCAAGTGAAAGGACGAGTTTTGCCCTCACTTGGAAAGTATTTAACCCTGAATCAAATGATTGGCAGACATGAATCGAAAGGAATTTTCCAGGCCTGAATCATACCTATGGTCAATTTTCTAAAAAAGTACTCAGAAATCACAAAATATTGCTTAAAACCGTAGAATTTTTTATTTTTAGTAGAATTTTAGTCAAAACAAAATAATAAACAATTTCCTAGGTCATTCAAAATGTTCTGCACAAAATTATGCTGAAACATTTTATTAGATTTCACAATATTTGCTGAAAAATCGATACAAAATGAAAAAAAAAAAAAAAAAAAAAAACCTAAAAATCCAATTATTGCACGCAATACAATTATTGCACGCACACACAAACACTTTTTTTTTTTTTTTTTTTTTTTTTTTTTTTTTTTTTTTTTTTTTTTTTTTTTTTTTTTTTTTTTTTTTTTTTTTTTTTTTTTTTTAGAAACCTCCCCTCAAAGACGGAGGGGGCACGCCATTAAATTGAAAAATAAACAAATAAAAAAAAAAGTGGGGAGGACGCCCAGGTTTACCCGACGCCGGCTCTAGGGATAAGGGAAGTTGCAGGACGAGGAGGAAGAATGGGATGAAAGGAAGTGCCACTATGAAATGACCACCAGTCCAAGTAAGAACCAACCAGGACGCGGGTGGTGATACCACGGAGTACTCCTGCCGAGATGTCCAACTCGACTAACTCCGTGGCGCTTTTCCCGCACCACACCCCGCGCCATGACGCGGTCGCGGCAATGACCTTGATGATATTAGGTACCACTCCTTTTAGCTCAGATATCGCTTGGCACAGATCATTTCTATCATATTTACTTTTCTTAGCCCGCCAGGTCTGCTCCATGTCCACGCTGCCACTGACAACCTAGACATCCAGGATTATGGCAGACCCATCGGGCTTGATCGCAACGATATCTGGCTTCTTGCCCCGGTCACTCGGCATGTGGTATAGTCTCTCCCCTTCGACATCCCAACCACTAGATGACAAAGCACCTGCTATCTGCTTGGCAACCGCATCGTGACGTAAAATGCGGCCACCGTGCGTACGAGGACACTGCTGCACCTCATGATATAGATTCTCATTTTTACCCCGACAGGGACGGCAAAAGGTGTCAACTGTCCCAATGTGTAGCCACCCGAACGGCGTGAAAATAGCGATAGACACACACACACACACACACACACACACACACACACACACACACACACACACACACACACACACACACACACACACACACACACACACACACACACACACACACAAGTGCCCCTATAGAATGACCACCAGTTCAAGTAAGAACCCCTCAGGACGCAGGTGGTGATACCACGGAGCACTCCTGCTGAGATGCCCAACTCAAGTAACTCCGTGGCGCTTTTCCCGCACCACACCCCACGCCATGACACGGTCGCGGCAATGACCTTGATGTTACTAGGTGCCACTCCTTTTAGCTCAGATATCGCTTGGCGCAGATCATTTCTATCATATTTACTTTTCTTAGCCCGCCAGGTCTGCTCCATGTCCACGCTGCCACTGACAACCTGGACATCCAGGATTATGGCAGACCCGTCGGGCTTGATCGCAACGATATCTGGCTTCTTGCCCCGGTCACTCGGCATGTGGTATAGTCTCTCCCTTTCGACATCCCAACCGCTAGATGACAAAGCACCTGCTATCTGCTTGGCAACCGCATCGTGACGTAAAATGCGGCCACCGTGCGTACGAGGACACTGCTGCACCACATGATAAAGATTCTCATTTTTACCCCGACAGGCACGCAAAGGGTGTCTACTGTCCCGCGACTACTCCTCGAACACCTCACCGAGGTGGCTAACGTAGCCACCCGGACGGCGTGAAAATGGCGATAGTCACGGGCCCCAATGCTCTCTGAAGCCCATTTCACCCACTGGGTAGAGATGGGGGATTCAGAGCACTGTCGGAGTTCTTTACTATCTACCGACTCATGCAGTGCAGCAGCGAACTCAGCAGATGAGCTGGGTTTTGGAGCAGTTGGTGTTGCTCAATCGCACCACAACAACTGCTGCCGGACAAAGTCCAGGTCAGCAGCAGGGCGGGCGACCTCCCAGCTCGACCCCCTAAGGGCAAGCAGGCGCTGGCGGCGTAAAGATGGGATGCTGGCAGAAAGAGAGACAATACCGAGCCCACCGGCCTTGACCGGTGCGTGGATGTAAGCACTTGGGACACCAGGTGGAAAGCCTAGCCAAGAGCGCACAGCAGAGCGAACTTCACGATCTAACTCAAGCAGCCTCCCCGCAGTAAGCCTGCCAAAGACTAACCCATAGGTTAGCTTTGGCAGTAAGTACGTGCGAAGGAGGCGCAGCTTCTACTGTGGCTTCAATGGAGCCTTGGTGACACGAGCTAATGCTCCACCAAGGTCCACACGGCTTGCGGCTATAGTGGCCACACCCATGAAGTCGACCCCAAGGTACCGCCAGACCTCCAACACGGATCGAGCAGGGATGGAAGTTTGTCCTAAGACAAAACACTCCTCATCCACTACCTTCACCTTATGCTGGCGACCCGACGGGACCAAGGAGACCGACCCACACTTAGCTGGGTTGACCACCAAACCACACCTGGCTAGCTGCTCAGCAAATGCGTTGAGGGAGATCTGCAAGCCCTCACGGGTTTCTGCGAGTAGGATGACATCATCAGCAAAAGCTAATGCACCTACTCGCACCCCAGGGGCGAGATCAAACTCTGTTTCAGCTGGCAGCTTACCCAAGGCCGTATCCACGACCAGGTTGAAGAGGAGTGGCGACAGAGGATCCCCCTGGCGTACCCCGCGCCCAATAACAACATCCCCTGACATCTCACCTCGTGCCTCGAGGACCGTCACGCCTTCGTGGTACAGACAGGCAACATACTCAATTAAACGAGCAGGTGCCCCGACACCACGAAGACAATCGGTCAGGGCAAAGTGGCTAACTGTATCAAAGGCCTTAGCGACGTCCAGAGCGGCAAGATGGAGCTGCCGTTTCTTGATACGGGCCAGCGAAATGACAGTTTGGAGAACTGTTAGATTCTCCGCTGTGCCATCCGCTGGCCGAAATGCTCTCTGGACGTCACCTATGACACCAGCCACTTGGAGGCGAGATGCCAGAACCTTTTGGAAGTGGCGGAAGACTACCGACGAAATAGAAATTGGACGGTAGCCTCCAGGCCCACTTCCCCCTTTCTTTGGGATGAAAATTGTGCGGGCACGGGTCAACGCTTTCGGGGGTCTTCCAGATAGTAGCAACAGGTTGAGGATGAGCAGCTTAACATTCTTTGGAGCTTTATTCCAGCGTCGGGCGGAAATACCATCGGGTCCAGCAGAAGTGGAGTTTTTGACACGGCACTTATGTGCCTCGTCATGAAGCACCGGTGTGCACATGATGCTGCGTAAGGAGTCCCTGGTGGAAGCTGGGGGTACCACTGGCTCACCAGAGTTGTGGCTGGGAGCACTCATAAGTGGCTCCCAGTAGTCCACAAACTCCTGGAGGGGGGGCATAACTTGTTCTTCCCCAGCTCCCTCCAGTACCTCCGCAGCTGCACGAGCCGGATGCTTCCTCCACAATCTCTGGACACGCTGGTATTCCCGCCTCCTCGCTTGCTTAGCTGCTCTGCGACCTTCACGAGGCACCACATTAGGGGGAACTTCTCCCTGGTGCCTCGCCACGGTCGCTTCCTCAACCTGCGGGAAGATCCTCTGCACATAGGCCGCGACCTCGTCCTCCAAGCCATTTGGCCCCTCAACAGCCCGCCTCACCAGATCCTGCAGGTAGGCACTCTCATAACCAACAATATTGCCCACCTGCTCCCCGAGCCTCAATACTTCAGTCTTCAAGTCTGAAAGAAGACCGGAGGTCACGGGGGAGGATTGCTGAATGGCGGGCTGTTGTCCCACGTCTGCCGGAGATGCGGGAGAGGCCCCACTGCTATTTGCCAGGATTGCATCCTGGACAAGCTCTTTGTAGTGGGGCCTCAGGCGAAGAGATTGAATGGCAGAAAGCGTGCGCATGGGAAAACGGGCTTGCAAGAAAACATTTATATTGCGTACCCCATTACGCACTGCTTCCGCCTCTTCTGCTGCCATTCGCCGCAAATCCTCAGAAGCATACCTGGGCCGCTCTCGCTCTATATCAATTGCAGCGTTGGCCTGTACAGGATGCTTCTGCCAGACGTGGGCACTGAGGCCCCGCTTGGAACTGAAGGCTCTCTCACAGTGGGCACACTGATGGACATCTCCAGGGGCATTGGAAGAGGAAGAAGGATAGGAAGAAGAGGAGGAAGAAGAGGGAGAGGAAGACCGACGCCCCTGCCTGGGGCGCCCCCGAGCGCCTCCCCTAGAACCCCGCATGCCAATGGGCATGGGGGGGTTATGAGGCTCGGCTGTGTTTCTATCCATAACAAGGGAGACGTAAAAATGGGTCGGGAGACCCGTTGACACGAGCCTCCCCCCAGATCGCCATTGGGTCATTTTGCCACCCTCTGTTCACCCAGAGGGTGCCCGGGTTGCACGACGGGGACGTATGACCTTGACTTGGGTAGGGATTTGAAGGAGCTCCGAAGAGATAAAAACACCAACAGTTACCCTACCCCAGCAACCCTACACACACACACACACACACACACACACACACACACACACACACACACACACACACACACACACACACACACACACACACACACACACACACACACACACACACACACACACACACACACACACACACACACACACACACACACACACACACACACACACACACACACACACACACACACACACACACACATATATATATATATATATATATATATATATATATATATATATATATATATAGAGGGGGGATTCGATAGAGAGACTCTCTGGGACATTAAAAGCCGATAAAAGTGACGAGTTATTTCCTGATCAGATGAGTAGGCTAAATTCCCCTATGTTCCCCCTAGGAAGAAGAAACTTTATAGGATGACTGTCTGGACATTGAGAGACGATTGAAATGATGGGCTCTTTCCTGATCAGATGAGTTAGCTAAATTCTCTTCTGTTTGCCCTAGGAAGTTGAGATTCGTTAGGGTGACTCTCTGGGGAAATGATGCAATGAAAATGATCAGTTCTTCCCTGATCATCTGACTGGGCTAAATTTCCTTCTGTTCACCCGAGGAAGTCAAAATTTCAACGAGAGCCTCTGGGACATTAAAAGACGATTGAAATGATGCACTTGAATGACATATATTTATTTACATATATGTGAAAAAGCGTTACACTCTAGGATTTGTTCCAGAATGCCTGAAAATTTTGATTTTAAAAATTGTGGAGCCATCGCAATAGAATTTTCTACGAAAATTCGCTAAAACCAAACTTACCGGTATATTTCCATCCATTACAGGACTTTCTAGCTCGATAATTGTTAATCCGTCCAGCTGTTTCTCTCTTTTACGCTCATCGCGTTTCCGTCCGTGGATATGCATACCGGCGTCAAACCCATCTTCACATTCTTTACTGACAATAGGCTCATTGAGGATGCTGAAGAAACGAGTTTGTGCACCTTAAAATTGATGAATCGTTATAATCTGACATACATGAGCCTCAAGTTTTATTGTAAAGATCTTATAATGGTATTCTCTTGGTAGCTCTTTATCACATTGTAACAGAACTTTGTTTCGAACTGCCCTTTTTCCTCACTTATACACTGTCCTGATGCCCCTTCCCCTCCCACTGCCCCTGTAGGCAAAAAATTATAATTAACTCTTACTATTACTATTTTAACTAGGTATATTAGGTACCTACTTATTAATCCAAGTATAAATATAAAACGCTACAATTTATTACGCAATGGTTCATTATTCCTGTACAAGATGGCCCTTATACACAGATGGCTTAATATTATTAAACTCCGTGTATAGTATATCAACAGAATTAGGCACTTTCCGCCTCCCGAACGGGCAGGCACTTAGCCAGGATTTTGCCTTGGGGGGGGGGGGGGGGGGGGGTCCAGATCCTCCCCCCTTCGACCATCGGCTCTCTTCCCATTTCAATAAATTTTAAAATACGAATTTTAAGTCACAGGAGAAGAAATTTTTTACGAACGTACAAGATACTATCTTTAATAAGGCAAAAATATTTAATAGGTAGGTACATAATAAGGATTTTAGGTGACAGTTAAAACAATTTTTCACAATCATGATAAATCTTGATCTTTATACTACAACAAAAGTTCAATTTTTAGGTATTTAGTTGATCATAGAATGTTTATAGTAAGACTTTTCTGTTTGCTTTTAAAGACATCAAATCCAGCACGTCATCAGCCGCGAACGACAGTGGATAATGAATTGACACATGGTCAAATGAGAAAGGCGTTCGTTACCCATCTTGGGATATTGTAAGGAGTTTGGGGCGGAATACAGAACCCTGTGACGCACATAGGATAGATAAATTTCCCCTACACAGCAAGATCCCATGAAGTAAATTCAAGAATTGTCTAATCCTGGAACGTATGGTGATGTGTTGTTGTGAATTTCCGCTCCGCATGAAAATCTATTTTCGAAGTGTTAGATCGCGTTTTTTTTTAAACCAAAAACCGATGGAAAACGTACCAGACAGGTTCACACTACCAATCATACTTCTTCAAATTCCTACTTCGAAGTTGAGTGCCAAATTCTGTCTCATTCACTCATTCCAAAAATGTTAACTTAATTATTGTTATTGTTATGATATCGTTGGAGCAACGTAATTATGTAGCTCAGTAACATGGATGATACCTTGGTGAACAGTCAAAGAGACAAAGCAACCCAATGTCCCCATTGTTCTAGAGGCTTTACAAAAAGAGAACTCATTCTACATATACGCTCCAGACATCCAAATATTGCGAACCTGAATACCAACCGTGGTACTCAAAGTATAATATCAATACCAAATGCTGATCCTATTCAGGACTATTTCATAAGAGGCTTCGGGGACGGGATGTTAAATTCTCCAGGAGGCTGGACCACATTAAGATGGGACATGCTGAAGCAGAGAGCCATGTGTCTGCAAGGAAAGCAGTACGACTTACCTCAGGGAGCAGTCGGCGTGTCACTACTCGCTGTTGAAGTGAAAGGGCTAGCCGAGGGAATGCGAGATTCTGAGAGAATTTTCTTCCTCTGTACTACTGTCCTCCAGAGAGAGAAAGGAATCTCTTCAGGGGAAGATGTCAGAAGGCTTCTGAACACCATAATAAAAATGTGGAGTGCTTAAAGGTATGAAGAGTTGCTACACGGCAAGGCTTACACGGGTCGTTCAGGTATAGTGCTAGAGGCGTTGATCTGTCTTTAAGGTCGTATACATGACCCATGTCCGTGTACCGAAATATCTAACTTCTTATCTCAGGAATCTTACCTCTACGTATTGGAGCTATTAGCAGAACCTCTGAGTATTATAAAAATAATTTCTGAAGAATTTCACATCAGACGAATATTCTCTGGTAGTTCGTGCTAGTGAAATAATAGATACTACCCTAACCATGGATAATTTTTTAATTCATCAAAAAAATCGGGGGGTGGGGGGGGGGGGGGGGGGTCCGGACCCCATGGACTGGCTACGTGCCTGCGAACGGGTTCACACTTTTACAGCTTCCGGACCCGACGGTTTTTATCAAATGTTGAAAAATGTAGGAAAAATACACTGCCAAGGAAATGGCACATGAGCTTCCTCGTGACCTTCACAGTACGTCACCATTAAATTCCAGAAAACTAGAAACGACCGGTTGTGGCATCAGGGAATTAATAAGGTGGGAAATTGGAAGCTGAATGGTACATACAATAAATGAAATTAATAAGGAAAATTTTGATTTTAATATGGGACCCATCCAGGATGTAGTGCGCATGTTCCCTGAAAATTTCGTCGAAATCGGATCAAAACCGAAAGAGTTTTTAATTGATTTACAGGATTTCATTAATATTTTGATCTAAATTCATGATTAAAATGTCCTTGGGGATATTTTTTGGCAACTTTGAGCATGATGGACCACCCATTTGTTCATTTTCCAAACTTACCCTGTGTTGCTGGACCACCCTGCTACCGCGCCGTACATCCGCTAGAGCGCATTCAGAGCGTTCGGGCTCAAAGAGGATGGCCCGTGCATTCACGCTTGTACGTAAAGAGGCTTTCCGTCTGGGAGGCTACTCCCTCTGCTAATTGTTACACCATGAAATGCCACAAAAATTAAAAACGACCTTTCCGGGCATCAGGGAGGTGGCAATATAAAGCACATTGCTACGTAATAACCTTGCCCGCATCATCCCTGAAAATCTGACCGAAATCCGTTCACAATTACCTGAGTTATGACCGAAACAAGAAAATTTTGTTTGCGCCTGCGCAGAGGCTGTAGTTGATTCGATCATGACGGAGCTGATAAGGGACCATGTAGATCTATTATACCCGCACGATCCTTAAAAATTTGAAGAAAATCGCATCAAAATTGTGGAAATTACGGCTGTTGCAAGGACCGTAACAAGAATATTTCGTTCACGCATGCGCAGAGCGTAACGCTAATGCAATTATGATGATTGTCTTATGGGACCTCAAGGGACCTTACCCACATCATCCCTGAAAATCTGACCGAAATCCGTTCAACATTGACCGAGTTATGACCGTCAAAAGGAATTCACGTTAGCGCCTGCGCAGAAGCTACCGTTGATTCGATCATGATGAAGTTGATAGGAGACCAGCTAGAGCTTAACCCGCACGATCCCTGAAAATTTGGTTAAAATCGGATCAAAATTGTGGAAGTTATGGCTGTTACAAGGAAATGTGGACGGACACACAGACAGACAGACACGGAACCAAATTTGTTCAGGAGGCTCTGAAACGCAAAATGCGAGTGGAAATTTTGATTTTGGAGCAAAAAATTTTGTTTCGTTTCGAAAGTGAAAACAAAGCTTCCGCTGCCTTGCAGTCTCGGAAGCAAAATGTTGGAAAACAGATAAGGCTGGTCGAACTAGAGAGAAATTGCCCTCGGCAGCCCCTGTGATGGATATGGGTAGTTCCTCCTTGATTCTTGCGGATGCCGCATCTTGGGATAGCTCCTGGGCTATTCAGCTTTCAGGATATCCTCTGGGTGTAGCAGGTTAATCCCTTTTGAAGAAAAGTAGTTGCTTCATTTCCATCACCTCCTTGTCATGCGATAGCAGAGCTTGGTTTCGACGCCCCTCCCCCCTCCCGCATCACCTCTATCGTTGGCGGGCTCTCTATCTGATCGATCACGAACCTTTAAAGTAAATTCCTGAACTTTCGTCGGGTCCTTACACAAACACAAACCTTCAAAATATCGTTTTCCTGAATCCTCCGTAGGGTGTGTGGTGCGATACGCGAAGAGCTCTGGTCCCGTGATGTCATTTTGGGTACGGTCCTTGTAAGGCTCGAATTTCTTGGGTGTCCTCGTGAAGGAGAAGTACCAAGACCAGACACAAGAGCACGGCACCAGGCCCGCGTTGGGTTTCACCAGTACCAAGTTGCACTCAGCATCGGTGATCCACCTTCCCCACACATCTTTCCCTCTTAGACCCATCATCCATGGAGTTCTGTCCCAGGCAAAATCCAATCTTTCGACGATTTGTTGCTTTAAATCGAGTTCCTCTTGTGTAAATTGATAAGCTTCCCTGAATATCTGTAAGGAGAATTAGTTGTATTGTAGAATTATCGTTTACGTACCTTTCGGAGGAGTCCGTCGTCACTAGCAAGTCGAGTACTGGTGGGGGCGAGCGCATCATCACATCATCAAGTATTGTTTTGATGACCGGATGATGATTTTTAACATGGAACATGCTTTTGCCATCATAAACCGGTCAAAAATGAAACAAAATTACCGTTACATGACATTTAGTGCGTTACACTCGTATTTTCTGATTTTATCTCTTGCAATCAAATCGTTGCTATGGAACTGTATCGTAGGCATTTATCATCGTACAAAAAATGTTAGCCAGTCGTTGGAAAGCTTTTAATTTACCTTACCGTATTATGTTAACCACTGCGCAGTGCATGGCCAACAATCTGAGGTATGAGCGTGGTTGTTTGAATAATTTATTGTTTACATACAGGTGATCCTTCTCAGTTAATTTTGTAGACATGATTGCAACCGCTATTAGACTGGAAAGAAACGTGGAAGTTGACAGGGAGACTCTCTGGGACATTAAAAGACGATTGAAACGATGGGCTTTTTCTTAATCAGCTGAGTGACCTAAATTCTTTCCTGTTCTCCCTAGGAACATGTTCCATGTTCTGTCAAGATCAGTGCTTAGGACTAAATTTGTAGTAATTTTTTACATCGAAAGGGCTCGCCCCCCGGTACCTTGCTAGTGACGACGGACTCCTCCGAAAGTTATGTAAACTATAGTTTTACTATTACTACTAGTGGAAATTACCAGATTTAATTTAGATTGTATTTAAAATACAAGTTATATTGTAGCTTTAGTAGGTTATGCATATCTATCTAGGTAATTTATTTTACAAGGATCGCAAAAATGTCATATATTATAATTCATAGACCCACTCTTTCATGGTAACCGCACTGCTTTCAAGTCTACCTTTATGTTGTGGAAACTCTCTATCTCTCTCTCTCTCTCTCTCTCTCTCTCTCTCTCTCTCTCTCTCCCTCTCCCTCGCTCTCTCTCTCTGAGAACGTGGAACTATCCCGGAGACGAGCGATGGACCGTTTCACTATTAATGCGTACTTTGATTTGCTCAAACAAACGTTGAAAGAAATGAAACTGGGAGGCAAAACACATTGTATTTATAGTGTAGACGAAACTTAATTTTGTACTGATCCCAGTAAGACCAAAGTCGTGGGGCCGATAAGAAAACCAGCCGCGAGAACAACGAGTGGTCCTGGGAAAACCACCATCACAGTCTGTTTTTGCAGGAATGCTGCAGATGTTAAATTACCTCCTCTTATTTTATTCAAAGGTATAAACCTGTGGGAACAGTGGATGAGTAATCATGATTATCCGGGGACTCTATACGCAGCATCTTCCAACGGATGGATGGAGTCGGAAATTTTCCTCAACTGGTTCATGAACTTTTTTTTGAAAAAAATTGGACTAGATCGTCCGGTTCTTTTGATTTATGATGGACACACCAACCATCTGACCATTGAACTGATTTCAAAAGCCATTGAGGAACAAATAGTTATTTTAACTTGTCTCCCCATCGAATCGATGAAGTCGGATTGGAATGGAAACGAAAGAGCGCTGCAAGAGCACAACTAAAACATATTTCTCTAAGTTGGTGGGTGAGATCTAGGCTAATCTTCCAGTCGATATTTTGCAATCTGGGTTTAGAAACGGTGGGATTCATCCCTTACACAGAAAAGTTGTTTCTGTGGATAAATATGACCCGATGATACACCTGTTTCTGAAAATATTAACCCTTTGGACGAGAATCATCGAGTCCCAAGCAAATCTTTTGCTGTTTCCCATGACGCTAAAATCCATGCTGTACTGGACATAAACTCTTCTGTGCTCGACCTCCCTGTGATCAACATTGAAATTTATTCGCAGGCTCTAGTGATGTTTTGGAAGAATCAGTAATGAACTCGCAAAACGAAAATCACACATCACGTTTCTCATATCAGGGTGACCTTCAAAGAACAGACAACGAACCATCATCATATGGGAATTCGTCTTTCGAAGATTGCATTTTGCAGCTGATGAAGAAGACGAAGGAAGAAAGCAGCGCCAAAGCTAAACTACCGAAAAAGAAGGTTGGCAAAGGAGCTGAGGTGTTGACACGCGAACACGTGTTGATTAGGATGAAAGAGAGAGAGAGAGAGAGAGAGAGAGAGAGAGAGAGAGAGAGAGAGAGAGAGAGAGAGAGAGAGAGAGAGAGAGAGAGAGAGAGAGAGAGAGAGAGAGAGAGAGAGAGAGAGAGAGAGAGAGAGAGAGAGAGAGAGAGAGAGAGAGAGGAGAGAGAGAGAGAGAGAGGAGAGAGAGAGAGAGAGAGAGAGAGAGAGAGAGAGAGAGAGAGAGAGAGAGAGAGAGAGAGAGAGAGAGAGAGAGAGAGAGAGAGAGAGAGAGAGAGAGAGAGAGAGAGAGAGAGAGAGAGAGAGAGAGGAGAGAGAGAGAGAGAGAGAGAGAGAGAGAGAGAGAGAGAGAGAGAGAGAGAGAGAGAGAGAGAGAGAGAGAGAGAGAGAGAGAGAGAGAGAGAGAGAGAGAGAGAGAGAGAGAGAGAGAGAGAGAGAGAGAGAGAGAGAGAGAGAGAGAGAGAGAGAGAGAGAGAGAGAGAGAGAGAGAGAGAGAGAGAGAGAGAGAGAGAGAGAGAGAGAGAGAGAGAGAGAGAGAGAGAGAGAGAGAGAGAGGAGAGAGAGAGAGAGAGAGAGAGAGAGAGAGAGAGAGAGAGAGAGAGAGAGAGAGAGAGAGAGAGAGAGAGAGAGAGAGAGAGAGAGGAGAGAGAGAGAGAGAGAGAGAGAGAGAGAGAGAGAGAGAGAGAGAGAGAGAGAGAGAGAGGAGAGAGAGAGAGAGAGAGAGAGAGAGAGAGAGAGAGAGAGAGAGAGAGAGAGAGAGAGAGAGAGAGAGAGAGAGAGAGAGAGAGAGAGAGAGAGAGAGAGAGAGAGAGAGAGAGAGAGAGAGAGAGAGAGAGAGAGAGAGAGAGAGAGAGAGAGAGAGAGAGAGAGAGAGAGAGAGAGAGAGAGAGAGAGAGAGAGAGAGAGGAGAGAGAGAGAGAGAGAGAGAGAGAGAGAGAGAGAGAGAGAGAGAGAGAGAGAGAGAGAGAGAGAGAGAGAGAGAGAGAGAGAGAGAGAGAGAGAGAGAGAGAGAGAGAGAGAGAGAGAGAGAGAGAGAGAGAGAGAGAGAGAGGAGAGAGAGAGAGAGAGAGAGAGAGAGAGAGAGAGAGAGAGAGAGAGAGAGAGAGAGAGAGAGAGAGAGAGAGAGAGAGAGAGAGAGAGAGATTGATTGATTGATTGATTGATTGATTGATTGATTTATTTAACCACCAGGGAGAGTTAGGGCCTTGAGGCCCTCTCTTCCACTTCCCTGGATACAAAATACAAAAAGTTCCTCTTACAATCGTTCATTATAAAGTTCAAAATTATAATAATTATTGAGAAAAAAAAGAAAAAAAAAACCAAAATTAATTCAAATTAATATCAGACCTAAATATTCACTTAAAAATAACTCAAATTAATATCAAACTCAAACTTATCAAATATTCCTTTGTTTGTTGATATCACAAACAACATAAAACAAAAATTAACAAAATTTATATCACTTCATCAACCATTAATATTTACAATTATGTACTTCATACTATTTTTCTAATAACATTTTCTTTAGTTTGTTCTTAAACGTATCAGTACTTTGCTCAAAATCAAACATCTCCACCATATCATTATAAATTTTGATTCCTTGAACAATAAATGATCTGTTGAAAATAGATGTTCGGTGAATCGGGATTTGCAAAATTCTATTCTTGTTCCTTGTATTTTTACCATGAACCTGTGACATCCATTGAAATTTATTGTACAAGTAATCAGGTTTTCTAAATTTCATAATTTTAAACATTAAGACGGCAATTTGCATTTTCTTTCGCTCAGCAATTTTGAGCCAACCTAACGCTTTATAGTGGGGAGTCACGTGTTCATCTGGTTTTATTCTCAAAACGAACCTTACGATTGTGTTTTGTGCCTTTTGCAATCTCTCGAGATTTTCGCCATTCATATCGCAAAGTGCGACTGGGGCATAGTCGAAAATGGGGAGTATGAGCGATTCTGCTAATTTTTTCCTGACTGGGACAGGAAAATCTACAGCTACC
Organism: Adelphocoris suturalis; assembly: GCA_030762985.1. Lineage (NCBI taxonomy): Eukaryota > Metazoa > Arthropoda > Insecta > Hemiptera > Miridae > Adelphocoris > Adelphocoris suturalis. Next base: position 76,617,133 of record CM061044.1, read on the forward strand.
CTCCTAAGCTGGTACACACTTTTAGCAACGAAATTGCACATGTTGTTAACTTGTGAATCCCATGAAAGAGTGTTTTTGACTATGATTCCCAGGTTTTTTATCTCTTCTACATATTCTAATGGACTTGAATCATACATGACTTTAGGAATTGCAGCGTAGTTAATTTTAGACAAAATTTTGGAATATCCTAGTATGATTACTTTTGTTTTCGATTCATTAACTTTCATTCCATGATCTGAACACCAGTGTGTAAGCTTAGACAAATCATGGTTTATACAGTCAATAGTTTGGTCGATTTGGCTAATATCACAAGATCTATAGAACTGCAAATCATCAGCGTACATCATATGCTGAGTCCCAACAGAAAATATTTTTGACAACGTTCTTATATATATAATGAACAAAAGGGCAGATAAAACGGAACCTTGGGGACTACCCAATTCGACTTCATTCCAAGCTGAAAAAGTATTTTCTGGCCCCTTTACACACTGAACTCTACCAGATAGATATGATTCAAGCCAATTCAATACATTTCCTTGTACTCCTATCGATCTCAAGATAGCCAACAAAATATCCTTCCTAAGAAGGTCGAAAGCGGAGGAAAAATCGACCAAGACCATGATGGTTACCTCCCTTTTGTCCATCCCCCGCCGCACATCATCAAGTACTCTTACAAGTGCAGTTTCCGTGCTAAAACCCGTCCTATAACCTGATTGATAGGGATCCAGGAAATTGTTTTTCTCGACATACAGGCTCAATTCGCAGTACACAATTTTATCTAGGATTTTACCAAGAGCACAAAGTAATGAAATTGCACGAAAATCATCAACAGCTGCTGGCATCTTGGCTTTAGGTATTGGTTTGATCAGCGCCCTCTTCCAGATGTCTGGATATATTCCTTTCGTCAGAGAGGTGTTATAAAGATGAGTAAGTATTGGAACAACGACATCGGAAAGAGTACGCAAGAGATCAATTGATATGCCATCAGCTCCAATAAATTTCGACTTAACAGCTGAAAGACCCTTTCTGACAACTTCTTCCGTGATAACAGGTATTGTAAGCGGTTCCCTAACAGGTGAAATATAGGCATAACTTAGGATTACTTCTGGTTTAGTAGGTTCACCGATCCTTTTACTAAAATGATTGTTTAATGCGTCGACAGACACAGTTAACGACTCACTTTCGGATTCATTCTTGGTAATTCCTAGTTTACGAATGATTTTCCAAAAGTCGCCTGATTGTCTATTGGCACTAAAAATTTCATAATAGTATCTTGCCTTAGCGTTCCGTATCATTTGCTTGACTTTATTCCTAATTTTTTTATACTTGTTATAGGTTTCTCGGCACTTTGATTCAGTTTTCACATATTGTTTATAAATTGTGTCTCTATCTTTCATCAAAGTTCTTATTTGATCATCTATCCATGGGGCAGGTTGGTTTTTACTTTTTATTTCAATCCATGGACAGTATTTATCAAACAATGTTAAAACCATAGAATTGAAAATGTCAATTTTCTTGTTCAAATCTTGTTCGTTATATACAGGGTCCCAGTTCATAGAGGATGCTTCATTTATAAAAGCTAACCTATCAAAGTTTTTCATGTTACGGATATATATTTTTTTTCTACCAATTTTACGAGACTTTAAATTCAAGGAACAGTATATCAGATCATGTCTTGATATACCGCAAGCATTACACTGTCCATAGCTAGAAACTATTTCTTCATTTATTTACAATTATTAGATCAAGCAAAGAGTTTGAGTGGGGTGAATGGTGGGTGGCTCCAAAAGGTAAGTAACAAAGGTTTTGTGATTTTAAGATCGATGTTAATTGGCGGCTATAGGCATTATCAGTAAGGAGATCAGAGTTGAAATCACCAAGAATGATTATATGTTGATAAAATGTTGATAATTTAGCTACTTCATCGAATATTTCAAGAATTTTTCCTATTTTGGGCGGGCGATAAACAACCCCAACTACAAGTTTTTGTGTTTTGAATTCTAACTCCACGAATAAGAATTCCGGACTTCTCGAATATGCAGAAGGAGACTTACTTATTACTTTATATTTAAGATTTGAGTGAATCAGCAATGCCACTCCTCCCCTCCCGAAACCAGTGCGGTCGTTTCGTACCCAACTATAGTTATCAATTTTGACCGATTCTGAATTAATGTCAGGTTTGAGGAAGGTCTCGCTTATGGCAACAACGTCAAAGAGATTTCCTTTAAAAATTGTTCTTATTTCGTCTAAATGTGACACTACTGATTCTGCATTAATGTGAGCCAAATTAACAAATTTTCTGCGATTCCCAATTTGCGAACAGATGAAATCATTTAGAGAACTCATTATAAGAAAATAAGATTACAACGCTTAGAATTAAACAAATATTTTGTGGTGGAAAACAGTTCAAGATAATAAATTTTACATGAAGGATGTATAAGTTAGTACACAGTTGAAATCCAATGAGTAATGATGGTAGAAAAACGTAGATGTGGAAGTGAAATGGTCGACAATAGTGGAGTCCGAGATTATGCCAGATCGACAGCCTGAAGTGACCTTGATTTGATCTTGTTAGGTGGCAGGTGGTGATCTTAGAAGCGCATCGTTTTTTTGGGTGATTTTCTTCAAATCATTAACAGATTTTATCAATAAAGGTTGAGCGTTCTCATCCTTTTTCAAGAAAATGTTCCCGTTACTAGTCCAGACGAATTTGAAATTATTTTCTCTCTTATACAATTTGGCTGCATTCAAGAGTTTTCTCTTCGCAAAAGTCAGGCTATGGTTAATAAAAATTGTTAATGCATCTCCGTCAACGAAGCCAAGATCTCTAGATGTTAAGTTCCGTTTTTTTTCGTGAGGCTTCCATAAAATTGTTTTTATCCATTTTTCTCACGAATGAAAGGAAGATAGAGCCTCCGTCAGATGAAGAAGTCATTGGACGACGGCGGTAGCAGTTGTTTATCATAGCGTCGCTAACACCTACATCAAGAGCATCTCCGATAAGCTGGACAAGGTCAAGGGTATCTTTGTTTTTAGATGGAGGAAACACCACTTATTTCGATACAGTTGTTTAGTGACAACTGCTCGTTATCAATGATCTGACTTTCGAGGTCTACAACCCGAGCCTCTAGAGAAGAGCAACGGTCATTCAAACTACCAAATAAACCTGACAATGAAGCCATTTCAGTAGTTAAGGTGTCGATTTTTTCGGAATTCTGATCAATGATATCCGAGTATTTGTTTAGGTGATTCTTGATGTCTTTAATCTCACCTTCAAGTTTTGAATACTGTTTGTCAAACTTATCATTAGCAGACTTGACCTCTGAGCGTAAACAATTTATAGCTTGCAATATTTGAGATGTACTCACCTCTTCAGTGGAAGGGATTGGAATAGAAGGGGAACTCCCACCTTCAGCCATTTCCTCACCTTTAGACTCCTGGAAAGAGAGGGATCCTCGTCGTTGCTTGGCACAACTGAAGCAAATGAACGGATTGTTTTTCTCTTTTAGAAAAAGATGATCCTCTTTCATAATTTTCTGACAAGCCAAATGGAACACTTTCGCACAAGAACCACAAGGCACACGGTACGCGTTATGGGCGAAACCTTTTTCACACGAACCACAACTAGTATTCATTGAAAAAAAAACTGATTAACAAAGAGCAAAGACGGTAAACGATGTTGTCTTGACGAGAGCAAGAGGCAGACTGAGAGAGAGAGAGAGAGAGTGGAGAGTGTGGTTGAGAGTGTGTGTGTGTGTGAGTGTGTGGGTGTGTGAGTGTGCGTTTGTGTGAGAGTGTGTGTGTGAGTGTGTGTGTGAGTGTGGTGAGTGAGTGATGAGAGTGTGGTGTGAGAGTGTGTGTGAGTGAGTGTGAGTGAGAGTGTGAGAGAGAGTGAGAATGTGTGAGAGTGAGGAGAGAGAGAGTGTGAGAGAGAGAGTGGTGAAGAGAAGTGTGAGTGAGAGAGAGTGAGAGGAGTGAGAGAGAGTGAGTGAGAGTGAGTATGAGAGAGAGTGGTGAGAGAGAGAGAGAGAGAGTGAGAGTGAGAGAGAGAGAGAGAGAGATGAGAGAGAGAGTGAGAGAGAGAGAGAGGAGAGAGTAGAGAGAGTGAGAGAGAGTGAGAGAGAGAGTGAGAGAGAGAGAGAGAGAGAGATGAGAGAGAGGAGAGAGAGAGAGAGAGAGAGAGAGAGAGAGGAGAGAGAGAGAGAGAGAGAGTGAGTGGGAGAGAGGGAAAGAGAGAGAGTGAGAGAGAGAGAGAATGAGAGAGAGAGGAGAGAGAGAGAGAGAGAATGAGAGAGAGAGAGAGAGTGAGAGAGAGAGAGAGAGAGAGAGAGAGGAGAGAGAGAGAGAGAGAGGAGAGAGAGAGAGAGAGAGAGAGAGAGAGAGAGAGAGAGAGAGAGGTGAGTGAGAGAGAGTGAGAGAGAGGAGAGAGAGAGAGAGAGAGAGAGAGAGAGAGAGAGGAGAGTGATGAGTGAGAGAGAGAGAGAGAGAGAGAGAGAGAGAGGAGAGTGAGAGGAGAGGAGAGAGAGGTGAGAGAGAGTAGAGTGAGAGAGAGAGTGAGAGAGAGGAGAGAGAGAGAGAGAGATGTGAGGAGAGAGTGGAGAGAGAGAGAGAGAGAGAGAGAGAGAGAGAGAGTGAGAGAGAGAGGAGAGAGAGAGAGAGAGTCGAGAGAGAGAGAGAGAGAGAGAGAGAGTGGAGAGAGAGAGAGAGAGGAGAGAGAGAGAGAGAGAGAGAGAGAGAGAGAGAGAGAGAGAGAGGACAGAGAGAGAGAAGAGAGAGAGAGAGAGAGAGAGAGAGAGAGAGAGAGAGAGAGAGAGAGAGAGAGAGAGAGAGAGAGAGAGAGAGAGAGAGAGAGAGAGAGAGAGAACATCTAAACAGAAAAAAATGGCTCCGAAACCAAAATCAAACCTCCTCCTTCACCTCCAGCTGGTCGTGCTCACTTTGATGGACAGAAGGCCAGGGTATTGAAGCCACGGTTTAGAGAAAACAAGAAAATGAAGTTTTCGAAACCTTCATATTCGGGTCAGAACACAGACACAGTTCAGATCCATCCTATTACAGGTCCTTCCAGACGTCCCAGAGAGAACAACCGAAAAGGCCAACCAGTGGCCTCAGAACCTAATGATGTAGAATCAGAACATTGTAGCTGTAGACTCAGAACCTAGTGATGTAGACTTCTAAAAATGCGACCGTTTCATCGGCTACCTGCCTGAATGCCTTATGCCAGATCTGTAATTCGTCACGATTTAAATTCTAAACCTATCTACTAATAATTAATTCAATTGTACAACTTACTCATAGCTAAATAATAAGGATTCGTATATTTCATTGTTAGGTACTGTGTTTTCTCGAATAACTTTCTCCATTAAGTGAGTTCAAACTTTTTGTGACAGAATGTGTTTATATCATTAAGCCCACTGAGTATAATGACAGCTGCATTCACCTGCACTGGTTCATTCTAAATAAGCTGAGCACCTGAGTTTGCCTAGTCTTTTGAGTGTTACCCACCGTGCGTATGTTCTATAGAATACGTCTTTCTTTTCAAATAGCTATATTTTATGAAGCACTATGCTTCCTCGGTGTTTTAACTCTGGTCACCTATCTGCAATAATAATTTATTTTTAAATTTTCCTAGAATGATTGTGCCCCAACAGTTACTTGCAGAAAACCCTGATATTTAAGGATTGAGAAAATTGATTAATAGATCTTATGGGTCATTCCATGCCAAATCAACACACTTTAAATATAAATTTTACCTCACCATTTTAGATTTTGCTCAAATTTAGTATATTCACAGTAGGTGTTGAGACTAAGAAAAATACCAAGTTTTAAATTTTTATCTCAAACCGTTTCTTAAATATGGGTATGTAAAACTTACAAAATCTCGCCAAAAAACCATGAACGGTTGTTATACTATTCGCTCTAGGAACTGTTCTAATTGAGCTAGAGAGCTGGGCGAGGTTTCATTTTGCAGCTTTTTTTATGCTCTTTCCAGTGATATACAACAAGACATATTTTCTATAAAAAAAATTTTGTCAAAATGCAAAACAAATTTTTGATTTAATTTTTTTCAAAAAGTACATAATTTAAAATTTTCAAAATATTCCTATAAATACTTAGTACTGATGTAAACAATGTGACAAAATATAAATATGGGGTGATGATGGGTTCATTGTTAAAAAAAAATATTCCTGACACTAGTTTTCCACTAATTGCCCGGTTTTGACTAAATAATAAACATAGAGGTAGTACCAAAGAGGTAGGCTATTTAATTAAATATATAAAGGTATACTATGTATAAAGGTTAAAAAATATCAGAAATATTAATCCAAAATACTATCTTGTAAAAACAAAACCAATAACCATAGATATATTCTAATAAAAATTAATTTAATCGCCTATTAATTAGTAAAACAAAAATCGTGAACATTTCTGTAACAATAAATTTGAAAAACTTATGAAAATAGTCTAAATAGTTATGTAATAATTCTGGTACAAACAGATTGATCAAAATTTACATAATATTATACATATTTATGATGATGAGTAGGTATACGAGTAGGTAAGTAAATGTAACACAATTGGTGCAGTACTAACGATAATGTTTAAACAACTATCTAGATTAAACTAACATGAGGAAAAATTAAGTTTTGAGTTGACAGCAGTTTCCCTAAACATCCTCTCAGAATAGGCTCTAGTCACTGAATGATTGCACAGACAGTGTGTCTCCATTGATGGAGACACACTGTGCTTGTTTCAACTTGAAACCAAACTGCTCAGCCTGTATAGACTGGCTCAAGTCTGTGGAAATGGAATGTTCATTTTGATTAGTAATATGTTACGATGAGACTATTAAATATATATTACACTTTTTTCTTAGTTTTTTAAAATTTGTAGTTACCGGAACCTTCAATGTTTTTGTTTTACCCATTACTATTAGTTTTAATTGTATAAAAAAGTCACTATCAGTTTGTAAATTTTGATCAATCTGTTTGTACCAGAATTATTACATAACTATTTAGACTATTTTCATAAGTTTTTCAAATTTATTGTTACAGAAATGTTCACGATTTTTGTTTTACTAATTAATAGGCGATTAACTTAATTTTTATTAGAATATATCTATGGTTATTGGTTTTGTTTTTACAAGATAGTATTTTGAATTAATATTTCTGATATTTTTTACTTTTATACATAGTATACCTTTATATATTTAATTAAATAGCCTACCTCTTTGGTAAAAGTACGTATGTTTATTATTTAGTCAAAACCGGGCAATTAGTGGAAAACTAGTGTCAGGAATATTTTTTTTTTAACAATGAACCCATCATCACCCCATATTTATATTTTGTCACATTGTTTACAACAGTACTAAGTATTTATAGGAATATTTTGAAAATTTTAAATTATGTACTTTTTGGAAAAAAATTAAATCAAAATTTGTTTTGTATTTTGACAAAAATTTTTTTATTAGAACCTATGTCCTGTTGTATATCACTAGAAAGAGCATAAAAAAAGCTGCAAAATGAAACCTCGCCCAGCTCTCTAGCTCAATTAGGAAAGTTCCTAGAGCGAATAGTATAACAACCGTTCATGGTTTTTTGGCGAGATTTTGTAAGTTTTACAAAGCCATATTTAAGAAACGGTTTGAGATAAAAATTTAAAACTTGGTATTTTTCTTAGTCTCAACACCTACTATGAGTATACCAAATTTGAGTAAAATCTAAAATGGTGAGGTAAATTGGGTGTGTTGAATTGACATGGAATGACCCTTATTGATAGATTGAATATCTCTATTATTGATTTATTATCCATATTGTATTATAGATGTGATATTTTTATGTCATAAACTTGAATTAAATACGAATGATACTATATTTTTGTCTTCAAAATAATTGTTTTTTCTTGAGATTTTGTGCAAAAATACTATATAATGCGCATTAAAATCTGGCACCTAAAAACATATCCTTGTTAAAATTATAGTTAATTATTGTTATGTTAATTATTATAATTAAATTATAGTTAGTTATTATTTTGTTTCTGTCGGACGAATATTCGGAGTGACACCCAGAGCTAAGATATTATTATATCCATGTGGAAAAGTACTATCTAGGTATAGCTAGGTATAAGAGGTACCTCTTGGGCACGAACGAAGCCTTCGTAGTCTTCCGCCTGAGGTGAAATTTGGTGAATTAGAGGAACTAGGAGACTCAATAGCGCAAGGAACTTCATCCTTGAAGCAGGGAATTCTGTAACTGCGACAAAAACCTTGAACGAAGACAAAAACTTCTCAAATAATGAGAATGAATGGGATGAATGAGAATGTAAGTAAATGGAATAAAATAATCTTGGTTGTTAAGGAAGAGTGAATGTCCACTGAACAACTAGCTGTTCCGTTCACACATGTAACGAACGAAAAATGGAGTTTTTATTTGTACGGAAATTACCTAGCGAGAATTGAAGTCTAAATGTTCCAGTCATCCAGCATGATCGTGTGAGCGAATTTTCTCAGATTACCTTTCGTATAATAATGTGATAAATCGTATTAAAATCTGAGTAATTTGAGTGCGATAAGATTGTTGGAAACCAATTTTAATGCAAAAAAACTATTACTAATTAAAATTCTGAAATTCAAAAAAAATCGGCTCTTGCGCCAAAAAATGAAGTTTTCCTAATGGAGTTCGTTGACCAGGACTTTTTGAGCACACTAAATCGGTCAGATTAAAAAAAAAAATGCTGAAAAAAATGACCAAAAATGGCTAAAAACGGCTAAATTACGTTTGCGCATGAGCAGATTGAGATATTGAGTCAAGAACGATGAAACTGATAGGGGGGATAGCGGAAATTTTGATTTCGGAGACCAAAAATTTTTTTTCTCCCGAAAGTGAAAACTGCTTCCGCTACCTAAAGGTAGACGGGGAAGCAAAAATGGGGAACGACAGTTATTCATATTATGAGTATAAATGAGACGAAGTAATTCATATAAAACTTCCGTATGTACTCGTTTCCTTACTACCTGATGAAATCGGAAATCGATTCTTTCACGACTTTTGGAAAAAATGTACCCCCTTCCACCCTTTTCACTATAACCTCATATGAATGTGCTGCGAGAAACTACCCGTCCTCGCACCCACAGTCAAGTGACAATGAAAGGAGCATTGCATTTTGTGTGGAGAATCAAATTTATCAGGTTTTTAATGGAATTTTACTTATAAATCGAGCATTTTAATTTTTCCCTTGATGGGAAAAACAAAAGATCATGGATATGTCTAGTACCTACTGCTTACCAGTTGGTACCTACTACTCAATTGTATACCAACCATGTAGTGCCTTCTTTTCACAAGATTATTCCATTACTAGAGGCCTGTTAGGGCTTGGAAAGCCCTAATCTAGTCCGTATAACAGTAGTACCTAGGTAACAGGAACTCAGCACATTGTAGTAACGATATAAGTTCTACCTATTTGTGGCGTTATGTGACCTGGTGCAAAGCTAAGGCGATGTTATTAAATGATTAAAAAAGAGGAAATACCGATGAAAACTATTTGAGTTACTCTTCCCTAGTAACGCCTTGGTTGTACGTAAAAATCAATAGAAAATGTGCCGGTCGGGAAAAAAAGTGTCGGTCGGTAAAAAAAGTGTCGGTCGGGAAAAAAAAGTGTCGCGAAAAATTCCTTGACCCCCAGCCAAAAGACATATCCATGTCAAAACTAGAAAGGTTTCAAGAATTATTGCCCGAAATAACAGCTTTTCTAGACGAAAGAGGTGATGACACTGAGATGTTGAAAAACGAAAAATGGCTGACTGATTTGGCATTTTTGACTGACATCACAATGCACTTAAACACCATTAACTTGGAGCTTCAAGGTAAAGGAAAAACTATTATTGAGATGATTAGCGCAGTAAACGCATTCAAAAGTAAATTGCAACTTAAGATAGATCAACTGAAAAGAAAGGATCTGAAACATTTTCCGTCTTTGAAAGCAAGGATTCCTCAGTTGAATTATGATACGTATGAGGCTGAATTATCAAATATTTTGGGACAATTCGAAATGCGTTTTTATGATTGCAGTAAATTGGCAAATATAGCATCATTTATGAGTTATCCTTTTTCATGTAAAAACATTGAGGTATTAGCTACTGAAGTAGCAAGTCAGTTTAATATGAACTCATGTTCTGTTGAAAATGAGTTGGTGCAGATTATATCAGATATACATCTCAAAGCTACAGCATCTGATACAAATTTCTGGTGTTTTATATCTAAAGATAAATATCCGAATCTAAGGCAAATCGCCCTTCAACTGACGGCAATGTTTGGGTCAACTTACTTGTGCGAGTCTGCATTTTCTGATATGAAGATAATTAAGTCAAAATATCGCAATCGACTAACTGACGATCATATGTCATCATGCTTGCGATTGGCACTCAGTGGTTACACACTATCTTATGAAAAGTATGCTGAGGACATGCAGTGCCACGCTTCAACATCCAAAGTCACTCCTTAGTTGAGTTTAACACCGTATGTAACTCTTTTGTTTTGTAACAACGAATAAACTCGCAATTTTGAATAACTAGGAGTTTTTTCATTGATATTGTAGAGAAGAACTTAAGTAAACCTAACCCAAACCTTGACTAAAATAATGTAAATTGTGCGGAAAGCTAATATCTATATATGCTACGGTACACCCTACCTAGGTAGGTAGGGTGTATCGTGTATGTACGACAACCCTGCATCACACATACTTGCAGCCTCTCAGAGTCGATCGTAAGTAGTCTAAAAAAATTGAGGTAGATCGCCAGCAGTTCAAGTTTGAGCACCCCTGGCCTAAACCAACCGAAATAGCTCTCTCCGTTCAAATCGCCTCATTTCAAGACGCTACTTGGCGGCAAATCGGGCAATTATACCGGTGATAAAGCGAAATCATCAGAACGAATTCTGATTCACCATTTGGAGGACAGGTGGTGACGTCCACGACGCCCGAGGTAGTCGGACGAAAAGTCACAACCTGGAGTGGTTGTTTACTTTAGATTTTAGCGAATTTTCGTTGAAAATGAAGGCACTACATGGTTGGTATACAATTGAGTAGTAGGTACCAACTGGTAAGCAGTAGGTACTAGACATATCCATGATCTTTTGTTTTTCCCATCAAGGGAAAAATTAAAATGCTTGATCTCACTAAAGATTTGATTATACCGAAATTTGACATGGATGTGTCTTTCGGCTGGGGTTTCTCCACACAAAATTTGACATGTCCTATATTTTGTCCTATATACATGTCCTATTATTATTTTATTTCGCTCTGTGGTTTGCACTACACAAATAAAGTAGTTTAATTTCTCCTTTGATGGGAAAAACAAAAGATCATGGATATGTCTAGTACCTACTGCTTACCAGTTGGTACCTACTAATCAATTGTATACCAACCATGTAGTGCCTTCATTTCATAAGATCATTCCATTATGGTTACAAAACAATATTAGTTTTTAACTTAGAGTAATAAATCAGCATTCCTTGACACTACAATGGCTTAGAGGTCATGAAATTTCATGGTAAAATGAGAGCATTCCAAAAAGTGGCGAACGATTTTCCTACTATGAAAACTATGGGAGTTACTCTTCCCTAGTAACGCCTTGGTTGTACGTGAAAATCAATAGAAAATGTGCCCGTCGGTAAAAAAAGTGTCGGTCGGGAAAAAAAAGTGTCGCGAAAAATTCCTTGACCCCCACCCAAAAGACATATCCATGTCAAAAAATTTAAAATTGTATTTTTCTAAAAATCAAATTTGAAGTTGTTTAAAAAAGAAACCTACGTCCCTGACTTCGACTAAAGTGAGTGGAGACACAAAAAAACAGCTAACCTACCTTCCCCGAACATCCACTAGAGTGGGTTGGAGTTGCTTCACCGCTCTTTCTCGTCTACAAAAACAGCTTTAAATTTGATTTTTACAAAAAGATAATTTTAAAACGGGTTTTTTGTCAACAACATACAGAAAAGTAAATCAAGCATTTTCATTTCTCCCTTGATGGGAAAAACAAAAGATCATGGATATGTCTAGTACCTACTGCTTACCAGTTGGTACCTACTACTCAATTGTATACCAACCATGTAGTGCCTTCTTTTCACAAGATTATTCCATTGTGGTTACAAAACAATATTAGTTTTTAACTTAGAGTAATAAATCAGCATTCCTTGAAAAAAAAGTGTCGCGAAAAATTCCTTGACCCCCAGTCAAAAGACATATCCATGTCAAAAAGATTTTGGATTCCTAGATTTTTTTGTTTTGCTGTTTTTATAGATTTTTCAGAAAATATTTATGAAATTTACAGAAGTGCGGGTTTCAGCATAATTGTATGGAAATTTTTTAATGTTCTAGTTAATCGTTGATTTATTTTGTGTTCACTAAAATGTTGCTAAAAATTATGAATTTAACGATTTTTGAACCTTTTTGGTCATTTTCGGTGATTTTAAGTGAGTTTTTGTCCTCTTTTTTGAAATTTGACCAATTAAATGTGCTCAAAAACTAATGGCCAACAATCTCATCCTTTCATTTGGAGAGCTTGATTTTCGGGCGCAAGAACGGGATTTTTATCTCAATCCTAAGGAAAATTATCGTCGGGAATGACATATATATATTGCTGGGTAAAAATGACAAGGTACGAAGCTACTTTACGTTGCCGAAGGTTCTGTGATTACCATAAATTGGCCCGTAGCGGAGCTCGGTTACACAGCTAGTTAAAATGCTCGGAGCCATTACAATGTGTAGGAGCATTAGGATAATGAAATTTACACATAACATGATCGGATTCATACCTTATTTTTTATTACAGGTGAGTTCGAATATCTCCAGCTGAAGTACCCTACGAAACATATCTAACTAGGTAAGGTTGCATGATGTGTAGACAGTAATCTGTAGCTGTTACATCACTCATTTATTTATGATACAGACGGTTTAAAATCCTAATTACGAAATGGATATTGTACATTCATCTGTGTTTATGTAATAGAAAAAAAGTAAAAAACTAAACACAAGTAGAATTTGAATCTAAGGGGAGAAACCATTGGGTCGCAGGGTAATTTGAAAATCAATTGTGGAAGATCATTAGGTCCATTGCTAACATCCAATGTTCAATGGATTACCTATGGCGAATAGCATCTTCAGAACACCAATCTACTTAAGAATCACTTGTTGATTGAAAACATTGAAAATTCAAGATTGAATTTGGATGTTCATGAAGAAGTTCTGAGTTATAAAATCATTTTTGCAATAATATCTTGAGATTGGTCAAACAAAATATCATTTTGAGTGTAGCCAATACGCTCCAAAAATTGTATGATCAAAATCCCATCTGAGGCATTGTGGCCATACGATCCCTGGCGTTTTTACGATAAGAGCGTTTTTTATTATGTATGTACAGATATGTATATTCACTTTTGGTTGAAAACCTTCAATTAGGAATGGATCCTACAACTAATTTCGAGCTAAACGGTTTTTAAACGCTTTATTTTCGAGTAATATAACTTTAAAGATATTTTTCATGTTTTTGACTTTATGAAATAAAAAATGGCCCTTACTCAATTAAAGTAAGACAAAAATAGAATAAAATAAAGAATAAAAATAAGCACACAGTTGAAAAGAGCGTTAAATCGTCTTTCAGAATATTACGTTTAATTTCAGTTTTAAGGACATTTAATGGGAGGAATTGGGCTCTCCGATTCAGAATTAACCAAGTTTTACCTACACTTTAACTAACTAGTTTTATCTCTAAAACACATAAAATTGAGCATACAAACTCAATATGTGTGTCTAAATGTGTAAAGCTTGGTTATAACGGAGTTAGATAGAACTGCAAGTGTTACCATTCGATTCAGCGTGAAAAAATACGAGTCCAAAGTCGTTTTTCATAGAGGTTTTTCAACAAGTTTTTATGATTAAAACATAATCCCCCCACCCCAATTAGCAAAATGAAAATTAAGTTAACCGTTCTGCTGGAAAACTGAAGATTTGAGAAAGTTTTCCCGTTACATAAAGGGATAAAATAATTTTTTCCGATAGGTGTACAGCCAATTAAAAAGTGTAGTGATTTCGGAAATGTGACAAAATTTTCATTTCAGACGTAGATTTCCCCCTTTGAATGTACTAGAAACTTCATAAAAAGGTAATGTTTTGCTTTATCGCTCTTTCCAATAGAGTCCTTATTTTCTATTTTACGGTGATCCTAAGTAGTATTACTTCCGCTTTAATGTCGCAAGGTGGAAAGCACGAGAAAAAGAAACGTATGCCAAGTTGGGTGTGGCACTCAGCTCTTCCTTATTTCCGTATCATGAATGTATGGATCATTGGAAAGTTTTGAATGATCTTGAAAAATTCATGCGCACAATGAAGTACCTAATGATTTAAGAATAATGAAATTGGTAAGGGACCATCTATAGCCTAACCCGCACATTCCTTGACAATTTCATCAAAATCGGAACAAACTGTGGAAATGAAGGTCGTTACTAGGATTACACATTAGTACATGAGTAGCAGCTTTTAATGATACAATCATGTTGAAATTGATTTGGGGTGATCCAAATTTTGGTCTTCCACCAAATATTATCCAAATTTGAGCGAGATCGAACGACTAAGGTGTGAGAAAAAGATGCTTGGTGTGATTTACGCTGCGCATGCGCAAAGTAAAGTATTGATTTGGGAACAATGAAATTGAAAGGGAATTATTTACTATTTTTGACATTTTGACATGGATATGTCTTTTGGCTGGGGGTCAAGGAATTTTTCGTGACACTTTTTTTCCCGACCGACACTTTTTTTCCCGACCGGCACATTTTCTATTGATTTTCACGTACAACCAAGGCGTTACTAGGGAAGAGTAACTCCCATAGTTTTCATAGTAGGAAAATCGTTCGCCACTTTTTGGAATGCTCTCATTTTACCACGACATTTCATGACCTCTAAGCCATTGTAGTGTCAAGGAATGCTGATGTATTACTCTAAGTTAAAAACTAATATTGTTTTGTAACCATAATGGAATAATCTTGTGAAAAGAAGGCACAACATGGTTGGTATACAATTGAGTAGTAGGTACCAACTGGTAAGCAGTAGGTACTAGACATATCCATGATCTTTCGTTTTTCCCATCAAGGGAGAAATTAAAATGCTTGATTTCGAAAACACTGTCTCCTACAGAACAGCGACACTCCTCAGTTGAAAAAGAGGTACTTTGTACCTTTAATCGAAATTAGATTTTATGTCTTTACTTTGGCACATAAACGAAAAAAGCGTTAAAAAAAGCGTTGAAAAAAGCGTTACTGTTGGTTTTCTGATGATTTCCGCGTACAACCGAGTCGTTGCTAGGGAAATGGTAGTTTGTCGT
Source organism: Adelphocoris suturalis (assembly GCA_030762985.1). NCBI lineage: Eukaryota > Metazoa > Arthropoda > Insecta > Hemiptera > Miridae > Adelphocoris > Adelphocoris suturalis. The sequence goes on from CM061044.1 coordinate 76,632,500, forward strand.
TTTTCATCCCACAAAATTCCTTGACCATTCGTTCGAAAGCTCTCAATTTATCCAACCATATTATGTTAACTACTGCTAAGTGCGTGGCCAAAAAACCGAGTTATGAGCATGGTTATATAAATAATTGTTTACTCACAGGTGATCATTCTCAATAATTGATATTGTGAACATGATTGCAACCGCTTGTTAATTTCTGATGATTTCATTGAGCTGGTGTTTCGATGATTTGATTCATAGCAGGTGATCCGAATATTGCGAGAACGGTTTGATTTGTGAAGCGGTGGTTAAAACATTTGAATAGGTCATTTCTATACTTTACTCTCCAGGAAGCTGAAATTTCGTATATAGCCTCTTTAGGACATTTACTTGACGATGCCCAGGGTCCGGATCAGCTGAGTGGCTCTTAGAGCTTGCATACGAGTCTGTAACAAATACGAGTCTGCACCTAAAGACATAAAATGTCCCAATGTGTTTCAGACTCGTATGCAAGCGTTTCTGATTATTAATTATCGATTTCTCTCTTTCAGCATAATTCTGTGCAACATTTCCAATGATTTTTGTGTAAGCTTACTCCAATATTGGGATATAATATACCTTCATGATTTAGATAGATACTCACGTGAAACCAAGATAACGATCCAACTCGAGCAATAAACATTTAGGTACAAGAGACTCTGCTCATTGAAACGAATGAATTTGATCGAACTTGGAACACATTTTGTTTAAGCAGCAGTTCTAAACCTCTCATTGAGAATAGCGCTTTTCCGTCCCCTCCCCCTCTCTGTTTTGCTAATTTGATTAAGTATATTATTTGCTTGACCCGCACATACCGGGTCTTCTTCGTTTTGTTTTATTGTTGTTTCTGGTAAAACTGTTTTTTTTTTTTTCTTGTTGTTTTTATTAGATGTGTAAATTATGTAACTTATATATGTAACCTATATTTTTGCTGTTGTAAATTGGGCTTGCCCGTTAATAAATAAATAAATAAATAAATAAATACCTTGAAAATTTCATCGAATTCAGATAAAAACTGACGAAATTATGCTTGTCTCAAAGATTCCATATTCACGCATTCGCAGCATCTTCTAATGACATAAACATGTTGAAATGTATATCGGATGATCAAATTGCCTTCTCCCAACTATCCACAAAATTTGAGCGTGTCCGGGCAACAAGGATGTAAAAAAATCGAGTATAATGGAATTTACGTTTGCGTATGCACAGAGTGAAGAATTGACTTGGCAACAATGAAGTTAATTGGGTGTTATCTACTGCCTAACTCGGAAATTCCCTGAAAGTTTCATCACTCTTGGATAAAAACTGTTAAAATTAAGCTTGTTACAAGGATTTCACTTTCTCGCATTCGCAGAAGCTATCTACTAATGTTACGATCATCTTGATATTTGTATGGAATGCTCAAATTTTCTTTTTCCAACTACCCCCCGAATTTGAGTGAGATTGGACGACTAGGGCGTAAGAAAATAATGCTTGGTGGAATTTATTTTTGTGCATACGGAGAACGAAGTATTGGTATCAATGAATCTGATAGGGAACCATCTACACCCTAGCCCACACAATCCCTGACAATTTTATCAAAATCAGATGGAAACTGTGGAAATGAAACTTGTTTCAAGGATTTGCGGACACACGACAGACACACACATAATCACACACACACAGACACACACATAGACACGGAACCAAAGTTTTTTAGAATGGTCTAAAATATAAAATGCGATTCGACATTTTGATTTTGGAGAGAAAAAATTTGTCCTCACCCGATAGTGAAAACAATGCATCAGCTACCTATATTTAGACTCGGAAGCAAAATCTTGAAAGTCAAATTACTCGAAAACAAATCATATTAAAACCATCTCTAGGAGGAACCTGAAGATTAGAAATGAGCTCTAGAATCAACCCCTGATGTTGGGACACCAAGTAAGTATCTAATAATTATCAGAAGTGATGCTAGAATATATAGGTAACCGTTGTGTATTAAGTTACAGAGGTTTCCAATTGTCGGTTTGTGATTTTCAGTGATGCCATTGGAACAGATAGGTTTAAACAAATCCCTGCGTCTCGTTGTGCATAGCGGAACGTATTTCGCTCGACTGTGTCCGACCGCAATGAAAAACTCTGGTTGGAACAAAATGAAACCCCGCAGGCGGTGCTGAGTTGAAACCTCCCATTCCATCTTCCAATGTGTGGCTCGGTTGGAGAATTGAAAGAGGATTATCGGGAAAATTGGTCGACGTTGCACAACGCTTTCTGGTGTTTCCCCTCTACTTCGGTCCACGACTTTTTTCTCTTTTGTTTTCACTTGTCCCTCACACTCTATTTCCCTTTCCCTTCGCCTTATTCCAATTTCGCCTGCAGTTGCTTCAATACAGATGTGCTAGCTGGTGCTGTATTAACAGGAAGCATGTCAATTTTGTTCAGGTCCTGACGTCACAAAATCTCAATTTCACCACCGAGTCTCAAATCTCGCCAGGGTTAGGGACCTCCGAGGTGGCTGGGTCGACCGGCAGCAGATATTCGACAAGTTGGGGCAAATTTACGAGGGCGGTAATCCCGCCTACCGGCGCTCAGGGTGACCAACGGCGCACTCTGAAATTTCCCTGTGAGTGTCTCATACTCATGTGTTGCGTTATGGGTTAAATCGATTTCGACGGATAGGCCATCATCAGTAACAATAACTAGTTACCGTCGAAATCGATTTAACATTGTAATTCTTTATTTTTCCTGGAAATAGACTACGTTCTTTCACTAATTTCTGTTTTTCTATACAGGGTCTCTTTTTGGAGGGGTAGAAATAACTTCAATCAGTTACAACTCTTAATTTCTTGCGAGGAGTTGATCTATCACACTTTCGCGCACTGCGCACGCGCGTGAATGCGCGAAGCGCGCACAAACTTCATTATTTCAAATTAGAACCCCCTTTTTCTATTGCAGATTCGGATTTTTAGCAAAATTTCATGAAAAAATCACCCATCAGTCGATTTTTTTAGTGCGCGCAAACGGGCGCAATTCCGCTCCAAATGTGTATAATTCCGCTCTAAAAGTTCAAAATTTTTGAAATTCTGAGTTTTTGAAGATATTCAATTGAGGTATACATATACAATATAAATAGCACCTTCAGATCTAAAAGCGCGCGGTTGGTCTCATTCGATGCGGAGGAATGTCCTCTACAAGATGCAGATCCAAAATAATTTTTCCAGTCCTAATTTTTAATTTTTAGCTCATGAAATAGGCATAAAAAATGACGAAAACTGAGATTTGCCCACACTTTTGGCACGTTTTTTTGAGAAATCAGAGGGTTGGAAGCGGTGCAGAAGGAAAATGGAGAATCAGCGAAATATCGGAAGGATATTCAGAATCAGCAAAAAAATTTACATTAAAGTTAGTCGTTCAATGAAAAATCCAGAAAAGTTTGTGCACAAAAAAAGTGAAAACAATCTATATTATACAAAAAGATTTCACATTGGCGCATGTACAGTAGCTATTAATGATACAATCATGTTGAAATTGATATGGGATGATGAAATCTTCATCCCCCAAATATCATCCGAATTTGAGCGAGATCGGATGACTAGGGCGTGAAAAAATAGAGCATAATGGAATTAACGTAATGCGCATGCGCAGAGTGAAGTATTGATTTGGCAACAATGAAACTGATAGTGGATCCGACTACCCCCTAGCCCGCACGTTTCCTGATATTTTTTTCCAAATCGGATGAAAACTTTGGAAAATAAGCTTGTTACAAAGATTTGCGGACACACGACAGACACACTCACTCACACAGACAGACGGTCACGGAACCTAAAGTTTTTCAGAGTGGTCTAAAACGTAAAATGCGAGTGGAAATTTTGATTTTGGATACCAACAATTTTTTTTCTCTCCATAGTGAAAACAATGCTTCAGCTGCCTTTAGGTAGATTCGGAAGCAAAATGAATAAAATGAAATAGAAAATAAACGGATTCAGATTCAGTACATCAAGTAACTGAAGAAACTGCCTGCCTTCAGAAGTTCCGAGTCGTCGATAAAAATGTATTTTAAAATCCATATTTATCTTCGGGATTTGCGAAAATGGAGTTCTAAAGGAAAAAAATAAAAAATAAATAAATAACTTTTTGAAAATGCCGATTGACGAAGCGGGAAAGGTCCTCTTTAAACCCTCCGGGACTCCCCCCTTCTCCTCCTACACCTCTGGGATCCGACATATATAATTCAACTCACAATCCGAGTCGGCGGGAAAATCGTTGGCGTTGCACGAATTCCATTCAAAGAGAAAAAGAGAAGTTGAAGCAGCCAGTCGAAATCGTATTATATTAGCCTCCTCTGTTACCCCCTCCACAGCCCCTACACCACCCCCGACAAGCCACTTCGCCTTCAAAAATTCCATTTTGCCCTTTTCATCGAAATTCCGTTAATACCCGATGCGCTCGAACACGGATCCCTTCTTATTCCATTTGCTGAGCTTGTTATTCGATTCGCGTCGTTTTTCTCCGCTCAACCACTCAATGGGCGCAAACTTGAAAGCGCTCGAACAATTAGGTTTCTCTTCTTACTATTGATGTTCAAAGAAGCTTTTATTTTACAAAAGAATAAAAAACAGTCATGCAGCATGTCTTTTGAGCGAATTTTTCTTTATCGTTTGCAATAATTTTGCTTCCGAGTCTACTTCAAGGGGGGGTTATCACTTTCTATTGTTATCACATATTGTTATTCTATCGTTGCTATTGTTATCACTTTCGGGAGACGACATTTTTTCTATCTCCGAAATTAAATTTCTCCTCGCATTTTCGTTTTAGAATATTCTCAACAACTTTCTTTACGTTTCTGTGTTTGTATGTGTGTGGGTGTGTTTGTGAGTGCACGTGCAGACGTAAATTCCATCTCTCATTATTTTTTCACACCATAGTCTTACAATATCGCTCGACGTTGGTGGATAGACCTTGAGAAGACGATTTGTTCATCCCTTTAAATTTCGACATGGCTGTATCATTAGTAGCTCCTGCGCATAAGCATATATGAAATCCTTGTGACAACTCTAATTTCCACAGTTTTCACCCGATTTTGATGAAATATTCAGGGAATTTGCGGATTAGGCTTTAGTTGTAACAGAGATACCTCCTATGAGGTCCATTGAGGTCCCGTCAGGACACCAGAGATAGCGCTGTCGGCGTTCCGTTGATGAAACAACGGGCGCCTCGGCCGTTCTCGATCATTTTAGCAGCTGGGTTTGGCGTTGGATGGGATTCCAGGTGACTGGAAAACGAATCTACTCTGAACATGACTCATTAAAAGCTATTAGTAGGAGTGGGTATCTCTCTGACGGGATGCTCTTTACTCTCCTCTACCTTTTTATGAGGATTTAGGCCCCCATTGCGCCTCTGGGGGGGGGGGGGGGCACCTAAATTCCTTATATGGTAGCAGAGCGTGGTTTGGATTATGCACGGCTGACGCCTAGTAGTCCAATCCACTATTTTTTGGGGCGTTAATGTTTCAGAAGAAACATGGCCCGGGGTTCCAGAAGGAATTCCCATTATCACCCTTTGGTATATAAATAATTTCATTGGTCTTTGACTTATAATTTCTCTCTTTTATTCCCCATTTATCTTTTATATTTTTTCAATTTTATGCCACCTGAGTATTGCTATATGTCAATTACCAGATTAGAGCAAGCATTTAAGTCCCCTTTGTTGGGCATATTAATTTAAGTCCCCTTAGTTGGGCATATTAATTTAAGTCTCCATAGTTGAGCCTCCGTTTTGTCCCGATTGTTCAATGAATACTTCTTATGAAGATTCATTGACAATCCTGTTTTAATTTCTATTTCCCCATCCAAAATCGCCAATGCAGCTATTTATGAATAAATGAGCATCAGTTCTCAGCTATTAACTATTCCACCCAGTTAACATCCTTGATCTTCAATCAAGGATGTCTTTAAGGACCTCCTGTGAGGTCCATTGAGGTCCCGTAAGAGCACCAGAGATAGCGCTGTCGGCGTTCCGTTGATGAAACAACGGGCGCCTCGGCCGTTCTCGATCATTTTAGCAGCTGAGTTTGGCGTTGGAATGGATTCCAGGTGACTGGAAAACCAATTTACTCCGAACATGGCTCATTAAAAGCTATTAGTAGGGGTGGTATCTCTCTGACGGGATTCTCTTTACTCTCCTCTACCTTTTTATGAGGATTTAGGCCCCCATTGCACCTCTGGGGGGGGGCACCTAAATTCCTTATATAGTTTAAAATTGTAGCCTAGGCAGCTTCGTCATAATTTATCACACACATACACATACACACGCTCAGACATACACCTATTTTTTTCTTTGGATTCGTATGCTGTTCTGAAACGGACGTGTATGCTGTTTTTCTCATGCTTTGATTGTTCTACACCAACTGGATCAATTCCAATAGGTCGTCCCTCTATTGACGAAGCCAAGAGGGACGTCCTCAAAACGGGTGGTTGCACATGACACTGCTATTGGACTGTATCATCTCAATACGGTAGCCGTAAACCTGTGAGTAAACTTATTATAGAAAATTCTGTATTATATAAAATTCATTATTCACCGGAGGCCCCAATGTAGACAAAACGCTGTATTTACCATCAGAGGAGTTCTGTAGTGAAAACACGCTTGCTCCCATACGACCGGCGTCCGATATATCGAGAGGAAATTGTCTCTGGGAACCGATGTGTTCTTCTTATCCCAAAAAAATCAATAGATCCCTTTATCAAATTCATCCTCGAATTTGGCGGAAATAAACTCAATTTTCTTGATCTGTCAATCTCTTTGGTAAACGAAAAGCATGATTTTTCAATTTATAGAAAAGATACTTATAGCGATATAACGATCCATAGTACTTCAAATCACCCTTTAGTCTATAAGCACGAAGCTTTTCATAGTATGATCAACCAAGCACTATCTATTTCTATGGGTGAACGAAATTTATCAAAAGTAAAATCCATTATCAAAAGCATAGAGGCTAGTAATGGATATGGAGATCTCGTTGATACCATATGGGATAAGGTTCTTAGGAAAAAGAGTAGAGATAAAGTTCCAATCTGGTTAGGGAAGATGTAACATTGGAAGAAAAACAATGGATAAGTGTACCCTATTATGGAAAAATCTCTGATAAAATCGGCAAAGTTCTATCGTCGAGGGGTTACAAAGTGGGTTTTAAAACTAGAAACAGTCTTAGAGCATTGCTAGGTTTCGTTAATGACAAAATCAATGTTCAGAATAAAAGTGGGGTTTATAAACTAAAATGTTGTTGAGACTACGAATATTTCGGTCAAACTGGTAGGAAATTCAGGGAGAGAATATACGAGCATCAGGAGGATTTCAGGGAAAATAGGAAGGTCATTTGCAAAACATCTAAAGAATCCAATCATAATTACAATTTTGATTTGAAAGATATACAGTTTGTAGGGTTTCTTCATTTTTGTCCAAAAGGAGGTATGTTGAATGTACTTGAAAATTTTGAAATTATCAAAAGTAACAGATCTAGTGAATGTTTAAATGAGGATATCCCTCAATGTATTTCACCACTGATAAGTACATTTCCATAAAGCTTGGCATTACTCCATCAAGCTGTTGAAACCATATTGAGTATTCTTCCCCTTCTTTTACTTCATCTGATTAGCTACAATCCCCCTTCAGTTTGCTTGCATTTAACTGGCTGTACTTCCCACTCTCTTTCCTTTCTCTCGACCAATGGGATTCAATCTCCCTTCACCTGCGACTATATAAACTGTGTCCTTTCTAATGTGTATTCAGTTATTGTTTGTTACTGATGGTGGCATTACCGTCGAAATCGATTTAACATTGTAATTCTTTATTTTTTCGTGGAAATAGACAACGTTTTTTCACTAACTTCCCTTTTGGATAGTAGAATATCATTTAAAAAAAAAGAGTTTTTGCCATAAAATGCCATATTGACCATTTCCATATATGACCAAAAGTCCACAAAATTCAGATAATCTGGTATAAATATGAAAACTTTAGGGACATTTGCTTGTATGGTCACGCTGCACGACTGAAATATTTTTACTTACGTTTATACCAATATTTATATCTGCGTACTGTTGGGGTTATGAAAATTCCACGAAACGGAACACCCCGGGGAAAAGCGGAGGGAGGCACATGACACTGCCATTCGACCGTATCTCCCTTCCCAAATATATAGGCACGGTAGCTGGTATACCTGTGAGTAAACATATAGAAAATACATCATTTACCGGAGGCCCCGATGTAGACAAAAAGCCGTATCTACCATCAGAGGAGTTCCGTAGTGCAAACACCCTTCCTCCCCACTCGGCCAGAGTCCGAGATATCGAGAGGAAATTGGCTCTGGCGGCCGATGTGTTCATAAGCGACCGTTTGTGGCCTCGGGCTGTTTCAGCTGAGTAATAAAAGCTCAGCTTTCCGAGCGCTTGCCGCCGCGGCCTTTTGACGGCGGCCGCAGCCTCTATCGAATAACCGATGTAACTGGATGTCCCCAGTAAGTTAATTCGATCTTAACCGCTTTTCGCTTCTATTGTCCCTCAAAGCCATTGACGTTTTACCGAATAGAATCCGAGCTTTGCTTGTTCAATTCAAGAGATGGAAACGTGTTTTGCTTCAACTACAAATACCTACCATATGGTACCTACTGTTTTGTCTGGATTTACATTAAGAAACATTGATTTTTAAGGATATTGGATTCAATGTCATTGCTTAATTTTTTTGGAAATTCAGCTAAAAATATATGTTTTTTTGTATTATTTTTTTATTCACTGTACAAAGTATGGAATATTTAAAGGTTACAAAATAATACCCCCCACTCCAGCGAAGCTCCTACAGCTGGTAGAGTTACACTTACATCAAGAATTTATCCAACTTATGTAATCTCGTAAACCCATTTTGACATCTAGGAATAGTTTATTTGTTGGCACTAGTCAATTTGGAAAACTTATTTTCCTTCGATTCTTTTCCAATCAAAAACATCAGAAAACATAGGAGAAATAGTTGAGGAAAGTTACGAAAACAACACTCAACGTCCTCCGAGAGAATCCGTCGGAAAAGTCTACAGCCAAAGAATCCTGCTAGAACTTCTCTTCGAAAAAAGTAGCAATAATATTAAAAGCGTTTTGTTGATGGATGGGAAAAATAGGAGATATTGAATAGGGTGGAGACTCGGACCGAAGTTGGACGAGTCGAAGATTGCGACTTTCCTCCCACGTTTTGTTGGCTGGAGGACACGGAAAGTTTATAATTCTCGAGAAATGAAAGGAGGAGGAAAAGTTGAACTCGCCCTCAGTCGCTATTGTGAAGAAGAAGCAAAAATCCTGATCCAAAAACATAAACAAAATGGTTTCAGGAGGGCGTACAGAAAATGAGAAAGAATAGAAGGGGAAGCCGTCATTTTTGCGCCTTTATTAATGATACAAGCAACGACAAGAATGGTATATATATACAGAATAATGGAGGTGAAGAAAATCAACGCAATACATTAGGGCCTCTCTTTTACGGCCACACGTCATGGGATTTAATGGCCATGCTTTCATGTGTAGGTGGAGTAAGAAGGTTCATCTGAGTATATTACAAATTAAGATTTACAAATCGAATTTTTAAAGAAAACTAGCTGTACCGTGCCACACTTCGCTGTGGGCACATTGTGGCAGCATGTTTACAGAGCTCAATCAATGGATTACTGTAGTTTGTCATAATTTACTATCACACGCAGAACGACCTCGTTCAAAAAGTTCAGCATCTTCAGTTGAATAGGAACAAAATTAGCTGCTGGGCTCCCACCTCCGTGTACCGTTATTAGTGGTTACCAGTAACTAGTGAGTTGTTCCGTTACCCGTGGTTTGTCCCTTCACCGGTAGTTTGTCCTGTCAGTCAGGGACCATTTAAATGTAAATACTGGTGATTGATTCTGTTAAGCTTCCGCTGTTGTCGATCACTAGTCAACACGAATGCGAAGTTTGCCCCATTACTTGTAGTTTGTCCCGTTACTCGCGGTTTGTCCCGTTACAAAATGATTTATACCGTTATCTCAGTTTATCCAGTCACCCGCGGTTTGTCTGATCATTCAAAAACCTTCATAGTCCGGGAGCCAAGGCCGAAATTTGGTTGTGATTTGAGAAGAAGGTTTGAGATTTGATATTGACAATTTAGTCCGTTATGAGTGAGAAAATCTTTGTCTGCCGTCTCGAAATCGGTGGAATACAAAATGGTGGCGTCAAAAAGATGGCCTAGTTCGGATTTAAAAGTTTTTCTCTAATAATTCCTAAACCGTGGATCCTACAGGAATTTGTATACGTAGCAAAGTTGTAGAGCATAAAAAAACAAATGATTAGATCCAAAACTCTGAATTACCTCTTAAAATTAGCGAATCACAAACAATTGAAAATCGTGCTAATTTCGGGCCAGTCCTCTCCTCTTCCCATCTAGACTTTTGCCCTTCAAAACCCCATTGCGACCTCACTATAGGTCTGATTCAAATCTGCCTAACCTCATTCGATTCAGGGTTAAATACTTTCCAATGTTAGTATTGAGCAAGTTTTGCTCAGACCGTTTCCCATTAAAGTACAAACAAAGGCCGTTTTTGCGTTACTTAATCAATAAAAGAACATAAAATTCATAAGTTCGGCTGTAAGTCAATGGGGAAGATCCCAGCTAAAATTGGCTCAATACGAACTTTGGAAAGTATTCAATCTTGAATAGAAAGAGCTTTGGCAGACTGAAATTAGACTAATATTAACGCCACTTGGTGTTTTTGAAGAGCAATAGTCTATACGGGGAGGAGGAAAGGACTGACCCAAAATTAGCCTGATTTTCAATTGTTTGTAATTCGCTTATTTTAAGAGGTAATTGAGAGTTTTTGGATCGAATCGTTTTGTTTTTTTATGCTCTACAACTTTGCATCGCATACAAATTTCTGTAGGATGCACGGTTTAGGAATTATTAGAGGAAAACTTTAAAATAGTCAAATTAAGCCATATTTTTGAGGCCGCCATTTGGTATCCTTCAATTTTGTGACGGCAGACAAAGATTTTCTCACTCAGAACGTACTAAATTTTCAAAACCTAATCTCAAACCTTCTTCTCAAATTACTACCTATTTTCGGCCTTGGCTCCTTGACTATCAGACATTCAGAGTCTTGTCTTCAGAGATATTGAGACATCATAAATATCTTCTAACGCCAGGCGGGCCACCACATCCTCTGTACTTTTCAACGTACCTTTTTCTCCAACCAACCTCCTCAGAAATCGCCCTCTTCATCGTATCCCTCTACAGCCGATCTTTTCCTAAATCAGTGACCTCTACTGCATTCCCTTTCGTCTTTCCTTCAGATGCTGGTCGAGTTTGATCTCAAAATGAACTTTTTTATTTTCAATGGACAATACTACCCCCAAACAAGGGCTGGCGCCGGCCTATGCCAATTTGTTCATGGCTGACCTGGAGCTGAAATTTCTTATGAGGGAAGGCTCACAGCGAACACTCGAACTTCACTTGTGGTACAGGTTCATTGTCGTGTTCATGGACTGGACTCATGGCCCAAATACACTCAACTTTTTTTCGAAAGAATTCAGCACCTCATTCTCTGTTACCTCCACACATTATACATCATCCTCCATTGAGACATTCCTTGATGTTGACATAACTCGAGCAGGAAGATTTTCCATACAAGAGTCATTACGAAGGAAACTATATCTTCAATATGACAGCTGTCACGTCCCTCATATTAAGAATTCCATTCCGTGGTCACTGCCGTGCTGAGGACCTTCGATCCTGCCTGTCAGATTTGCAGGCATGTCTCCGTGAAAGAGGATATTCCCTTCACCAACTACGGGATACATGGTGCCAGCTCACGTTAGGTACCAACCACCTATGGAGCGAAGTGAGCGAGCTGGGCCATTCCTGGCAATCACGTTCTGCCCTGTCATCCAGCAGGTGACTGCTTTTTTGCGGGAGATGCATTCTATCCTACTGGAAAAGCCACGAGGTACATTTTCCTCGCGCTTTTCTGGTGTCATACCGGGGTTCACCGACACTTGAGAAATTCTTTTCTCAAAAAATATTCCCTCCACCAGTAAGAAACGCTGGGCAGCCAAGTAAGAACAACAAATTTATGCTGTGTGGGATGGCAGAATTAGGTTCAGAATTCTCGTTGGTGAATACCCCTTTTAAGTACAAGTCCAATGGAGATACATCTGATTGCAACTCCAGGAATCATGCTGGAGTGCCAGAACTGTGATTTGTACTATGTTGGGAAACCATAATGTAACCAGGTTCAAGCAAAAGGAAAAAAGGGAGAATTGTAGGCGCTAGCTTACGATCACAACTTTTTTTGGTACTGCTTGGTAAAAATGACAAGGTAGGAAACAACCTTACTTGGCACAAGATGCTATGTAATTACAACCATAAATTGCCCGTAGAGGAGCACAGGTACATACAGCTAGTATATAGTATTAACGTTAGATATTTTGTTCAATTTACTCTGTGTAATCAGAATTGAATACACACTTAGGTTGCAATAACAAGCCAAACCTGTACTTAAACACGTTATCTAGCATTTTCACGGTCGTTACACTAAACTCTTTCGTCCTTCTTCTTTATGTGCAAATATTGATGACGGGTAATTAACCTCGTTTTAACAACGAAGTTAAAAACATCACAACCCTCTCGCAATCCCTTAGTTCAATATTCAAGCAATTTCTCGTGTTAGTTTATAATTCTCATCCGATTAATTATGAAACGAAAAACAAGGGTTCTAACTCCATTAGATAAAGTGACCCTTTCCATTAAAAAAGGGTTTTTATCAGAGTTTGGGAGGTGAAAAGGAATTTACAATGCTCCCTTTTGTGTTCAAATGTTCGAAAGGTCGAATGGTGATTGTTACAAGGATTTGTAAGCGATTAGCAAGTTGTAACCTGGTGTGCTTGTGTTTTCACGGGGATTCAGATAGTTTCAAAGCTACGGTTTATAAAATCTCCATTTTTATCGAATTCTATCTGCATCTCCTGGGAGAGCAGGTTGGACGGCGTCCAAGAAACTTGCGATTCAACTCATTCTGTCTCCACTATTCAAGAATAGACGAGCCCGAAAGCTTCCCCAAGTATGGATTTTTCTTTTCACGCTGTACAGGTGACTCTTTATTGAAATTGGTTTTGAATCCTGCTAAGGCGTGGGATAATCTTTTCTGCCTTTCTGAAGGAACGCCGAGAGGAATTCATGGGAATGTAAATATGAAAAAGGATATAAATATGTCTTTTCACTGGTTGGAAATAGACCTTCATCTTCTTACTATCAGAGATTTTCTTTTGGGTTCATAAACTTACACATTTTTATATTTTCTGCAAATAAAGGTGGATCGATCATCGTATTTTATAACTGAATTCTTACTACAGGTTATTAACACTAAACAACACACGATCTTATTAACACTCACGTTATTTTTTCTACAGATGCACAGTGATGTGAAAAGGTTGATTTTTGGATGAGGAATCCCCTAAAATGTTTTTCTTTCGTATTTTTTTGCTCTAAGTCGGCTGGTGTGATACATTTTGAAGAAACAAAATTAAAGGGTAAAGCAGAGGGCCGTAGTTGAATTGTAAATTACGTAGACTCCTTGTCGTTGTGTATATGATAATTGACTTCGGAAAGTGAGGTCCTAAGTTTAAATCCAACATATATTTACTTTTTTCTTTTTTTTGTGGGAAGGGGGGGGGGAGGGGGTTAATGTACATTTACATAATTATTTATCATCTACTACACTCGCCCGTATACGGGGGTAAGTTAAGCATGTAGTTTCTGGGGCGATCAATTTTTTTGATTTTGTCAAACATTGATTATTTTGATTGGCAGTTGAAGAGATCCCTAGCGGCCGGGGTACAATACTAGTTTAAACTTCACCTAAAACTTAAACTGCAGTTTTTAAGGGAAAAATGCAGTTTGGGCCTGGTGTACCAGTTGTTAACACACACACATATTGTATTCAGTGATAAGAGCGACCTATATGTCGACCTATATATGTGAACCAAGACTTTATAAAAAAGGCCTTTCTGTCCATGAATCGGCTTTTTATTATTTTGTATGTGTATCCTCGTAGAAGTGCTATAACTCGAGAACGGCTGGACCGAATCTGACGGAATGGGTCGCAAAATATCTGCTAGTCATTCAAGATAAAGTGGTTGCGAAAATCGTCATTGGTAATTAGCAGAGTGAACTGATTTCGTGATTCAAAGAATCCAATTTCTGTGCTATTTATCCTGCAAAGATGAAACTTGGTTGGATAGGATTTTAACTTGCCGAACCACCCCAATCCTGAGTGAGCTCTTAACTAATTTCTATGATATTTTCCTACCAAGCTGATCAACAGTAAAATCTACTTAAGACATAAAAGACTGCGTGAGTACTGATCTATGTATAAAAAAAATATCTCATTTGCCCGACTTTCTACGGTTCAAAAAATTTTGTTTTCCCTTTGCTGACCCTCACTAAAATAACAATAACTGCTTTGGGATCAATATATGTAGCCAAAATTGATGGTATTAATAAGAAGTTTTAAAGCTTTACGAATGGGTGAAAAATTATTAAACATTTCTACCGCCTTTCTAAAAGATTATGCCACAGATAGAAAATCTGCTGTGGGGAACAACTATAACTATTCCATGTTGGTCCAGGATTTTGTCGAGTCGGACTATTTTATAATGTTACTTATTACTAATAAACATCGGCTGACGGAGCACGCTGTAGAGACCAAAGAAAAGTTTGTAACAAATCTCGAAGCCTATCAGGCCGTTCGGGAGTAGAGGGCTTTGTCCAGGTATATAGAAAAATCGTATAAAAGGCCTCCATCTTGCTCCACCGGCTCACTATTGATCCAAACTCATACCTGCCTACCTACTTGTTATCATTTCAGGCGCAACATATTTAATTATTTATTTACTTTTTATAATATGCGCATCGCCTAATGGGGCTTCAAACATGAGGAGATCGGGATAGTGCGCAGCACGTAATCAATGACCTTAACGATTTGCTACTATTTTGTTATCAATAAGAGCAGTCATGACGGACACAAGTTGTTTTGGTTGTTTTGTCAGTTCTTTGTTTGTCTGTGAGTTTCTTTATTATAATAATTTATTAAATGATAATATATTTCTCAGTTTTGACCAGCATTGATGGATTGCTGGTGAGGGGAACGAATTTTAGAGCTAAAAGGGTTGAAACAAGGGGAAATTCATGTCAACCACCATTTACCTTAGGTCCTCCGCCCTCTACCGCTCCTAACGGCGGACCTTAAATTCCCTATCGTATTATATGTCAACATGTATTGAAATTGGATCGATTTGAGTACTAAGCAAATGTTAAAAACCAATTTTATGGCCAAAAAATTCATACAATAAAAATCTGCAACTCAAAAAAAAAAAAAAAAAAAAAAAAAAAATCGATTTTTTTTAAAGCAGTTTTTACAGTTTTTTCAGCGAATATTGATGACATCTAAGTACGCTTTTCAGAATGGTTTTGCGCAAAAAAGTTTTCAATATCCTAGATAATTGTTGATAGTTTTGTATCCACTAAAATTTTGCTAAAAACTATAAATGTAACGATTTTTGACAGGTGTTAGCCATTTTCAGTGATTTTTTTTAGCATATTTTTTGAAATTTGACCAATTTAATATGCTCAAAAATTAATGGCCAACGAACTCATCCTTTTATTTAGAAAACTTGATTTGTGGCCGAAGTACTGGATTTAGGAGTGTCTGGAAATGGGATGCCAGTGACGCCGCCAGCGCGTTCTGTCGAGAGTTTTTGCAACTACCTCCTACAGCGTTCCTACCCACCTACTATCTCCGTCTGGCCGAACTCCCCCCAATTAATGCCTGGTAATGACATTACTTTAAAGTAGCATTGGTGAAGATTCTCCGTAGCCGAGTGGCTAATGCTTCCTTCTCCAGTCCAGACCATGTCGGGTTCGTTTCCTAAACAGACCATTAAATTTTTTATTAATTTCAACCTGCGAAATATACTTTTAAACTTGACTCCGATCTCTTTATCCAACTAATCTATATTTAAATAGAAGGATTGATTTCGAATACCCACTGTTTTTCATTTACTTTTTTTTTTTTTTTTTTTTCATTTTCTTTCATATCAGTACCTATACTGAATCACTGATACCCTGTAAAAAATGCAATGAATAAGACAAATTTTATAACAAAAAATTCCTGTCATGCAGCATGATCGTATCATCGAATTTTCGATTAATTACATTGAATTGTTTAGAAATTTTTAGAACTGTGATTGTAATCAAATTGCAAACTACCAATTCATTGTCAAAGAAAACTTATTCTAAATAATAATGTGCTCAATAAAAGAAGATTTTGGATCAGGACTGATTTAGGATATATTTTAGGATAAATTGATCTGAATGATGAGTATTCTTTGGTGGTCTGGATCTCAAAAATATAGTGATATCCTAAATCAATCGTTTTGGTAAAATAGTATAGGTTAGTTGCATAAATAGATCACGGGTGGGGGGGAGGGTGGTTCCCAGAATCGCTTGAAATCGGACGGGAAGGAGTCCAGCCATAGGTACCTAATCAAGTTTCTGATTCTCAACCCCTTAACTTTCGATAGCGAATATCTGCTTCATCAGACAGCTCTTTATTGTATTATTCTGCTGTTTGAAAGAGTAATAAGTAAGGTTTTTCACTAGACAAAACTTCACTACTGAACCACAAATAATTAGTGTTAATCATACATGGGATGTGTCAACTCTTCAATACCCAGTCCATTTCCCTCCTAGGTTCATGTTTAATACCTACCTTCGAAAATTCATTATTTCACAATTTTCGCACTTTCAGAGCTGAACTTAGCAGTTTTAGTACCACAATGTATATCTTAAAATACATCCTAAATCAGACCTTTAGTAAAATATGGATTATTTGGAAAATTGATCTGAATCATGTGTATAGGAGGTTTTGGATCCTCAAAAACTCGCAACTCAAGAACGAAAAATACCCTAAATCTATCCTTATAGTAAAAAGCAATTAGTTGGAAAAATAGAACCAAACCTGTGGTTAGAATCGAGGGTGGAAATTCCCCCAGACTCTCATGGGATTGAAGGGGGGGGGGGGGGGGGGGTCCAGCAGTAATTATCCTTCTAATTGATAGAAAGAGAATTTTTCAAGTGTTGTTAATTTAGTTGTTAACCTGGGGAGCAGCAGTGAAGTTTTTGCCTAGTAAAAAACTTAACTACTGCACCCTCAATTTTAAAAACCATAATTAATCATGTTAATCATACTTGGGATGTTTAAAATTATAACAGTAAAAAAGAGGGAGTTTTGAAGAGTCCAAATCATATTTTCAAAATGAGAAAGTGATGTTTTGAATGGGAGAAATATAACGTTGAAATTGGGTGGCAGTATTAAAGAACATTCTCGAGATCTACGGAAAAAACAAGGGGTTTACCATTTGAATCGTTCTTCTAACTCATTTATTACGGTTGATAAGGAGGAGGTAGGTTGTGGGACACCCTGTATTTTAAAACATTCAAGAACTTTCAAAACGCTTGCCTCGCCTTCATCCCCGTGGTAGGTAGAGATAAGAGGAAGTTGCAAAAACTGTCGACAGAACGCGCTGGCGGCGTCATTGGCATCCCATTTCCAGACACTCCTACTGGATTTTATCTCAATTCTAAGGGGAGTTATCTTCTGGAATGACACATCGATATTCTAATATCCTAAAAGTCAGATGTTCCAAGAATATGCTAGTTTTTTATGACCAATTCCTTTCTTGGTATATACGTTGCCGATTAACCAATAATTTCTCATTTTATTGAATTTTATTACACGAAAACCGACGAAAAGGGTGATCGAGTGAGTGAAAACCTGGAATTACCTATTCAATTAAGAGTAAAAATATTTTCAATCAAATTAGTACACTGCATATGCTATATTTTTGTCTGTTGTACTTAGCTCAAATTTGATGTGAACTTTTCCAGGGTGATTTAACCCGCTGGCCGATCTGATAGTTAAATTACGAGTATTGTGATAAAAATCAATTTACGTCAAAATTTGATATCGCTAGCACATTTTTTCTGCCTATGTAGTGTACACATCGACATTAGTGCGATGCGATGCGATGCCAGTCTGCGCTTATCTGGTGGTGAACGGGGCTGTCACATTCCTCTGTTGATGCTGTTGTGGAATTTGACGATGGGAGCCAAGACCATTTGTCTCAAATTTGTTATACCTACCTTCACTGCTGTGCAAAATTAAGGGATCTCTGTCGAAAAACTCAGTTTTGAATTCGTGGTGGCCGGATCGTAAAATACCTGTCCACTGAGACAACGTCACACTTTTCGGTGAAAATACATCCAGGAAAACAGTTTACGACGAATCCTAGCTCAATAGAATTGTCCAGTCCGAAGTGAACCAAGAACGCATTTTGTAAAAATCGATTTTCGCGTCTTCAAATAAATGGTCGTCCGATTGGTCTCTTTCAAGGTTTTACGAAAATCGTATTGGTAATTGGAAAGCTCAGTTCATGCTGAACAATACAAATAAATCTTCAAAAATGATTCATTATTATAGGTTTTGCAGCAAAAAATTCACTGAATAAAGTAAGTGATTTTCGAAAAAGGTTTTGTTCAAAATGATGCATGAGCTGAGCTGCAGGCGTGAAAGTTGGTTGTTTGAATACAAATGTCACAAAAACATTTACCAAAATCTTCATATATAATTCCGAACGGTCTTTGAGATTGTGAAGAACTTCGCGGTCCGATGTTACTGTTAAGGTGGTCGTCCACCAGGTCGGTAGAGCGGCGCGGCGCGGCGCCAAAATCTTTCTCTAGAAATATAATGTAAATGAATGGCAGTCCACTAGTCCACTAGGTCGGCAGCGCGGCGCGGCGCGGGTGAGTCGAAAAATTTCCGCTCTCGACCGCTCTCCAAACTTCTGGAACGCGGCGCGGCGCGGCGCCGAAATATTTCGCACCGCCCCACCGACCTAGTGGACGAAGGGCGGAGCGGAAAATTTCCGACCTCGGCCATTTTCGTAAGCGCTCGTGCGACCTCGGCCATTTTTAACTGAATTCTCTCATTGTTTCTTATCATATAATGAACAAGCCATTCTTATTAATAACCTGCTAAACAAGAGCCAAATTAGTTTCCCTTTTTTAAAATTAAAATTGCAATAATTTTAACAGTCATTTGAATAGCAGGCTAAAATTATAAGATTAGATATTATGTGCGTTCTAGACTTCCTAATTTTTTTAACCAACAACTGTCGTTTTTTGCTATTAGATGCCAGGAAAAGCCTATTATATTTTTTAAAAAAGGAATGTTTTATTATTTCTAATAAAAAGAAATAAGTACTATCTCTATTTAATCGTGTATATTTTCTGGATCTTACCTCAGACACGAAATCGAGTGTCTGTCAGTCAGTCTATCAGTCGAAATTCAGTGTCTAGCTTCACTATCAGTGGCTTGATCATTTCATGAAGCTCAAAAAACTTTTGCTGAGACATCCTGAAATATTGGACGAATTTCTTTCCATCTCTCAATGAATCATGGAAAAGGTAGTTGTGTTCCCCAAGTCCAATCTTTTTGCGTTGATCGGATGGATCCATTGCCTCTTCCTGCTTTCAGTAATTTCCTCCTCCTCTTCAGCTTCCAGAGCTGCAGCAAAAGCGAACATTTCTTCGTCGTCCGAAGAAAATATTCCTCCGTCCGACCGCATTTTTCAATAGAGGGTAGGACCTCACTGCACGACGCACAGTGGGGCCAAGGTGGAAAAAATCCATTTTTGCAAAGTGACTAAAAAAGGGATGTAATGTGGTTTTCTCAAAGTTTATTACCTATCGAATAAGGGAGTGAAAGACCTTCAGTGGCTAAAAATTGTTTTCACTACCAAATGTAGGCTGAAACATGATATTTCGAGATTTTAAGCTTTTTGAGAGTATAATTTGAAAATTGCCTACCACGTTCTATGTGATTGAAAAAAAATCCTAAATAGTATAATGTTGGCAATATATTCATGTAGTATCGCTAAGAAATACTGATTATTTTTTCAAAACATTATGGCTTGAACATTAGCTCCAGATTTGGGTTTTATTGCGAAATACAGCTTGGGAGGCATAGAAAAAACGAGCTTCGCCTTCCTTGGTTTGGCTCATTTTTTTTTTCTTGAAGTTCTGACCATTATCAAGAAGCTGTACAAATTTCATCGCCGTATTCCACCGTATTTCAGGTGTAGTGGATTGAAATGTGATCAAAGATATAACATTTAATTAAATCTTTCAGCATAAATTTTTAACTTAAAATTTTCAATGTTCTATTTTTATAGTTAATAAACTTTATTTGAGCAATATTCCACCAAGAAATATAAAATTCAATCATTTTCAGCCGTATTTAGCCATTTTTAGTGATTTTTTTTTCAACACATTTTTTGAAATTTGACCAATCTAATGTGTGACGGCAAAGACGGTCTCTGCTAGACGGTAGCATCTCTACCGATCAAGACATAAAGAAGGAGATAGAAAGACACGGACGCGAAGATTCACACGGACTTGAGATAGAATCACACCATCATCTCACCATGCCCAAATTCCTGAGTTCCCCGATTCAACTTTTTGTTTAATCTCATAGTGGCGAGGACCACCTCATTTGGTGATATTTATTTTATAAAATTTACTTACATTTTGATCGGTATTTGCTATTTTTTAATCATTTAATAACATCGCCTTAGCTTTCAACAGGTCACATAACGCCGCAAATAGGTAGGACTCACATCGTTACTATAATGTGCTGAGTTCCTGTTAGGTACTACTGTTATACGGACTAGATTAGGTCTTTCCAAGCCCTAACAGGCCTCTAGTTATAATAAATAGAAAAAAATTGAAAGCTGAAAGAAAATTTCGATTTTCTGTTGCAACCAATAAATAAAAATCATGTACCTATCATGTTTCTCTCGTCGTAATTTTGCTAAATACTTATTTCAGTTTCCTCCGTCTATTAGGAGAGAAATGAGCTTCCGAGCTCACTAAGCTGATCAGGGTGGATCTACTTGGTCAATCGTTCACAGCAGTCATATAGAGGCTCAATACCAAATTTTAGCCTCCCAGCTCCTGCCTCATAGAATAGCTCCTGTTCCTAATTTCAGCTTCTTAGATTAAACGGCGTAGAACTATGCCTACGAGCTCAATCAGCAGGTTATGGTGGTTCCGCACGTTTGAAATTCTATTCTACCAGTCTCATACAGGCGCTGAACTCAATTGCCCGTACCATGTTGTGCCTTCTTTCCGCATCATTAGTTCATTATGGTGACTTAACAATATTAGTTTATAATGCAGTGTATTAAATCAGCTTTCCATCACACTACAGTTTAGAGATCATGAGATGTCGTTTAGGTCTACAAGTAGAGAATTGATCTCCATAGCTCGTTCAGCTGATCTGTGTGATTCTTCACTACGTCAATCGTACATAGAAGGCCTATAGAGGCTCCACATCAAATTGTCTCCTTGGCCTATTATTAGAGAATTGAGCTCCCAAGCTCACTTAGCTGATCTGTGTGGGTCCTCACTTTGCAGATCGTACACAGCTGACCTGTAAAGGCTCCACTGAAAATTTCAGTCTTCTAGGTCTATTAAGGGAGAATGGACCTCCCAAGATCACTCAGCTGATCACGGTTGGTCCTCAATTTGTCAACCGTACACAGCAGGATAATAGAGGCTCCACTCCGAATTTCAGCCTCCTTGGTCTATTAGGAGAGAATTGAGCTCTCGAGCTCACTCAGCTGATCTGGGTGCTCCCTCACTAATTCTATCCTACCTGTCTCATATAGGCCCTGTTTCAAATTTCAGCTTCAGAGATTAAATACCATAGAAAACAGCTTTATGAGCCAATCAACTGGCCAGAGGTCTATGCATCCTCTAGTATTTACTGCTTACAAGTACCTACTGCTCAATAGTATCTACCATTAAAGTGTCTTCTTTTCGCATTATTAGTTCATTATGGTTACTCAGCAATATTAGTTTGTAACGTAGCAGCGTTTGTAGTAAATCAGCTTTCCTTGATACTACAGCGGCTTAGGCTTCATGAGATGTTGTGAAAAAATTAGAGCATTCCAAAAAGTGGCGAACGATTTTTCTGATATGAAAACTAAGGGAGTTGCACATCCCTAGCAACTCATTGGTTGTACGTGAAAATCAATATAAACATGTCGGCTCGCGCTGAATTTTCAAGGAAAAGTTCAGAGGTAAAACATGATTCATGTTTAAAAAAAAAAAAAAAAAAAAAAAATGGACTGCTCTCCGACGATTAAAGTTGGAGAGGACGGATTGAAATGAGATATACAATTTCTTGCTTGAAAAATTATCCGCACCATCCTGTCATTGATTGAGGGTCGTATCATCGTGAAATAAAGTGGATGTAATTTATAAACCATCATATTCAAACAAACGGTCCGAAAACGATCCGTTATTGTTACTTCTAGGGAAAACAATGGGGATAACGTTTTCTTTCAAGAGAAGAATCATTTTCTCTCATATTCTCCATTTTTGTTTCTTTTTCCAGCTGTTTTTCAATCATCCGACCCCTTGAGGCGGATCCAGAGCAGCACGCAACCCCCTGATACAAGATTGGCGGAAGCTGCCTTCACAAAGCTTCTATTAGCCGCCCTCGGGCCTTTCCGAATTATTCTTATGCCTTAAAAACGGGTGGGATTGGAAGCGAGAACGATCAGCTCGCACAAACAACCGCACATGACCACAAAATTATTTGGAGAAAGGTGGGATGTTGTAGCTATTAGCTAAGTCCAACATCAGCCAACAGCCTTGATTAGCTTAGCGGGCTAAATGCCTACCACTTTTCATTCCGTGGGCACTTGGTTTTTGGGACGTCCCTCTGAAGCTTTGTCTTGTAGACAAGGCTCCGTAAATAAGAAGGACCCCTATTGGAATTGATCCAGGGGATGTGGGACAAGCCCAGCATGAGGAAAAATAAATAATATAAAAAATAACTTGATACAAATCCGTTTCAGACCATTCTAAGAACGAATCCGTGAAAAAACTATAGGTGTCTGAGTGTGTGTGTGACAAATATTGTCTACGCTTCCCAGGCTACAATTCTCAACCGATTTTTGAGATTCTTTCTTTGTTCGATCCCAATATCAGTCTAGTAGTGGAACAAACCTATGAAATTTGGGATTTGCCAACAGAGGGGGGGGGGGGGGGTGAAATGAGTAATAGCCGAACTTTAAATGCACTGCCCAACTACAATTCGATCAAAAAATTTCCTCCAGTTGTACAAAAAGCCTTGGTAATTTTGTATTTTCCCTTCGGTGGGTCAGTGGTGGGGGTAATAGCAGAGAGAGCGGAGGGGGGAGATGGAGAAGCAGAAGGAGAGGGATGGTGAAGGAGGGAGAGAGAGAGAGAGGGAGAGTATCAAATTTTATTTTCATTATACTTTATTTTTTTAGGCAGGTTGAATAGGATTTTAACTTGCCGAACCAAACAAATCAGCTGGGAAAGCTCTTAACGCTAATTTCTATGTTATTTATCCTACGAAGCTGACATTGGGAACTGAGCCTCAATTAAGAGCAATAATTATTAAGATCTGTATAATTAATTTTAATTTAAAGTTTAAGCCGCACCTCAGCTAGAAGGGTAATTAGCGGCATTGAAAAAGGTGTCTACAGGGACACTGGAAGTGGCACGATTCTAATGGGAGCCATGTTGCCATCCTTTACCAAAAAGGAGCGCCATCATGGACTCCACAGGCAACTCGGAGGAGGAAAAAATGAGGGGTGGTAGACCCCAAAGTGGATTGAAAAAAACCCCAAAAATAAAGTAATACAACTAAGAGTAGATGTACAATAGGCTAATAACTATATGCATGCTACTATATACAATGAGCAAAGTGAAATAAAACTACTAAGATCTGTATAATAATTATATTTAGAGGAATGGCGAAATAAGAATTTGGGGGGGGGGGGGGGGGGGGACCTCCTTCGGTTAAGCGGAGCGGCGTTATTATTATTATTACTGTAATTATTATTCTTGTAATGCTTGTAACGCTCCGCTCAAGCGTTGGACTCCTCCCTATTTCGTCATTCCTTGTGAATCACTTATCTAGGTACTTGAAAGAAAAAGCGCTTAACATGCGGCTCGCTACGTGAGTAATGATCTGTATTTTTTCTGAGCTATATAATCAAATCAATCTCTCTTTGTTTCTCAGTTACAAGGATTTCACTTGATTTTTTTGTGTGCAGAAAC
Source organism: Adelphocoris suturalis (assembly GCA_030762985.1). Lineage (NCBI taxonomy): Eukaryota > Metazoa > Arthropoda > Insecta > Hemiptera > Miridae > Adelphocoris > Adelphocoris suturalis. The sequence continues at coordinate 76,656,773 of CM061044.1, forward strand.
TTTCAATGATCCGGCATCGATGAAACTCAGAAAAGTCGATGAAATGGTGATGTAGGATCCAATCCGCATAATCCCAGAACTTTATATTGATTTCGGACTAAAAAATCCCGTGCAAACTTGAGCATTTGTGACTAATTTAGCTTCATGAATGTTCTCATTTAACTTCTGTCTTCTATTCAAGTCACCATCAGTGATTTTGTTTTGTTTGTGATTTTGTTGATTTGTTTTAGCGAATTTTCAAAGAAAAAAAAGTGAGCTATTTATATGGTTTCGAAAATTTGAAAGTGGGTAGGAAGGGTCGGTGACCCCTACGAATCCGTTTCATACATCAAAGAACACAATCCTAGATACATGGACGTCGTCAGTATGTGTATATATATATATATATATATATATATATATATATATATATATTATAGGATGTATTTCCAGACGATAACTCCCTTTTGAAACGGCATAAAAAATTATTTCCTACGCAGAAAAATCCATCTTGGCAAAATACATGTCTAGTTTGTTGGCCAACCCAATCGCTCCAAAATTTCAGGCTCAAATTTACAATGTAATGGCCCAAAAAATGCTTAAAAATAGGTTTTTTGACAAAAGGGCATGTGGGGTGTCACAGTCGAAGTATTTTTCAGCACTGAGTCAATTGCAACGACCGATCCCAGATCGCAACTACATATTTTCGAGTTCGGCTGCGTGTTCTAAAACTTTCTTTGAGATCTCGTAACACTGCTGTTATTCAGGACAGGTTGTTTTGTTTATAGTGTAAAACAAGATGTTAATGTCAATGTTATTCACAACTTTTCTTTGAAAATTCGCTCTTTTAGTCATGCTGCTTGATTGAGTACTTTTTCATATTCATTGTCCCCTACTCTGGAAATAGCTGTCGTTTTGTCACCTCGACTCAACGAAATCGAGAGAGTGTTATGACAATTTAAGCGATTGTCGTCATTAAATTCCTTATTCTCAACGATATTATTCTATATATTCATTGAGGTTAGGGGATTAATCATTGAGATAAGAAATTAATCACTTAAAATCTTTTAATAACATTTGCTTTAAATGGTGCTCCATTGAAGAGATAATGAGGGAGGATTCTGTGACTAGTATGGTGTCGAGATGTATCGAATATGATTCAGTGGTAGGTAAAAATTATATACCGCACGGTACGTATCGATGGCAATTGGTTTATAGATATAAATCATTGGGATATGAATAATAGTTAATGCTAATCGCACAGAGAGAGAGAGAGAGAGAAAGGTACGATCTGGAATGAGTGGAGGAGGTGACGACTCGGCGTTCTTTTGAGGATTTTTTGAGTAATAGTTCCTTCGACAGGAACTATTACAGTGGATACCGGGGTTATCTTACAACTGCGCCAACTCTTATCTGCGAATCACGCTACAAGCCCGTCCCCTTTATCCTTAACGAAACGTCATACCATTGAGATAAAGCTTTTGATATTCGATACTGTTTTGATACCCCTGTTTATCGACAATGGTTTCGAAACGAAGAAGCAGAGAAAATGGTGTAGCGAATCTCAGCAAGTAACTTGTTTGGCTGTGATGCCTCATTCCATGTTCTAGCACTTGCTACGGTCGTCTTGGTCGAGCACGAGTTCAACATCGAAAGACAATTGTGAAATCGTGCTAGTATGTAATATTTTTCCCCATTTACATAACTATAACTTTAAACTGTTTAGGAAAATGTTTTGAGTCTTCATCTGTAAGCGTGTGAGGGTGTGATTCTATGTAGGTATGTCCGTTTTATTCATAAGAATGAAGTAATACCTGTTGAATCAAATGTTCAATATAGAATAAATCTTGATCGTGGATCGCTAATAACAAATCACGCATTGATGATTGAACAGAATAGAAACATGAATTTATTTAATGAAGTCGAAAACAAATGAGTAATAAATCCTAAATCCTGATAGGGTTTGTACGGAGCTCCAAGAATCACTCATGGATTAGCGGATTCTCAGGGGTCTTTTCTTCTCCAAGATTCAATTATTGTTACTGATGTTCTGGGCTGTTCTGCGATCATGATAGATCAGATTAGCAGTGATAACAGTTGACAGGGTGAGTGGTGTGGCGTTGAAAGTACAAACAGTAACGAACTTAGACCTACTAATAGGATTACAAATTTAATAATAACAGAGTCACGACAGACAAGGCGAGTACGGCAAGTGGCGCCTTCAATACCTACGATGTCCTCCAAATTTGAACGTGTTTTGCTTGCCGCCAGATTAGACTCCACTTGTCACTCAATAATAGGATATTCCCGTACAAAGAACAATCTCTAAAATCAGTACTTCTGTTGTAGGTTTCTGGTGTATTATGAAGATACAAATTGCGCCTATTTACAGCACAAACACATCAACCCAAAATATATCAACATAAATACCATCAAAAACAATCACAATCAAATCACGAAAACAAATATAAAGATATAATTATAAAAAATAAATCACAAAATGGAGGAAATAATTTTGACATGGATATGTCTTTGCTCTGGGGGGTAAATCAAAAAATTTCGTGACGCAAAAAATATGTCACAATTTCTAATGATGTTCACGTACAACCAATCCGTTGCTAGGGGAATGGAACTTCCGTAGTTTTCATCGCACAGAAATCGTTCGCCACTCGTTGGAAAGCGCTTGATTTATGTGATAAATATTCACATCTCAAGCTACCAATTTCCCCCTCCTTACGTACCTGGCTACATTCCTAAACTAAGTTGATTGGACTATAAACAATTTTAATAAGCCGGTTACAATATTCTTAACGTAAAGCAATAGCATCATTTACTCCACTCCATAGGAAACATTATCATCCTCTTGACAACAGTCGACTGTAAACAACAACTCATTGTAGTGGCACTAGTGGCTTCTCTACACAGTTATTTTCAACATTTCTATAAGTAAACCGTTGTTTTGTTGGAATTAGTCGGGAATGTCGGGATGCGGCCCAGGGAAAATAAATGAAATTATTTCATTTATTGTTTTATTTGATAACGTTTCGTCCTCTTACTGAGGACATCTTCAGATCTTGGTGTGTCCAGGAAAAAATTTATAAACATCCGAATATAACGGATTTGTCAAATAAAACAGTGGCTCACCAAGTCAACTCAATGTCAAGAAAGCAAGATCTGAAGATGTCCTCAGTAAGAGAACGAAACGTTATCAAATAAAACAATAAATGATATAATTTCATTAATTAATGAAAAATCAGGCTATCATGAACATAAAAATGATAGCGTCTGTATTAGAGAAATAACTTTAACCCTTCGTTGTATCATGATGCCTGTAGGCATCATATTATGTTTTACACCCCCAGCACACTCTGTTGAGATTATTTTGAGTTATATTTTATTTCCTCCAAGCATCAACATGTGCTTGAACTCAAGGAGAGATTTGGTCGCTGTACTTTGAACTCAAGAAGAGATAATCAAGTTAATGTTGACAAAACCAGCAGTCTGGTTTTTGACCCCGAGGGGGCTCCGTTCGTGTGGTCTCTGAATTACAAAAGTCGTTCATTTTCTCTATAAAAAAATCTTTTTCGTTAGTTTATATTGTCTAGTTTGTGGAGGAATAGTTGTTTTAGTTGAAGTTTCTTTTCTAGTGCCGATTTTTGCGTTTCAACCTGTGTTTCCTGTAGGCACCATTGTGCACTTGTTTACCAAGTTGAGAGCAATGGATGGGGACGACGATATCTACTTGTGTAGTTTTACGAATATTTACCAAGAGAACACCTACCAATCGTTTTTTGAGGATTCTTATAGTTTCAATAAATTTAAATTCTCGTTAGTTCTGGATTTCATTTATGAAAACACCCTTCCGAGGCCAAGGGCCAGGTGCCGCCCAAATGCACAATGATGCTTACAGGCATCATTCAGGTGCCGCCGATATGCACAATGATGCTTACAGGCATCTTTCAGTTTTTCTTGAAATTCCCGGAAAAAAACAGTGATGGATTTTTTTCCTTATTTTTCCCGGTATCACAACAAAAGAAAAAATCATGCATCAAAGGGTTAATAGTATGTATAGTATGCTTATTGTGTCTCCAAGAATAATAGAATAAATTCTTTATCCTACATTTCGTCGCCTACAGTCCAAAGTTAAAGGATTTTTTTACAACTCTCGAGGACAACCGTTATGAAATCCCCAATCAAAGACATATCCATGTAACATGGTATCTGCTTGTAAAGCAGATAGTGGAACTCGTTTACGAGTTTATAAGTAGGTATGTAGTTTCCTCAAGTTATGGGGTTAATCACCTACCTTTCCACGACAGTTATAATAAACATTACAAGTCTTTATTGGAGGATCTGCTAAGAGAAATGGGATAAGCGATAAGCTAATGAAACTACAACATATCGCAGGATGAATGGTAGATTGTAATAGATAGATTGTGTATAGTTAAATACCTACACCAAATAGCTTCCCTGCCGTTTACATGGAATTTTACTTTATCTTCCACCTGGTCAAACACTGTTAGCCCCACTTTCCCTGAATTTATGCCAGTCTTGGCAATGTGACTGTCTGTTGATTTTGCTGACAAGTTTGCCGGTAGCGGAATCAGTATGATTCCTCTCATCGGAAGGAGTTAAAGTCCACAAAAATCAGAATTTCTAATTGCATTTTACGTTTTTGAACACAAGTAATGATTCTGATTGATTGATTTTGTTGCTCCTAGCTATACTGACCGTTGTTTTAGCTATACTCACTCCGCTCACTCTGGATAAGTGCATACTAGATCTTTCATACCTACAAGTTATATGCAGTTATGATTTGTAAAATTAATAAATTTGGAAACTTCTTACGCCATATACAGTGTGTTCAACAATAAGACCCAACCCGCTTCAGGAATAGATTCTACAATTGCAATAAATTATTCTAGGACTTAGTTTCTGCAATTAAGGTCTCACAATCTCATAATGTTTTATCTTTAATCGTTCAATAGCCCGAGTTTTTCACAATTCAAAAATTGTTTTTCACTTTACAGATCTTGACTCGCTAAAATGACTATAACTTCCTTGAGGTACCTGATCTGTAAAACCGAAATCTCCTCCTTCTTTATAGACGTCTTAACTCCAGTTTGCTAAATCAATGTGATAAGTGGTTATACACAAGCTAAAGCAAACAGTAACCAAGTTTACACCCAAAATTAAACGACGCACTGCTGTCTCAGTTCAAACCTTTTGGCTTGTTCCCCTCTGGTCCTAATTCGGTCAACGAAATCCTTTGAAACAAAACGTATCCACGCTCGTCGAATCCCCTAGCCGTCTCAACATCGGAGTACGATTGTTTGAGGTCAATCTTTGTGGAGGACAATCTTTGTTGAGGACAATCTCAGTTGTGTAGAGCTCCTCAATCGTATCCTCCTTTGAAGAGCGTTGAGGCTTCCCGTCGAGCTCCTTTCAAGGAATCTCTAGCGAGACTGACATTGATCCTGGCGGGTGCATCTCCTGTTCCGGGAGACGAGGGCATGTTGGTGAAATGAGCCATTATCCTCTCCCCCTCCCCTCTTCACATTTCTCCTAAGCCAACCTAAAAGGCGGAAAACCCTCAAGGTATTTGAACAAGAACATAATGGATTTGCCCCAGAGAGCAGAGCGGAATTCTCCAGGGAGCCCAAGTTGTTTGATTCGAGAAGGAACTCAAAGCTCGCAGAGAGCGAGTTTTTTTCTTGCCCCTCCTCCCTATTTTTCTAGACCTGTCTTCGCTGCTACATCCTTGCTTAACATTGCTTTTCGAACCAATGCTTGCCAGCCCTCTCATGCCGAGGTTTCACGGTTTCCATTTATTCTGTGAATAAGGCAGACGCACAATGCAGCCTTATGTGGACAAAAGTTGAAACTGCAACTGTTTCTGCCTCTTTGTTTGATTTTCTGATTCCTTCAGAGGCACATCTAGAATACGGAATAGGGGCTGGGAATATATCGTCACAGCTATGTATAACAGGCCTCGTGCATATATCGATTTAGTGCTGCCGTATGCTTCGGTAGTACCAGGATCAGTCTTAGGCATCGGGGCGTTACTAAACTCTTCCTACTTTCACTGTACAAACGTCTTCCAGAAACTATGAAATAATATTTATCCATGATAAGATACAGCATGGATACTTATCATTACAAAGGAACTTTGTGTCTACCGAGAAGTTTTAGGTAAGTGAAACATTCAAGAATCTGGTGTAGTTGTTGGGTTGTGTTTGTTTTGGTCCGCGTTGGGTTCTACAACAGTGCGGCAAGACATCAAATAAAGAACATGAAGAAGACAGAAGAAATCACGAATGGTAAAACAAATGTACAAAAAACTTATCTCGATGAATATCATCCGAAGAACGCAATAGTGACCAAACAGCGGCTGTTTTTGGTTACTAATATATTTTTGTACTACCGTCTGAAGTCGTATGCAAATAATAATCGGAGGCGGAAACGGATTCTTACTATTAATAAAATTGAAGAAGAAATTAAGTTTCAAAATATCTTTCATCAATACCTACTAAAACTAATTTTACAATACCTAATAAAAATAATTACGTAACATTCTTGGTGGTTAAGTACATGGTACGTAAGATGGCTTACTTAAGCATAGATCTGAGTTGTTCCTACTATTCATCTTCTTCAAGAGCATTTCTTCAAAAAGTTTGTTAAAGTAGTTTCCGGTATACATGTATGGTATTTAATGTTTGGTACTGTTACATAAATATACTCACAGTAATTCCTTCGGTGGCAGCCACGTAACAGAACCAAATACCTTTTCTTTACTTTCAACAGTACCCCTTCAACGAGGTATCTTCACTTCAAACCATCGTTTTCTAATTTTGAAAATACGATTTGGAATCGCTAGACTTCCCTCTTCTTCATCGTTATTTGAAACTTCCTAATGACGGTTTACATTAATTAATTGTGGTTCAAATAAGTTGGAGGGTACCACTTTTGACTAGGCAAAAACTCAAGTCCCGCCCCCACCGACACAGATAGACACTATTTCCGAAAGTAGAGGGGTTCAGATACAATGATATCGCAATAAGTACATAATTACTTAACTATGGGAGTTATTGGAATCCAAATTTTGATTATTGCACGCATAAGATTGCATGGAATATTCACTTTTCCCATTTTCTTTATTCCTTAATTAGTTTTGTTGGACTAATCAAATACCCAGTTATAACCAAGTTGTATTGGCGTTATTGATCTTTAAATAAGCTTCATTCTCCATCTCGAACCGAAATGTTCTGGGGTTCTTAGACATTTTCAGTTCACAGCTATATACTATAGGTGCTTCCCAAATACGTTACGATTTCAGACTTATAATTACTTTGAAGACTTTTTAGCGAACTTTCCTAAAAAATTAAGCTATTGCAATGGCTCCAACAATTTTAAAATCTAAATTTCCAAAAATTATTTTTATTGAAATTCGTTTTGAGGTATTCTGAGACGAACACTAGAGTTTAACGCTTTTATATATATATATATATATATATATATATATATATATATATATATATATACTTCCTTCTAAGCGGGCTCTCAACTCTCCTGAGGATCGAGATAAAAATTCCGTTCTTGCCAAAAAATCAAACTTTCTAAACGAAAGAATGAGTTCGTAGGCCACAATGTTGAGCACATTAAATTGGTCAAATTTCAAGAAATGTGCCTAAAAATCACTAAAATTGGGTAAAAACGACAAAAGATCGTTAAATTTATATTTTTAGCAAAAATTTAGTCAAAAGAAGTTAATTAACGATGAGCTAGACCATTAAAAAATTAGACTGATGAATGTACTTACAAGTATTCATTAATATTTACCAAAAAATAGATAAAAAACTGATAAAAAACTAAAAATTCTATATTTAGAACAACTACTTCTTGGCCATCAAATCGGTTGTTAAAAATTTCTTTTTAACCTGAATCGGTCCTCAATTTTCAAAACAATTTAACTTACATAATGTAGTACCTACGATATTTTACGAAAATTTGCTCATAAGATCATGCTGCATGACTGGAACTTTTATGTGTATTTTTCTGCTGAGGATGCAACAGAAAACACAAAATCTCGGATTAGCTCCGAGGTTTTGGATAAAGTCGAAAATCAAAAGCCATGTTCTCATTGTATACATTCTGCTCGAGATAAGAATTGACCAGAGGAAATACCAAAATTGTAAGGGAGGGAAAATAACATGTGGAAACATGTATTCCTGAGGAGAAAAATATTTTGACCATCGACAGTGCGGAGGAAAAGAAGAAATCAAGGCCACATGTAAGTATGAAATAATCATATCGAGTAAGATATGAATAATTCTGTGGGAGATGATGGTGTACCGAAAATAATATCTTTCCTTGGAGAAATACAATGGTTTATCATTGCGAATAAACCAGAATGAAAAGAAATATGTGGGTAGAGGTTTTCCCTCAACTGTTTTCAAGATGACGGCTAAAGTTCTCATCTCGAGATGCCGCTTGCGAGCCCGGCTATACAATCGCCGGATTTAAGGGCCTTTGGAAAAACGCGGATCCGTTCGAAGGGCCCGGAGGGGGAAGAAGTAGACAGAATGAATAAATATATGGAACGCGGAACGTCGGCATGAGAATGGGCCGGCGAGCAATGGTTCGGTAAGCAATGCCCCGGGAAGCGATGGCTCGGTAAGCAATGTTTAAGCAAGGATGTAGCCGGGGAGATGTCTGGAATAAACGTAGGAGGTGGTACAGGAAAAAATACTTCCTTCTCGACTCAACTCGGGCTTCTCGGGGAACGTTACTCTGCTTTCTGGGGCAAGTCCATTATGTTGCTGTTCAAATACCTTGAGGGTTTTCCGCCTTTTAGGTTGCCTTAGGTGAGATAGGAAAGGGGGGGGGGGGGGATAATGGCTCATTTAACCAACATGCCCTCGCCACCCAGGAGATGCACCCGCCAAGATCATTGTCAGTCTCGCTAGAAGTTCCTTAACAGGGGTCCCTTGAACGGCTAATCGCTTTTCGAACGAGTTGCCCTCACGTATCTGCTTCTCAATGCTGTGAACTCGGGATGTCTTCGCGATTCAAAAGACTTTGTCAATTTCCATGTAAACGGTAGGGAAGCTATTTGGTGTAGGTATTTAACTATATACAATCTATCTATCACAATCTACCATTCATCCTGCGATATGTTGTAGTTTCAATAGCTTATCCCATTTCTCTTAGCAGATCCTCCAATAAAAAAGCTGTATTTTCGTATCGTATAAATGCAAGTCAGTCGGAATGCGACGCTATGACGTGACGTCGAGCGTATATCAATTAGTACGTGCCTACATTCATTAAAATTTCCTCTACATTATCTATGCAAGGGTTCCGGATTTTGATCAAACATCCAACTTCCCCCTCCCCCCTGGGAGAAATCACTGATCTGTGAGGAGGTTAATTCCACCGTGTGAATTCTAACAATTTAAGTGTGTGTTCTATTGAAATGAACCATATTCTATCATATTCTATCCTGCTGTCCTCAGCATGAGCATCGTTTATCAATGATCTGAGGGCTAGCTATTCGTATTATATCTAACGGTGGGTTTTACAAGGCGCGTCCTATTGCTTAGCGCAGTGGTTCCCAACTTGCGGGTCGCGACACACACGGGTCGCTACGTACTTAGAAGAAACGTAAACGCTGTAATTAAATAAGGGTTCATTATTTCTGATTTAGAAAGTCCTTCCACGCAGAACACCTTTCTATAATAATTAAACGAAGTATATTATACTCGTACATTAGGTAGGTACCTAAATATCTGTTGTTGTCGAATTAGTCGGCTGCATGTTCAGTGTATTGGTTATTTTGTCAAGATTCAACCAAGAGTAGAGGAAACAAAACCTCCAATTATTTTTACACCACCTTTATTCATTTTGCAACGTTTCGGGCCCCACTTTGGCCCATCTTCAGGAAAACCTTGATGGAGAAAAAATAGTCATTTTAAGTAATAAATCTGTTCGAGAATCAGATTTCCACACAATCTCAATAATCAAAAACTAAAATTTATATATACTGTACAATCTCAACAATATTAGTTATTTCTTATTAGTTACATATATATTAGTTATTTCAACTAATAAGAAATAACTAATAATGCTGAATAGGTACAGTATATATAAATTTTACTGTTCCTGCTCATCATTATTTCGTATTTCTTATGAATAAAGGTGGTGTGGAAACGAGTTGAGGTTTTGTTTCTACCCGTGACTGAATCCTGACAAAATAACTATACACTAGGTAAATTCATCTGCATAGGTGTAGATGTATGTAGATGGTGTAGATTTAATCAATTAAATAACGCAACAACACTTCTCTGGTATTTACATGAGCTGACCACTAAGCTGAATATTAAGTATTAAAAATAAATAGTACTACTTATGCTTCAGAAGTCCATCTACAGGTGACTAAAGTTATGATAGACCCGGTTTCGTGTAGTGAAAATTCCATTAGAATTATATCAGTTGATAATGAGGGGAAGGGGAGCACCATCATCGAGTCCAATGTAGTCCGTCTCGTTCCTTCTTGTCGGAGGGTATGAACGCGTCTTCTCGCATGTCTGAGCGTCTACAGCTCGTGTAAGTAGTGGCCTTTTTTTTCTTTATTGTTTCGAAATATATACATGACAGCCTTAAAACTAAGATTTAAAAGAAATTATAAATACAAACTTGAATTTTTGAGTTTTTGGATGGTTTCACGCATAAATTTATGTGTGAAACCATCCAAAAACTCACAAATTGACGAACTAAATCATAGACTTCGACATCACCTTCTGCTAAAACTGTGTTGAGGATGAGAGTGAGAGTCACTTTCCAGCACGGATGGAAGTTGGAAGGATCTGTTTGAGCCCCTTCGTGTATTGGACATTCCAGTATTAGATGTTCAGGAGTTTTTTCATATAGACCGCACTTCCGGCAAATAGGAGAGATTGCTGGGTCAATTTTGTGGAGGTTATGGTTTACTATGCCCAGTTCTCAACCTGGTGATTGTTTTGTAGAAGGATTTTGGTTTTACTCCCATGATCTTGTCATACCAGGTACTTTTCTTTGGATCGGGGAAGAGAGCTTTATATCAGCTTCCTGATGGGTATGTCGAGAAAGTTTTTTTTTTTTTTTCGTTTCCGAGGTTTTTTTCCAATGAGTGGCCATTTGGATTTTGGTTCTGACCCATCCTGTGATCTGTGATCGTGGTCTTCCCCATTTCCTTGTGAAAGCTGCAATACACCCTCACAGGATGTAATGAGTGGTGTAAATGTGGCTCGCAGGTCCTCCTTTACCGTATCATATTTACGTATTTACGACTCTTCATATCCAAGTATTTATTTTTTGTAAAGATTCGAGAGGGTATTTAGCACACAACTGATAACAGCAAATGGCAACAGAAATTGGAACTTTTTTGAATCGAATTGAAACTTCATAATTTGCGGCAGAGTTTAAAAAAAAAAAGAAAAAAAAAAAGGTTATCCCGTGGATGGTTCAAAGGCCCCCAGGACATGATAAGGCACTATCTCCCTTTCTTTCACTCTCCTGCCCTCTCTATGGTGATACTTTCCAACCTTTGTTTCCTTTCTTTTTCCGTCTGCTCGCGTTACTGCCGTTTCCGACAGGGCTTTCCGTTTATCATAGATACCCACTTCCCCTCTCCCTCTCGTCTGTCACAGTCACGAAACGCACACGAGCTCGACATTACTGATACGCACTCACCGGCTTGCTTTTTACACATTTTTGTGCGGTCTCAGCTCCAGTCCCAAAACGTTTTCGTCTTTTGCAAGGGTTTCGGTGTTTTACTTTCTTTGCGGCCTGATGGGTACTGAGTAGTTACCTCGCGAATGTTATTGGTAAACCTAAAATTCTGCTCAAAAGAAAAAAAGATTTAAACGAATTTTACGATTTTTGAGCCGTTGTTAACCATTTTTAGTCAATTTGTAACGTCCCAAACGAAATTAAAGATGATTTTCACGTACAACCGAGTAGTTGAGTAGTTGCTACAGATTGTGTCACAATTTCACTGTTTTTCACGTACAACGATGCCGTTGTTAGGGGAATGAAACTTCCGCAGTTTTTATCGCACAAAAATCGTTCGCCACTCGTTGGAAAGCGCTTGATTTATGTGATAAATGTTCACATTTCAAGCTACCAATTTCCCTCTCCTTACGTACCTGGCTACATTCCAAATCTAAGTTGATTCAGGTTAAGAATTGCATAGCAAATTATCCTCGTTTTCTACGCAGTAGAAAAGAGAAAAGATCCGGCGAGGCACGAAGCGCCGAGTATATATATATATATATATATATATATATATATATATATATATATATATATATATATATATATATATAAAAGCGTTAAACTCTAGGATTCTTTTCAGAATGCCTCAAAATGGATTTCAATGTAAATTTGATTTTAAAATTTTCCGACCCATTGCAATAGCTTCATTGTCTACGAAAGTTCGCTAAAAGCTATATATAATGAAAAAGCTTTAATCTCTAGGATTCGTTTCAAAATGTACCAAAAGGGATTTGAAAATTTGTATTTTAAATTTGTCGGAGCCATTTTCATAGCTTTATCTACTCTCGAAAATTCGCTAGTTAATTTTTTTTTTAGCATTAATTACGCTAAATATCGAGAGCGCTGAGTTTTACCCAAAAAGGGTGATTCTCCTCCAGTATGAGAGCCAAGGGCTAGATAAGTAACTGGATAAGTTACTAGATAGTTTAAAGGAGGAAATAATACGTTGTAAATTTGAATAGGAAATGGAGGAAATGTGTTTTTGCTGAGATATTCCCTTTTCTGGAGTGTGGGGACACTGTCGCACACAAATATAACGCACACGAGCTCGATGTTTACTGATACTCACATGAACACGAGCTCGCTCGCTCACTTTCGCTTGGTCCCAGTTTCCGAAACCAAAACCCCCTCGGGAGGAAAACTTCTCTGTGGTGAGCGCTGAAGGCTCTCGGAACTTCGCGATTTCGACCGGCTTACCCACCCGATGCTCACAGTCGCGTTCCTACACTCAACTCACGCACAATCGCAACTCGCTTCACGACCGCCTTTTCCAGAACCTTTCCACCGCACTGTCACCCACACCACAACACATCCACATACTCTACACAAACACACTCACACACTACGCCATGATGCATACGCGCGTTCCTCATTCGCCCATCTATTGGTTTCCATCTCTCACCGCTTTTACTCAATATTTTAGATTCCCTAGAAAATATCTACTGTGGTAGACACACAGGAGCGAGTTCCAACCAGAACCACAAGTGGAAAATACAGAATTATTGATGTTGTTATTATACGAATCGTTTGTTTGAGATGAGGCTATTAGAAGGTTCTTGGGAATTTTACTCAAGAAATTAGTTTAAGGGGCACATTTAGTCTAGAATTTATACATTTAGTAACACGTAAACAGATCTGTACCTCTTCATTTAGCTCACGCACGTACACTTGGTCCTTACATTCAACACAAACACAATTTTCTTAAAAATTGCCTTTCACTTTGGAAGATTAAACCACCATTGTACCGAAGACCCAAGATTTGCCAATTTCTATATACAATTCTTCTAATAGGTGAGATTGAGATAATTAAAATACGGTTCATACATCGTTATTCTTTTTATAACTTTTTATACCTTTTTGTATATCTTCTCACAACCTTTGCTGCTGAACATATGACCCTATAGCACCATAATTTGCCATCACTATGAAGAGAATAGCTCAGCGAATATGGATGAGTAGAAGCGGAGCTGATGACTTCTCAGAAGCCCTGCCACCAAATCTAAGAGATGGTCGAGGATACATTCACGTCACAGGAATGCACTCTCTCATTGTCCAGGAAACTCAAGATATCTTATTCATGAATTGCTTTCATATTTTAGTGCGTAACTTATGGACAGGAATTGAGTCTGAGCGCCCTCAAGTGTATCTATAAAGGGATTCATGCATTATACGATAAAAGGCGACTGGAGCGCTGGGAATGCCACGCAGTGGGTAGTCGAACTAAAGAGCAAGCTAGGGTCTTGAGTCTCGTTTTGATTTGTTCACTACTTTTCGAACAAATGCTTAATAACTTTGGAGTTGGGCCGGACGAAAAATTTGAACAACTACTGTCTTCTAAATGTCATAGTTATTTCAGAGCGATTCGGGTCGGATTATTCAATTCATTGAAGTGATTTCTTCTATTAACAAAAACTTAAATATATATTAAACATAAACACTTAAAATCGCACTTCTTCTTGGTTCATCAATCTGAGATCGGAATAAGGTATCGCGATTCTGGTTTCACCATCGTGTTCAGTACTAAAAAGTCTTTAAAATGAGGAGTCACTCGGCAAAAAATGTCAATCTTCTTTCGAAATGGAATACTCGAATCCAGTACTCCTTTGGATAGTCCAAAAACTTTTGGGTTTTTTTCCTGATTGCTTCTGGTCGACGTTTTTAACCTTTTCACTGTTCCACAGTGGTTTGTGTTAGGGATGGCGTTGCCACAAGAAGTTATTGCGCTGACAACGTGAGAGGAGAACCCTTATCAGCCGGCCTGCTGCATAAATGCCTTCATTATGAGGAGTGCAATTTACCCCGAGTGGCGGAAGCATGCGGGCGGGAGTGGGGGAAAATAAAATAAACGCCGCGGGAAAAGAGAGAAAATTTTATTCCAGCGGTGAACTCAGCTGGCGGCGCCGCTAGGTCATGATTTATTCTTAACGTTCACCAGCAGTTTCAAAACTCACTGCCGGACTTTCAAGGCTGGCTGCTGAATAATATTCAGGGGCAGCTTCGCTTGGGTTTCCCAACGCTCCCGCGGTTTTCACGCGCCAATATTTTAATTATTCATGTGACGAGGAGTATTTACGAGGCATGTGAAATCTTCAAAAGCATGTTTAACCAATCAATCTCAAGCAATTCTTGTAATTATACAGTGTGTCCTTAAACCCCCTTCCCCCCCTGCTAAAATTGTAATTTATGGTTAAAAAAAAAACTTTTTTTTTTTTTCAAACTTAATGGTTTTTTGTAAAGATCTTACAACTTACAAAGTTGCGCATTGCGCAGTTGCCTAAACCAGTATAGTTGACATCAGCTTCGTATTTTCAAATGGGAGCCCCCCATTTCCAATTCAGATTTGAATCCTACGTAAAATTTCATGAAGAAATGAGCCATCACTCGATTTTTTTAGTTCTTGCAAAGGGGCGCTATTCCGCTCTAAAAAGCTCTAAAAAGCTGAGAATAGTTTAGCTTTCTGATCGACTGACGGCAACAGAACGAAGATGTAGGAAAGTACTTGGAACGAGTAGGTTGACTGAAATGTGACCTAAACGGCACTGAGCATAATGGAGCGGGCGAAACTAGCAAGCTCAGCCTATTCGATCATTTAACGACGATTCAAATGGATTTATGAATAAAACTATTTTATTTCGTTCTGATGGCTCACTCTCTCCGTGAACTTTGATGGAAGTGGTATTTGGTCATTAGAGTGCATATCAACAGAGCGAGGACGATCACGAGAGCAGCGTACAAGTTCAACTGCAGACAGTTCTGGCAACAAGCAGCCATCATTCTTCGTAGGTGATGACGCTCTCAGCTTCTGAATACATAAAATCTCAGTATTAAACAAATTTATTTTAAAAGAATTTGGGCCGGTTTATCAATGCTCAGTCAAATCTTACTAACTAACTACTAATCACAACTATTCAGAGGTTAAAATGTGATGGACTTTCAGATACTGTTTATCAATCTAACTAATCAGAATTTACCACGGGAAAAACAGTGGTGCTACAACAACAGCAAAACATTCCCTCAAAATTAGGTTGGAACACTGCGTAGTATTTAGTTGTTTCCATAACAACTGACAGGCCTCAGCTTCCAGGTGCATATTTCTTCCATAACCTTTTTCCTTTCCATCATTGTATCAATGGTGAATCCTTTCTTTCGTGAATCGCATATGTTTTTTTTTTCTTTTTACAAATGATGAAAGACACCCGCTCTCAGCCTCAAAATGAACTCATGGCGTTCAATGCAATGCTTCACTGTACTTTCCCAACATTTTTATTAAACAAATTGGCGTAGACACTTTATTTTTTTCACATTCTTCATATGAACTTCATATATAACCCCCCCCTTTGATGCTTCCCAAATTTTTCTAATTCCCAAAATTTTTTAGGCTAACTACAAAGCTTCCTCATTGGCATTGGAGGCGTTGGGAAAGTGAAAAGTGCGTAGGTACCCCTACACTCCTTGTACAGCCTAGGTCCTTGTACAGCCTACACAGAACGACGCACATTGGGAAGGTAGCAGGGGCGGCTACTGATAGGAGCATAGGCGCATGTGCACCCCCAGTCAAACCAAAATAATTATAATGTTTCAAAATTTCTCCACTCTTATTTGAGGTTAGCTTGTGACAGAAGACGGGAAATCTAAATCTACGCCCGAAACAGAAAAGGTTGCGGTAGAGAGGGGCTGAAGGGGGAAGCTCACCCAACCTGACCAATCAGAAGCGAGCGGGAGCAACAGATCCCTGTCGCTCAACCTCAGACTTGACTGCATATCTCGGGACTGAGGATTTTCAGTTTGAATTGAAGCGGGCATGTGAGATTGACCAATCAGAGAGCGCCTAATATCTTCGAGATGAGCATACTTAGGGGCATGCTCTTCCGCTAGGTCGCGGCACTGAGTACTTTCCGTTCTCCTTTATCATTTTTATCAGTCACACTTCTATTTTTCCCGGTGTTATTTCATTTAGTGTTACGATTTTTTGAAGTTATTGAGTGTTGAGTAGATACTTTTACGATGAATAATTCAGTTGAGTTCATCAAGTTGAACTGGTCCCATTTGTCAATTGAAGAAAAGTGCAGGATTCGCGATGCTGGCCCCCTTAGGACTAACGCAAACTTTGAAAATCAAAAATCGTTCTGATTCGGTCCGTAAGTTCAACCCCTATAATGTGATAGATTTTATTTTTATATTCCCCATTATTTATCTAGATGATGACTAACCCTTCTCTTTCCCCATGAACCTCTCCTCTCCCTTTCCTTCCCCTCCATGGCAAGATTTGCTTTCACCTCCACGATGGTTCTTGCTGGGTGGGTATACATTTCAGCGATTATAGGATAACTGAGCAGTGAAATTTAATTGATAAACTGATGTGTCAAAGATAGTCAGAGATTTGACTTAGTCATAATTTAATCAGGCTAGCGAATGGTATTGATGAACCGGCCCTTAAGCTGTTGGAGTTTTCTTCGCTTTGGACTGTGTTTCTCACACAGTGACGACGACAACACTTAATTGATAGAAAGGAGATCCACATTAACTAGAAACAATTTACATTCTCCTAATAAAATTACTGTTAGGTCAGACTGTATTAACAATCACTGTCTAATACAAAATCACTAGGTACCTACCGATTGGCTACATTCAAAAGTTATTAGAAATTTTAAAAGAAAAGAGAAAAGTTAAGAGAGATTTTAATAGAAAAGTTATTAGCAAAAAATTATTAGATCAATAACTTTAACAGGGTCATTGAAATTAATAGTTGAAAAAGTGAAAAATAACGAAAATCACTTATTGGCAACTAAGCTTGAGAATCCCAAAGAATCCCCGTTACAGACCCCATTTCCCCCGTTGCTATTTAAGTAGTAAAAAACCCCCACGTGAGGGATTAATTCCCCAAATTGGCAGCACTGCAGCTGAACATCCGTTCAGTCGGTGGAAACTAACCAACAATTTCTTGTCCCATCTGAAGGAACACACGTTAGTTTGGGCATCTTCGTTCGCTCGCCCAGTGGAAACCCAGCTTGGTGAAAATTAAACCTAACACTTACATCGGTGCTACAAACACAGTGTTCCGAGTCCATCATTCCTGTTCATTGTGTTTTGTCAGGTACCAATGTTGGAAAAGCTGGTAAGAAGTAGCTGCAGGATCGAGGAATGAGAGGACTATTGAATATGCCGGACACTATAACCGTTGGCCATGAGACTCAAATCTCTTCAATAGTAGATGAAGGATGGGAGTGGAAATTTGAAGTAGGTACTTTTGAATCTGTGTTTCTAATATTTTAGATTTTGTGTTTCTAATATTTTAGATTTTCCCTGTTGTTGCGTTACTGAACTTAAATTGAAGTTTCCAGGTTTTGAAAGTTTCCTGGACAAAAATCAAAACAAGGAGGTTTGTATAGTTTTGAGATAATAGTAGTATGTACACTCTGTGTACAATAACAAGTGTACACGACCACTTCATAGTGGCGAGGACCATTTCACCGATATTTTATCGTGGCTCTCCTAGGAGTTGGATAGTTGACGAGAAAACAATCTCCCATCCAGCTATACTAGTTTCCATCTAGAATCCGGAGCGTTCTGGAGGAAGAAGTATTGCAGCTGTTTACCGTCGCTGGCAGCAGGCGCTAGTGGTAGACAACTGAAGAATGAACGTAGACCCATTCGTCTGCCATCTTGCCTACTATAAAAAAGGCATTCTGTCCTTAAATTGGTTTTTAAAAGATTGAACTCCAACGTTTCTCCCCAGGAACTGGGGCTTTTTCAGGGAGATTAACATTTTAAAGTGTAAAATATCTACTTACCTACTTATAGTTTTCTTTTTTTATTAAAAATCAAATTTAATGTTATCTATGTGTTCTTTGGAAATTAAATTTAAAATTCTAAAAGATAACTAATAAAAGAAAAAAAGAAAACTATAAGTAAGTAGATATTTTACACTTTTGAATAATAATCTCCCTGAAAAAGCCCCAGTTCCTGGAAAGAAACGTTGGAGAAACGTTGGTTTTATTTATAATAATAAATAAAAAAATGAACTGTCCGAATAAAAAAACGGTATCTTGCCTACTGTCCGCCGCTTTCGAAATCGTCTACGCTCTCTAGCTGCCTAGAGTCTACTCATTCTTTCAGTATTGAGATAATACGGAGTATTCGTTTCATCAACCTGCGAAAATCCGGAGGTACCTATTTAATTAATCTTTCTCTAAATAAATTGATGATTAGAGGGATTAGCTCGACAATTGTTTTTATTTTACTTTAGTCACGGTTCAAGTCCTTTTTTCCTTAATGCAACTGAATAATACCACTCTATTTTATATTTTCAATTGTCCACGATTACCTTGGTAGGTACTCTTCACTAGTTACTAGTCTCTTAAAATAATGTTATATATACGGTACCTAATGATTTTAACGTAAAATTGGTCCTAATTTCAATTTTGTTAACTTTAATCAAGTGTCCGCTCTTGTTTTTCCGAAATTTTCAAAGTGTCATAACGTAATTTTATCAAGATTGATAAACCACAAGTTCACCCTGTTGACTGTAAATATAAGCCAGAAGCGATCGTACTGGACGGTAAGATAGTAAAGAGTTCCTAGTAGATCCGTAAAACACAATACGTCGTTCGGTATCGACAATGCGGCGTCGAAACTCTGTCACAATGAGTTTTGGTGACACATCCTTACGTACAGATACGTTAACTGATCGCAATTCATAAAAAACGTAATAGTCTCAAAAACCTTCTGCGCCGATAACCTTCGTTGCGTTTTCCCGCTCGATCTCCTGTTAGTTTACACTTGCGTTCCCGTTCCCGCTTGGTTTTTATGCTAGAATTTTACAAAGAAATCATAGAAAAAAGGGATAATTTCCTCCTTCTATGGACTTAGCGTTACAACTAGATTCTTAAAGGACTTGACGTGACTTAAATATTTCTCAGCGGTGGTTTGAATCCTGTTCGCTTGCCCTCACCGTCCTCGTTACCGCACGACTTATTGAAACCGACGGATCTACTAGGAACTCTCTAGTGTGCGAACATAGTAAAATAAATTTAACTAATTTTGAAATTCGCTGCATATTGTTACACAGGTTTATCTGTAGTAGGTATTATCTGCCCTCCTGTGCAGATCACTTGTCTATGAATAACCATTAAACTGCGTCGGTGGTACGTCATTTACGGTTCTTACCCCACCCCATGGAAAAACCATTGGTCTTTCAGAAATCGATTATTAAAACAATGTATAACATGCCTAGACTTTAGTTAGTTATTTCCCTGGGCACCCCCTGCATGCCAAGGTACCACCGATGAAACATATTCCAGGTAGGACCGCATGGAGAGATACTGTCTGGTTCAATTTGTATTCTCTCGCCCCTCGGTTCCATCGTGAACTAGGTATGTCTGGGATGTGTGTTGACCTTCGTTTGAGGGTTGGGGGTCAATGGTCACATTCATGTCCTTGGAGTCCGTTACTCAGAGGCAATCCAGCGATATGCTATTCACAGACTTGGGCGTAATCGTTATCATAAGTACGATTACGAGAAGACCCGGGGGAAAATCATTCACTCCACTCATTTCCTCTTCTGTCCACTTTTTCTCGAAACCGAAATAGCGATGCGATCTAGTAAAAAAGAAGGAGACGTTTCGAATGGCGACAAGTTCAGGGGCAAAAACAATCACAGTGCCAAGTTGTAAGAGGAATAATGTTCCTTCCACTTTACTGAAATAATGTTCCATCTTCCACTGTACTGGAAGACTGCGCCGGCGATCCGATAAATGGCTTGGCCCAATTTGGACTATATCATGCATTTTTCGGCTTGGAATCTATTGCAAGCGAATCGTCTTTTTGCTGGATAGAATTTTGTAGCTAATGATTTTGGTATATTGTGTTTTCTTCATTCTCTGACTTGGGAAGGCCCTTAGCTCTGGTCAACTCGAGGTTCTCCGAGGTGGAAAGGACCACCACGGCCTCAAACTTATTACCTCCGAAAATTTTGTGTGTGCCTTGCTCTTCCGTCTGAAATGTAGAGAACTATCCGACTTGCTTTTAAGGGAGCGACTATTTTCAGGTGAAATACCATGTCCAATTAGGCAGGTAGTTCAGACGAAACTTGCAATCGGAGTGCCAAGTTTACTGGTGAAGCGGAACTTGCAAGCATCGCCGGCGGTGGAGGCCCGTTTTCGGAATAATCAAGAACGAAGTCCTTTTCTCTCTACGGTTTTCAAAACTTTTTCCATTAACCCCTCTCTGCCTCCTTGTTGGTCACTTACCTTTAAAAGACGCTTTTAACTCGTCCTTTCTCCATCCCGCCCTCAGCTTTTCTCAAATTTACTGTGCACTTATCCTTTTTCAGGGTCCAAATCGGTTCGATGACCCTCGTTAAACTTATAACTTCGCCGTTTAATGATTTCCCTTCCAAAATTCCCACATCTGAACATCCTCAGACAACGACTGAGAGATGATGCGAGATAAACCAGACACACTTCTACAACTTCCTTACCCAGTTGCATAAAATAAAGCTCAAAAACGCTAATGGTTTGTCCCATGTGAACAGCAAAACCTAGGAATGGCTCCAGTGGCTTGGTCGTGGTAACTCAGCGATCAAACTAGGCAAAAATGAAAATACCTGACATTTTAAAAAGGAAAATTTGAAATTGGACGTACCGTTAGCAAGATACAACAAATTACAGAATAGCGGCTGGCAGGCATTTCGAATGACCGCCATTTTTGAAAGCAACCGTTTGGCGATGACCATAATGGTTTGTTATGCTTTACATCAGCGTTTTCCAACTCAAATCCCACTAGGATCGACCAGTTGAAATTTTCGATTCTCGCGACCCACGAGTTTTATGTTTTAATGTGAAAATATGATGTGTTTATGTTCTATTCAATAAAATATATTAATTTTCTACAATTTTGCAACAACATTCATCCTCTTCGTCTCACGGCTGAGGCTCCCGGATAAACTGGCCTACCCCAATTTACATACTAGCCACTGAAGCGTATAAGCTCCTGAAAAAAATAAAAATAAAACTAAAATTAAAATAAATAAATAATCCTTGTAGCTATATATGTATGTATAAGACTTTTCAAAAAAGCCCTTTACTGTCATTAAAATTTTTTTTTAAATTATCTCCAACGTTTCTCCCCAGAAACTGGGGCTTCTTCAGGGAGACGAAATTCTAAAGATAAAATTGAAAAATTATAAAATTAATACTTATGTCAAATGCCACCTGTTAAGTGCCCCGCTCTTTTCCTTGCCTTTTATGGCCCAACACACTAAAGTTGGTACTTAAAAGTAGTTACTTAAAAATATGTAGTATTATTTGTTAGAAAGGTTGAAAGATAGGCAATTTTATTTGTTCATTTATTTAGTTTTTAAGTATTTAAATTTCAAAAAGTTCCAGTCATGCAGCATGATCGTATTAGTGAATTTTCTTAGACTACCTAACATATTTTAATACGATAAAGTATTGAAATTTCAGCAATTTATAAGGAATTTAGGTGCCCCCCCCCCCCAGAGGTGCAATGGGGGCCTAAATCCTCATAAAAAAGGTAGAGGAGAGTAACAGTATCCCGTCAGAGAGATACCACTCCTACTAATAGCTTTTAATGAGCCATGTTCGGAGTAGATTTGTTTCCCGGGATCTGGAAAGCCCATCCAACGCCAAACCCAGCTGCTAGAAAACACGAGGACAGGCCGCGCCGCCCGTTGTTTCATCAACGGGACGCCGACAGCGCTAGCTCTGAAGCTCTGACGGGACCTCGATGGAGGTAACTCTGCTACAAATTTCAGTAGAAATAAATAGTTAAAAACCAATTTTTGGCCAAAAAAAACTAACACTAAATAAACGGTTCAAAAGAGATTTTGGAGTTTTAGATTTGATTGCAGTTTATCTAGATTTTCTTTTAGCAAATATTATTGTTATGTTATAGAAAAATCTAGTTTGTGTACGTTGTCGTTATATTTTCGCTCGCGTTCTTTCGTTACCTCGTAAGATTATAACAAGACAAAAACAGTGGTGACGGGGGGGACCTAGATTATTTTTATTATTGGAAGTATTTTGCCGTAACTCGTCGCCGTTTGGCGGATGTAGCATACTTGCAGAAGCAAGTCTTGGGAGTGGTTGACTCACCGGTACTGCTTGCATTGGTCAACTTTGTAGTCCCTCATCCTGGAATGCGCTCTAGGCACCTCTTCTTAATACCGTTTTCCCCGACCGATTATCTATATCATAGACCTTTGTGCAGAATGCCTCGAATTGTGAACCATGCTTATGACTTGTGCCCACACATTTTTTACCATTCAACTGCATTAACTCGGAAAATGATTTTAAACATAGTAGATCAGTGGCCTCTTTGGAAATTAATTAATATCTCAGCATTTATCTTAAATTGTCATTATATCCTTACATTTAATTGTTGTCTATTTTATTACCTTGGTGTGGATGCTTACAAAACTACAAATTTTGTGTCCTTATGTTTTTGTATTATAAACCTCTTGCATTGGGCTTACCCGTATTGTAACTACTATTGTAACGATTGTAATAACACAACGTTATGTGAGGCATTTTTTAGATACCACCTTGGAGTCTAAAGTAAACATAATTTCAAACATAATGTTCAGCTTTTCCTTTTTCTGTTACCCTTTGTGTGACGCAAATTGTAATAATTTCCCGCTGAGGGAGGCCGTAGTAAGGACATTGAAATGTGAAAAAGCCCTTCAGTCATATAATCTTTGAACGTCATTACAATTGACCGACTAGACTTTTCGTGACTGATGACATTTATTTCTTGAAATGTGAAAAGTTCAAGAGGTCATGAAGGGTTGGGAGCTACATGATGACCCTTGGTGCGACCATGCAAGATTTTCCCCAGATTGTCCACACATTCTAAACGTCAAATTTTCCTACAATCACAGCCGCCAATACTTGATGTCTTGGATTTGGATAATTAATTAAACGGCTGATAAACTACTCGTAATTGAAGTGTATACCTATTCTTTCAACCTTCATAAGAAATTATGATACATATTTTTAAGTAACTGGTTTGAAATACCAAATTTTGTGTTGGGGGACATAGAAGGCAAGGAAAAGAGTGGGGCACTTAAACGTGGCAGCCAATCGAGCCCCATCATCCTTTAATCAAATTTCACCAAGATGACTTGACTATGGTTATTGATCATAGCTTTTTAGTTTGTTTTCTGGAGCAAAAACCGAAAAACGGTGACGAGTATGTAAATTATGGTAGTTCAGTTATCCGGGGGCCACAGCCGTTACGTCACAAACTGACGTATCGTACGCGCGAAGGCATTCCGCGATCTTTTAATAACCTCTCACCGACAACCATTCTCGCTGGCACGTCACTTTTTTTCTCGATCTAGCCGTTTCACGGTGGGCAAAAATGTCGCCTCCTCCACCCCTATCATCCTGACATCACGTCATCTCACAAAGTTGAGCGTCCGCGAACACGAGCCCCCTTGCCCTTTTAACTGATGGGATTTTTTCTGTATAGGCATTTGGAGACTTGATTGCTGCCACTTTGTTTGTGTACAGATTTACCCTATTTACACTGTACTCGTGATAGTGCGCACAACTACATACAATATAGCGTGGAAAACTTGAAATTTTTGAAGTGTACCCTGAATGTTTGAAGAAGGGTTGCTGAAGGCGGATGGGGGTAAACCTAGTGGAGATAATAGAAGCAACTGGTTTCCTTAATCGGAGAATGCTAGGTACCTATTACAAAACTGTCCTACATCAGGTTGAAGAAAGAACTTAACAGCATCGTGGGTTTAGCAACCACTGCTGAGGCGCTGATATCCTTAGCACATGTTGCCATCAGTTGTTAGCCAGCGGTTCTCGAGCGTGATTAAGTTATTTTTACGTAGGTAGCTTGGAAAGATTTTAAGACCGTTATGTGGAAATCGGATCTAGTAAGATCCTGTAATGAGAGACCGCACTTCATGTTATGTGGGTGTCAAGGTCAGATTTAGTACTATCTTGACCCCATTGTGTGAACGGGATTTCCTGGAACCCCTAGTTGGTTCGTCAGACTCGATGAAACCATGACCATAACCAGAGAGTGTCAGCTTTCCTATTTTCCCTGCTCCCGCGCTATTTTGGAAAAGAAGAAAACGACAAGGGCAAGTGAAATGATTAGCCAAGCAGGATGACAATTTTAAATCGGTCAGCCATATTTATTATACTCGTAATAAATATTCAGAAATCTGTTAGCCCTTCATGTACACTGTATGTCTTGGTTTTGACAATTGTTCAATAGCGCTAGAGAACTACCAATGGTCCTTTACACAATGCCTCCAAAAACCACTATTCCGTTTCGCGCAGGTTATCGAGCACGGCGCGACCGAGGGAAACCGCGGGACGTTTTTTCTGAAGTGTCTTGATATGCTTGAGTGGGTATCAGAGAGACTATTTTTGGCAGTATATGAAAAGAGGGTGTTTACTTACTGTTGGCTGAACGGCTCTCTGTTGATCCTGAATCCTCTTCAGCATTTGCGTCTCTTGGCTAGGGAGACTCCCTGATCTTCAGCTGCCGATTCTTCTTGGCGTTCATAGGTGCGCAGGCGCCTTAGATTGGATTCCTGCGACTGGCCTGTCTTCCATTGCTCCCTCAACGGACGAAACTCCGCCCTCAGACGGGTACGAAATTTCAGAAACTGAGACCCCAAGCTGAAGCTTCTCAAACAGTTTTATTCACTCGTCGAGGGGCGTAAACGCTTCCCGAGTTGTCTGTTTTTGGCGGACCCAATCATCACCCAGCAACTTCCTCCAAGTCGTTCCTTGTGATTAATTCCTTTGTTCACTGGTTACCAGTTTTTGTGACGTAAGTCCCTGGGTGGTCAACAACTCTCCTTACTCCTTTCCAGTGTGCGAGTGGGGGAATTTACCCTCATTTCTACATCACGCCATTTCTCGTTTTCCGCTGACATCAGCGCACTGCACGCGCAGTCATTTTTGTGTGAATTGGGCCAGAGAAATGCATATTGAAGACGTCGGCTTATCATTGTCTCGGATATTGCCCATTGTCTATTGTAAATTGTCGATTTACGATTTGACAGTGGGTTATACACCCACTAAAACCTCACCTATGCTTTCCAACATTGGAACACAACTTGGAACAACACACATTACTTTAAGCCGTGTCCTTGAGAAATCCCTTCAATTCTCTCATTCCACATGCTTCCTCTTGTGTCTCCTCTACCTTTTTTAGATGATATTTTCCTATAAGAATCTTCAACAAATATAGCCGCAGAGGTATAATATTTCTCGAATTCAAGCATTATGGTTACTACGACCTCCGGTGTCACTTTCAGAGGTGGCCTTCGAATTTTGATAGCCCACCGCTTGTACACAGAAAAGTGGGGATCCACTTTATCATTGTCTGCTTCCTGGCAATCTGAACATAATGGGACGTCTATTTTTACCATTTTATGCAGGTAGCCGTAAAATAGCCCATGTCTTCAGAGGAACTGCAAAATTTCACTTCTCCATTTTCCTCTCTAACCTCATTTTCATCTGGGGTACCAATTGCGTAGCTTTTATCGCAGATTTCGTTCGCTCGCATCGCTCGCACGCTTTTGCCGTCCACGTAGGACATAACTTGATGTTTTCTAATCCATAGTAAATTATGACCAAATTTCTGATATTTTTAGCTTGAAATTTTTTCCGCAGTTGACCACTGTGGCTTGGAACCGAGGTTTCTCTCCGAACTGTTTATGCAGCCTTTAATCAGAAAATGTTGATTTACTTTTTTAATGAATCATAATTTTCTTGGAGGAAAAAGAGGGGTTGAGTTGCCGTAACGAGTGGTAACATGTTGACGAGAACGGAACCCTGGTGAGGTGGGCGAAAGCTAAAAGGGGAGATGATAAGAAGTTGGCCAAGTTTTTCAGGCTGCCTTTCAAACTTGACAACTTTCTCTTTTCAATGACGATAAAATTTACACAAAAAAGTTTAGTTCAACTTTTATTTTTACATTATCCGGTAAAAGGGCTGGTAGGAAAAAAGTGGAGCAAGTAGATGAAGGTATAAAAACAATCTGATGATCTTCATGGAACAGGAAATGTCACTCGTGGCTTCGATGACGTAGATTTCTGGTAGACAACAACTCGGTGAACTGCTCATTCTGGGAAGTGCGAGGGAAGAACGATCGTTTAGATTTAGTGTACCTGCAGGTAGGAACTGGGGATGAGGGTCGTTTTTATTGTACGTTTTTATTGTATTAGTCGTTTCATTGTGCAAAGCACGAACAATTTTCTATAGAAACAGAACAATATTAAAGTAGTTTTTCTTACCTCAATTTATAAAATTACTAATTTCCAAATTAATCTTTTGAATCAGGTTTTACTTGTTTTTCACAGAATGCAGAAATAACTTGTATTTGACAAAATACAAAAATACAATTTACAAAAAACTTGTTTTTGTTGTGCTTTATATTGTAAAATCTATGACCAGTACATTACTATGAGTTTAAAAATTTTTTGTATCAAAATGTACGATTTTACAAAATAATTCAAGTTTTTTTTAGAATTTTATACTTATCACTTTTCACTGGTCGTAAAGGTTCAGGCGAATCTTGGTAATTGCTCCGCAAGCCAAATGAACGTCGTTCCTCATCATGTAGTACATATATATAATAAGGTTGTAATTCAGAGAATCGTATGAGAATGCCTCCTAACGGATTTCTATGAAGCGAATTTTGGAAAATATTAAATTAACAATTTTTAGAGCCATTGCAGTAGCCTCATTTTTTATCAAAACTCGTTAAAACTGAAATTATAATTACTCAACTAATTTAATGCATGAATATTATTTAGTAAACTTTTTTTTTCATAAAATTCATGTTTGACGATATCATTGCACACAAATGTTCAAATTTCATAACAATTTAACATTAACTATGATATGAAAAATTACTTAAATTCGCTTCTACAATTGTGCTCCATGAACAGAACTTATTTGTATAAAAAATTTCCAATATATCTGGCGTATATTTAGTATATTTCTTGCGTTCAGCAACCCAATAATCTTGGTTGTTGAGATCTTCAAACGTTTTGCATGAAAATGGCCGGTTTTAACTGCTGTGTGACATCTAGTAGACGTAGTGGGCCAGATAAGGTCCTATCTTGAAGAGCCAGCTTTCAAGAGTGATGGAAAGAGGCTTGCGGCCTCCCTCGTAAAACAGAAGCACCGCGGATGAGAAATGCTTGTTTTACAACCGTCATCACAACTGACACGAGGGAGACCGGGTCAGCTGGGCCAAACTAAACTGAGTGAAATAGGTACCTACCACAGAACATACACTCAGTGAAAAATATCTCCGTACACCCACTCAGTTTTTCACGAATATGAAGTTGCTTCTTCCACACGATTTGTCTTGTTAAGCGAAAGGTGGGGTTTGCTATGTTGCGAAAGGTCTTTTTCTTAAAATAGTATATTTTATGCAAACAGAGTTTTTAACAAAACAAACCAGGCAAAAGAGCCAAATGACGCATATGACTTTATTGAACGAGAGCAAATAGGATTTCTTACAGTTCAAAAACAGTAATTAACGAACTCCAAGAATTGATTAATAGCTAGTGGGACCTCATTTTTGATTGATGACTTCCAAAAACGGGATTCCATCGAATCGAAGATTCTGAGCCACGCCGGATGGTATCCTGAACCACTCGTGCAATAGCGCGGTTTTCATTGTTCTTTGTTCCGAACTGTCCGATTGTTGGTTCAGTGTTAATTTTGTCCCATATGCGTGTTCAATTTGGTTGATGTATGGTGACTGTGGAGGGATTTTAAGTTGCTTTGGAGCCCTATACAGCACCACTATTGAGCTCTATGAGCTGAGTGCTTAGTACCGTTGTCTCACTGGAAAACGAAATTGGACTCCAGTCCTATTAATCTTAAACTCTGTTTGAGGTTTTCCTTCAGAATGTCACTGTAAATATTGGAATTGATCATTCCATTGATTACGTGGTGCTTGCCCACACCAGTTGCACTCATGCAAACCCTGGACCGTGACATTCCCACCGCCATGCTTATCAGTGAGTAAGTATTATACTGATAAAGGTTGACTTGTTTCAGAGGCTAGTGTAACGACAAGAGTTTGGCGGAAGACGGGAAAAGCCCTTGAGAGGAAAATTTGCTACCCACTGTTAAGCATGGCGGTGGGAATGTCTTGCAATGGGGTTGTATGATGCAACTGATGTTGGCATGTTTCATCTGATCAACGGGATAATGAATTCCAATGTTTTAAATGTTATTTTAAAGGAAATTTGTGATCAGAGTGCAAGATTAATAGGACTAGAGTCTAATTTTATCTTCCAGTAAGACAAAGATGAAGATAAAGATTAAAGACAACGATCCTAAGTACACAGCTCTCAGAGCTCAGTAGTTTGCTGTGTAATGCTCGAAGGCAACTGAAAATTCCTTCACAGTCACCATACCTTAACCCAATTGAACACGTATACGGGACAAAATTTAACGCTGAACCTGAAAATTTAACGAATTTGGACGGTTCGGTTCAAAGAACAATGAAAACAACAACAAGTGAACGAGTGGTCCAAGGTACCTTTCAGCGCGGCTCGGAAGCCAGTCGATTCCATGAAATCCCGTTTGTTGCAGGTTATCAAGCAAAAAAGAGGCCCCAATAGCTATTAATCTCCTTTTTTGTTGTTCGGTTGAATAAGAATAAATAAAACGAAATTAGTATAGATAGAACAGAAAATTGAAAATTTGTTTGGGAAAAAATCCTTCATTTTGTCCACCTGAATGGCTCATATTTTCCATTGTGCGGCGTACGGCAGAAAGACGGATTTTTTTAAATTTATTTTTTTAATCTTAGTACCTAGAAACTAAATTTGAGGGTAGGGGAGGGGTTTCAAAGTTATGTTTCTTCATTGATTACAAATATTCATTTTCGATAATAGTAACCAAAATGAAAGTAGTTTTCATGGAGGGACAACAGAAATAGGTATTCTTCTTAAATCCTTGCTCACGAAGGAAAGTTGGAAGATTATTTGCTACCCTTTTTGACAGTTATATAGTCATGTCCACAGCCGTAGGTTGTAGAAATACTCTTAACTACATACTGCAGAATCGGCTCGTAGTTTTCGTTGAGAGAAAAATAGGTGTTCTTCTTAAATCCTCGCTCACTAAGGAAAGTTGGAAGATTATTTGCAACCCTTTTTGACAATTATACAGTCATGTCTACAGCCGTAGGTATGAGAAAAAAATGTTGAACAAAGTTCTCATGCTGCGGTGTCGTTGTAAAGCTGTACCCGTTTGTTCTAATGATTTCCCGAATAAACAGAGTTGCTGTTCCGTTTCATCATCCCGCGACCGTCATTGTCATTTCCAGCGTGAACATATCGCGGCTCAATATTCGTCCAAATGGCGTTTGCAGCCTATTCCGGCGACGGCCATTGTGATTCTCTCATTTCCTCCTCATGAATTGCAAAAACGGATACTGACGTCCGTCGGAGGGAATGATTTATAAATTAATGAATTCGGTCATTGAGCCAATTCACATTCAAATCAGACCTTCTATCACCAGGAATTGGTATTGTCCTAAGTAAAACGCATACCTAGTTTCAGATACGAGATTACGTTGATAAAGTTTTCTATTATTACATAGATTTTGTTTAGTTTCACTTCGTACTTGGGTGCGTAGATATTTCTGAGAATTGATCCCTTGCAAATTTAAATTATCTTTTGGGCTTATTTTATCAATAATTCTTCTATTAGATCTTTATTAACTGTGCAAACCAATGCAATAAATTATTATTCTGCGATAAAAGGTATCTGCATATCATTTTCTGGTTGCCTTCAAGATTTGGTCCCTCTTTTGAAGGACGAATTCAATATGAAAAT
This sequence comes from Adelphocoris suturalis, assembly GCA_030762985.1. Lineage (NCBI taxonomy): Eukaryota > Metazoa > Arthropoda > Insecta > Hemiptera > Miridae > Adelphocoris > Adelphocoris suturalis. The sequence continues at coordinate 76,687,429 of CM061044.1, forward strand.
GCTATAAACAAATTAGATGGTGGTTTTACCTAGGTTCATCTTTAGAGGATAGAGAAATGGCCTGGTCTGGTTCACTTACAACACTAAAGGCTGGCAGGAACTTTTGTAGGTAGATTTGTCCTCTTATCTGAGTCGCGAGAACGGCAGACCGACAACGACCGACCGTTGAGTACAAAACGGCACTCCACCGCGAAGCACGACGTTATTATACGTAGTGTACTTTCAACAGATAGATGCTAACAGAAATCGATCGGATAACGTTCAAGATTACCAAAATATTTATATATAAAGTATATTCAAGATGAATAGGTTTCTAAAACCGCAATGAAGCTGGCAATAGTCGATAACTTCCTTACTCTAAATACTACGGATGCTCAAATTTACAGGGGTTGCTCACGTGAATTATCCGCACCTGTGGGGGGGGGGGGGGGGGGTAACAATTAATAATAAATGTTATGATGGTTCTACCGAAAAACCCTAAATCTGTTTTTTGACTTCGGCTATCAATCAAATGGTGACTTCACCCAACGGTGGTTGGTTTATCAACGTTAACAATAAATTAACTAAAATGGCAAAATCATAGAGGATCAAGCACCTGGCTTTTTACAAAAAGCAATCAACTTTTGTTTTACTGGCATTCAACTCAAGGCCCATTCAATTTCAACTCAATTAATTTTCAGTATCTTTACTCGAGTCACCAAATAAAAAACATTACTGTTACCTTGAATGTTTTCGTGATCTCGATTTTTCCTACCACTTTTAATAATGGAGAAAGGATTCACATTGAGTTCGTCTCCACCCTGTAGGTACTTATGGCACATTCTGAAAGTATGAATATTTTGGTGGCTCTGGAGATATTTACGGTCTGCAAACACAAATTAATTTGACATTTTTGTTTCAGGTGAGCCATGTGGAGCAGTCGAACTGTAGCTGGTGTCAGTAATCTGGTATAGACGAATCGTAAGTAATATAAATGTACCTTTTACCTTTTAGTCAGTGAGGGTAATAAACAACCAGTAAAATATTGTTGAATAACAAAGAAGACTCGGAACTACGACTTATATTGTCTGCTCCATCACGACTAAGGGATGTTTCCAAGATTCCGAAATCTTGTGTTTTGAAACAACTTTCAACTTGAAAAAATTATCAAAACTTGGCGTATTGTGCTCTCTAAAGGGTTCACACCTTTACAGCTCAGGGCTCCACAGTTTTACGGTTTATAGTAGTGAATTTTGAAAGAATGTCTATAAATGTCAAAATAACAAAACCTTAGTGAAACAGCAGGTCGAAAAGGAAAAAAAATTAGCATCAGAGGCTCCATCAGCTGTTCAGTGATCCTCCAAACCTCTTAATTGTTTTTGAATTGTCCCGAACGAGCGCCATTAAATTTCAGCAACGATTAGGAAAGAAATTAGCGGAGGTTCTGAAGCTAATCAGAATAACACGTGAACTGATAATTTACAGCAATATAAAATAACCAGGTTACTCAGAAAGAGTAACGCTGATACCACCGAGAAGTTTCAACGACCCTCCGTTTGCGCGCCAGTTGAAAAGAACCAGAACTTTTTGATCAAACTCTACATTCACATACCAAAAAGCGTTTTTGATATGTCCAAATCTGTGTCTCACCAAGTCGTTTGTTAAAAACACTGTTTGTCTAACTGACTACTTTGTTTACGCTGTATATTGATGAATTTATATACCTACTCTCTCAAATGCGATTCCCATACGTCGCCCTATTATCCGTGCCACAAGTCATTAAATTTCAAAGCACATGTTTAAAATAGAAACTACCAATTTCCCGTACGTGAATTACTGATTGTAACGTACGATTAATGGGGCGAGTGGTTTTATTAAATTCCATCAAGCGTTGGAACCTTCGTGATGAAGGTAATGCTGGTAATTATGGGAGTAATTCGATTATTCACTCTAATAAACAAGTTATGTTTGAGCTCGCTCGTGAATAAAGTTTGCGTGAGATATCCGCTCGCGGTTACCATTCTATTTGTGTTCCATCGCATATGATGACCCTTTCGTCGTATCATCGCTGAACTGTGACAGTAATATAAATGCTTCCAAGATAACCTTCCTTGAACATGCAACTGTAATTAACATTACCAACCACCAACTACATATTACGTAGGTCATCCACAAAATAAGTTTTTTTTTTAAATCATAATATCATTCTATAAATGAATATGGGAGATTCTCTCAGAAACCTCAATTTCAAGTTTTTGAATTTCAACATCCCCAGGTGCGAATTCGAGGACCAAAAAAATTAGAAGCCATCCTTGATTGAAACCAAACATTTTGTGATACCTAGCAGCTCTGATTAACACTTCATACGCAATTTAAAAAATATTAAAGGAAAACGGCAGGTGAGTGAATGAATATTGAAGTGAGTGAATGAAAACGGTAAAGTAAAGCCTTTTATGTCCCGCTTTTTATGCTTTTCGCTTTTCCCTATTTCTCCTACATCTCGTGGTTTATATTTGTTGTTCTCTCAATTTTCGTTCCATTGATCACACAACATTCATGAATCATTCAGATCGTATTTAACCAGTTTGAACCATCTTTTGAACTAGGTCATTTTAGAATCAAGAGGTATCACCAAATAATAATGTACAATTTTCGAACAGCAGAATCAATGTCTATTGTAAAAAAGTAATGAATGTTGAAGTATGGAACTTCCAGTTACGTATGGTGAGTGAATGAAAAAAATTACCGTTTCATGAATTTTTAATGGTAGAATGAATTATCATAAAATTTCGAGTCGATATGGATTTGGTAGAGCAAACTGTCCTTATTATCATAAAATTTTCTTAAAGAACCAAAATGTAATACGGAAGACACCAAGTTTTCTGGACAGCGACTATAAGTTTCTGCGAGAATGACCCATATATATATATCATCTATAAATCATAAGTTTTTATTTTAAAATTACCAAACTTACATTGTAACTTTTAGCAAATTTTCGTAGAAACTGAAGCTATTGCAATGTCTCCAAAAATTTTAGTCAAACTTTTCGAAATTTGTCTTCATTAAAATCCATTTTGAGGTATTATGAAACGAATCCTACAGTTTAACGCTTTTTCATATGTATATATTCAGGGGGTCCCACGGAATGGTTACACTCCCCTTCATTTTCTCTGATTACAGCGTAAAAAATTGGGACCAACTTCGTTCTTCATAATTTTTTATTGATCTCAGGAATAATACTTTCGCGCGCTCCACTTGCGCCAGAAGTGGCGCAAATGTCCTACACTTTGTTTTTTTCAAATGGGAACCCCAATTTTTTTTATTGCAGATTCGAATCCTACATAAAATTTCATGAAGAAATGACCCATCACTCGATTTTCCAAGTGCTCGTAAACGAGCGCAATTCCACTCCAAAAGTGTGTAATTCCGCTCTATTAGTGAACATATTGTGAAATACTGATTTTTTGAAGATATTCAATTGCCACATGTAATACATGATTTTTGGAGTATTTTTTCTTGCTGAACCTCGTAATGATGTTCATTTATTGATATTTGCCACATCTACTTGGGAAAACACCAAAAAATCGACCAGAATTGCACATATCATATTCTCACTTCCACATAGCACAAAGCTTACTAAAATGTAGTTTTCTCGGTGTTTTACACTACACTCTAGGATATATACGTATATGTATAGTGTATAATTAAATTTTGAGGAACCCCTCTCTCATTAACTGCTCGAGTTAATGTTATTTCTATCAAATTCGATGGCAAAATTTGGATCAAAGCCTCCCTAGGTGTGGTAGATATAAATGTAGACAATATTTCCCGGACAGTTCCATACAATTGATTAGAAATTTACTTATGTGATGTTACACGTGATCTGCATTCATATCTTAGACGAGCGAACGAAGCTAGCGGGCACATCTAGTTATTAATATGTTTTATATTAATAATGTCATTTTACTTCTTTAGCCAGAAAAAAAATCAGATGGGTTTTTTTTTTTTTGATCTGGGAAATTCTGTGGTTGCTTGTGGGTTGCCTCATAAGTCACTATTCCGTTGAAGTTGGATACATCTTTCGATTTCCATAATAAAATTCAATTTTTTAAAGTTATTTATGAACGTTAAGTTATTTTTTCGCGGTGCCTACTTGCTGAATATTCCAACCCCCATCGAAGTTTTTTGAGATGTTTCCATAATTGAGGTCATAAAAATTTTCTCCAATTGCTGAAAAAGAGTCAGAACAGCATGACTTTTGTACCTTCGTGCTATGATTCGTGTAAATATCTTCATTGTTGAATGTTCCTTGCATCCGGAGTAGGATTTGGAATATATTGATTTTTCGAATTGTTATAAAAGAGCATAAGTTGGCGATGAAAATAATCATTAGGCAAATGGAATTAAACTCTCATCAGGGATGCCACCGCCAATGGTTGCTCCCCCAGTGAATATCTTTTCAGGAGTTTAATTTACCTTGACTAATGATTAACTTCATTTGCCTCCCTGTTCAAATTTATTTGCTAAATGTTCTATTCCTATTTTAATGCGACAATACTATAGGTAAATTTAGTTTAATAACTGTCTGCCAAGTGGTAATCTACATCAGCTTTCTCAATTTTTGATTATGGTTTAATAGTCCATTAATGGTATCAAGAATGGTACAGGAGGGCAGATAGGCAATTTAGTTGGATTTTACTTTCTGTGAAAACGCTGTGACTCGAAATGACGAAACTACGAAATAGTCGTGAAGTCATTCTCATATAACTTCCGAATTCGGGCGAAATCGATTAAGGCATTTGAGAATTAAGTTGACTTGTTGTAATTATTGCGCATTCGGGTATGCCAAGGGAATATAAGGCAATTCATTAGGGCGATCAAGAGGTCGGCTAAATCACAGAAAATTTCATAAAAATTGGCTACAAAATGAGAGAGCTCAACTTATAGAGATAATTTTGTGCATTGCGCTTGTGCGGTGGCTAATGTTGATTCCATTGCACCATAGTTCATAGGGGATTCATAAAATCGGGTAGGTATAATTATTTAGAATGAGGTTCATGGAGGTTTAGAATTTAGATCGAAGCTATAAAAGTGGTTTTTAAAAAATGGCAACGATTTGACTATCATGCCCATGGCAACTGTCCCGCTCTATACCTGAGAGCTTCATCAACATCCTTTGAAGGTTAAGGAAGTTATAGGTGTTGCGAGGATTTGAAGTTTTCCGCAAGCGCAGTGACTAGCTCCGGGCCAAACTGAGTGGAAATCGTATGCAAACCGTAGTCTAACTGTCTAACTCACATAATTTCGAAGAGTATCACAGTTTTGGCTTCTCTAAGGGGGCCTACCCCCCATAAGGTCCAGACCTTATGGACCTCCGAGTCCAATATCTGCCCCCTGTGGGTTGACGTTATATCTGGACTAGACAAGGCCCAACCCCTGCTGTGCCTGATAGCCGCTGAGCTCTACTACGGACTGTGATATCTGATCCGTGATATATTTATGTACAATCTAGTCATAGTTTGACTTTGCTAATTATTATATGGTAATATGCATTTAGTTATAATTTTTTTTTAAATTTATTTCCATATTCTTCATTACAATAAATTAAAAAATGAAATTATGATATTGCATGTAAAAATAGGATAAATTCACACAACTTTATTTATTGGAAATTATAGCCCCATATGAGCAAAGCTCGTGGTGGGGTCTAGAGTCCAGAAAGTCTTTTTCTTAGTATCTATAAATTAACAAAAATTGATTTAAAATACTATTTCTTATTATTATTTACATATTATCATTTATCTTCTTACTTTTATTTATTAAATATTAAATTCTTATTGCTAATTATCATTATTCTGCTTATGAATAAATTTCTTGTAGGAACGTGTAATCATATCCTTCATCTAGTCTTAGTTGTATTATATTAGTTCCGGTTTTTCTCGCTTTAGGGGCTAAACAATGGTCTTCATACCCCTCATTTTTTCCCGCTCCGATTTGCCGGTGGAGTCCATAATGGCACTCCGTTTGGTGACGGGGGGCAACGTGGCATTGCTTTTCATTTTTATTTATTTAATTTTTCTTTTATTGCACATTGGCTGGCGAGAAGATTTATTTTATTTTTTTAAGATATTGAATGATAATTGACTGAACTCCACCGAGAAGCACAAGTTCATCTGAACTTATTTCTCGGTGGGCAACAATGTTATTTGAATTGAATTTTGTAATTTATCATTATGTTTAATTTTCAATATTTTTCTTAATTTTGCTTTATAATATTTGTGGTTGCCAATAAATAAATTCTATTCTATTCTATTCCTTGGTACTGTACGCACTGCATCACAATCGCTGTGTTCCCAGTATGGAATAGGTATTCGATAAAATCTTCGCTTCAGAGATAGCCGACTAACATCAAATGAAAAATCGCGAAAATGAAACGAGGTTCGCTCGATCATATTGTCGCCGTCCATATGGGGCACTCGTTTGGGCGCCGCGTGCGAATCGCGCGATGTTTTCGTCGGCCGCATCGCACACAAGCTTGTAAGCACGTGCACGTGGGGAGTATCCACGTTTTCCTGACCACTGGGTAAAGCTCATTGCCCATTCCATCTTTTCTAATCCAAGAACGACCTAAATGAGGAAGTTCCTTCTTTCAAAAGGGTTTTCTTCTCTAATTATACGTCTTGCTCCTTGTCTCAGGGTTCTGGATCAAGTGAGGCGTGTCTCGCATGTTAGCTCGGGGATTAAAGCACTTGGAACAGTTTAAAGCTGGGAATTAGAATGCGGGTCTCGGCAGCGAAATCCGGACCGTGCGGCGTTCGGTGAAACTGCCCCTCTAGGCACCTGCGGCCCGGGAAACGCGTTTGTGGAGAGAATCGCTGAAATTACGAGATGCAGGCCATGCCGTGTATTTTCTTTCCCTGTAGATTCTGCCCCAGCTGGTTCAAATGAGAGTTTTTATTGATAGACTATTTTTTGTGCAGAGCAGTGGAGGGACTTATAAATAATGGCACTGTTGAACCACTCTACATGAAGCAAGAAGCCAGGGATAGATAAGGGGATTGAGACCAGAGGAAGTACACCTATCCGAAATGAAAACACCTTTTTTCACCGTTTTTAGGACGACCATTTGAAGATAGGCTTCGTCAATAGAGGGATGACCTATTGGAATTTATCTTGGCGGCCTTAGTAGCGCAGGTCCCTGTACAATACAGGTAGTAGAGGCCCTTTGAGGGGTTGGGTCAATGACTTTCACGTTACCAGTTTTCGATCAATTTCCACCGTTATCAGGAAACTCATCAAAAATATTTTTCATCTTTCCAATTTATATCCTTAATGTTTGATTTCATATTTTCAATTACTTCACCATCCATTCAGTTTTGACTAGTGTCCCACTTCATTAGGACACTCATCAAAAAGCCTCAACTTCATATTTTTGATGAGTTTCCTTTCAGTGAGTTTCTTGGGACCCATTTACACTAGCGTGCTCGTGCGACAGGTCTGTACCACCGACGATCTTCACCAGTTCTTTGGTTGTCGGCTGTTGGAGCAACATCGAGCGCCGCCCCTCAGAGATGTCGCGGTCGGGGGAATATGGCCGCCTCAGTTACATCAGAATCTGTTAGATGCCACGATAATGAAATCCTTCCGAACGTTTATTGTTCATTTTGACATGTTAGAGAACCGAATGAACTTTGTTTATTTTGACCCATTCATGTGTTGTTGTTGACATACATTTTGTTTGTTTTTGTCCTTTTACTATTTATGAAAAATATTATTTTTAGTTTTTAGTGAGTACTGTGTAATACATAACATGTAGTCCAATTATGTGGAGCATGATGAGTTTGACTAATAAAAAAAAAGAAACTGTTTTTAGGCGACGGTCCGGTGGGAGTTCAGGTGAATTGATGGGAATGAATGCTATTAAGGGATTGATGTGGTCCACCATTTTGTTGCTTATTCTCACATACGTGGTCTTGATCGCAGTTTTCACCATCGGGATGCCAAGATCATTGTGGAGAACTGAATTTTGGACAAACCAGTCCGCTCCAGTTATCATGCGCAATACCCGGTTGTGTAGCACTTGGATTTTATTAATGTAATATGTTGCAGCTGCTCCCCACATTCCACATGAGTAGGTCCATATTGGTTGTATGAGAGAAAGATATATCAGTCTTTTTGTTGAGATGGAGATGGAGAAAGTGGCAAATTCGCTGTCGTATATTATTTGTCAGGTAGGTGACATGCTCCTTCCAAGTCATTCGCTCATCTAAGTGAAGACCAAGTTATCGCACATGTGTCACAATGGGTATTTTTTCGTTACTCATCGTAAGTTGGTCTGTGAAGTTCTGTCTCAAATAGGTGAAAAGTACTGCAGCTGATTAGTAGCTGTTGATCTTGAGTCTCCATTTCCTTGACCAATCCTCAATTTCACTTAGGTGACGTTGGAGTACCTCTCCAGCTCCGCGAAAACTGTTGGGTTTTGTCATCGTAGCTGTGTCATCTGAAAACTAAGCTGCCATTACGTCTGGTGGACTAGGAATGTCGTAATTGTAGAGAGGGAATAGGAAGGGACCTAAAACACTCTCCTGCGGCACTCCTGATTTCATTGATTTAGAGGTAGAAAGTGCTACTCCGCATTTTACAGGGAAAGTCCGTCCAGGTATGAAAATAAGATGCGGTACAAGATGTCAGACAGGTGCGGCTTCACTATGACCAAGAGGCCGTTATGTAGTGTTCTTGGACACAGAAAAAGCCTTTGACAAAATAAATTGTTGCAACACATTTTCGTTATAGAAAACCGCAACACATTTTCGTTAACACAAAACGTTTCGTCTTCGGTTGGAGATGCCAAGGCTAAAACTCATCGTGTGTTGAAAGAAGTATCTGTTATACTTCTTATGTACCTTATTCTCATAACAGCACGTATCATTATTTTTCTTAAATATAAAAATTATTTGTTGATTCAAGTTCTTCTGAATATCGGGAGATTGACCCTACACAAGGTCAGTAGATGAACTCAGAACTAGGTGTTCTCCTAACACTTCAGATAAACAGTGAAAACGAATTAAATTAACATTCTTGTATTGAGGGTTTGTTTTGTCAAAGCGATCTCAATACAAGTTCACCTACAATCCCAACGGACTCTCATGTATAAATCGGGAGTTTATATTCTGTGGAAGCACAACAATGTGGCTGCAACCTGAAGCAAGCGCTACAACAATAGCTGCAAGAACGGCGTCACAAAGGGAGAACGATGCACTCAACGAGATCATTTACAAGCTCAAATATCAGAGCGAGCTGTAGCTGTACAGAGAGGCGACGAGTGGACCGCTCTAATGAAAGTAAACACAACTCACACTGAACGGGGCGGTATCCGTGGTCAGAGTGCGTGTGTGCTATACGTACACATATTACACATATGCGTATACGTATATGACTATACCAGCAGTGGAAAGCCAGAATCACAATACCGAGAGAAGCGGACGAGTAAATAAACAAGCTCGGCTTTCCGCCCACAAAGTAAATGATTAAAAAAAAAACCTTTTCCGCCCCACTCTCTCTGTGGTTGACAGCTAATTTATTTTCAAGTGAACTCTATTAGGAGTATGCTTAGAAAGTAGCGACCTGGATCGCAACTGACGAGACATGTCCACCAAGTGTATGAGTAGCATCAGTAGCAGGGCTTCTCCACTTGTGATATTTTCCTTTGAATGTATCGGTTCCTGATTTTTTTAAATTTAATTTTTATAATCATTATGGTTACAATTGTGTACACATCTAGTAACTTCACCATATACCTACACTACCACTCATCACATCGCTTCAGTGGACTGTGACTAGCTCTCCCCTCCCCCCCCCCCCCCCTCCGAATCCACCGACTTGGGAGAAGTTGGGGAAATTAGGGAGTTGGAAATAAAACCCTTAATTCGAAAAGACCTATTCGGAAGTCTAATCATAATCGAATCCTGACATTTCCCAATTGTGTTGTATATTGAGAACGGACTGATAGAAAATCGCTTTTGACAACTTTTTACATAATTTTCGGTCTACTCACCCAAAAACCTTTTTCACACTCATCCGAATCCACCCTGTAATTCATCAATGGAAACGTTCAGCAGTTCGAAAGATGAAATATAGTTTTAAGGCTTATGCCTTTGCTCAATGCTCCAATTAAGATCCGAAATAGATCTTGTTGAGAATACAAACGTGGTTGTAAGATGTGGTGTGGTACAATCATGGTAGGTAGCAAGTATCATTTATAAGTGATACTACACATTTTATTCTTTTAGCGAATTTTTGAAGAAAATTAAGCTATTGCTCTCGCCTCAAAATTTGTAGAATGTGAATTTTTGAAAAATTTTTATGCAGAAATCCGTTTCAGGCTATTCTGAATCATATTCTGAAGTTTAACGCATTTTTTTATGTATGTATGTATGTATGTATATATGTATGTATGTATGTATATATGTATGTATGTATGTGTCATTCCAGACGATAACTGTCCGTAGCATTGTGCTAGAAACTTCAAACAAATTTTAAAATGTTAAGGACACAAAACGAAAGTTCAAGTTCGTTGGCCAGCATGATCGGATTACATCTTCGGGTTGAAATCATCAAAATGTAGTCAAAAATTTAAAAATAGCCTGTTTTTTGCGATTTGTTGTGCGAAATAATTTTTTCAGCATACTAACATGTGGTATATTCGGAATCAGCGTAAAATTTCCTATAAGAATATGTATCAAGTTTTCAAAAATTTCAAAGTTGAAAAATCAGTCAAAAATCGAAATAATGCCGTTCGCTAGTTGTAAAAATCGGTAATATTTGCATGAAACATTGTCCAAATTCAGATTGAACTACTCATATGGAAGTATCCCTGTATAACCAATCCTAGAACTATGCTGTTTAAGGCTAGAATCATGCTGTAGATAGAATTTGATTCCATGTTTGTCTATCAAAATCATAAACTAAAATTTCTCTACACGATCAATAGCGACTGAAATGTCGAAGATTTCTTCAAAAATTCGCTCATGGGGTCATGCTGCATGACTGGACTTTTTATTTCCTTTTTTTGAGTAGGAAAAATTTTTGGTTCAGTTGGAAATTCCAAGATCCCCCCCCTCACTATTTTTGTCTAGCGACTGCCCCTGTCCGCACATCTCGGCTGTTGTCCAGGAGGTTCAGTGTTTCGAAATTTATGTGTTTATGGAGACGGATTTCGTGATCCGTAGCTCGGTTTTCAATGATTTCTCTTACCATCTTGACTTTAAGGTTACGATGGAGATCATCCGTTCTGACATACCAGGGAGCATTAGCTATGCTCCTGAGTATTTTGTTCTGTACTGTTTGGATGATTTTCAGGTTTCCCTTCTTGTTGCAACCCCATTAAGGGGGGGGGGGGGGATGATTTGAGTTGACTAATATAGCTCGAGTCAGAATTCCGCTTTAGTTCTGAAATCGTAACTACCGCAAGGTCGTGAGCTGTACTCCATGCTTCTAGGTAAAGCTAAATTAATTTTTAAAGCTAAATAGCTTTTAGTTGGTGAGGTTAGATGCACAGGCTCAAATTTTCTTAAATTATCATATTTTATATTTATGCTGAATTGTTTTGAAATTTTAGCAGTTTGAGAGCCAAGAACTGTGAACTAATAATTTTATGGCAAAAAGTTCGTTCAAAATAGAAATCAGCTATTTAAACAAAGATTTTGAATTTTGAGAATTTTAGCAATTTTTATCGATTTTTTAAAGTTATTAATGAAATTTAAATACGTTACAGAATATTGTTGGGCATATTTTTTAAATATTCTAGTTCATAGTAAGTTGATAATTCTGTTTTAGTAATATTCTGTTGAAAAAATTTAAATTTGATTATTTTCAGCCGGTTTTGGCATCTAGCAAATTTAAAAAAAAGAAGCATCGCAAAATAATCTGCAGCGTTTTGAATTCATCGCATCTTGAAATGTAAACTAACAAATTTTGAGAGGGACTCAAAAACATTTATATTCTTGGTCGATTACAAAGGTTCTTTATTGAAAATAATAAACCAAAATGCTCAACAGAGAAATAAACGGATAGGACAAAAAACAACCAATGGAATCGTATAAAGTAGGTAGGTATTGTAGAAAAGAGCATTTCTGATCAAGGACGTCACCGAAATGTGCCAATATATGTTTTCGTTTGTACGAGTCTCACTGCTGAAATTGGAGAATGGGACCAGTCACATACTGAGTAGCAACGTTAACGTTCAATGCATCGGAATTCCTATCGACGCTCACAATGCGTATCTCACACCGAATGAACGCTTTCCCATCATGCCAAATACTTACGCATGACCTCCGCAGTCCAAAGGGATTTGATACTTCGTAATAGTCCGCAGGCACCGTTGGTAGCACAGCAGCAGTTGAAGTGAGAGATCCAATTATTATTCGCTTTTCAAACGACGCCCCTGTTAGTCGCTGGATCGGAAAATACGGACAGAGGCGCTCAAACGACGTACGCTCGAGATGTGGAATTGAGGAATACGATACGCTGAAGAACGACCCTTTTTAGAACTTTTTATTTAGAGCTGGTTGAACAGAAGAGGAAAAACGGTGTTATTTCACAACTGTATGCACAATGAGTATACAGAGAATATTGAATCTTTCTGTAGCAATAAAACTATTCTAAGGACCCCTTATGGTGAGGAAATCACTATTACTTTTATTATTAACTTTAATTATTATTATGATGTTACATTAGATTTTCTAAAGTGGGATTCCTATATAATCCTTGATTTTCAGATTCCACCCTATCTCTGGTATATTGCCATAGTTATCTTCAATTTCTTCAATTTTCTTTCTTTTTATTTATTTATTTATTTTATTTTATTTTTTTATGCCAGGCACAAGGCCGCACCACCCCCAAATCTAAAAGATCTTCGGCGCATCTCCATTTGTTCCTCGATTCTCGAAAACACCTACTCGATGCCCGAATTTGTGTGCTCAGTCATTTTTCATTTATTTGTTTATTTTTCAATTTATTGGTGTTGCCCCCTCCGCCTTTGAGTGAGATTTTTTAAATAAAATTTTTAAAAAAGTGTGTATGTGTGTACGTGTGTCCATGTGCCCCCTCCCGACTATGTTCCCTCCAGGCAACATGTCTGCTGTACCCCCTAAAATAATGGCTGGAAAATTATGAAAACCATTTTATTATCAAACCAATTGGAAGCATGTCAAAAAAAGTTCTACTGATGATAGAAAGAAAAGAAAAAAAAAGTGTTTTTCTCACGTATCATAATCTGGGGCGGAAGTCGCGAGCGAGTAAAGCTATTTTTAACTTTCAAATCCGGGATACGGCTGTGTAATTTGCGAGTCAAATGATAATAACAAATGATTAAGATGCTGCAACGCATTTGCGGAGTTAGGTACCACTTTACACCTTCACTAGGGTTTGGAATCGTAGAGCTCACAGGGAACAAAAACTTTATTCCGTTTTCCGCAATAAATCAAGGATTCAAGGTAGTGGGAGGGGCAGGATGTTAGTAGAGGAGAGACGGAGACAATAGCTGTCTGTCAAAGAGGGCGACAAGGCACGACGACAATGAAAATGACGCCGGGCCGACAAATGGAACGGGCCTCAACCAACCAACCCACCACCAACCCCCCCTTCAGAAGAGATAACGCTTCAGCGCAGCGGGATGGCGAAATAGATATAATTCATGGCGGGAATCATTCGCTTGACCGAGCAGAATCACGTGCTTTCCCGAGACACATTTTCGCTTTCGCGGCCGTGGAACGGCGAATAAACTCAGCTCATCATATCGAGATGGAAGTTCCAAAGTAAATAGATCTTGTAAATAGTGCAGGCAACGTTACACTACTGACATACTAAGAATAGACCCCGCATCTGACCAAACCCTACTCTTGGGAAAATGCGTCTCTAGGTTTTGAGTCGAAATTTGCGGATATGAGCTCTATTTTACGTTGTCTCGAGCTGCAAAAGCTCTCATTCCAAAGGAAATTTCTCGCTGAATAGCATGGTGTGGCTGTAAAAACATTATTTTGGTTAGACAATTGCAAAACAAAGGTGTAGAACATATGGACTAGGCGAATTCCTCGTATCCGGTGCACATTCGAGTTTTAGTTTTGCAATAAGACTGCCACGTTTTTTCTAATACAAAATTAGTACCGCTGTACGTGGCGATAAAAAGTTATTTTCTCATATATGCAAGAAACTAGGAGAAATAATCGTGGTTGCAAACCTTCGAAAACCGTACCTGATCTGACAAGAGAAAATACATTCTTATGATCAAAATACTGGGAAGAAAAATCGCATCTGCCACTGATTCCAAAATCGTATTAGACGCCACGTGTCCTAAAATACTAAGAAATAAATTCTTGTGTGAAATTTCAAGAGTGTCGCAATTTGTATGCACCTGAATACTAATAAAATGATCGCATCTGACGCCCAGATGCGGGTTTTTGCTCTAGAAAAGGCCAGTTACGGAGTTTTCATTAGTAAATCAAACCAAAACGTAGTTCATGCGATAATTGTAAGCCGTTTTTGAGGCATTTCCCGTTGAGACCCGACTTCGAGACTAGCAAATCGAAAGAAACCATTCCCCCCAAAAAGGGTCGTACCATTAACTCAATATGGCCCAAAATGCAGATACAGGATCTATTTTTAGTACGGCAGAATAGAGCTAAGGATAACATTCGAACTGGGAGAAACGGTAGTGTAATTAGTGTTCGCTTCAATGCCGGAGAAATGTTATGACTCTCAAAAATTAGCAATCGGTTCATATTCAGAGCTTTGCTTGGAACAGATTCAGAACTTTACGTGGAAAGATTTTTGGACACCTTATCGTTCATGAAGAGTATCATGGTTTTACAGATCCCTATGAAATTTCAACTCGATTATGAAGTGTGAAGTTCAAGGTAGAGTATGATGATAATTATAGAGGCCTGAAAACGAAGCGGAAGTTTCTATATGCATTGCATGGGATCACGGTTGAATTGGAACGTAGTTTCAAAAGTAGATCGCAGATTCACGTGTAGTATAATAAGCTTCTATCGAATTGTTTTCGTTCTGATTCAATCATGGTAAACAAATCCTTATGGGCTTCTAAATGGCTCTTCTAGGTAAGAGGGGGATGAAAACTAGGCTTTCAGTTGCACTCGTGTCAAGCAACTTTAGGTTTGAGCACGCGCAGTGGTTATTGAGTGATACATGGAATTGGCATGGACGTTCAGACATATAAACAGGGAATCGAAATTTAAATTGATCAGCAAGGTTTGAAACACAAAAAGCAATTGGAAATTTTGTTTTGGGAAGGCAAACTTTTTTTGCTTCTTGTACGAACACAAAGCTTCCCTACCCTGATCAGGAGACATTGCTGGTTATATGAGATCATTTGCATACCACCATATAAATATCCATTTTGAACTTGCCCGTACCCGTTTACACCTCCCTAGGTAATTTGTAATTCAGACTTATCTCCTTTCTGCCTACTGATATGTTCCTCTGACGCACATAGACCCGTAAAGTCCCCTAACTCCAGCGCCTGCACCGAAATTCAGCCCAATATCATGAACTCCGATCTTATCTCCCTCTTCCCATTCGCCTAATCCACATTTTCGAATCCTACAGACATTTTACGGCCTCCCGTAACTTCCGAGATCGTAACTACACCACTGCCATCTCGATAAGACCGTTAATGGGAGTTTAGTCTCGTGAAACTTCTCCTCATATTCTCAACTCCTCCCTTTTAATTTCCTCTCCTCATGCATATTCCTCTTCTACCTCCACGCATTTACTCGGGAAAGGTAAATTCGTTTCAAGAACTTCCAAATTATTATTGCCTCCGTACTTATCATTCCAACTCTCAGGGAACCTACCGCAGCTGTACTAATTTTAATCCGTTTTTACTGAATAAGGAAGGCAACTTGAAATTTGAATGAGGTCAATTTAAGATGAAGCTATAATTAAAAAAAGTAACATTCCTTTCTTCCTTCCCGTTTTCCTGACAGTTTCCAGGAATATCTCTCTTGGAGATTCCAATCTTGGTAAAATGAAAAGAGACCTACATTTTCATTACAGCGGTCGACGTCTTGATAGTTGACAACTTTCCGTTTTTATCAGACACTCGCTGTTCCTAGTGCTCTCATATTCCTCTGAAACTCAGGTAAGAAAAATCAGTAGATGCTGGAACTTCTAGAAACCGATAAAAGGCAAACACGCAGAATCGGCCAACACAGTGAATCAGCTAATACGCAGATCGACTAACACGCAGATGATCAGCTGACGCAGAATCAGCTATCACGCAGAACAAGCTTTTTTTATATCTGAACTGTCCGAATAAAGAAACGTTCAAGTGTAAAACTCGGTTATAACGGAGTAGGAGAGATCTGCAAGTGTTACCATTCGATTCACGTGGAAAAATACGTAGAAACCGACCACATCCTCGTAGGTTCATAGAGAGTCATATTTCAAGAAAAACCATCGATTTCATTGAAAAATCCACATTTTTCAACATTAAAACACAATTTTTTCCCCTAAATAACAAAGTAAAAGTAAAATTGACTATACCGTTACACAGACTATTAGATGAAGCACTTTTGATTGGATTTTCCAGTTTCCAGGATTTTTTTTTTTTTTTTTTTTTCGAGTTGTAGTTTTAAAGATTTTGGGAAATTTTATTTTTTCAAAATTGTCTATGTTTGAGCTGATGTGAAGGTCTTTGGATGGTACTTTTTTTAGAGCCCAATTACACTATTTTTATAGGAAACGTAACGCTGATTCCGAAAATGAGTTGAAAAGTTAAAATTTAATGAGGTAAAGTGGTAAAGTTTAAATTTGAGGTTTTAAAAAAACACGGTTTCTCTGGGGAAAAAAAACATTAGAAAGTCAAATCTCAAGTACGGATTGAGATAAAAATATGCAATTGGTGGCATTTCACTACATTTATTGTGCAAAATACCACAACGAAATTTTCGTCACTTATCCGGTTCCACCCTGTATATATATATATATATATATATATATATATATATATATAAATATTTAAATTATAAATAAATTATAAATTAAAATTATAAATTAAAATTATAAATTTAAATTATAAATTTTAATTTAAATTTTAAATTTAAATTATAAATTATAAATTTAAATTATAAATATTTAAATTTATTTATTTATTTATATCACTTATTGAAAATGACTCTAGGAGAGCTTGATTATAATCAAAAAATTAGAAAAGATAACAGAAATAACGTCACAAAACTATTTTTATATTTCGAATTTTTGCCTTTTCCAAACTCAAGTTCAAAACTCCAGTTTGAAAAAGGCAAAAAGCCGAAATATAAAAATGCGTTAGAGTTTCTGTAAATAAAAATATCTAGACGCAAAAAATGTACGGAAACGTCTTATAACTATAAGAGATGGTCATCAATTAGAGTAGATTGTCAACTCTTTGTGTAAGAATTCACAGCTTTTAACGAAAAACAACCGTTTCTCGACATTAACTTGGTCTACAAATTGGATTCGGTCAGTTGATTGCAGAGCCTAATGGACTCCATTGGCGGGAAGGTCCTTGAAACAAAAACGAGAGCCCTTTCCCCCCTGATAAGCAGAAGCTCCGGGAGGATTGTAGAGGATTACGTCATTGTTTCGTCACAGGGGAATAAACAGAGAGGGCAGATAGGATCCCGTCCCCCTTCACAGAGGATTGTTCTTGTTTAAATTAATTAGGGGAGGCCAACCAA
Organism: Adelphocoris suturalis; assembly: GCA_030762985.1. Taxonomy (NCBI): domain Eukaryota; kingdom Metazoa; phylum Arthropoda; class Insecta; order Hemiptera; family Miridae; genus Adelphocoris; species Adelphocoris suturalis. The sequence goes on from CM061044.1 coordinate 76,705,146, forward strand.
CCCGCTGCTTCCATCTACCCGGTTACAGTTTCTTGAATTTTCATGAAGTTTCCTCCGCTCAGCCCTTACGTTTTACTAGGCATTGCCGTCCTTTGTACTGTGCCCCAGACTTCGAAATAACGTTTCCTCTTTCTTGTGCGGGGAAGCAGCCTTTTTCCATTAGTTTGATTGCAACGAGCTTCGTTCGTATGATGGGGACGTAAGGGGGAGATGTACATTTTATGTAAAGTGGACCTTATCATTTTGGTTAGGGTTAACGAACCGGAGTTCGTCACACGAAACGATTGTTGACTGAGTGAAGCCATGTATTTTCTTTTTGAAGAGTCGAAGATATATCCTGGATGCTTCTTCATGTTGTCAGTGGTAGCCTGCACATGGAGCAAACCTGGTGGGCTAAAATCAATAAATATGATGGAAACTCTGCGGCAAGCAATATCTAAGCTAAAAGTAGTGGTGAAAAATAACATCATGGTCATGGCCGTGACTGTCTCATGGCGCGGGATGTGGTGCGGGAAAAGTGCCACCGAGTTACTCGAGTTGGGCATCTCGGCAGGGGTGCTTTGTGATATCACCACCCGCGTCTTTCGGAGCTCTTACCTTATTTGGTGGTAATTTTATCGAGGCATTTCCCACTTCATCCCACTCTCCCTCCTCCACCTCTCACAGCTTCCTTAATCTCTAGGGCCGGCGTCGGGTAAACCTGGGTGTTTTATTTTTTCATTTATTTTTTAAATATTTTTATTTATTCAATGGTTTGCTTTATGGAGAGTTTAATAAAAAAAAAAAAAAAAAAACTATGTCAGTTTGGTCTGAATAGTATGGGAATAATGTTTTAGCGTGGAACTCGCTTTTATTGGGATCTAAAAGTAAGAAATGTTACAAAATATTATCACAAAATGTTGTCACAAAAAAAGAGACTAAAGTAGCAGTGGTAAATATCTTTACAATCCAACCTATGAAGCTGAAATTAGGCATGGATAACCTTTGAGACGTCTAGAAACTAATCATATAAGTCTAGAGCCCCCCAGATCAGCTGATTGAGATCCGGAGCTAAGTTCTTTGCTGTCCAACTTATGAAGCTGACATTTTAAATGGAGCGTGTTCCACGTTCCTCCAATGTTTAGCCTAGCTGAAGGAGAAAGCAAAAGTGTGTCTGGGGTCTCCCCAGCGAGGTCAAGGAGCTGATCCTGTTGCGAGGCGCGCAGCAGTGAATTTATCGTTTTACACACTCTTGTTTTTTATTCCTGGCTAATGAACACAGACCTATAGTGCATGAATTTAGAGTGGTACTGTTTTGTGGAATTCTTTCTCTATAAATGTACACGGAAACGGAAATACCAATAATGATGGATGTTCAATTGGAAATTGTAAAAATCATCGTTCAATCACATTCGCGAGAGCGTTAATTAATCATTATTTAATTCCTCTCGGCAATATTATTCCAGTCACGCTCTCAGCTCTGGTGAGCCAATTAACTTGAATCAACTCTCGGAAAGGAATCAAGATTCTAATTAATCTCGAAGCCGTATTCCATTCCACACATTTGCCGTTGAATAACCGCTGTTTTATGACCGTGGAAGTCGTTAATTTATTAATATTTTTCAGGTGACGTGATTGATTTTTCGAGCAGGCAGTCAATTAGTGTGTTATGTTTCAATATCCACGTATAATTATGAGTTCTGTACAAGCGAATTTCATTTACTTCTTCACCTCTCTTTGGATATATACAGAGAATTTTTATTCAATAAAGGCACAAATGCATGCACATGTAATACGTATACTAGGTACTAGGAAACTCGTCGAAAGGGAACTCATCAAAAATCTGAACTCTAGACTTTTATATGTGTTTCCCACCCGGGTTGGTAACTCGTCGAAACTTTACGGATGAGAAACTCATTGAAAAACTGCGTCAAATAAATTCATCCGCAAAAAATTACTAATGAGTTTGCATTTATTTTTCTTTCGACTGCTGTTCAGTACCGTCGCGACACGCCTCGAAAATGGGCTTCAAGACACCCTTCAAAAGTACCTAAGAGCAGTCGGGACACTCATCGAAATATGGTTGATGGGAAGCTCACCACCTTCATGTCAACCCGTAACTATATGCTATTATTACCACTCAAGGCCACCATGAACCAGACCGAACCCCTTACCTTCTATAGAACAGACGTATATACCTTCATACATTTGAAGCGAGACGTCTTAGTAGAAAAAGGTTCGTTGAAAGCTTTGAGTCAACAAAAACCAAGTGTGCATTCCAACGCTAATGTGAGTCTTGAGATTATCTCATATTTTTCGATGGTCAATATCTCAGTCTGGCTCGGAAGAAATTGAATATTAGGGCCGGAGATCCTGTCGCTTCACTGCATATCTTGTGGGAAGGTCGGTGATTCTGGGCCTACTAGCATGGGTCATTTTTGAATTGAGGCCTTAGTAGCAAGATCCCCGTACAATGCAGACCCTTCGAAGCGTTGTTTCGATGACTTTTACGTTACCAGTTTTTGATCAGTTTCCTCAGGTGTCAGGAAACTCATCAAAAATAATGTTAATCTTTCCACATTTCACATATTCGACGACTTTTCCATCCATTCAGTTTTGACTCGTGTCCCACTCCAAGAGGACACTCATCAAAAAGTCTCAAGTTCAGATTTTTGATGAATTTCCTTCCGATGAGTTTCCTTGGGGCCCTGTATACTCGCCCAGCTTACTTTCTCTATGTACCTAATAATTATGTTAGGTACCTACTTTTGAAGATCTCATTACCCTTATTTTTCATTCGTAGCTATACGATAAAGTGAGTTGAGTTGATGGCATTGAAGGAAGAACATTTAAGCCCAGGGATGTCAAAAATTTTTGTTTTTAGAAGCACTGTCAAAACATCGGCTTTCATGATTGTTACCAAAGAGATACAGTATGTCGTTTTTAACATGAATAAGTTTTGGATTGGGGATAGGGTGTATCATTATAAATTTTAATTTTATTTTTTAATCGATTTTGAATTGTTGCTTATAAACACGGATACCTACGTCAAATATGGATGAATAAAAATTCGATTCTGAACCGAAACTTTGTGTATGGGGCACTTATGGTTATTTGACCCCAAATTTCATTGAAGAGGATTACCTAGTTGATAATGTATATCTGTTAGCGGTGTTTAAGGTTTTCTGAAAGGACCACCCTAATTATTTCATTGAAAAACATGTTAGATCATGATGACATGACACAGCAGATAGGCTAGCGGGGTTACTGAAATTATAACTCAAGAGTTAGCTACAATTTTCAAGATATTTAAATTAAGCTTCAAACAGTACTTCACCTAGGTCGAAACTGTGTAGGGTGAAGATAAATCACAAAAAATACTGTGGTTGATCGTTCCTACAAGTGGCCAATGGAAAGAAATAGGTTAGTAGGTACCTGATTAAAAGTTGAATGTCCACAGGACAATGTGAGAATATATTTGACTTAATAAGGTAGGACCCGATTATAGAGTTCGTATAATTGATAAAAATAAATAATATGTAGGTAGAATGGTGAAGATGTTGCGATGAATGTGAATGTGAAAGATGTGCAGGATGAAGCAAGTTTGTGATTAAACTGTATCATGGTGATATGTGTGGTCTTACAAGTAGGTATTGTTCTTGGTCTAAAGATGTTATTAGTGGTAGGGACGATATGTAGTAAGATAAATTGGATAGTGCTCGCCCAATAACATATCCTGGTAGATAGGCTGCCTGGGAGAAGATAAGACCACAGAGACTGATCAATGGCTGGTGATGTAAATAGGTATCCACCATCCGATCGTTATATTTGCCTTCCCAATGATTTTAAGGCTTCTCCAAAGAAAAAGGACGTTAAAACTGCGATAAACCAGGACGAGAGACTTCGGATAAAACAGGATAAAATAGATACGTTGCGGAGCAACAGGTAGTTTGGAAAGGAGAGAAAACAGTGTCCACTATGTTCCACCACCGCCATTCATCATGGAAGCCTCCTACTTTCCGTTGTTGAAACACGTGGTGAAAAAGGTCCCCGTCGAAAATGAGAGTGTTTGGAGCGCTTATCCGATAGCCAAAAAAATATAAATAAAGAATCATTTATACTGAGCGGGAAAATTATACAACGGGGAAGTGCTTCAGAACAGACGAGGAATAAGGCAAAGAAGAAAGCCAATAAAACTTGATAGTGAGGTGGATAAAATCAGGAAGATCCACCTACATAATCAAATAATTGATCTATAAACATCTTATCATATTGGAAATAGGTATTATTATCAATCGTTTTTCGGCAGATTGATTTAATAGAACGAGTGGGGATGGCAAATTTTTTTTTTTTTTTTTCTTTTTTTTTTTAAGAAAATTGGGAAATACTTGGTGAGTGGTGAATTAATGGTGAATTACGTGGTTGTGGTAAGGATAATAATAAAGTAGTGGGGCAGTTGTAGTGACAGTTCTAATGGGTCTGCGGAAAGGTTGCAAACTCAAATAAGTTCATCTACTTTGAATTACCTAGGTACTTTTCTATACTATTCAAAATTTCCTGTATAATTGAATAATTGAATTTCCTGTATAATTTTGTATTAGGTTCACATTTAATTTATTATATTATTAATGTATTTATTTGCCATACGTACCTTTAATTCGAATTGATTCAAAAAAATAAAAATGTCTTTCTTTTGTTTCATTATGAACAAAACTTTATGTAATAACTGATTGTACAGAAAAAGAAATATTGCTGAGACAATGAAAAACCGAAATTCACCTACTGAAATCGTAGTCAATAACAACGCTGTATTTAATAACAACATGAAGTAACAACTTTGAGATGAGGATGGATTGTCTGATAAAAATTTTCCATGAAACAAATTTTGAAAAAAGTTTAAAATATGTAGAGACATTTCTACATCTTCATTTTCTACGGGAATCCTCTAAAGTTTTAGGGTGACACATATGGCTCCCTCGTATCCATATATGAATGAAATTATTCATATTTAAGTAATCTTGGAAGATTCTACAGCTGGTTGCTATGGTTGGCGTAAGATGTAGCGTAAGACGTTAAAATCAGTCACATAGGCTATGGGAAAATGATGCTTGAGGAAGTTACGTTTCCATGCGTAGGCTGAAGTTTTGATTTAGGGAAAATTAAACTGACATGGGACCATCTGCCGTCATACTTGTACATTTCTTGAAAATTTCATCGAAATCGGATGAAAACTGTGGAAATTAAGCTTGTTACAAGGATTTGTGGACACAATGACCGACACACATGGAACAAACGTTATGCAGAATGGTCTAAACTGTAAGATGCAATAAGAAATTTTGATTTGGGAAAAAAATATTCTCATCTCCCAAAAGTGACCATTGACTCTAACCGAAATTAACTTGTGGATACCCTTAGAATTATCCTTTCCTCATTCCTTTTCATTGTTTCGTAACTACCTAATGCAACATTTAACTGCAGTTAACTAAAAGATACTAAGAGATTATTTAAATAAAATAGATTTTTTTAAACAAATAGAGTTGTTTGTTTTGAATTTACAAACGTCGTGCTGAATGGTCTAAAATGTAAAATGCGATAAAGAATTTTGAGTTGGGAGAAGACGAAAAATGTCATCTCCCAAGTGATAACTGACCCTCCGATTCTAACTGATTTAACTTGTGGATCCCCCTTAAAATTCTCCTTTCCTCATTCCTTCCAATTGTTTCTTAACTACCTATTGCCACATTCAGCAGCAGTTAACTAAAAATTCGAAAGAAACATCTATACCTATACGATTTTATTAGAATGAAACTCTGTCTGTGAGTCTGTCTGTGTCGGTTTCTCGGCCGAATGGAGGAAGGGATCCGAACGGAGTTTTCTTTATCATGACCGGAAATCTCCCGGTCAGAATATAGGCTATCTTAAAATTTTCTAATCCCACCCGAACCTGGATGGCGGGAGGGGGGTGGGAGCCCGTTTTAATGCGCGTTTTTCCCGAGTGCCTGATGTTCTATCCGCTGCCACATTAAAATATGATCGAGAGCACTTCGTATGTCAGCCACAAAGTTAAGTTTCAGGACCCGTAGAACAAGACGGTGCCTTCAAAATCGCTGAAAGATGCTCTCTTCCCCGACAGAATCAGCGAAAGAATGCGGGAAATGACGAAAAAAATGCGTTCCCCGCTATGGTTTTTTCCGCCTTAGACCGAGTAAATTTCGACAGTTTTTGCTCGGGTTGGTCTTAAAATGTTTTTCGAAGTCCCAACTTGATCCTATGCGAGTTTCAAGACGTGAAAAAAATTTTTTCCTATTGTAGTGAACGAAAATGTAGACGAAAACGTTGGTTTTCTGAGCCACTCTTCCTTATTCCGTCGAAACGTAGTTACTCTGAACTTTGTATTTCCAACCTCTTGAAAAGGATAGCCCTTCCCATAAGAAAAATAGAAGGAGAAAATAAATACGTACAAACATTTAACATCCGTCAGTTCTGTTAGTACTGAAATGTTCTCAAAACTATGCTTTTCGTGGTTCCACATAAGTTGCCGCGTTTGATAGTCATTTCCAACAGAAAAAAAGTCTACCAAGTTGGGTGGGCAGTATAACTTCCTCACATATTGAAACATGGACGTATAAAATTAGTTGAAGAATTGAAATGTCCTTGAAATTTGACTTTTCGTGGTCCCACTTAGAAAACGCAGCAAATTATTACATAGCAATAAACAATGGCCTATCTTTATCAAATCTAATAAACTTTTCGTGGTTCCACATAGTTTCATAAGATTTAATTTGTTTGTAAGTAATTTCCAACCGAAAAAAAAAAAAGTCTCCCAAGTTGGGTGGGCAGTATAACTTCCTGATATATTGTTACATGGGCTGTAGGTCTCGATGGTATCCCACTATATCCCTTCGCATCTATAAATTCCATACCGAGCGAGCGAAGCGAGAAACATTCCCTACACACGTCGGATTTCAAGGAGGTTTTTCCTATACATATACAGCCATACCGAGCGAGCGAAGTGAGCAAAATATCCTACTCACATCGGATTTCAACGAAGTTTTTCCTACACATATACAGCCATACCGAGCGAGCGAAGCGAGCAATATCCCCTACACACGTTAAACCGACCCTTAGTGATCTACCATCACTAAGCAAAGCGAGCAACATCTGCTGCATGTTTTAATTTTAATACACACCTCATCGGGGGGGGGGGGGGGGGGGGGGGGGACGTCGAGGCGAGCAGAGCGAGACGGAGCGGCTAGTTTTCCTAGTTGGTTAGTTTCCTTTTTTTTAAAACACAGAATGTGTTTTAGCCATGGACTAACTAGGCAAAAAGCTAACGAAATGTGGGACGAAATCTGTGACAACATTCTGATGATTTCCGCTTACAACCGAGTCGTTGCTAAGGAAACGGTACTTCGTCGTTTTTCATCCCCCGAAATTCGTTGACTATTCGTTCGAAAGCTCTCGGTTTATCCAACCATATTATGTTAACTACTACGAAGTGCGTGGCCAACAAGCTGAGTTATGAGCATGGTTATTTGAATAATTGTGTACACTAAGGTTTTCATTCTCAATAATTGATATTGTGAACATGATTGCAACCGCTTGTTAATTTCTGATGATTTCATTGAGCTGGTGTTTCGATGATTTGATTCATAGCAGGTGATCCGAATATTGCGAGAACGGTTTGATTTGTGAAGCGGTGGTTAAATAAGCTAAGGATCGTGTAACCTGGTGTAACCTATGTAACCGAAGCTGAAATTTGGGAGGGAAGCTCAAGGGAGAATGCTGAAGATGCCTGGGTGATCACTGATCAGCTGAGTGAGCTCCAAAGCCATTTTCTTTCCTATTCAACGCAGGAAGCTGAAATTTTAGAGGGAGGGTCAGGGGAGAATGCTGAAGACGCCTGGGTGATCACTGATCAGCTGAGTGAATTCCAAAGCCATGGAGTGTGTTATAGCCATGGACTAACTAGCCAAAAAAGCTAACGAAATTTAGTAACGAAATCTGGGACGAAATCTGGGACGGCAACATGGATACCGATGATACGGAACTAAGGATCGTGTAACCTGGTGTAACCTATGCGATATTTTGTTATGACGCTGTTTATGTTTTACAAATATTTTAAGTTATTATCTCACTATTGGAAGTTAACCCATCTTCAACCTAAGATTGAAGACGGGTTTATGTGAAACGAGTGAGCTAAAACACATGTGTTTCAATAAAGTCGTCCGAAGTATGTAAATAGAGGTAACCGAGGGTCCAGGGGGCTTGCCCCCTGGCGAGGCGCGGAGCGGCGATTTTTTTTTACTAATACTAAGAATTGTTTGTATTGAATTAACAAACGTTGTGCAGGATGCTCAAAAATGTAAAATGCGATGAGAAATTTCGATTTTGAAGATACATTTTTTCCACCTCCCAAAAGTGAAAGCTGTCCCTCCGACGCTGACTTTGACTCTGGCTGATCAACTTGTGAATCCCCTTAAAACTCTCCTTTCCTCATTTCTTCCAATAGTTTTATAACTTTCTATTACAACGTTAAACAGCAGTTAACTAAAAGCTACTTGGAGATTATTTTAAAGAAATGATTCTTTTTAACAAATAGAATTGTTTGCTTTGAATTTACAAACGTGTTCTTGTTGTGTTGGTTATGGTGCGGCTTCCTTTATAATCTCTTCTTTCCGTGTTTATCTCTACATTTCGCCTCTTTCGCTCCCCCACCTCTCGCGATACTCCCATTTTAATTCCCTTGTTAGCCTCATAGTCGGTAACTGACATTCGGAAACTGCAAACAGGGCCGGGCAAGAGATCCCTTTTGTTTTAAATTAACCCTCTCTCTCTCCCTCTTTCTATTTCTTGCTGTTTCTCTCTCACTCTCTCCCTCGCTTGGTGCTGCTGACTCAGGAGGTAATTTCACCAGCCTTTTCACAGAACTTTTGTGACAAGAGGTAGATAATTTCCCCTTGGCCCCCGTAATTCCCCCTCCCTTTAAAAAATATACTCGTAATTTTCTTTTATGAGGGCCCCGCCCTCGCAGGATCTTTATGGTCCCTCGCAGTTCATCACATTCCGCTCTCACTTTCTCTTTTTCTCTCTCACTCTTCACCTCGGTGGAAGCAGGTGGATGATAAAAGGGCGTGAATAAGAAGCAGTTGTGACTCACACTAAAAAGCGCTTGTGGGAATTTAAATTCCCGTTCTACCTCTTGTCGAATTTAAAGCGCTCAAGAAGCAAAATTCGTACGTGTGCCTGATGGTGAAAGTCGGAAAATACCAACAACAGTGAAATATAAACGCTGAAACGTAATTTCATTCTACAGAAAGGGGCAAGCTTCAGTCCTCGGTCATTTATGTAGAGTGAGATTCACGTAGCGCATATTAAAAAATATCCTCATGTAGGTATTTTCTAGGAAGTTAAAATGGGTCAAAAAGTTTCAACCGGACGCTGTTATAGAGGGTTTAAAAAAAAAAAAAAAAACATTGAATTCCAATTTTTTTACACCCCTGCAATGTCCGCTGGTTCATATCCAGAAATAGTAAACATCCTTCTGACTCGGGTTTTTTTATTTGGAGAGAAATCTCAATTGTGTTGGAAGTCTTCATATTCGCTCATGCTATCTGGTCGAGAAATTGAATTTTCTCACTCATAATTGAGGGAGGAGGGCTTCATGATTGCGTAAAAATGTGTGTCCACACCTTCTAATCTCACACCAGATTTTTTTTTACCTCTTTCAAAAACACTGATTTTTCCAATTCGTCAGCCTTGTCACGAATCCTTCGAAAAATGGATATTGCTATTTGTGATACACGCATTACCCGACAGTGTAACTGATACCATCATTGCCATTATTATTCTCTTGTTCCGGTGACAAGGTTTATTATTTGAACGCTATAACGCTCAGCTATATTTAAGTAGCTAAATTTGGAAGCAGATAAAGTTCTACTGTGCACTTCACGCTGTTTTACGACTAAGAACGTCAATCTCAGTAAATCTGAGGCCTGCAATAATTTTTAATTAATTCTTCCTAAAGTATGTCACGTCGGCTGGAATTGACAGCCGATACTTCATGACCCTCCGACCTGATCAAGACAGAGCTCGGAGATTTTTTTAATTTCCCAGTCTTTAGTCTTTTAGTTTTTAAACTTTTCGCTTGTCAACAGGAAAAGTTTCCCCTCCGTTTTAATAACAACTTCGTTAACAATGTGATGAGTTAATTTTGATGTTGAACCATTAGTGAACAACAAATGAGTTCATTCCAACGCGTCACAGGTCTGTTTCAATATGTACATATATTCAACCCCAATATACTTGTGTCATTCATGTATAGTCATTCAGTTTGTTTGGAGGAGAAATTAATAATTTGTAGTAGTTATTTTAATGTTCTATTTATTTCTTTTTAGCGAATTTTGTAGAAAATGAAGCTATTGCAATGGCTCCAAAAATTTTAAAATCAATTTTCCAAAATTTTCATTAGGTATTGAAATTCGTTTTGAGACCTTCTAAAACAAATCCAAGAGCTTAACGCTTTTTCATATATATCTATTTTTATCTTATTAATTTTATATATCATATATATTTAATTTATCTTACATCTATTTCTATCTATTTTCATATATATATATATATATATATATATATATATATATATATATGTATATATATATATATATATATATATATATATATATATATATATATATATATATATATATATACGTGTGTGAGTCCTTCCAGACGATCACTCCCCTTAGGATTGAGATATAAATTCCGTTCTTGCGCCAAAAAATCAAGCTTCCCCAACGAAAGGACGAATTCGTTGGCCAGCATTTTTTGAGCACATTAAATTGGTCAAATTTCAAAAAGTGCTGGAAAAAATCACTAAAAATAGTAAAAAACGGCTAAAAATTGTTAAATTTATTTTTTTTTTAAAGCAGAATATTGCATAAATAAAGTATATTAACTATAAAATAGAGCATTAAAAATTTTATGCGCAAAACTCCGCTGAAAAATGTACTTAAATTTCATTAAAATGTGCAAAAAATCGATAAAAACTGCAAAAAAATTAAAAATTCAAAATCTCTTTTTGAATAGCAGATCATTATCTAGAACGGGTTTTTTGCTATAAAATTGGTAGTTAACAACTTCTTTTCACTCAAAGTCCTCAATTTTTTAAAGGAATATAACATAATATAGCCTATATATTAGCCTGGATATTACCTACGATAATTTAGGAAAATTCGCTCATACGATCATGCTGCATGACTGAAACTTCTCTTTTTGAAAGCTTGCGGATTACTATACAACCCCCAGGTCCTTTAAAAGACACAAATTAAAAATCTGCATCATTTTTTTCCCCTTGAAATCGAGTGCTGGTGATTTAAGTAGTTGAAGTAAGTTTGAGAAGTGCATCAATCTCTAATAGCTATAGCAACTGTAATAAATAAATTCCTTTCCCCAAACTATATTTCCTGAGGAACTGAGTGTTTAGACTTGGTTGGCCCAATTCTGGGTTAAATCGAACTCTACCGCACTGAGGGGGGTTAATGTAACTTCTAAGCCCCGTTAAGGGGGGCTTCACATTTAATTAGCCCTCCACACCTATTGATTGGTATACCTGTCAGGTCCTTGGAACAGACCCGTGTTCCCGCACTGTTCGGTGAAATCTTTAGTGAAAAAGTAGAATTTCCAAAATCGTGTGTACTTGATGCAGCTTAGGTGAGCTTGAAAAATGTCTCTATCTTTGATGAAAATGCATCTATTTTTAATTAGCGATGGTAACTGTATTGCTTTCCAGAAACTATATTTCGTGACGAATAAAGTGTATAGACAAGGTTAAACGGTGTACTTCTTAGTTAAATCGAACTATACCACATTGAGGCGCATTGAGGGGTTGGTATAACTTCTAAACCACTAAGGCGGGTTTCACTTTAAATTAGGCCTCCTTAGTAATTGATTTGTAACTTTTTGGGTCCGTCTGGGTCAGGTCAGATCCATGTTTCTACAGCTTTCTGTTCACTGTACCCTAATCTGCCGAGGAAGAGAATTTAGCTCACTCAGCTGATCAGGAAAGAGCCCATCATTTCAATCGCCTCTTATTAGTGTCCCAGAGAGTTTCTCTTCGTCTTATTTTTTTTCCCAGAGAGATTATCCTAGGGTAAACAAGAGAGAATGTAGTTCACTCTGATGAATGGGAAGAACCCATAATTTCAATCGTCTCTTAGTGTCCCAGAGAGTAACTCTATCAAATCGTAAGCTTCCTAAGTTGGACAGGAGAGAATTAAGCTCACTCAGCTGATCAGAAAAGAGCCCATAACTTGAATCGTCTCTTAGGGTCCCAAATACACCCCTTATCAAATTTCAACACCTAGGATAAACAGGAGAGAATTTAACTGGTCAAGAAAGTGCTCATCATTTTATTCGACTCTTGTTGTACCAGAACAGAGAGGATCCCTGCCGAATACTTTTAGCAAATTTATGCCGACATGTACTACCCACCGCCATAAATAATGATGAAATCCATGAAATGAATATTTGCGTCCTTAGTTACTTGGTGACGCCGATTTCAGACTGACCCCTAGCCAAAAACATATACATGTTAAAATGTGGGATCTCATTCGAATTAACAATGTTGGTGCATACTGTAGATTGTGCATCTATGTGAAGACATTGGATATATATATATACATTACTCACTTGGTTAATGAAACAAGAAGTAAGCCAGCCGGGTTACTATCACGTCTCGTTATTGTATCTCGAGGAATGTTGATACTTTATTAATCGCTTTACGTGCTGCTCAGCTGCTTGCATTTTCGGAACGGTTTAGGCAATGTAAGAATTCAGCATAAATTGGGATCTTCCCAACGAGTGTCGAACCATTTCAGTCGGATGAAAACTGATGAAGTTATATTCCTCCAAGAGTGGCTCCGTTGTAAGGGGAAATCATTAGAAATGATGAAAAAGGTCGGTGTCGGTGTCACGAATTTCATTCTGACCCCCAGCCAAATACATATCTATGTTAGAAGAAGACATATTTCAAAATGGAGTGCAGGTGATGTAATTGAGGTAAGTTTGAAAAATGCAGCAATCTCTTACTAGTAACTATCTTAAGTCCTGTAACTACCAATCCCTAAACTATAACGGTAATTGTTTTCCGGAAACTACATTTCCTGACGAATAGAGGGTATAGACCGAGTTAAACGGCGTAATTCTGAATTAGATCGAACTATACCACGTTGAGGCGCGCCGGATCGGTGTTACTTCTAAACCCCTTAAGGGGGGCTTCACATTCAATTAGCCCTCCGGAGTAATTGATTCGTAACTTGTCGGGTCCATCTGGGTCAGGACAGACCCGTGTTCCCGCAGCGTTGTGTTTACTATGCCCTGTTCCGTCGAGCGGAGCCAATCTACAGAATCCGCCTTGACCAGGACCGCCCCGCGGGATTGAACGATATTGGGTGGTGTTAACCCTTTTAGACTGCCGAACCCCCTGGGACAGACCACCTCTTATTGACGCTGAATAGAGATGGAATAGTTTTGGTATTGCGTGATGTTTCCTCTATCCCGGTCTATTCCCGTTTTCAATCATCCCTAGCACTATACACACACCAATGCACGATGATTCAGTTGTACAATCGTTCAATTCCAGTTTGTACTTCTAATACTCTCGCAGTTACAACTTTCCTAAGATTTCAATTATAAATTAGAGACATTAACACACCTAATTATGAGCTGATTTTTAGCGCATTTTCATTGAAAAAAATAAATAAATAAATAAAAATGTGCTATTGTATTCACTTTGTCCGTTTATGAATGTATATGTGTAACCTTGTAAAATCGCAGCGTAAGCTGATTTTGTGATTCGAAAAATTCTATTTCTGTGCTGTTTTCCTGCAAAGCTGAAATTTGGAGCGGAGCTTTTGTGAGACAGGTAGAATTGGATTTTAACTTAGCGAACCATCCGGATCAGTTGAGTGAACTTACTCTAAACGCCAATTTCTATGCAATTTACCCTACGACGCTGAAATTTGGAACTACGGAACCTCGGTGAGACAGGCGGAATATGATTTTCACTAGCCAAACCTCCACAATCAGCTGAGTGAGCAGTCAATTACTATGCAATTTATCCTACGACGCTGAAATTTGGAACCGAATCTCTGCGAAAAAGTTATAATAGACCACCATAGCCATAGTAGGGATGGAACCTGCCGAACCACCCAAACCAGTCAGTTCAAGCGTTGGAAGACCCCCCGAAATTCGTGTGAAACACTAATCTACGCATACCTACTAAGAAAATGCGCTTAACATGTGGCTCACTGCTTGAGTAAAGTACTGGTCTTTATGTTGTTGATAATGATTCAAAATTCAATCGGTCTAACCTCACGTGGAAACCGCTAGATATCTATCGTAACCACTAAAATATTATTTACTAATCTGCTACTTCAGTGAGTTGGCGAAGTCATTCTTGATTCCCATCTCAGATACCTGATGATTATGTACCCCTGTTACTATTACAAACTATCTCATTATCTAAAAGGTTTGTTGTGTGGGGAGTCTGTCCTCCGAAAGCCTCCAGGACAAACCACCTCTGGCCCATATTGAAGGTCAATGGACTTGAAATAGTTTTGGTATTGCATGAAGTGTTCCTTCTCCCTTTCGATTCCCGTTTCTAATTAATCCTAACATAAATTACTACTACGGGGCTTCGAAAAATAGTTAAAATACATTTTTCGTATCCATGGGTAACGCTCATTGTTACTTGTTTTGTGATAGGGCCATACGGAAGAGTAGGAGGGTGGGGCACATAGATACAGCTATCTACTCCCAATTGATGTTGGGGATACAACGATATTGTTCGATATTAACCCTTCTAGACCCTTCTAGATATTGACCCTTCCTATAGGGTCAGACCACCGCTTATTGAACGTGAATGGACATGGAAGTTTTGGTATTGTGTCATTTGGCCTCTGTCCCTGACCGTTTCTAATTAACCCTAACATAATATTCACAATTGAATTATGTAATCGTTCATTTACAGCTCTTAACCCTGATGTTCTCCCATTACAACTTCCCTAGGGACTTCAATAATAAATCAGAGATGAACGTAATATTATGACCGGCGTTTCACATTTGTTTGTTACTGATGAAGTTTCGCTTCCATATGGAAGGTCATTAGAGGGTTTGTGGGTTTCCCACTCACCAGCAATGTTTTGTTAAACGTCTGTCAAGTTGGGCGGTTATTACAGTGTCACTTATTTTGACATAGACATACAGAATTAGATGAAGAACACGTTTCAAATCTAAATTGTTGAATGCAAGATAGAAGAGTAATATGTGTGTGTGTGCTAATATGCGAAATAGGGCTGTAATTGATATCGGAGCATGCGCACACTCTACCATCATCCGAACGCTTTCACCATCTATGGGGACTAACTAAGAGCTTACCTGTACTATCCGAGACCATATCATTAAATCAGTATATCAGTCTCAGCGTATCGTCTGTAACAACCAATTTCTGGTTTGCGCCTGTGCAATAGTTAATTCCACCAATAGCAACGAAATTCATTATCATCACGTGATTTGTGCCCAAGCACCCCCAGAATTAGAACGAAATCGGACCAATTAATTATTGATCGCGAGAAATCTGTTTTGAGAAATTTACGTTCACGCACTCGCACACGCTAGGTACTCTTTATCCGATGGCGATTGAATTGATGAGAGATTGTCTAGAGGGGTAACTGTGAAAATTTAATTACAATCTTTCCATTAGTATTGGAGTTTTGTCCGGGTCAACCACACTCTGTATCAACAATTTTAGTTTTGAGCATTCGAAATAGTTATTATCTAACCAATAGCGATAAAATCCTCAGGGTATCTTTCTGAAACATATACCCAACCAGTCTGAGCTTGAACGAAATTGTACCTATAGATCAAAAGTCGTCATGAAAATTTATTGGAGACATTCTAGGAGCAAACCCGCACAACTCCTAAAAATTTCATCTGAATTTCACTTAAACGTATTACAACCCAATTATGTAATGACAAGAAATTTTTGTAAACAGACAGACTTCATACACACAGAAACGGAACCAAAATTTATCAGCAAGCTCTAAAACGTAATAACGTTAATGTAATAAGCACTTTGTACATGAACACAAAGCTTCCCTGCCTTTGGCAATGAAGAAGGAAAAGAGGTCAATGCCGTTGGATTGATTGCTGTCCGTGCACATGCGCAAACATAAATTACAGCCCTACTTTGCATTTTTTATTATATAAATTTATTTATTTTTTTAATTTCAATTTATCAAGTTATATTTACATCGTTACACAGTAAAAAGATATTTTCGGAATGCTTTCACCACTCCTTAAGTTACAAATATGTGTTGAGGGGTGGATAAACACACACAAATACCACTCTCTCTCTCTCTCTCTCTCTCTCTCTCTCTCTCTCTCTCTCTCTCTCTCTCTCTCTCTCTCTCTCTCTCTCTCTCTCTCTCTCTCTCTCTCTCTCTCTCTCTCTCTCTCTCTCTCTCTCTCTCACACACACACACACACCTATATATATATATATATACGAAATCCGTAGGATTAGATATAGAAAACATAGACTCACAGGGTTTTTGTCGACGTTTCGCGTGATCGCGTTATCAAAGACTGATGGTTGGTGAGTGCGTCCACGGGTTGTTGTTGTTCAGCTCTTTTTCAGTGGCTCCGGTCCGGTTGATTGGCGGAGCATGATCAACCGTTCGTCTGGTTGTTGAGCACCCAGTGGGAAACACTACCGGGGATAATAGGATAAAGGACTAGTAGGGAAAAAAAAAAAAAAAAGAGGGGGGAGAATGTTACCGGTTGATGTTCAAACCAGGTGGGCGCAAAGCTCCCTGTACCCTAATATGCGCCTGTTCTGCCATGTGCAATTTTAAATCACATTCCTCTTTGAGCTTCTTAAGCACCTGCACTCTAAAGCAGTCATTGAATGGCAGGTTGTGAAATGCGGCATGGCGCCCCACCGGTTGGTTCTCCCCCCTATCCGTTGTGGAACGATGTAGGTTCATTCTCAGGTTCAGCTGAGTCGCCTTACCCACACATATATATATATATATATATATATATATATATATATATATATATATATATATATATATATATATATATATATATATAATAATATTACACGCGACTGTTTTCATCCTTCATCAAAACATATATCTAGTTTTGATGAAGGATGAAAACACTCGCGTGTGATATTATTTTGAGGTATTACAGATGGTTGGAAAAAATGGGAAACACATAAATATAACTTACAAAATCGATAGAATGTTTAGCCGTATCGGCGAAATATTCTATGAATTTTGCAAGTTATGTTTATGTGTTTCCCATTTTTTCCAACCATCTGTAATACCTCAAAATAATATATATATGTATATATATATATATATATGTATATATGTGTGTGTGTGTGTGTGTGTATATCTGGTTTGTATACATAAACTTATATTACTGGACTATTTTGCATTATTGACATTTTCATGCCTTTGCTTCGGAACTCGGAACACAACAACAAAACAAAAAGCGTTATTTTTAAGAAGCGACACTTTTTAAGATGATGACGAAATTTTCTGATGATTCTCGGTTACAATCAGAAACAATGTCGTTTCTTGTTCTGTGGTTACAATCAAATCGTGGCTCCGGAACTCTTGTGTCTATGACATTTTTCATCGAACAAAAACCGGTCGCGAGTCGTTGGAAAGCTCTTGATTTATCTGAAACATCGCCTAATTTAACATGGCAATTTCTACCTCCAGACGACCCTGGGAAGCACTGGTTTCGAGCTTGGTGTGATGTCAAACATGTTTGATGTTGTGTTCTTGCTAACTTGCCAATTAGGCATCGGAAGCACCTCCTTGTTTGAAGCACTAACGACTGCATCATACAAAGGAACATTGATAGTGGCGAGCATTCACCTTCGTGAACGGTATTTCCATGGATGCATGAAAATATCTTTCTGTGTTGAAACTTGTCCGCAAGCGGATTTATATGGTTGAATGCAGGAACCTCAAAGGCCAATTAGGAATTTTTTCTTGTTTCCAGAGTTATTTTTTGTTTGTAATTTTTTATTTATCGACTCCGTTATTATTTTTCATGCTTAGATCATACAGAACCGATTACATGGTACCGCATTTCTTTGGGGGCGGCTGATTGTTTACCATTGAAGCATAATGGAATCTGTCAGTCAATGCACATCAGGTTTGATCTTCAGTGTGAACCGCAAACCGCGTTACGTCAGCTTCCACCCTTCTGCCCACTCAAGGTGATTTAACCCTCCGGGCCCTATTTG
This sequence comes from Adelphocoris suturalis, assembly GCA_030762985.1. Taxonomy (NCBI): domain Eukaryota; kingdom Metazoa; phylum Arthropoda; class Insecta; order Hemiptera; family Miridae; genus Adelphocoris; species Adelphocoris suturalis. The sequence continues at coordinate 76,723,456 of CM061044.1, forward strand.
CCGATATTGCGCCCTTCGGGACATCCCTGCTGAAGCCCTTAATCACCAAACAAGAGATGTTATTACCGGTCGAGCTCCTGACTAAGGCCGAGGAAGTGGCCAACTAAGGATGCGGTTGTTGGTGATAGACGTGGTGAAGGGAAGGGGTACAGGGGAAGAAATTCGCTCCGGACTTAACAGGTTTCCTGGAAACTTCACTTCCCGAACAGCCGGTTTTAACTGAAAGACGAAAGTGCCAAATTCCACTTTGGCAACTCCCCGTCATGCCGATGTTATGAATTCAATTACGAGAGTTATAAACTCTAATGAGAAGCCGTCATTTTCGATAAAAGCTATTTCAAACCTTTCTGATAAGGCGAAACAAGTTCGTATAAAATAAAACCGCACGAATAAAACTGCTGGTTCGTGCCCACTTACCTAACCCGTTTTCCGTACGATTGGTTCTTCTAATTTTTCGCGGAATTTATTGGGTTCTTTGTTCCTTCCTCCTTTGTGCACTGCATCATAATCGCTGATTTTCCTGTATTAAAATAATATTCGGTAAAAATTTCGCCTACTAATAGCAAAGTAGCCAAAAACCATAGTTGGGCAGAATGTGCTTACAGCTACTTTAATTTATAAAAATTACTCAGTAGGGCAGCAAGGCTAATGGAGCGAATTTTCAAGGAAAAGTTGAGTATAAAATTAAATTAGGCACTTAAATTCTGATTATTGGAATAAAACTGAGGGGACATCCGAGTGTCGAAATAGCAGAGGAAATTTTAGGACTCCTCTAGCGATCGAGTTTAATGAACAGGAATTCAATTCACCAGGAATCGCTAACTCAGCAGTTAAAATGTAGCTCGAGAAACTAAACTTGCATTGAACGACGGGCTTTGGGGAGAGATAGGGTGTCACGCTATGCGAAGAGATGCTCCGAAACTGTGGCCGTTCTATCCATTCCTCGTGAGGATCTAACGTTTTTACCTAAAGTCAATTTCGTGCTTGGCATGATACCTGCCAATTAAATCAAGGCGAGTTTTTCATACCATCGTAAAAATATTCCCTCTGTAATTTGGTAGTTTTCAAGTACAATGCGTTAAAGTTATCTACCTATACTAACGTAAAGTCGTATATCAGTGCACAACTCGAAAACTACAAAATTTTAGACAATTATGGACATTTATCACCTAAAAATCGATTTTTCTCATTTAATATGAATCTTAGATATCTGGGAGTGGTCACAATCGACTCAGTGCTGGAAAATACTTCGACGTTGACAAAATATGTTTTTATTGTTTGTTCGATCCAGATTTTGGTCCAGATATGCAACCTTGGAAGTTTCAAATTAACTGTCAGTGAAGGGGTTAAATGGGGAGAGGTAGGGGGGAGGATGATTTTTTTTGTCTGTTATTTTTAATTCTCACCAAAGTTATGTACAATCCATTTATAGGGACGTCCCTGCAATGCATGCATTACTTACCAATGTGTTCTTGCTTACTCTGTGGAAGCTAGCTTATAATACTAGCTCCTCTACAGATTGCAACAAGGGGTACTATATATATATATATATATATATATATATCTATGAAAACATTTTGTATAGGTGTTGTTCTACTGAACTATATACAGGCACATGATCTTTTAGAAGAAATTTGACAAAGAAATAGAGAGAAGAAAAAATCTGATATTTCCTTCTCTGTATTTCTATTTCTTCATCAAATTTCTTCTAAAAGATCATCTACCAATATATAAATATATATATATATATATATATATATATATATATATATATATATATATATATATATATATATATATATATAAGTTACGTCGGGTGCCGAGAGAAAAGAGTTTTTAAAAAGCACTTTCTTTATTTGGAACCGACGGAACACAAGTTTAACTAAGGAAAACGGAACGGAGATACGTAGCGTACGAGCGGAGCAACGAGACTGACTCGAACGGTGGGGGAATCAAGCTTATATAGCCTCGGTGGGCTGATTCAGCAGAAATAAAGATAGATCAGCGGTTTTGGTACTATAACACCTCCCTCCCCAAGTGGAAAACTGCAGAGAAAATTTTTCGCGAAGTTTTCTCAAATTGGAAATGATGAGTTTAATGAAATTTTAAAGTTGAGCTGAAGTGAAATTTAAGTTCATAAGTTTTAAATTGAAGTGTTAGGGATTCAAGTTTATTGGTTTCGTTAAGTTAACTCGCTCCGTGTTCCTTGTTTTGTTAAAAAAAAATTTTACAATCGATGAGTTTGAGTTACAGTTATTTTACAAAAAAAAATTTTTTTTTTAATTTTACAAAAAAAATTTAAAAAAAATTTTTACAATCGATGAGTTTGAGTTACAATTATAAACACACATTATAAAAACACATTATAAAAACATCATAAAAACATTTACAAGAAACATCATAAAACATTATAAAAATCATAAAATAAAGAATCATAAAACATCATAGTCATCAATCATACAATCATTAAACATCATAAAACACATAAAACATATTTTAAAAACACAAAAAAAAATTACATAGAAAGAGATTACAAAAAAATGAGATTACAAAAATTTTACATAAATTATAATATTAGGTCAAGGGGATTTATGCAGGTTGATTTGTTATTTTGGCTCTCCCACATTTCTGTCTATAATTTATGATTGTGTACCCGAACAGTGACAATATTAATACGTAGAGTATTATAATCCATATGCTGGGCAATATGGAGGGGTACCAATTAAGACCATCTTGGTCGTTGTCAAAAGGGTTTAAGTTTAAATGAAAGTTGTCTAAGTTTTTGAGGTTGATGTCGTCAAAACGCATAGACATGTGAGTGAAGTTAAGGGAATCAAATTTCGGGGTAGATATGCTTAACAAAGTGGGACTTCCCGTACTGGTAAGTTTTGATGACATTAATTTGTCGTGATAATAAACTGAGTCAGAGTTGGGGTTGACGAGATGGATACCTTGTAGGGTGAGTGTTTCCGATTTATCTGAACTTTTAATCTGTAGTTGGTCCTCTTGAGGAAAAACTACCAATAATTGGTTGGTTTCGGGGACGATAGATATGTAATTTGTTGCAATTGATATTTTCGTAAATTGACAAGTACTCGTGGAGCCATTCGACAGGATGTTACGTTCACAAAAAGCATTTGCTTGTGATAACAATTCTGCATTGCAATAAAATTGCTCATTAAAAATACAACGATCGGATAGTGGAAGGATCTCATTACCATTCTTCAATAGATATTTAAATTTAGGTATTACTGTAGTGTACTCTTCGTTGACATGCCAAGGTGTGGAGTATAAATAGTACAAATGATAATCAACATTTTTGTAAACTGGTAGTGTGAGGAAATACACAATTCTGTTGCTACGAATGTTACATTGTACTCTAATTAAGGACTCATAGGTCAGCAGATCAGTTAGATTTAGTGACAACTTGTGTAATTCGATTTCCAGAACGTGAGTACTTATGATACTAGGGTGTAAAATGCCTTGTTTACAAAAGGTGATTGATGTTTCGATTTCTGACAGCAGATTGAGGATGAGATTCATGGATGTTTGAAGATGATACATTATATCTTTGTAGATAATTGTTTGACCATCAAATGAGTTTACGATAGTATTTATTTCCGCAAATTTATGTTTTATTTGGTCGCTATTGAATTGAATGGTTTGGAGGGTTTTGTTGTAATTGGTGATAAGTTGATTAACCACGGAATACTGTTGAGAGAACTTCGTTTGAAGGTTCTTATTGCGCTTATCGATATCGTTAATAATGTTGTCGAATTTTTCTTTATCATCATTGTCTAAATTTCCAGTGATCGCTTTAATAACAGTTCCTAAACCATTGATCAGTCCTCGTTTCTGTCTGGTTTCTCCGTGAAGTCTTATGTTTGAAATTTTTTGTTCAACGAGCATTTGTACATGTTTGAAGAATGAACAATACTCGTCGAGTTTGTCATGGAGTTTGCGAGAATTTTGGGTTAGTCGTACGAGAGAGGAATAGTTGGAATTTAAATTGTCGACTTCTGTATAGATTCCAGTTAGTTCGTAATAGTGGGTTAGTACGTGTTCTGTCTCCTCTAATTTGGCAGGTCCCAGGTCGATTGGGATTATTCCTCCACTTCTATTGAGGTTCTTGACCTCTGCACAGAGGGCTGCAGTTGTAAGCAATAACCTGTAATGACGTAAGACGGAATTACTTTCTATAGTTTATTTCCTAGGACCAAAATGCTGTTTTGATTTCCAAGGTCCGTGAGGGGGGGAGTCTGGATCTGAATCTATGTCTGAGTCAGCTGAGGTTTCTGAGGTTTCTGGAGGTTGTTTAGTACCTAACTTCCTGGATCGTTTGATGTTGGAAATATGAATTTTCTTTCGGGTGTTGTGATGACGAGGAACGATGTCTGCCGTTTTCTTATCTACATCCAATTTGTCCAAAGTTTCCTTACTGTATTTATTTTTTGTTTTGCTCATAAATTGTTTGTTTTTTACAAATATGGTTTCGGGAATATCTGGAATAATCTCTCTATTTTCGTTAGCTTTATTGATGGCTCTTTCTTTTGTTCGGGAACTGCGATTATGAATTTCGGAATACAACCTGGCTATTCGGTCCTTGTGTTTCGAGGTGTAATCGTTTAGCATTATTCGTTCTAAATCTGCTTCGAGGGGGCTACCTGGTTCTATATGACCATAAACGACTTCAAAAGGAGTAAGAGCGGTTACCGAATGAATCGAATTGTTATACGCTATTAAGGCGTATTTTACTTTTGTGACCATGGAGTCACAGGAGAATTCGGATCGGTTATTGAAGAGTCGGATATGTTCAATTAAGGTTGAGTGGAACCTTTCTATTGCTCCGTTACTATTGGGATTTTGGCTACAAATGAAATGAATTTCTACTTTGTGAAGGTTCAAGAGTTCTTTTACTAGAGACGAATCGAATTCTGCCCCATTATCGGATATTATCATTTTCGGGATACCGTGATGGGTAAAGTAAGTCAACAGATTTTTTACAACGTCAAGACTTGAATTGCTGGTTAAGTGATATGCTTGAGCATACTTTGAGAAAGCATCAAGGATGGTAAGGAATTTGCCACCATCTAAGGTAAACTTATCTATGTGTACTATCTCGAAAGGTCGCGTGGGTGTTGGAGTTACATTAAATTTTGGTTTAATGGGCACGCGGTCGTATTTTGTAGCCAGACAAGTCTCGCAACGGTTGATAAAATTTTGTATGGTACCTTTTTGGTTCGGCCAGAAATATGTGCGTTTGATTTTTGCATATGTTTCCGTTATGCCTCTATGATTCGTTTTCCCGATATGATAATCAGATATTATGTTTTCCACTTCGTCTTCGTTAGGGACATCCTGTACGAGATCAGTGTACTTAGTCATTTTTAAAGTTGACTCTCTAAAGACGCTCATCATCACGGATGCGAATTCTTGATAGATTTCTCCCTTATCATCATTATAGAAATACAAGGAGTATTCTATATGTGGGCGTACATATTCCTTCACAAAATCGATTACATTATTTTTGAAGTTGGTTTTTGAAACTTCCACATTTATCCGAGTTTTAGATCCGAATGGTTTTGTAATTTTTGGAGTTTTGGGATTATTCGAAACGAGTTTTATTAATATTTGGTTAAGTCCATGATTGACTATACCTTCTTTAATTGGAATGGTCAGGACTGTATTGCCTTCGGCGTTGGAGTGTATTGTATCAACGGAATCTAGTTCGGGCGCTGCCGATTCTAGGTTGACGGCGAGGGACTGATTGTCTCTATTGGTAGCGTTTTCGATACCTTCCCTAGATCGTCTATAGGTTTCCATTATTTCGTCTACGACTTCGCGAACATTCGGGTCATTGTCGAAATCTGTAATTATTTCGCGCATAGCCTCCTCGTCGCTTAGAATGTTATCTATATTTGACGTACTAGGTTGGGGACTATCGCTGTTGTTCAGTTCTATTCTAGATAGTGCATCGGCTACGTGATTGGCAGATCCAGGTTTATATTTAATAGTGAAGTCATAGTCGCTTAATTTTAATCGCCATCTAAATAGTTTGGATGAACAATCCTTTAAACTGAAAAGCCATTGAAGGGGACGGTGATCGGTGAACAATGTGAATTTACGTCCATATAAATATGGGCGGAATGTTTTTAGGGCATAAACGATGGCTAAAAGTTCTTTTTCTATTGTTGACAGTTTTCTCTCAGAATCACATAGTGTTCGACTCGCAAAATGAATCGGTAAATCCGCTTTTTGATCGTTATATTGGCTCAAAACGGCTCCCACGGCTACGTCACTTGCGTCTGTAGTTACGTTAAATTCCTTGTCAAATTGGGGATATTGTAAAATTGGTGAGTTCATCAATAGGTTTTTACAGTGGTCAAAGCATTCCAAATATTCGTGACTATCATAGTTGATTTTGGAATTTTTCTTTAAGCAGGCTGTGAAAGGTTTAGTGATTTTAGCAAAGTTGGGTATGAATTTTCTATAATAGCCTAAAAGTCCGAGAAACTGTTTTATTTCTTTTCTCGTCTTAGGAACAGGAAATTTTGCAATTGCCTCTACCTTATCCGGGTTTGGTTTAACTCCTTCAGCGGATACAACGTGTCCTAAAAATCCCGTTTCTTTACGCAAAAATTCCGTTTTATCTAGCTGAATTTTCAAGTTTGATTTTCGTAGCCTTTTGAAGACTTCCCTAAGGCGTTCAACGTGTTCTTGTAAACTGGTACTGTAAATCAAAATGTCGTCGACATAAATCAAACATATTTCATTTTGAAGTCCTCTCAGAATATCGCTCATTAGGCGAGAGAAGGATGGAGGGGCGTTCTTTAAACCGAATGGGAGTCTAAGAAATTCGTAATGTCCTGTGTCCGTTGAGAAAGCAGTTTTCGGGATTGACGATTCATCTAATTCCATTTGATGGAATCCAGAGGCCAAGTCAAGAGTACTAAAGTATTGGCATCGTCCAAGTTTGTCTAATAAGTCCGTGATGTTTGGTAGAGGGAATTTGTCTGATATCGTCCGTTCGTTTAGTTTTCTATAATCAATGACAAGTCTATATTTAGCTCGTCCAGATGCATCCATCTTTTTTGGTACTACCCATAATGGAGCATTGTAAGGGGAATTTGAAGGTCGTATTATTTTTTGTTTTAACATGTCGTTAATCTGTCTTTTAACTTCGTCTTTATACACGTTCGGGTATCTGTAAGGTTTGGTGTAAATCGGTATCTCGTCAGAAGTTCGTATGTGGTGCTTTACGTGATTAGTGAAAGTTAAAGGTTGATCGTCAGAATGGAACAGGTCAGAATATTCTTTTAGTAGTTTTAGAATTTCTTGTTTCTCCTCCTCATTCATATGGTCTAGACGTAGTTTAGTTAGGTCTAGCCTAGGTTTAGTTTTAATTTTTGACTGATTAGGAGCCGAAGGTTGATCAGTGGATTCGCTTTCAAGAAAAAGGTTATCAAGGACAGGTTCGCCTATGATGGGTTCGTTTTGCCTAAAATCTAGAGGTTTTTCGGTCGGATTCATAACATGAACATGGGCATAAGAGTTATTCACTAGAGCTAGGCATTGGGGAATTTCTATGTCTCCTACCTTTGTTCTAGGAATGATGGCTTCGCCATTTTCTATGTTTTTCAATTTTATTTTTACTTGTTGAATGGTCCTTGCGTCAATTTGATAGGATCCTACTTCCGGAATATTATCTGAATTTTTCGCGTTAGTGTTTGTGAAAAACAATTCCAGGGTTATGTTGGGGGTTTTAAGTATTCTTTTTCTGCATTTTACATCGGCTTCCAGGAATAGCAAGAGGTCAGTTCCGATAAGCATGTTAAATTCGTCATGAAATTTAAACATGATGAACGGAAGGTTCAGTCCATATGAATTGAATAATTCTCCACAAGGTACTAGCGCACTTCGGTTGAACTGTGAGATGCCATGCGCCGTTCTTACTAATCCTGAGTCTGGTTGAATTTTTGAAGGGAAATATTTATAGGCAATTTCGGGATTAATGAAACTCCTAGTTGCACCTGTATCTATTAATATTTTAAGATTTGTTTTTGGCATTATTATATACGGAAGTTTACCTTGAGGATTTGGAAAGTTTAAGAGTTCGATAATTTCGTGAGGCTCATTTCCTCTAAAAAAGGATCGGTTTGGTAACCCGTGTTGTTTCCATTGGAATTTTCCGAGAGCATATTCCCGAATTCATAACTCATCTGATCCATCTCTGGATCGTTGTATTGATGTTCATATTGAACATCCGTATTCATGAGGGTTGAATCACAATATTGGGCGTTCTGATTATCAAAAAATGGTCCTTGAATGTTTTCTGGTGGCTCAGGATTCTCAATCATGTTGAGATTGGTGTTTTTGGTCGAAATGGACATCGGTACGACACTTTTGTTCATACTCGATCGATTTTGGGACCAATTTGGATTTTTCGTCTGATTTTGCGGATAATTAGGTTTAGTTGAATTTTGGAATTTTGAATTCGGATTTCTATTCAAACCGGGCTGATTTTGTGAGGGAGTAGGCTGTTGAACGTTTTGAGTTGAATCATATTTTGGCGTGAAGCGCGGAGCATATTGTTGGGGAAACCTCGGCTGGAATTGATAATTAGTCGGGGTCTGCGGCACGGAATGCGGCCTTGGCATCATCCGGTTTGCTGATGCAGCACCTGGCTGATTACCGTTCGTCGCCCGTGCTGGTGGCGAGCTTTGTTGAGTGGGTCTGAAGGAGGAAGATTTATCTTTGGGTTTTAAATTGAAATCATTAGTTAGCATGGATAGAGCCATGCCCAAGTTGGTTGGATTTTTGGTTCTAAGTAGGCTTCCTAACGGTTCGGAAATACCGTGCACGAATACCCTTAGAGCGTAATTTCGCATGTATTCCGATAAAATCGGAGCATGCTCACGCATATTCAGTTGAAGATATGCCACCTGTGAATTAAGAATTAGACATATACGGTCATGAAAATTGAAACAATCTTCATGCGGGGATTGTTTCATTGCGCTTAATTCTGAAAGTAAAGTGTAAGTATCACGCTTATCGCTATAAGTTTGAATTAATGCCTTCCTAAGTTCTGGGTATGTATCTATAGTGTTGACATAGATTTTTTCAGCTACTGATGACCCTAGTTTAGACGTAATCACACCTAGGATCACATCGTTCTGGAAATCATCTCTATCAACATGATTATAAAACCTTAAATATATCTTATCACATTGTTTTAGGAATTTTGCTAGTATTAAAGGTTCTCCGTTAAATTCGGGAATTAACCTATTATATTCCCTACGGAATTCTGGAGGCTGCTGGGGCGGCTGTTGAGGTTCAGGTAGAGGTGCTACCGGAATCGGATCTGGTTGGAACGGAATTCTTGGAGGTTCCTCAGGAATCGGGTTTAATGCTCTTTGCAGTAGAGCAGCTGCATTAACTGGAGGTGCTGGTCCAGGTGGAAGTGGGATATCGCCTAGGTCCATGCTTCTGTGGAGTCTGCGTAAACTACTCCAATCCCAAAAGCTGGCTAGGGGTTTTGGTTCCTTGACCTTAGGAATTTTTCAGAATTTTTATTAAAGTTGATTAATGAAGATCTTAGAGTACGAGTATTCAGTAGGTACTCTGACGGTTTATAATAATTATATTTGGAACCAGGGTACGGTCCTTAAAGCTGATTTATTTGACCAGGGTGCGGTCCTTAAAATTTATTTATTTGACCAGGGTACGGTCTTTAAAAATTATTTATTTGACCAGGGTACGGTCTTTAAAAATTATTTATTTGACCAGGGTACGGTCTTTAAAAATTATTTATTTGACCAGGGTACGGTCTTTGAATATTTTAAATTGATGAGACCAGGGTGCGGTCCTTAAGAATAATTCTTGTAAATGACCAGGGTACGGCCTTTAACTTGGAGAGACCAGGGTGCGGTCTTTTAAATCTACGTTGATCGCTGGGGAGGAGGAAATACAATATTCCTTTGTATTTACCTCAACACGACGGTATCCAGTCGATGTTTAACCTAAGACCAGGGTGCGGTCTTTTAAATCTACTTTGATCGCTGGGGAGGAGGAAATACAATATTCTTTTGTATTTACCTCAACACAACGGTATCCAGTCGATGTTTAACCTAACTGAAGAGATGTGAGCTGAATCGTTGAAAATTGTAGAATTGAAGTTACTTACAGTCTCAACATCTTCTTCAGGAGTCCGTTGTCCGTATCCCGTAGATCGTAGAAGTCTGCCGTATCCGTGTGCACTCCGGTTCTGTTGAGCGCGGGGTTCTTCGACACACCTTAACTGTTGAAACAGAGATTTCCGAATAGTCCGAGAAAATCCGAGAATCGGTGTGTCCTACAGCGACTGCACCAGTTACGTCGGGTGCCGAGAGAAAAGAGTTTTTAAAAAGCACTTTCTTTATTTGGAACCGACGGAACACAAGTTTAACTAAGGAAAACGGAACGGAGATACGTAGCGTACGAGCGGAGCAACGAGACTGACTCGAACGGTGGGGGAATCAAGCTTATATAGCCTCGGTGGGCTGATTCAGCAGAAATAAAGATAGATCAGCGGTTTTGGTACTATAACATATATATATGGGAACTACCTACTCGCTTCTCACGTAGTGAAGCTGTATGGGAGCTCTATTCTCATAAACGGTTGTTACCAACTACTACACATTAAGGGGACCCGCTATCGCTTTATAGAGAAAAATAATTTTTTTCCGGCTGATTTATTCTAAACATCTTTCCAGAGTGAATGAATTCAAAATCAATTGAAACTGATGGCTAGAAGTGGTCAAAAAATAAATTTCAACCTATTCTTACTACCGCTAGCCACTAGGCGGTCGTGAAGGAGCAAGCCTCTTCAAACGATCCAAGTGTTGATAATCGATACAGTAATTCAAATGCAAAAATTGGAATAGTCAGAATCTCCAGAGTTCTTGAGGACCTACCAATAGAAACTCGTAAATCGTCCCTTTCAGTCGAATGGGAAGGCACTTGTCGGATAATCAATCCTTCTGAGATCAATACTCGTAAATAGGTAGCATCCTTGAAGATTTCGTTCTGACGAAAAATTGCTTATCGATCTTCGTGAATCTACCTCTGATCGATGATATTTGAAACCACTTTACTTCTTTCACTAAAAGCACCGGTGCTGAGTAACAGAATTCGGAGAAGTCTAAAAGGGAAATGACAGATGACAACGCCAATATCCTCCGCCTTCATTGTTCTTCCTTCATCGATCTCCGTTCATTAGAAGGACGGTGGAACCCTTTCCTTGAAACATGGAGAACGATCCCTCTTCCACTTGCACTGACATCATCCAAACGGATCAATACTTTACTTACCACCTCTTTCTCGTCGATGTCAATTCGTTTCTGCCTGAACAAAAACCTGGGTTCCGAACCCATTAGGGCTGATGGTCTGGGCTTTATAATACACATCTACTGGGACGGTCTGTTTTCATAATAATACTAAGGACCTTTTAGGAGGAGTACGTCGTTATTCCTACTCGGAGCTTCTTGAATCGGCTTTATTTCTGTTCAGGGCACAAACTCACTGAAGTAGGTGAGTCTAAGTACCTACCCAAATACTATGTAATGAGGATTCCTTCACTAGGTGGAGAGATAGGGAAACCTGGTAACAGTTATATTGATTATGGTTCGTTATGCTAGCCGTTATAATGAAGGGAAGTAAAAATAAAAACGTAGATCAGTGGTTGCGAAGTGATTTTCATGATAGCGCATTTTGTTGTAAGGAGATCCGCGTGAAATAGACGCTTCCTGCGTTGAATAGGAGAAAAAATGGCTTTGGGGCTCACCCAGCTGATCAATGACCTTTCAGTCGTCTTCAGCATTCTTCCTTCAGCCTCCCTCTCAAATTTCAGCTTAATGCGATGAATAGAACTAAATTCTCTCCTGTTCACCATACGGAGTTTTACTTTGATAACGAGACTCTCGATGTATGAATACACTTAGGATCACTTTCCTGATCAGCTGAGTTAGCCAAATTCTCTCCTATTTACCCTAGGAATGTGAAATTTTTTAAGGATTGACCTGCATTTGTGAGCCAGAGGCCTTGAGAGAGAGAGAGAGAGAGAGAGAGAGAGAGAGAGAGAGAGAGAGAGAGAGAGAGAGAGAGAGAGAGAGAGAGAGAGAGAGAGAGAGAGAGAGAGAGAGAGAGAGAGATCTATAGAGAGAAGAGAGAGGGGGGGAGGTGGCGAGTCGAGAGAGAGAGAGAGAGAGAGAGAGAGAGAGAGAGAGAGAGAGAGAGAGAGAGAGAGAGAGAGAGAGAGAGACGAGAGAGAGAGAGAGAGAGAGAGAGAGAGAGAGAGAGAGAGAGAGAGTTTCTAGAGAGAGAGAGAGAGAGAGAGAGAGAGAGAGAGAGAGAGAGAGAGAGAGATCCTCCTTCTTCAGAGACCAGAGAGAGGAGAGAGAGAGAGGTAAGGTGTAGAGAGAGAGAGAGAGAGAGAGAGAGAGAGAGAGAGAGAGAGAGAGAGAGAGAGAGATTTGAAATAATGATTCATTGAAACTGATAGTTATCCTTCAAGTTACTAGTCATGAAACCTCGAATCAGGTGGATGAAATTTAGAGGCTAATAATACTTCATTTTACCAATATTGACGACTTTTTGAATGAGGCTTCTTTAATGATATGGTAAGCAAACATCCTGATCAGCTAAATGAGCTGAAGGCTAATGAATTCTTTCTCTGCTTCATGAACAAATTTGGATTCTAAGTCGAGCCACATTAAGTTAGGTGATTGATTCACAATTTACTCGGTGATTCTCAGTTGAATCAGACCTGAATTTCTCATTAGATGGTCTTTTGATCTTTAATCAGCTGTCTGAGATTAGAATCAAAATTTAATATCATCAGCCCTAGATTGATGTCATTTTGATCTGAATATCACTCTTCAAATTGGAGTAGTAATAATGAGGTACCCAGCAACTTCGATAAATCAGGAATTTCTTCACTGCTCGTCCTTCGATGGAAAGTTAATTGGAGTTCCTTAGGATTGTCACTATACGCGTGCTAGGTAACTAAAGTGCCATTTGAAGTCACCCTGATCAGCTGGGTGAGCTTTGAAGATAATTTATTTCCTTTCAATAAGTTGAAATATTGCATCTTTGGGAATGACTGAAATTTCATTAATTGGAAAAGAATAATGATCTAAAGATTTAATATAAGCGACGATGACGAATTTCATCATTTTAACTAAGATGTTATTCTTGTATGTATGTTCCACCCAACGAAGCATTCAATTATGAGTTAATCTAATAATTTATGCCCTTAAAGATTATGAGTGCACTTCATCTAAGCTTGAAATTCGACAATCTGTTAACGGATTCTAATGGTATTATTTCAGGTATATGAAGCACAAATCCACCAATCGTATCCACTTCTTATGCAATTGGTTAGTAGATGAATGCTACTGAAAATTTCAGTGGTACCTCTCCCGAGCACAAGATGCTGACCTACAGGTAATAACCTATAATAATAATATTAACCTAATAATAATAATAACCTATAGCCCACACGAATCATACTAAATAGTAAATCCTTACTTTTTTCCTCACGTTCTTTAGTAAATTTGCAGGGGTATCATTCGAGGGTGCAAATACTCCTGATTTTTTCATTTAAGCCCTCCGAGTTTCCTAAATTTTAAGATTTATTTTTAAACCATATAGCATTGAGATTTCAATAACTCTCTTAAATCTCAAGATAGAATTAAAATACCCTGCCAAGGAAATGGCACATGAGCTTCCTCGTGACCTTCACAGTACGTCACCATTAAATTCCAGAAAACTAGAAACGACCGGTTCTGGCATCAGGGAATTAATAAGGTGGGAAATTGGAAGCTGAATGGTACATATAATAAATGAAATTAATAGGGAAAATTTTGATTTTAATATGGGACCATCCAGGATGTAGTCCGCATGTTCCCTGAAAATTTCGTCTAAATCGGATCAAAACTGAAGGAGTTTTTTAATTGATTTACAGGATTTCATTAATAAATTCCCCCGCATGATGGGCACAATCACTGGTAGTACCGTACGATTCCTATGGCATCTCAAGGGACTCTACCGGGATCATCTCTGAACATTTGAACAATATCCGATAAAATTAACTAAGCTGTGACCGTAACAAAAACACCACTTTCGCGCACTTTCGTACTGCTGCTGATGATTGCGAAGAATGTGATACGGGACCTCAAGAAACCTTGCCCGCATCATCCCTGAAAATCTGACCAAAATCCGTTCACAATTGCCTGAATTATGACAGAAACAAGAAAATTTTGTTTGCGCCCGCGCAGAGGCTACCGTTGATTCGATCATGACGGAACTGATAGGGGACCATGTAGAGCTATACCCGCACGATCCCTAAAAATTTGAAGAAAATCGCATCAAAATTGTGGAAATTACGGCTGTTGCAAGGACCGTAACAAGAATATTTCGTTCACGCATGCGCAGAGCGTACCGCTAATGAAATTATGATGATTGTCCTATGGGACCTCAAGGGACCTTACCCACATCATCCCTGAAAATCTGACCGAAATCCGTTCAACATTGACCGAGTTATGATCGTCACAAGGAATTCACGTTAGCGCCTGCGCAGAAGCTACCGTTCATGATGTAGTTGAGAGGGGACCATCTAGAGCTTAACCCGCACGATCCCTGAAAATTTGGTTAAAATCGGATCAAAATTGTGGAAGTTATGTCTGTTATAAGAAAATGTGGACGGACAGACAGACAGACAGACACGGAACCAAATTTGTTCAGGAGGCTCTGAAACGCAAAATGCGAGTGGAAATTTTGATTTTGGAGCAAAAAAAAATTTTTCGTTTCGAAAGTGAAAACAAAGCTTCCGCTGCCTTGAAGTCTCGGAAGCAAAATGAACACTATTGGAAGGAGCTTTTAATTACCTGTCAGAATGACGCTATAACATCATTTTTTAAGGACAACCAACAGGCAAATAGGTAGTTGGATTAAAAAACTAAACGTGCTGAAAATTTAATACTGAAGTTCATTTTTTCTTAACTGTCACAATTCAAAGAATTTCTGGGGGAATTGCCGAAACCCGTCAAATGCGAGTACGTCTTCGTTCACCAAAAACTGCTTCAGAATCTCCTTTCAAACGGTATAGTGAATTGTAACTTTATTTTTGTTTAGGGAGTAAATGATGTCTTTGTTTAAAAAATTTAATTTTTATTTATTTATGTATTTATTATTATTATTTTCTCTCTCTCTCAAAGAAATCTAGGGTTTTCTTGAAAAATGATCCTCTAGGAATCAACGAGTTTGGGTCGGTTACTACGTAATTCATCACGGTGATTCGAGAGGTACTTGCAGATCATTTGAGATTCTTGGTTTTTTATTTTGAAAAAAAATGAATCCCCCATAAATATTTTTTAGTTCACGTTTCAAGATATATAGAACCTAAAAATCGAATAAAAAAATATCCTTCCGCCCGCCGAACCTTTTCCAGAGCTTTTCCCCGAAACTACTGAACAAAGTTTATGAAACTCGGGTCATAAATCACATTTGGCGTCTAATTGGTCCTGGAAGTTTGACGATAATTTCGATCAACCCTGAAGGGCAGCATAAGGGCTGAAATAATATTAAAAAAAATGATATCTGAAAAACGTTTAAGGTAACAGCAAATTGTTTCCACAATTTCAGAAAAATGAGAGTATTTGAGAAGGGTCCAGGAAAAGAACCAGCAAAGTCACTTTTAACGAAAATGAGGTTTTGGCATTTATGAACGCAGAAAATGAAGCTGCACGTTTCAGTAAATAGGAACAGGGAAAAAATCAATGTAGTCGGGCGCTACAAGGTTTGGAATTTCCGGTCGTCAGGCAAAAACCAACTAAATCGTCGCTTAAAAATGGGTTTTATCATTTTTCGTTAAAAGTGACCTAATTTATTTTTTTCCCTGGATCCTTCATTTAGCTCAGCTTTAGTTACAGTTCGAATCGCTTTGCACCCGTTCGCGCTAACGTTAAATCCCACTCGAGACTTCCCGTGTCAGCCAGTGAATTGACAGGCCGTCGCGCTCAATTAGCGGAATGACCGGCAAATCTTATTAAGTGCTCGCGGTCCGGAAACTGCGGGGCCATTTGGCTCAATTATTCCGAGTCCATTGTGCCAGTTGGCCGCTCGCCTTCCCACGGGTCACGGGCTACAGAGCGCTCGAGCAGAGAGTGCGCGCTCACGTAATAATAATGTGTACATACAGAGATGATTCAATACTATAGTTTTTTCAAAACGGGAAGGCAGTTCGAAATTCACTGCACTCGCAGGACCGACGGCTCATACAAGGGTCATCACTCATCAGTGACCTGGCATGAGAATAGACTACCTACCAAGACCTTGGTAGTTCTTTCTCATAGCCACCGTCACTCCACTACCATAATCCCATTTTTCATGTTTTTGATTTTATCTCGGTTAGAAAAGTATTTTTGAACAGTTCTTTGATTGCTGACGAAAAGAGATCAAACACGAGGTCATTTGGATGAGTTTGACTTCCCGAAAGTCACTAAAATCATTCCCCCTCTTTCGTTTTATTTGGCCGATGTAGGGCGTGTTTACACTCATTGTTATCATTGAATCATGATGTTTACGGTAATCCCTCTCACTTTGAGGTGAATGCAACAACAAAGAATCTTGAATCTTGCTAAGGCCATCTGGCCACCCAACGTACATTCCTCTCAATATCCATTCTTAAAGCTCGGTTCAGATAACGATCATCCACGGGACTCGCAGCCCTCCTTAAAAATCCCGCATTTACGCATTTAGGTCCAGCGTGTGCACATACAAGTGCTCAACGCCTGATACCGAAAACAGCATGTAGTGGGGGGTGTTTCTAGGGAGTCCGATAAAATGTTTGAGAAAGAATCTTTGAATTATTTGTAGTTCGTCGAATTGCATATATTATACCCGAACCTGACAACCGTAACAGATTGTGGCTCGAAGAACAGAATGAAAAATTTTGAACTTCTCTGGCAATGAAATGTGAGGGGAGGCTATTAGCTCATGCCATTTACAGTTTATTGCAAATTTAGTAGCAGTGTGTTTTTTTTTGTTTTTTTTTTCGAAAATGATCAGTCAACAAAAGATTGTTGGTGATGTTTATATTATGGGTGATTTTATGTTATATTAGGTATTTATAGTTTCTGACTATGCCTATCTCATTGTCATTGTACGTCCAACGCTCTTCAGGCCCCGGGTCACCATATCTACGACGGAATATCATAGTTTTAGTTTTAGACCGATTCAGAGATAAATTCCAGGTCGATAGTTACTCAACAAGTCTATTCAAAATGGATTGAAGAGTGGTAGGGGAGTCAGCCAACAGAGCGAGGTCATCAGAATATGCCAAAACATTCATCTTCGCTTAGCCAACCATCACGCCGCCCCCAAGCCACACAGCTACATAAATCGTTGATGAAAACATTGAAGAGGATCGGACTACGGGTTACTGCCTTGTCTTACTCCAACCCCCAGCTCGAATTCCACTGACACCTGTTTATTAAACCATCTCGCGCTTTAGTGTTCGTTAGAACTGCCAACAGAGCGTTAAACATCTTCGTAGATAGCCTAAATAGTACTGCTTAAATATAAGAGGCTGCCTTAGAACGGAGTCAATTGCAGAGCTTAGATCCACATAGCAGCAATAGGTTGTTGTGTCAGTGTAAGTAGTAAGCTCCAACTGCTTTCCGTTTTTGAACAAGGTATACCATGTACAAATATATATCGTCTTTGAAGTTCTAACATCAAAGTTCGAACATTTGGGACTTCGGATTCGTATTTTCGCGCCCGACCTGTTCGTAGGGGATATTGACACCAATCCAACCTCGGAAGAACATGGCGACTGCCACCCGTAGATATGGTTAAAACATTGAACACTCTAGATTGTGTAAAATCTCAACTTCCTAGAGTGACCAAGAGAGAATTTAGCACATTCAGCTTATTAGGAAAGAACCCATTATTTCAATCATCCCAAAGAGAGAAAGTGTTTCACTGCAGGGCATGTGCCAACCGTCAGAGTGCTCTAGCGGCCTCCCTCAGTAGCGTTCCCTACTGAGTAGCGAAGAATGTGATTGGTCAACTTTAAACAAGGTCCGTCGTAGCCAACGAACTATACAACATTGAACGCGCGGTTCAAGGGGGCGGCGAGTGAGGAAAACGGTCCGGCCTGCAAGCGTCCGCCATCTTTGAATGGGGCAAGTGACACGAGTCGCGCTTAGCTTAGGGCGCACTAGACGACTAATCAACCTGTTATTGTGTTTTTTCTTACTATTATTATTATTATTATTATGACAAGACGTGATTATTGTTCATGGTTAATTCTTGTGCTGTCTATGATTGTACTTCCCGATACAAAAAGGACAATGGAGTATCGTTTTACAGGGAAGTTAAAACTCATATGACACCGTAATTTAGACCTATTGTAAAACAAATATATTTTTATTCCGTCACGTCATTCGAAACGAAGCAGTAAACACTTTCCAAATGAACAATACCAATTGGCCCAATTGTAATGTGGAGTTGTTGAGGACGGATGCCATCCCTACATTATTTGATTTTCAGTCACATCTCATGAAATCTCCACCCAAAAAAGGAGAACTGTTTAAAACGGAAGTGTAAAGTATTGCACTGTTTATGCTGCATTTACCCCCATCCCCCAAATTATTGCTTTCTCACTACCGAAGGTAGGGAAGCTTTGTGTTCATGAAAGAAGTCAAGAAAAATTTTTTTCCTGCAAAATAAAAATTTCCACTTGCGTTTGCGTTTCAGAGTTGGCTGATAAATTTTGGTTCCGTGTCTGTCTGTCTGTGGTAAAACCTTGTCACGCCCAAAACTATATCAAGTTCAAGACCGATTTCGATGAAATTTTCAGGGATTGTGCGAGTTAGCTTCTAGATCTAAAGTTCCTCTCTAATTGTTAATGCCTTCGTAGATATGTATAGGATTGAGATAAAAATCCCGTTCTTACGCGAAAAAATCAAGCGTTCCAATCGATAGGATTAGTTCGTTGGCTATCATTTTTTTAGCACACTAAGTTGGTCAAATTTCAAAAAATGTATTAAAAAATCACTAAAAATGGCTAAAACGGCCAAAAATCGTTAACTTTATCATTTTTAGCAGAGTTTCTGTCAAAACAAAATTATCAACGATTAAATAGGACATTAACATTTGTTTGCACAAAATTATGCTGAAAAACTTATGTAAAAGTCAGTAATATTTGCTGAAAAATCTATAAAAAATGAAGAGAAAAAAAAAAAAAATTCCAAAAATCCATAATCTTTTTTGAATCACCGAATTTTATTTAGTATGAGGTTTTTTTTTTTTTTTTTGCTGTAAAATTGGTTTTTAACAATTTATTTCTACTGAAATTGCTCAAATTTCAATGCAATTTATCATAAATTTTATAATACGATAGATAATAATGAAAATTTGTTCATACGAACATACTGCATGGCTGGGACTTTTTTCCTATCCGACCCCAATATCGAAGCACTCTAGCGTCGTGTTTTCAGGCAGATTCGTGTTGGTCCCTAATGGTAGACATCAAGGGAATAGCGTCCTAGCGTTTCCAGAGGCGTTCAGGCATGCGGCTCTAAAATTCTGATACTGGATGGAGAAAAAAGGGAAGAAAGTGAGGAATTCGCGACAGCCTCTTTAGGGGCCCGTTAGGCATCTCGGGAGTCTTCTTCCGAACAAGCGAGACGGAAAGGTCAAAGAAGATTCCAACTCTGAAGGTGCTGTATATTTTATGAGAGCTTTTGAGGCTCCTCCTCCGGAAGTCCTTTTCCTCGAGTTGTAACGATGTTTCGCGAAAACACTCGGCATAACGGGAAGATGTTGGCAAGTTCCTTGGAGGCCTGTTGTGTTTTGAAGGGCATTAAGTCGGCTTCGTACTTGCCGTGGAAATCGTTTGTGCCGGGTTGTTCTACCTTCCGTAGACATGTCTGAAGCAGGGTTACCCGAGGCCTATTTCATTCATCAAGTTACAAGTGTACAAGTTAACAAGTACAGGCACTTGTAATGCCCGGTAAACTAGAACAAGTGTTTCACCAAAACAAAGAGTACAAGTGTAGAAAAGTTGCACTTGTAGAAGCTAAGTTTACAAGTGTAGCAGAAAAGAAAAATTGCGTGTGGGGACAAACGAAATGAACAACGTCAAGCAGGATGCCGAAATTGAAGTTACGTCAGCGAATCATAATATAAAAACGGTGTTAGGTACATGATAGGATGTTTATCGTATATGACAAAATGTAATGAGTGGAAGACAGACAAATTATAAACTGAAAAGTGGAGAAAGTGCGTATTTGATTTCAACTTATTCTGATGGCTGGCATAATCGGATTTTTCTCCTTCATTCAGCGGAAATGATCAGTTCATCAAGTCATAATGCTGTTGGGTTAGGAATGTCTTCTGTAACTTCGAGATGATCTTCACACTTCAATTCGTTCTTCAATGATAGGGAGATTCTCGATACCCGATCAGGTAAAATTGCACAGGGTCACGCACCATTTGAATCTTTCAAGGGTCTCGGAAGACATCCTAAATCTCTCGTTAAACTCCAAAATACCCGAAATGAGCGTTTATTCATGGCCGAAAAAATCATAGGCGTCTTCTACGCTGGATGCTTCTTTCTTGTCTGTATTCTTCAGCGATGATTCCCACATATTAAACACCAAAACATTGTCAACTCACAATGGTGAAAATTAACAAATTTACAGGTGAACGGACGTAGGTTAAAAATCGGCCATTTTTTACAACAGTAAAACAGTGATTTGTACAAAATGATGGGGAAACACTTGTAACTTATCCAAATTCGCCTGTACACTTGTTAATTTCCACAGTGCATCACATGTCTACAATTGTACCTTTATGAAACGCTTACACTCTCATTTTTTACAACTTGTACATAAAATCGGCTTGTAAATTGTCACTTGTTGCATTATGAAATATGCCCCAGGTGGTATGGAGTGAAAATCCGGACATGGAGGAACTAAACTCAACTAAACTAAAAATACTTATTCATTACAGGGTCATACAGTCATAAGTTCCATGCATTCACAATTATTGATATTCATTTTCTATATGAAACCAAAGGGCCCCTTTCCTACCTATATTATCTATAATATGTACCAATAAATACCATTTGCCGACTATAATGGTTGGATTCAGATAAGCTTGATCAAATTTTCAGTTGAACTCAGTCTCTCAATTCTCATTAATATTCGAGATATATATACTTCCTAAAAGAGTTCCTCAGAAAAAACACGTTATTTGGATTAAAACAATGTTTCTCCAATTTAACTCAACCAAATTTGGTTTTCGAGCATATTTTAGAAATCTGTGTTGAATTTTCTAAATAAATTATGTCTTTTGATTCTCGAAAATATGAACTGTTTTGAAAAATAGAAACTTGGTAGATGAATTTTAGCTGGAATATGAAAAAACGTGGTCTTGGTTGCGGAAGAGTGGGAGCTGGTGAATGAAATTTCATCATGCTCGCGATAATTTTCAGTTTGACGAGTCAAAACAACGTCTCACATGATGGGGCGCGCAGTTTTTAAATAAAAGACCCGGAAATTTTCCGTTCTTTTAGTGAAAATCGGACATTAAGCCTCCGGAGCCACTTTCAATTTTCACCCGGACGGCTTGATAAAAAACCGGACTGTCGGGCCAAAACCGGACACCTGGGCGACCCTGGACTGAAGCTGTAGATGGCGGAAGCACTGATAAACTTCATGCGCTTCTTCAAAGAGCCTTTGCAGACTGTTTTCGGTGTATTCAGTTTATTAGTATATTAATAATGAAACTTTTTAACGCACACAGATACGCCCCGTCAACATTTTGCTTCCTCACTACCGAAGGTAGGGAAGCTTTGTGTTCGTGATTGAAGTCGAAAACATTTTTGTCCTCCAAAATCAAAATTTCCTCTTACTTTTAGTGTTTAGAGCTCTCTGATGAATGTTGGTACCTTGCGAGGTCTGACATTGGTAAATCCTTGTCACGCCCAAAACAACACCAAGTTTCAGTCCGATTCCGATGCAATTTCCAGGAATTGTGCGCGTTAGCTCCTAGATGGTCCCTATAATTTTCAATGCAGATCAACAGTAGCCTGTGCGCGTGCGTAATCGTTAATTTATAATAGCGTCGATTTCTTATCATCTAATGGTCCGATTTCGTTCAAACTCGGAGAGTAGATGGATATATCGCACCCGTCCTAGAATAAGGGTACAACTAAAAAATTGTCATTTTCGGCAAATCGCATTCACCTTCCACACCATTCGCTACCCGTTCTTTGGAACACGATGAACATAATTTATCTTTGCGAAACTTGTTTCCTACATTATTACTCTAACGCCCTATGGTGAATAGGTTTTTTTTTGCCAGTGGGAAGGGAGTGGGTGGAACGGTTTTGTTGATTTTTTAATTAGTTTTGATTTGTTCCAACTCAAACACTGAAATCTCACCAGTCAGGATCCAAAATGTTCAGAAAAAAAAGACACAAGTTAAAATTGTTCACACAAAAAGGAAACAACTCAAAACGAGACACAGACTGCGTGAACTCAACTGAGTTGTGTCTTTCTTCCTAGGACGTGAATTGGTTACTCCCTCCATAGAAGAAAGAAACACGCACTTTCTAGCGGAATTAGAGTGCCCTACACATATCTCCACCTTCTACAGACAAACTAGACCGTTTCTACTTCTCAGAACCACAACTAACACAAAAATCGCGATTTTTGAGTCGTACCCTTATTCTAGGACGGGTGCGATATGTTCTAGGAAAATTTTCTTTGAATTATATCGCGATTGATGGAGTAATAACTATAGCACATGCGCAAAACTAAAATTTATTGACACAGAGTATAAATATATTCCAGTCAAATTAAGATGAAATGATAGTAGTGTGTTGTTTCAACTTTATTTCGCGTACCTTTGGGACAACCAGAAACAATTACGAGGTTCAGAGGTGGATTGATCGCTGAGGGGCCTCTGAGGCTAATTTCTTTCCTTTTTTGATATTTACTATAAATTGTAAAATTGTGAGGTCCTGGAGCTGTAAAGGCGTGAACTCTTTTGGGAGGCACGATGCACCAAGTTTGATCATATATTTCATACGGGGTTCAATAATAATTATAGAACAACGGTCTGCTTAGAAGCGGTCATTAATTTATGAAATACAAGATATGAGGACTGCCATCAATACCTCTCATTTCCACCACCGTGATACTACAACCATACCAACTATCCAACAGCGTACAATTTATCCATGTCCTAGAATGGGATTATTCCTTATACCGTAGATCTCTGTAGTTACCGACTTACACATATGTACTCCACTCATTTCCGCTCCTAAGAAGCAATTGCGTATATCTGCCAGCATCATCTCCCGCTGATAATTTTAGACATTATTTTACTTTTGAATAAATATACCCTATCAGCAACTGGATGTAATATGAGAAATTCATTAGCGAAATCGTAGGTTAAGATCTTGAAGAATCCATTGCAGTTTCGACCACCTCATTGAGGTGAATGTTACAAAATGCTTAACCGTTCCAATACCGCACTTATTACCTGATTCACCCTAGGTGATACGATACACGGTGTTAATGCATATCAAACCTACACTTTTGCTATCTGTGGGAAGAGGCCATTCATCATCTCCTTCCTCATAGATCACGATAATGTTACTGCACACAAAAAATTACCCTTTCAAAATGAAGGAGAATCACCTTTTTTCGGATTTGCACAGAAACTGCCTGCCTTCGGGGGACAAGCTGGGAAAATGACGCGATAAAGAATAAGTAGAAAAAACTTCTCGCCCGTACGATCACCCATTCATTTCCTGTGGCGTACGAGGTGCGGGAGCCCCCTAGGAAGATATCAGGGGCCGGTTTCACGGCTTTTCGGGCCCGCATAGCCCGTTTTTTCTCTCTCCTTATTTTCATCCAAGACGCGTCATTTACTCTCCCCTTCCCCTCTTCATACACGACCTTCGGACCGATTCGCCGCCGAGAAAATGGCTCTGAACGTCGAATTCAAGTTTCAACGTTCGAATTCAACGAGGGAGAGAAACAAAAATGAGGCGAGAGTCATTTCTTATTTCAGTGTGAAATGAAAAATTCAAAGCTAAACTTCAGGCGGGTTCAGGCGTGATTATGGACGTGTAATCAACTTGAAGCGAGTAAATTATCTTCAAAAAATTGCTCAGAGTACGGCTATTTATTTATTTACATTTGTACGGGCGAACCCAATTACATTATTACATTTAAAAAAAAAACAAAGGAATCAAGTTGACAGAAGAAACCAACGAAAAGAAATGAAACTTCTGGAGAAAAAAGAAAGAAAAAAAAAACTGTTCGATTTGAGGCACTGAAAGTTCTGAGTGGTGTGACGACTGAGGGGGAAAATCTATTAGTAACTGATATGAAATTAAATGAAGTAAGGGTGGAACTGAAACGAATTGGATGTTGCTGAATTGAATTTCACTTAATTGAATTTAATTAGGGGTGGGACGCGCATATCACCGATTAGAATGAAGAGAACAGGCTGGAGAAGAAGTCCAAGTCAGGGTTTAGCCTCCTCAGGTAGTTTGCCGTGCGAGGAAGCCTGCACAGTGGCCGGTTCAGCAGGTAGTTCGTCGTCGAGAAGGGAGTCAGAAAGGGCAGAGTGGAGCGAGTTGACTGGGGAATCCTGAAGGCGATCCTGGACAGAAGATACGGCGAACCAAGTCCGTTATTCACGAGTTTGTACATAACGGATATGTCAGATATCAGCCTCCTGGTCTCTAACGTCTGCAGGCCGCATGTTTGGAGCAGGGACTCGTAATTTACCTGCGCAGAACAGATGAAGGAATGAAGAGTTTAAATCCGATGTACCGGAGAAATCTCCTCTGAACTCTCTCCAATGCGTACTTATGCACTCTGTAGAAGGGCGACCAAACCGTGGATCCATATTCCAACCTAGGCAGAACCAGCGTCTTGTAAAGGATGATGATGGGTTGAGTCCGGGTGAACTCCCTGGCGTTTTGCTTGATGAAGCCCTGAATTCGTTGGCAGCGATTGAGGAAATATGCTTGTTAAAGGTCAACTGAGCATCACAAAATATCCCCAGATCCTTAAGGACACCAGTTCGTGAGAGGGGAGCTCCACACAAACTGTAGTCGAACAACAACCCATCGACGGATCGGCAGAAGGACGTGACTGAACATTTACTCGGGTTCAAGAACAAGTTGTTCTCTGCGCACCACAACTCCTGCATGGCAATTGAGGCTTGCAAAGCTTCGCAGTCCGATACAGACCCCACCCGACAAAATAGCTTCAGATCGTCCGCAAAGAGCAAACAGCTGACACCAAAGCCGCTCACAGTACCCACAATACCGTTGATCACCAAAAGGAAACACAGCGGGCCGATATGACTCCCCTGTGGTATTTCTGATTTGAAGCATTACTTTGAAGTTGATGTTTGTTGATCCCAGATCCGACTGGTACAACCCAAAAATGTCATTAAAAAACGTCAGCTAGCCGATAAATCCAGGACACATTGCCATAATCTAATTCTTTCGTTACCCCAGGATTATAACTAGCGCCCCCCCCCCCCCCCCCTATCACTCTCTCTCCCTCTCCTCCCTCCCTCTCCCTCTCTCTCTCTCTCTCTCTCTCTCTCTCTCTCTCTCTCTCTCTCTCTCTCTCTCTCTATATATATATATATATATATATATATATATATATATATATGGGGCCCCCCCTGGACCCCCCTAATCTATACTCGGCGCTTCGCGCCTCGCCGGATCTTTTCTCTTTTGTACTGCGTAGAAAACGAGGATAATTTGCTATGCAATTCTTAGCCTTAATCAACTTAGTTTTGGAATGTAGCCAGGTACGTAAGGAGAGGGAAATTGGTAGCTTGAAATGTGAACATTTATCACATAAATCAAGCGCTTTCCAACGAGTGGCGAACGATTTTTGTGCGATGAAAACTGCGGAAGTTTCATTCCCCTAACAACGGCTGGATTGTACGTGAAAAACACTGAAATTGTGACACAATCTATAGCAACTACTCAACTACTCGGTTGTACGTGAAAATCATCGTTAATTTCGTTACGGACATTACAAAAAAAATTATTGGGGGTCGGCCTAAGAATTGCATAGCAATTAATATATATATATATATATATATATATATATATATATATATATATATATATATATATATATATATATATATACTTGAGAAGATAATATGGTTGTGTTAATTATTTAGTTACTCATACAACTATGTAATGAAAATCCGGGGTGGAAAGAAAAATAATAATTTTTTACGAATAGAGAGAGGCTGTCCTTTTCTCCTATCAATGGCCAATTTCACCTATTTGATTTTATTGCACCAGCTGAAAGTGTTCGTATATAGTTTTCCTACAAGGTTCAATTTGAAGGGTATCGGATGATTAGAAGTGGCGAAAACAACGGTGTTAAGAGGGCTGAGTGACGTCATAGGAGACATTTTACAAATTCAATGTGCATAAAAAGTGCAGGCGAACAAACTCATTTTTTCTTTGGAAAGCCAGATTTTTTTTTGCCAAACGGCCAAACGTTTTTTAATCCTAAGGAGAGCTATCGTCTGGAATGACACATATTTACATTCATATGCGTATGATAGATACATTTATGAAAAAACGTTAAGCTCAGGGTTCAGAATACCTCAAAACATTTTAATAAGGAAAATATTCGAACATTTTGGTTTAAAAATTTTTGGAGCCATAGTAATAGCTTTATTTTGTACGAAAATTTGCCAGATGAGAAATTCCAACACACGAAACTTGGTCGTTAACTTGGCGTTCAAATACAAAGGGGCCAAGAACTTCTAGTTTTCAATTATACTAGTTTAGTTATACAGTCCGAAGCATGCGGCGTCAAGACGTGAAAATGCTGTGTACAAGTTCCTCACTCTTCTGCGAGATGTTTTTTCCCGGGGTTTTCAAGTATATCTTCCGAACTGTAAACTCAACCATTTGATACATTAGAAGCTAATCTACGTTACTAGGTTTGATTGGAGATTCGCTGTGATTGAGTTTGAAATACGAGCTCGATTAACGTCCCGCGTCAGTAACAGATATGCACCAAGCGCTTTGCTAAGCAGAGATTTGATGAGGCCCAAGTTCATCTTCTTCATAGTAATTCACCCCTAAACTTTCAGCCAGGCTGAACCATACGGAGCTAAGTCAGGTGGAACTTAGCTGGTTCCGTAACATATTCCAATTAAGGGCGCCATCCTGCGGGACAAACGGTGGAGTTGTATCCGTTTAGGCCTCTCCCGCCGATATTACGCTGTCGGGGGAATCCACACCATTATTCCGACTTTCCCCCAGCCAACTCCCTCGACACCTGGTCGTTTTGAGAATTAGATCATCTCATCCCACCCTTGACGCTGAACTGCCACTTGGGCAAATTAACTCGGAGCGTTAGTCGCGCGAGGTTGGCACCGGATGACGTAATTATCTCGTGAATGTTGACATTTGCCGGATTGAAACCACAATATGAAGCTTCTGTGTCTGTTTCCATCCAAGCAGATAGGGGGAAGGACCGTTACACCATATACCGTAAACATAATGAAAAGGTTGCGTTCCCATTTCTTGGTCGTTTCTACGTAAGCTAAAAACGTCTGCCAAGTTGGGTGTGGCACAACGCTTCCTCGTTTACCTATCATGAATGTATAGATCATTGAAAAGTTTTAAATGATCTTGAAAAATTCCATAGCGAAATAGAGTAAATCAAGAAGTTGCGTGAATTGTCATAATTGGTCAATTAAGAAACGAAAAAATGTTACTAATGAAATTTTCGTTTGTGCAAGCGCAGAATGAACTGATGAGTTGACAACAATGAAATAGGAACGGGACCATCTACAACCTAAACCGCGCATTCGCTCTCTCACTATTACATTGTATTAGATGACAGTGATGTTTTCCGTGACCCTCACTTGACGTTGTCCCCCCCGGCTGTTTCAGCCGGGCTACATACGTGTGAGTATGGTGTGTGGCACTCTGTCAAACACAATGCTGAGAGCATGGCGAACCAGGAAACCTGGATATATGACAAACACATCATGCGACGTAGGCTCATGAATAATCTGGGCTTAAAGGTATGTCTTGGGACATCCCCCCCCCCTTTCCTCCTGTTTGGTTTCAGGGAAGCTCGAGGAAGCGATGATGCTTTGTTCCATCCCACCCAAAAGTTATACAGTTCTAGGGATGCTAAGCTAAAGTCTTTACTGGTATTTCTGGACCTGGAGACAGCATTCGATTCAATTGACGTTCTTCTCAAACGCCTGGAGGAGATGGGCGTGGTGGTTGCTAGCTTACAGTGGTTTTCAAGCTACTTATCCGACCGTACACAGTATGTGGCAATTGGAGGATTAGTCGGTCAGACGATACCCATTAATTATGGGTTAGTTCAGGGAAGCACGCATTGGGTCCTGTGTTATGTTTAATACATATTGACTGCCTAGCTTCTTTGTCGTCCCTGGGTGATATATATATATTTTTTTCATTGTATTTATTTATTTATTTTTTGCCGATCATATTGCTGTACTGGTTTCTGGTCCCACATGGGAAGATGTTTTTGATGAGATACAGAATCTTCTTAACGGGATCAATGGGTGGCTGCTTGGAAGTTATCTCACATTAAACGTTGGAAAAACCAAGTGCATGCTAATTCACTCAGGTGTCGCATATTGCATTGAAATGGAAAATGTTACCAAGTAAAAGTACCTTGGGGTCGTAGTTGATGTATCTCTCATTTAGAATCAACATATTTCCTACCTCCTCGCCAAACTTCGTAAATGTATCCATCTATTTTACCTTATTAAGTCTGTACTCCCTTCGGAACGCCTGAAACTAGTGTATTTGTCACTTCTGCAGTCGTCACTTCAATATGGAATAATGGTGTGGGGTGGTGCCTATCCGATCCACATGCGCAGAGAACTATATTAAAAGCACTACAGTAAAAGAAACAATAAGCGGATTCAAACCAGTGAAATTTTGGCAACTTCTCAAAGTTATGACTTTGACCTCATTTTTCAGCTATTGGAGCATCTCCGAACTTCTTGTTTAAATATCAGAGAGATAGGAAATTTAACGCTCTTTTCAACGGTAGAATCAAATTTTAATTTATTCATCAAATTAAGGGAGTTATGACCATTTTAGTGACATGAGGTCAAAAACATGAGAGAAATCTTAAAAGTGAAATTACTCAGAAACGAAGCCTCTAAAAAAGTGAGGCATTTTTTGTTGCAAATAAGTTGTGGAATCGATCCCTGAACTTTGGCGAGTCGTGTCTGATACAAATATTTACATGGTTGATAAGTTTGGGGCCAGATAATGCAGAAAGCATTTAGCAGTATTTACACTGTATAGGAAGCCATACGCGCATCTCAATAGAAGAAACTAAATTATTTTGATCTAAATAGCATTAAAAAGTGTTTGTTAATAATTTAATTTGAAACATTTTACTCATGAACTTTGCGTATTATATGAAGGAGAAATGTTTATGTTTAACCCTACATTAGTGTTATAATTAGTCGGCAACTCTAGGTCGTCAACACAGGCCATACCTTAAGACGGGCTATATTTATCCAGTTAATGTTCATCATGGATGTTATGTTTCATTTTCTTAATATTTTGATCTCTCTCTCTCTCTCTCTCTCTCTCTCTCTCTCTCTTTCTCTGTCTCTGTCTCTCTCTTTCTTTCTCTCTCTCTTTCTCTCTCTCTCTCTCTCTCTCTCTCTCTCTCGAGCCACTTATTCAAGAAGCTCTCTCTCTCTCTCTTCAAGTACTCAATCTCTTCTCTCTCTCTAGTCTCTCTCTCTCTCTCTCTCTCTCTCTCTCTCTCTCTCTCTTTCTCTCTCTCTCTTAATTTCACTTTTTCTTATATACCTATTTATTTGTAAGAAGACTGATTTATTATTAACTAATATAACTATTATTATTAATTTTATATCTCTGCTCAATTGTTAATTTATTCTTGCCAAAAAGGCAGAGAGGGCCAATAGACCCTATTTTTGTGCAAGTAAATAAATAAATTCCTCAATCAATCAATCTCTTTCTCTCTATTTCTTTCTCTCCACCACCAGGTCAGGTCCTCTTGGTGTTAAACGGCAACACTAATTCTACGTTAGCTTATGGAGAAAAATTATTAGGAAGGTTAAAATACAGCAAAATAAAGTAGTCTTTCCGTGTTCTCCTAATAATTTTATTATGAATTAGATACTAAGGTGTGCTCAACTGTAAACGTGTCACATAACTCACACCATCTGCTGGTGTTTAACAGTACCGTGCTCATTTCACAACTCCCTCTCATAACCTGCAAGTTACGCGAAGTATAACTGAAAGGGAAGTAGTTGAAAATTCCGGCACAAACGAGCGTTTTCCTGATACAAAGTTGCCCCAAGTTCTCTACCCCCCTTCGCCAACGCCGGGAAAGATAAACACCGAAGGAGACCTACACAACCGGAATTCTCAAGTCCCAAGCGACATCCCCTCACCCTTCTCACCATATCTGTGGCACACCCTCCCTCATCGTGCGCCAGCCACCTTTGAGAAATAATAATAAACTTTGAGCCGCATTAAAATCAGAACTTCGAGCACAAAGAAGCGGCAACAAAGCGTACTTAACGGTTGCAGAAGAAACTCGAGACTAGTCGACAGAGCATCGTCGAAACTGACGGCTCTCCGTCGTTTGAAACTGGTGGAAAATGTCGACGAACGTCGTCAGCCGTCTGGGGTTTGCGGTGAAACAACGAGTTTAACGAGTTGGAAAACTCAACTCCGCCCTTTGAATTTGTCGAAGCGAACCTTCACAATTAGTTTGGAAAGAGCCGGGCACTTGGCACAAGAGCTAATTTCACCTCTCTCGACGGAATATGAAATGTTTTAATAAGGGAAGTGGTGGGGTGGAGGGGAGGGGGTAAAATGGAGAAATAGAAGGAGGTGGTTTGCATAGGGAAAATTCAATTTTCCTTTCAATTTCCCGTTCGTTGGTGAATAAGCTGGTATTACCGTGTTGTAATTCATGGCCGTAATCGTCATTTACTAAAGATAGTCTCCAAATTCGATCAATTTCCAAATTACCAAAATATTATGATTAAGCGGCACCTGAGGCAGGGCTGCAAGTGAGCTAATTCTCGTTAGGCATTGTTTTTAGGCCAAAAGGAAACTTTCTCTAACTTCCTAGTCCCAAAAATCGGAAGTCCGTTTTAGCGTGGAACATGCTTTAGCAATCACCTAACTGGCTAAAAGTGCCACGTTTTTATGTCACGAAAAACTGTCTCACAAATTTTCTTATGAGTTTCGCATACAACCAAACCGTTTGTAGGGAAATAAAATTTCCGCAGTGTTCATCAGTTACGCCTCGTAGATACCCTCTGCCTCGACTGTAGCTCCCGGGGCTGCTGCCACTAGTTTTACCTCTGTTTCTAGATACCGGGCCTAAGATATGGTAGCGTTTAAGAAGGGTATTTGCCAAGAAAACGTTGGTTACGAATCAATCACGGCCGAATGTAATCTTATATCACTAAATGATAGAAGGTCGGTAATCGACATGTCTTTTTTATTCAAAATTCTGAACGGTCATGTTGATTCTTCCTCTTTACTTGAGCAATTTCATTTTCGTTGCCCTACCTACAGAACTAAAAGCTCTGATTTATTTTCTGTCCCATTTGCCGCTACAAATGACTTATTTACCAACCCTATTTACAGAATGAGGAGGCTTTATAACTTATTACCAATCACAATACAGATGTAGATTTTTTTAAAAATATTTTTCTCGTATTTAAGAAGAAATTTATTTCATTTTTTCTACTAGTATATATGTTGTTATTTTGTCTAAATCGTAGTTCTTTTCATATAGCCATTGCCGTTCACTTTGATCTTTCTCTTCGGTCTGATAGTTATATTGTTATACTTTATACTTATTGTCAATTTTATACTTTATAGATTACTGTTATTTTATACTGTTTACTTTTATAGTTTACTGTTAACTTTTGCTGTATATTCCATGTATTTCTTTTGTATATAGGAATAGTAGCCCGTTTCAATAAATAAAAAAATAACTCCCTCTATTGACTTGGAAAATTAAGAAATGAGTACACTATTAGAAAGAGCGTTAAATTTCCTTACATCCTGACACCACTTCAAAATTTTGTAAGTAGTTTAATTGAGAGAAACATCCGGCTGAAACTTGAAATTTGACAAATCTTAAAAAATCTATCTAAATTTGGAGCGATATAGCTCGGAAGCCATCTATCGGATTTTACCCTCGGAGACGGGAAAAACTGCGTCGAGATCTCTCCTTTCCAACGGTGTAGTCAATCTTACTTTTACTTCCCTAATATCGGCGCAGTTTTTTCCGTCCCCGGGGGTAAAATTCAATGGGAAGACTTTCGAGCTATACTAGCGCTCCGAATTTTGACATATTTCTCAAGATTTATCAAATTTCAACTTTCAGCCGGATTTCTCTCCCATTAAACCTGCTTACAACATTTCTAATTGGTATCAGGGTGGTTGGAAATTTAAAGCTTTTTCTAATACTTAATTTTCACTGCCATCTGAAGGATTTGTGGTTACTATAGTGATATAAGGCAGAAAACACGAAAAAAATCTTATATATTGAATTATTTACTTCAAAAGTCAGCGTTTTAAAAAAATCGCTACGAGGAACTATTTGTTGCAAATTAGTTGTAAAATCGATTCCTTTTTTGTGTGACACCTGTTTCGGAGACCCTGTATACCAAATTTTTTGGAAAATCCAACAGAATGTATACTATTTTATAAGAATGAAACTCCGTCTGTCTGTTTGTCGTCTCTATGCACGGCCGAACGGCTGAGTGGGGGGATCTTCTTGGATTTTTCCGAAAGGGGGCATAAGCGATTTTAAAATTTTCTAATCCCACCCGAACCATTGGGAGGGAGGGGGGTGGGGGCCCCCTTTTAATGCACCGTTTTTTCGCCGAGCGCTCGACCTTCTATCAACTACCACATTGAAATTTGATCAAGAGTACTTCGTATGTCAGAACAAAGTTACCTTAAGTACTCGTAGAACCCAATAGCACCGTCGAAATCACGGTAAGATGGTGTCTTCCCGGAGAAATCAGCGAGAATGTGTGGGAAATGACGAAAAAAATTCGTTCCCCGCTATCGTTTTTTCCGCCTTAGACCCAGTAAATTTCGACGGTTTTTGCTCGAGTTTGTTTTAAAATGTTCGTTAAAGTTCCAATTTGGTCCCATATGAGTTTCGAGACATGAAATTCTTTTTTCCGATTGTAGTGAACGAAAATGTAGACGAAAACGTTCGTTATTGAACTAGCGCTCTTCCTTATTCCGTTGAAACGTACCCAGTCATCTGATCTTTGCCTTCGAACCTCTTGATCTCGGCTCCCGATTGGAAGACGGGGAAAAGGATAGCAGATAAAATATTGGCCTACCTTTAGAAAAATAGACATGGAAAATAAATACGTACAAACATGTAACATCCGACAGTTCTGTTAGAACTGAAATGTTCTTCTCCTAGGCTGGTTTTATAAAAGTAAAAACAAGAAATCTATTTTTCCCCTTTTAGCGAATTTTCGTAGGAAATGAAGCTATTGCAATGGCTCCAAAAATTTTAACATAAAACTTTTGAAAAATTTCTTAATTGAAATCTGTTTTGAGACATTCTGACTTTTTTCTTTTGTGTATATATAGTTATTTATTTATATATTTGTATGTCATTCCTGTCATTCCAGACGACAGCTCTCCTTAGGATTGAGGACTCTCCGTTCTTGCGCCAAAAAATCAAGCTTTCCAAACGAAAGGATGAGCTCGTTGACCAGCATTTTTGAGCACAATATCGGTCAAATTTCAAAAAATGTGCTAAAAAAATCACTGAAAATGGCAAAAAAAAAACGGCTAAAAATCGATAAATTAATATTTTTTAGCAGAATTTTAGTCAAAAAAAGTTTGTTGACGATGAACTAGAACATTAAAATAATTATGCAGAAATTTATACTGAAAAATGTCTTTCAATTTCATTTATATTTGCCGAAAAATAGATTAAAACTGCAAAAAAAGCTAAAAATCCAAAATATTTTTTGAATTGCCGCAAATTATTTAGAAAAAGTTTTTTGTCATAGAATTTGAAGCTAACAATTTTTACTTACAGTCTTGAATTTCTAAAACAATTTGCTGCATGGCTTGAACTTTTTTTATTTTGACTCATGGGATTGGACGTTTTCAGCAAATCTATGTATCATAATTATCTATGCTAGCGGTTATGAAGAGGATGACGGAATGGTTTCAAAGTTATGAATAGTGATCCGGGCCAACGGCTTATATTTGTTGAATACCTAATAATTACCGTAGTGAGATAATTTTCCGTTTGTAATCACCTCAAAATTATGAAACGTCGGTGTCGCAGCTTAAATGTATTAGCTATGTAATCCTTTCATCCCTCGCTCGCGACGTGATATCACATTCGAAAACCCGCTCATATCAAGAGGAAAAGCTTCCCAAAGGGGGCTTAATTTGGAAGATTAGGTTTCCCTGATAGGGTGGAACTTTAACCGCATCCTCCGAAATCTCGTATCTCCACTCCAACAGCCATAATATTATTAACGAGGCTCCGGGCCGGGGGAGCTCAAAGTCGGCTCGGGTGGGTGAAATAAGGTGTAAGTGGTGGTTGTGGGTGATAGGCGTATGTGGCGGGTGAGGGCCACAGCTTTTCGTTAAAACGTCACGGTTATCGACACCGGGCGAAGAAAGCTGTTTGAACGCGCGGCACGTACGCAGTCTTATCTCGGGAGATACGGCGGAAAGTAAGCCCAAGTTTTCCCTTACGACGTTTTCATCTTTTACTTGAAAGGTCGAATAAGACGTAGTTGTACCTTCGCTCAGTGGAAAATTACAGTCATGCAGCATGATCGTATGAGCGAATTTTCTTAAATTAAGTATCTCGGGAGATACGGCGGAAAGTAAGCCCAAGTTTTCCCTTACGACGTTTTCATCTTTTACTTGAAAGGTCCAATAAGACGTAGTTGTACCTTCGCTCAGTAGAAAGTTACAGTCATGCAGCATGACCGTATGAGCGAATTTTCTTAAATTAAGTATCTCGGGAGATACGGCGGAAAGTAAGCCCAAGTTTTCCCTTACGACGTTTTCATCTTTTACTTGGAAGGTCGAATAAGACGTAGTTACACCTTCGCTCAGTGGAAAGTTGCAGTCATGCAGCATGATCGTATGAGCGAATTTTCTTAAATTATCATATTTATAATGTTAATTTGTTTTGAAATTAGAGCTTTTTGAGTGCAAGAATATTGTTAACTATTAATTTTACGGCTAAAACCGTACTCTAAATAATAATTTCCTATTCAAATAGAGGTTTTAAATTTTATACTTTTTTTGCAATTTTCATCGATTTATAGCAAATTTTAATTAATCTTTTGTACATTTTTCAGCATAAATTTGTTCATAAATTTTCGAATGTTCTACTTTACAGTTAATAAGCTTTATTTGAGCAATACCCTGCCAAGAAATATAAATTTATCGATGTTAAGCCGTTTTAGCTTTTTTTTTTTTTTTTGTACAATTTTTGCAATATGACAAATTTAGTGTGCTCAAAAAGCTGGCCAAAGAACTCATCCTTTCGTTTGGAAAGCTTGATTTTTTGGCGCAAGAACGGAATTTTTATCGCAATCCTAAGAATAGTTATCGTCTGGAATGACACATAATTATAAATAAATAATGTGCGTGTGTTTTTGTGTGTGAAAAAGCGTTAAACTCTAGGATTCGTTTCAGGATCCCTCAAAACTGATTTCGAAGAAGAAATTCTTCAAAAATTTTAATTTTAAAAATTTCCGAGCCATTGCAATAGTTTAATTTCTACAAAAATTCGCTAAAAGACTTCGTAGATCAAGGAATGAAAATGTTCCAGTCATGCAGCATGATCTTTCGCGCGAATTTTTGTTAATTATTGTAGTAGGTGTATTGTGTTACTTTGTTTTAGAAATGATCCTATCGTATCAGCTGATGAGCTCATTCCTACCTTTTCACGCTAGGATGTTGAAATTTGGGTGAGAAAGAAGAATTTCAACAAGAAAAGGAAATGTTAATTTTTATTGGAATTCAAAGGAGAATTGTTTTGTATATAAGACAATAACCCTGAACGCAATAACCCTGACCACGCCTTCTTTGCTGAGTACTGAAGTTGCATTTGCCAGCATTCAAGCGCATTTCTGTTTTCAAACGTCATCACGGACAATCAGTGTAATCTCGTTAGTCCAATTAGGATCCCGTTAAAAGCTAAAAGCCTGAAATTTGTTTATCGGGACTCGTCAAAGCGAGCTGTTATGCGCACTTTCGTAGTAATTAGTGGAAATTAAGCGACGCCATAGCGCCGCTCATCCTATTTGAGAGCCGAGAATTGAGTTTTATTTTTCTATTTTTTCCCTTCGACCTTACGATCAAACGTTTGCAGAGTGCAGTCGTGGGTTGGACGGAACACTTTTACATCCGAAGCCATGAAAGGGGTTAAAGCACCTCGAGTTATCGCGGCTGGGATCTCTAATTTGAATATTAAACAACCAACGTTACTGCGTATTCCTCGCTCTGATGAGTTCAACATCCAATTGCCAGGAGTATGCAATTATAAGTACGAAGCTACCTACATATTACTGCGTAGCGGCGTCCGTCCCTTCCTTTGAAATTCAATTAAAAAACCCGAGTGCAGTGCATGACTAGTTGGAACAGTTCGCTCGTACAAAATAGATACATTGTAAAAGTTCCACTCGTTGAGCATGAAGTAACCTGTACAATTTCGTATTTCGTTTTGTTTGATTATTTTCAATAATGAATCTTTGAAATCAATTTAAAAAATCAACCCCGCCCCTTACCTTTCAAAAATTGTTGGTTCATGTTCCAAGATACGTAGATCCTTAGTCGGAAAAAATCCATCTGCCGTAGCAGCACAGCAGTTTAAAAAAAAATAAAATAAAATCTGAAAACTACCATTCTTGTACTTTAGTCCTACCCCCTATTTCTAAAACGAGACTTCTCCATTTCAAACCACCGTTTTCTAGTTTGAACAATTTGATTAAGATTCGTTAGAGTCCCCTCTTCCTCAACAATGACATTTGAAACATCCTAAAATAGATTTACATTATTTAATTGTGGTTTGAAAAAGTTGGGAGGCAGCACTAAAGTTTTATCCTATTCAAAATCTTCTAGGAATATGAACAAATAACTCAACCCTGAAAAATTCGAATTTTACTTGACCCAAATATGTTTATATTGTTTTCCATTGTATCTATTCACTTGAATTTGGGTTATATACTCCTTTTCTTACATTAGTAAGAAAGACATGAATGGGTTGGAGTTGGTCATTTTGACGTGCTTCCTCCTCAGACCCTCACGGAGATGTCTGTGAAGATCTTGGATCCATTTTTCCAATTGATCCATATTCTACCAAAAAGATTGCTGGGATTTTTTATTTTCATTTTTGAGATGCGAGCATCTGGACCACTGAACTATACACATCATTCTGATCTATTTTTCCAATTAATCTATATTTTAGCAAAAGGATTGATTTGGGACGTTTTTCATCTTTGAGATGCGAGCTTGCGAGCATCTAGACCATCAAACTATACACATCATTCAGATCTATTTTTCCAATCAATCTAAACTTTACCAAAAAGATTGATTAAAAACATTTTTTATTATTTTTAAGACCACCAAACTGTACACATCATTCTGTATATATTTTTAAATATTCTACATTTTACCAAAAGACAAAAGGATTGATTTAGGATTTTTTATATATATATATATATATATATATATATATATATATATATATATATATATATATTTATTCATTTATTTATTCGAGATGCGAGCATCCAGACCTCCAAATGAAAAAAAAATTGGAAAATCTCCCAGACTCTCCTAAGATTGAACAGGGTCGAGCAACAAATTGCTTGACTGGGACGAGTCCAATAATTTTCCAAAGTGATTACCAATTATTATAATATTGCATCTAAACCGCACAACTTTCGATCAAAGTGAGTATCTGTATCATCAGTCAAACATAAATTATAGTTTCTGGTTTTTACCGCCAATTAGATAGTGGGGGTCAGGACTAAAGTTTTTGAGTAAGCAAAAACATTAGTGCTGCTACCCAACTTTTTTAAACCACAGTTTAAAAATGTAAATCTATTTTAGGATGTTTCAAATGTCAACGGTTCCCTATCAGTTACACTGTTCTTGACTTAATATCTCACTCTGCGCATTCGCAAACGTAAATTCTACCAAGCATCATTTTCTCACGCTCTATCGTCCGATCTCGCTCAAATTTGGATGATAGTTGGGAAATGACAATTTGATCATCTTATATCAATTTCAACATGGTTGTATCAATAGTAGCTATTGCGCATGTGCCAATATGAAATCATTGCAACAAGCTGATTTTCCAGTTTTCATCCGATCTGTATGAAATTTTCAGGGAATGTGCGAGCTAGGGTGTCGACGGTCCCCTGGCAGTTTCATTGTTGCCAAATCAATACTTCACTCTGCGCATGCACAAACGTATATGCTCCATTTTTTCACGCCCTCGTCGTCAGATCTCGCTCAAATTTGGATGATTGTTGCTGGGTGACGAAATACTTGTAATGACCTTAATTTCCACAGTTTTCATCCGATTTTGATGAAACTTTCATCGAAAGCGCGGTCTATGTTCTAGATAATCCCGTACCTATTTCATTGTCTTCAACTCAACAGTTCATTCTGCCCTTGCACAAACGTAAATTATGTACATCGAGTATAAATTTTTCGTTTCTTAATTGACCAATTATGATATTTTACGCTACTTCTTGATTTACTCTTTTCCGCTGCTATGGAATTATTCAAGATCATTTAAAACTTTTCAATGATTTATACATTAATTCATGATAGGTAAACGAGGAAGCTATGTGCCACACCCAATTTGGCAGACGTTTTTCCACTGATATGTGCAGAATAAAAATATGTTGCAAACAAGAACAAAAAAATTTTTATTTTTATTTTATAGGTCCCCACAGAAATTACTGAAAAGCCAAAACATTGTCCCCGTCATTGGTCCCGAAACGCCGTCCCCTTATCAACTTTCGTGTTTTGCAAACTTAATATTGAGCTAGTTCCCTCAGTTTGACTTTTTTTTTTTTTTTTTTTTTTTTTTTTTTTTTTTTTTTTTTTTTTTTTTTTTTTTGCTTGACTACCTTGATAGATTAGAATCCTTTTTATTATCTTCGCCTATTCTGGTCTCCTGATTGTTTCGTTTTGCCGACTAATTGTTGTGCCTCACAGTGTTATTCTTATGATATTAATTGTTTTGATGTCTTTACTTCCATGTGCTGATTACCTACCATTGTAATTGGGCTTTCCTGTAATTTTCTAATATACACACCAACCGGAAAGAACACAAAACAAGTCCCTACTTCTTCGAATTGCTCCTACCATCGCTGGTGCGGAAAAGTTGAAACTGGTAGAAAGTTTCTTATTAGAGTCCCCAAAGGATGAGATAAACAATTATCTCGTCGCAGCCGATAACACTGAAACATATAAAACTTCGCCGGAGGCAATTAAATGGACATTTCGGGGAATTTTCTACCGCACCCTTAATATATTTATACAGTGCTGGATTTCGTTTATTCCGCTCATGTAAAGAGTGATAGGATAGATCCTATGGTTTAAAGGACGTGTAGATATTGTAGCATCACCTTACAACCTTGTATGCAAAATCTCAGGAGTAATTTAGAATTCTGAAGTTGGTAATCACTGCTTTTTCTTTTTTGCCTATCTTTAGGCCTTATATAAATCACTACCTCGCTTAATATATTTTAAACTTCTGGAAAAGCGACACTATCCCTGTCGCTTAGAACAGGTAGGTTCTAATGTACTGGTTTATGAGGAAAGGCAATGCCAACATTTCGTAGGTATATTTAATTATTGTATACAGTCACATAGGCAGCTTTTTTCTTTTAAATTATTTTCAAGAGCTCTTTTGGAGAATTTTCTTCAAATTATTAAATTTTCATAATAAAGCTTGCATAGTTGATTTTAATGTCTTGTATGCTATCATAAAAAGTTATGTTCTATTTGATTATGCGCGTTTTTCAGATCGATATCTGAATGTATATTAAGTGAATACTCTTCTTTTTCAACCGAATGTTTTCAATATTATTTACTATTATTTTTTCTTTATTTCACAATACATTTGTAGTGATGAGATGTTCTTGTTGAAATCGGATTAGTCATCTTAATCAATAAAACCCTAAATTGACGTTAGACCGTAAGTGGCCGGAATATGAGTACCCTTGCTTCCTACCTAATTATATACGATCATTTAACCGTCGCTCGTAATAAGCGCTGCCCACATATCCGTTTTATATTTTTAAATGAAAATTGATCCAATTCTAAGAAATTTGACACCATATGTATTCTTCTACGATGAGTGGTTTTCTTTCTACGATTTTTCCAAGCTGACTGCACTGGTGACGTCACACTAGGCAGGGGGGAGCCCAGGCTGGAGCGACACTTTGACGTTACCAGTGTTCAAAAATAAAGAGAACTAATAATTCAAGAATAAAAGAATCGGATATATAACACCAATGAATTGGAAGGAAAACGCGAACTGGTGAGTGAGGTTGTTGATTGCAGTTATTAAACCAGAGAGAATGATGTTCAAGTTCTGATTGAGAAGGTTATATACGGTTTCTTCTCTCTGCTGGTCTGGAACTTCTACCAGACCTGTACCTTTCTTAGAACCTGAATCTCCCCTAATCCTTTAGGCTAGTTTCTTAGTGAAAACTAACTAGGTACCTACATAGGTTAAACCGTACCATTTCAGAGTCAATTTTTGTGACAGAGATGATATTTATATTTTTTCGAATGTGCAGGAATATGTAACGGTTAGAGAAACGCTCTGGATTTTGCAAATATTCTTTTGAATTGCATTGGTTTAATGGGGGTAGGTATCGTAGCATCAGTGTACAACATATAGCGTCAGGAGAGAATATTCGAAAGTTATAACTAGGGCTCAGATCAACGTGCAAAATTTGAGGCTAAACATGCACTTAAAACGCCAAAACATGCAAAAACATATATTTTTTAAATAATTCAAAGAAAACCAACTTTTTCGACAAGAATGCTTAATAAAACCTCCTTTTTGATAAATATGTACGTAAAATGTAAAGAGTACTTGAACGAAAAAAACCTTTAAAATGCATAGTTGGTGAAATTTGTTGATGAATAAATTAATTTTTAAAAATTAAAATTTTTTATCTTATGCGTAGGTATATAAATAAAAATTTGCAATCATCAATCATAATTGGTTTTCATCTAAAATCTCTCATGCAAAGTGATTTGTTTTAAGGAAGTTTTAATTACTTAAAGGAAGAAAGCACGAAAAAACCTAAAAGTTTAATTACTCGAAAACGGCGTTTGAAATATGTTTTTAGGAGGAACTTTTTGTTCGAAATTCGTTGTAGAAACACCCCCTGAAGTTTGTCACTATTCAAGTGTGGACACCCTGTATTGTGTAAATATACTTAATGCCTACCTCGTTCCACATTTCCATTTTGATTTCCTTTTCGGATTTCGGGGAACACTTGATGAATCTCTACGGGGATCGGTCATTGAGCAGGGGGGGTTGACTACTTTTAAACGGGGAGCACTCGTTAGGTACGTTTTTCGGGTTTCGGGGTGCTCTTGATGAATGCCGACTTATACGTCGTTCATATGTGAACTAAACAATTTATATACATTTACCCTTTATCCACAGAGTAGACAGAAGATATTCACCATGTCTATTGTGAAGGCTGAGTCACCCCTATTCACTTCTTGAATAATTTTTGAGGCTTTTTAACAACTGTGATTGAAACTTAACGTACGGCTGCAAAAAACTATATGAACTGTCAGGCCCGGATTTCAAAATGAGAACATAAGTAGAATGATGTTGTGGAGGGGAGTGGTTTGAACACCTACGAAATAATACCTATAGGGCTGACTTAACGTTCTAAATATAGTTAATTATATTTGTACGATACGGACTGTCTATTTAAATTGAAATGTAAAAAAAGAGCAATGATGGAACAGTGGAAAAAAGATATATAAGTATGTAAGTTGAAAATTAAAGGAATGGATGGCTTGAAAGGAACTCACCAGCCGGTTAATCGAAGTCGATGTACGGGGCCCCGTTGTCTCTGTTGTTTGTAGGTAGATCATCCACTCCCAAAATGACGTAATAAACGAGTGGGAGTAGTGATTTTAAATGAAAAGGAATATTGGTTTTATGCGCTGAAATAGCAGGAGGGTGTTGTGGCCAAGAGGAATGGCGACGGACTGGTTGATCTGATAAAGGTAGGAGTAGAGGCAGATGGATAGGACGGCATGTTAGGACATACTACCTATCTTTCCACACTTCCCAACAATAATAAAGAGACTAGGTAAAATAAGCCAAGAAGAAGGCAGGTAAGTAAGAGGATTACCTCTTCCGAAAAGGATTCCTCTTACGAACTCGTCCATTCAAATCCTCGTAAACAATGCGCCTTTCCGGATAGCATGGTTTCCTGCATTCTTGAGTGAAGCCAACCACCCCATTTGGGTTTGAGAAATTTTATAGAAAACTATCTACCACTAGTTTTTTTTTTAAAGTTTGGTTTGTACCTACAAATTTTCTCCGAAATCAATATCCGAGCCTTAGTTATTACAGTACTTACGACGACGCAGATATATGTAGGAAAGCATCAGAGTCAGTAAGAAACCTATTTTTGTTTTGTCTTATCTTTAGAAAGCTATATGGACACCCTTCCAAGGGGATAAAACTTTCCTCCAGAGCTGCTTTCACTGTGAGAGCTTTTACTCAATATTAATTCCGTGTAAGCGAGGGCAATAACTTAGAACTTGCTTTGTTGGTGGAAGGTTATAACAATAGAGAGCGAAGTGTTCCCCTATCGTGCAAGGGATTTTGTGGTTTCACAACTGTAACGCTCACCACCGAGGCTGGCGACTCACCACCAGAAGGAGAGGAACGACTGCAACGCCACTGCTGGTAATTACTGAAAACATTTCTTTCCTCAATATTAAACAGTCGGTTCACAACTGAAAGGACCACCAGCTCATCACTTATCAACAGAGACCTTCAAATGTGGCACTGAA
The DNA here is from genome assembly GCA_030762985.1 of Adelphocoris suturalis. NCBI lineage: Eukaryota > Metazoa > Arthropoda > Insecta > Hemiptera > Miridae > Adelphocoris > Adelphocoris suturalis. The sequence continues at coordinate 76,766,693 of CM061044.1, forward strand.
AATGTGGCAATGTGGCACTTATTTTTAACAAATGTGGCATTTATTTCAGCCGATGTGGCATTTATTTTATCAAATATCCACCTCATCCCCATCACAAAAAGGGATGTTCAGACATTAAATCTTACAATTCGAAATTGTGTCAGCTGCTTTATTATGTACGCTATCTATTTATGTGTACTTGCAATATACTTACATTTTGAAATTTTCAAGTGGGCAGCATCATTATTCATAGATAAATTGAGACGCACAGCTCGCTTAATGAACTATTGTAATTATTGAAATTAATAGATAAAATAACTACTATATTATTATGTAATTCATATTTATGGTTCATGCGATATCAAAGTTATGCTGTTCCCTTCCCCTCATACGATCACAAAACGCGGATTCCCATTGAGTGTTGTCGATCATCAATGTGCTATTCATGTACGAATTGAGGGAATGGAACATATTCTACGAAAATTCTTCTTGCTTCGGAGACTCGCTAGTTCACGGTAATGCAGATCTCGTTTCTCGGGCTCAGAGTCATGACTCATTCAGCTACCTACCGACCCACCTGCCAACAGACCCCTTGCCCTCCTCATTTGGTCTCCTCTCAATACCCAAATAAAACTATCTTAAATAATTTTAAAAATCCTAAACTACTTTACTGATCACTTTAATTAGATATTTTAGCATTTTTAAAATCAATTTGTGGATGGATATATATTTATCTAAGGAGCTGTAATCACGAATTTTCAAAATTCTGTTTAATTAAGGCAATATTTTTAATTATCCCATCAAAATCAGTAATAATTTGGATCAAAACTAATTATTGCATATTCTATTGTCGTACAGAGATCAAATCCACAAACAGTGATTAAATAATTATCATCCTGTTTAAAAGAGGCGTTTAATAAATTTCACTCCATTGATGCTTCCGGTTACCCTAATCCATCCTACGTTAAGCAAGCCCACTTTGCTGACGATGTGGCAGCTCCTGTAAAAGGCCCTGATGGTAGGACTAGTGAAAAGCTCCGAGATTTCTTTCATGCAGTTTACGAATGGTGAGACAAATGGCGGGTAAAAGTGAATCCCACAAAATCTTCACTAGTTTGCTTCACCTACAAACGCAAAATCAATCGCCACTTTGTCCCATTGCGTGGAGTACCTGTCCCAGAAGAAAACTCGGTGAAGTATCTTGGGCTCGCTATCGACAGAAAATTGATATGGTATACTCACATCTAAAACCTATTACAACGCCTGCGGTGCCGACTGAAACAAGTGAAAATCTTCTTCAACCATCCTCAAGAGTGCCTCTCCACCTAAAACGGCTAGTATACCTCACCATTTTGCGACCTATGTGGTTGTACGGGAAGAATTCTGGGGATCAGTCAGTCACTTCCAAGTTAAACGAATTCAGACGTTCCAAAATAGAGTTCTCCGGATTATAACTGGTGACCCGTGGTTGTTCGGAACTCAGTACTATACTCCGACCTGAATATCTTCCCAGTCAAGGAGGATATACAGAACAAATTTACCAGATTCCTCGAAGAAATGACCTCCCACTCTAACCCCTTGCTGAATGAAACTAACCTTCCACTGTGCAGATCAAGACGCCGGCTCAAGCGAAAACGACCTACCGATTTCCTTGATGAACTGCAGTCGACACTTCTGGGTAGGAAAAGATTGAGGACTTACCAGTGGATAGATAGGCACCTCTTTCCAGTTTCATGTTAATGTTTTATAATGTAATTTTCTCGCGCAAATATAATGCATTTTTTTATACACCAAAGTGTAAGACAGTTGGAAAAACACTTCATAGATGCTGCCATCTGTTGAAAAAAATTATCATTAAAAACGGAGTTACTTAGCCTTTAAGTCATATTTATTAGAAAATCGAATATTGATATCCATTCCTAAAACAGCCTCGGGTTCGCTATAATATGCTCTTTTATACGCCATTGTTTTCGCAACTCGCACGGAGCCGTTTCCACAGCCTCAGATATATTTTTCGAATATGGCAGGAGCGGCGGTGGGGGCGTTTTGTGAAAAGACGACTGCCCCTCGTGTGCTGTTAGCTCGGCTAATGGTATGTACATACAAACACGGAACGTCTCTGACCGATAGGGAAGAACACGAAACGGAACAAACCCCTTTCTCCCCGCACCGCTTCTGCCATCGATGGAAGGCACAGATGGGTTCGAGGAGGTGAGTCAGACAGAGAGGCAGCTGTGCGAGAGTTTCACAACCACGAGGGAGAAGAGAGATTTCCGAAACATCAACCCTGTTTTCGATGTTCCCGTCATAAGTGACGCCACTTAAGTGGTTTCTTTTTTCCCCAGTTTACCCCTCGAGTGGAAGCTTTTCCGAGGATGGCAGAAAGGTGGTAGAGAGATGGTAGAGAGAGGGTTAAAAGAGGACGATATCCAATTTCCCGCCTCCTTCAGCCTCGAATCCCTGATCTTCCATCTCTCCCTTCATCTCGCCCTCCTTTTTTTAACGAGTTTGTCACGGGTAGGGCGGTAAAAACCGCGAGGGTGGTAAATCATATCAGCCGAAGCTCCCTCCCGGGCCCATTTTTCCCTTTATGGTTGATACGTGTCATCAGCCTTTCTATTGGTTTTCACTCTACGTCGATTCACCTTTTTCCAACCTACCGCGGTAAGTTTAGGAGGTCCCGAAGGGCTGTGTCGAAGAAATGGGCCTGGCAAAAGTTTCATGCTACTCCCCAAATACCTGATATGAAGCGGATTCAATAAAAACTCTGTTCACACAAGAGAAACAATTACTAAGTCGAATCTATTTTGACCAACTTTTGTCCAGTTGACGTCGGATGGAACCTTTTTCCGTAATCGTTCCGCCACCTATGATACTATACCTACCATAAGTGCAACTAAACTGTTCTTTTTTTTTCTTTTTTTTTTCAAGGATTAACTACACTTGATGAATGTCAACAATCAGAAATGGGCACGATCTTGTTGAAATTCATTACTCATAGTGGGTCGATCTTGACATCGTTTTGACTACTTGATGTAATGTAGTTTGAAATCCGAGCTTGTGGCCATCAAACTATACATATCATTCTGACCTATTTGTCCTACTAATCTATATTCGTCCAACTTATCTGAATTCTATATTTTATATCTACCTATATCTTACTGATTATTATTTTGCTTAGATCAGTGATCTGGATGCTCGCTACGCTCCCATCTCAAAAATACATAACATCATGTATTCAATCCCTTGGTAAAAATTCAGATTAATTAGACATTTCATTTATTTATTTTATTTTATTTTTTTAAATTGCAATACGGCACAAAGTACCAATAATTGCAAGGTTAAAGAACAAAAAACAAATCAGTCATTAGCCGGCACAGAAAGACGTCACTCACAGGACACAAAAGGAACCAGAAGAACTTGGTCATTCCATATAATAAAATTGCAAAAACAAGAATGATGATGATGAAGAGGATCTAAAAGATCGCCCATTTCGGCTCAACAGAACCCTAACATATTGGTACTCAAATTCAAGCTCTGGATCTCCTTACTAATTTGTAAAAACCTTGGTTTTTCCAAACCAAGTAAAAAAACGTGGTTAAAAAAAACAAAGGGTGAATGGTGAAGGGGATGAGGGGCCTCATCGTTTGAAGAGAGGGATTTTCGCGACTTTCTCCATCCGCCTCCTACTTCCATGGTGCAGGCGGAATAAATCTGCCAAGGAGGTGGGCAGTATAAATCTCGCCAAGGAGGTGGGCATTACAAATCTGCCAAGGAGGTGGGCAGTATAAATCTCGCCAAGGGGATGGGCAGTATATATCTGCCAAGGAGGTGGGCAGTATAAATCTTGCCAAAGTGGTGGGCAGTATAAATTAGATTATTATTAAACAGTATTATTGGATACTGATTGGCGGCAGGCCGCAATGGGTGCTCTGCCAGAGCGCAATGGTCAGCCTGCCAGGCCAAAATGGGCGGCCCTTCTGGCCACAATGACGGGGGTTGGCAGGCGAAGCCTGCAGGGATTGTCCCTCTAGTCATTGATGATGGCGGAGAGCCTTCTTAAGTGAAGATGGAGAAGTCCCGAGGAAGGTGAAATCCCGCCGATCCAAGAGGGCCTTTGATAATCTGAGTGTAGAGCGATGGGAAAGGTAAATTGCCCAGTGAAACATGAACGCAGATAAGGCATGGAGATCTTGCCATTAAATGGCTTGTGGAGAAAAATGATGTCGGCATTCCTCCTTCTAATCTCCAATGGTTCAATGTTAAAATTCTTCATGAACTCAGTGTATTTTATGTCGGCTGTATTTATCCCAATTGGGTAAGCCGCAGGAAACGCAAAAACCAACGCTGAACCCTCTCCTCTATATGTACAGCGTAGTGAGGGCACCAACCTATATTATTTCTAACATAGAAATAATATAAACATTTGCGTAATAATTTGCAGCGTTTTCAACTTTAAGCTGAATCACTTTGTGCTAGGCCAATGTTTTGACTTTTATAAGATTTAGGTTCTTTATGAAATCTCTTATTTTATCGTTAATGTCAATTTTGATTTGTTAGTAAAGGGAGTTGTATGAACATTTTTATTACCTAAAGTAATAAGTACGCAAATAATCTTAAAAGTGAAAATACTTTAAAACAAGGCGTATAATGAAAAATCTCTATGGAGCATTTTTTGTTGGAAATTTGTTGTATGATCGAACGCATAAGTGTTAATACGTGTATTCCAACCAGGCAATGTTATATTGTAAGCCGAGATGCGATAGATGCTATGTAAGTAGCATAATATTATACAGTATACGCGAACCCATCAACAACGGCAGGCTCATCACGGTACTGTGTAACTCTGCCGTCGCCAGTTAGCGAAGGGAGTAAAGGGCGCGTAATGTGATCTCGTCTCCCTACGCTACAGATTGTACAGAGAGGCACAAGCCCAATAACTACGTAATAGCCTTCCTCCAATTAGGACTTCGTGATGACGTCATTCGAGTTCGCTCAACTTGATGAAACGGAGGCAAACCAATAACGGGATAGACAGCGTGCAATAATACCGTAAAGCGATATTATTTTCATCAATTAGTGCTTTCCGAGCTGCTCAAAGGGCCAATAGAAAGTTATGTTATCGGCCTGGGTGATGTAATTTCCTCTTGAACTTCTCCATTACAACTAAAACGCTCGCGACGGAGATGTGGGTACACATTTTATTTAGGTCAACGTCAGATAATGAAAAACGTTGTTCGTTTCAGGAAGTATAGTTACCTACCTATCATTTGTTACTGTTGAAGACCTCACCGGCAAAATCGATCCAACAATGTAACTCTATATTTCGTGGAAATGGACAGTTTTTCATTTACTTCCTTTTTTTGACAGTTTATGTCTTTACTTTGGCACATAGAATCGAAAAGTGTTACGTTACGTTACCGAGAAGTGTTACTTTTGATTTTCTGATGATTATCGCGTACAACCAAATCGTTGCTGCAGAACTGTATCCGAGCCATTTATCATCTTGCGAAAATCGTTCGCCAGTCATTGGAAAGCTCTCAATTTACCTAACCGTATTATGTTAACCACTACGCAGTGCGTGGCCAACAATCTGAGGTATGAGCGTGGATGTCTGAATAGTTGTTTACTTACAGGTGATTCTTCTCAGTTGATTTTGTAAACATGATTACAACCACTATTAGACCGGGAAGTGAAGACATATAAAATGTCTTAAAGTCTTGCAGACTTGTATGCAAGTTTTTCGGTTTTAATGAAGAGATGCACTGACTTTAACGTTGGAGCAAACCCTCCAAATCGCGGATTTCTAGAACGATTACAAAGGGTCATTATTGGGAATAATAAACCAAAAGGCGGGTGGGGTTGATTTATGTGTTAGTATACGTTGAACGTTTATTGGCTTAGCAATCAGCCACTTGCGATATATTAGGAACAGAAGACTGGCACGAATCGATTCTGTCACCTGAGGCGTTCCTAATCAGATTAAACTGTTTCAGGGTCAGGAGATCCATCATGTAGTCAAAACAGATGGTGAATGTTCAGGATTATACATCCGGTCCCCAAACTTATAATCGGGGTATAGCGTAAAAACGAAAATTCACTTTTTCTCCTTTTCTTCTGAACAATGGCTCTGAAAATTTTAAAATGAAAATTTTTGAAAATGTTCTCCATTTAAATCCGTTTTTGGCGTTCTGAAACAATTCCTGAAGTTTGCACTGTTTCTAATATGTATAATATACATATTTTTACCAGAATATTGCCTAATAAACTTCATCAAATTTAAAATAGAACATCAGAAAGTTCATTTACAAAATTATGCTGAAAAATGTACTTAAATTTCATTAAAATTTGCTATAAAATCGATAAAAACTTTTGAAAAGCTAAAACTCCAAAATCTCTTTTTGAATAGCAGATTACTATTTATAGTACGTTTTTTGTCATAACAATAATAGTTATCATAATCCCAGATCAGCTGAGTGAGATCCGAAGCTAAGTTCTTTGCTATTCGAGATTAATGTAACGGCGGATGTAATTTCTTTGCTATTCAACCTATGAAGCTAAAATTTGAAATGGGACGACTAGAAACGAATCATGAAGTCTAGAACCCCCCCTTTCCCCAGATCAGCTGAGTGATATCCGGAGATTCGTTATTCGCTACTCAACCTATGAAGCTGAAATTTGGAATGGAGGCCCTTGGATGCGTCTAGTATCTCAATAAACTTGTATATATGAATAATATATATATCTTTTAGCAAGGTTTCTATAACTGACAAATAATAGTATTTTAGGGTTTATCACGGTAAAAATACCCGATTTACCACCATCCAGTCTCTAAAGACAAGTTCGTTGGAACTTAAAACTCCATTGAATCCCATTAAAATATTTAACGATCTTAAATAAGAGGATTTGAACCAAATGTGGGAGCGGAAAACGAAAGTTGGCTAAGTTTCTTCATTACAAATAAACTCCGTCAATTATAATTCCATTGCCGTTCATTCTCTGATTCTCTCCGTCGTTCTTCTCGGTAAAACGTGAAGTAGGTACTTCTTAATTTTCCAATGCTCCCATTTCGTGGATGAATAAGCAAGCTGCTTTTCTCCAACTTCGTTGTACAGGGTGTCCCATATAAGGTGGTCAGCACTTCAGGGGTCGATTCTAGAGCTAATTTCTGATCAAAAGTAATTCAAAGAGATTTTTTTTAAACCCTTAGTTTTCGAGAAATTTAATTTTAAAAAGGTTTTTCGTGTTTTCGACCTTTTGTAATTAAAACGATCGTAACTTCCTTTCTTTGTGTATAAATTCGAATTTGAGGATAATGGTTGGGATTTGTTGGAATTTCCGACTTGTTCAGTTTTTTTGTTGTTGTTATTTTTGAAATTTATTTAGTTACCTTTGTTGACGATTTTCACATTCATCTATATAAAGTACCTACCTACTTCAGTGTTCAGGAATGTTCGTCCGATTTCTACCTACATTCTTCCCGTCGACCCAACACCACACAACAGATGACCTCAACCTTAAATGGCGTGACGAACTCTGTGAAGGAGATGAGATAGTAGGGACATCAGCTGTTCAGCGTCCTTCCCCTCCTTCCTCATCCGAGTACCGAGTAACTAACTCCCCGCTCTGCCTTGTTTTTTCCTATATTCGATTTCCTATATTCGCTTTTTTGTTTCATTCTACGATATATTCACTCACCGCCTTGCTCGCCACCTTTCGATCGATTCTATCATCTACCTACATAAAGAGCGCTTTTTTCATCTTAACAAGTTTAGAGCTGTTTTGTCTATAGCCAACTTCACTTTTGCATTGCTAATTAAGGGAGAAATCCATGTTTTAATGGTGAAAAACATTGTTTTTTCAATGAAATCGAGGGTTTTCTTAAAAAGTGACTCTCTATGAAAATACGAGTTCGGGGTATGTAGTGTAGACCTATACATTTACCTTCGCAAAGAAGTAAATTGTGCTCAAATGTACTAAAACCAGAAGTGAGCCGATCCTGAAGCTGTTTTTCGCTTAAAAACACACGTAAGTTAACTAAGATCAAATGATATCACGCCTGCTCTCAGCTAGTAAAAATAAAAAACTTAATTCGAACCATGAAAAAATGCCCTTTTTTCATTTTTCAACTTTACTACAGTTAATTATTGTTCACCACAGGCACGAAACATACATTTAGCTGACCAGAGTAGCGCGAAAGTGCTAACTTCCCAAAGCTGAAAATTAACCTTCCACATTTCGAGCCTACTTTTTTTCCTGGCAAAATCGCTCACTACCTAAAGCTGAAAAATGAAGAGCATTTTTTCACGATTTGAACCAAGTGTTTTTTATTTTTACTAGCTAAAAGCAGGCGTGGTATCATTTGATCCCAGTTTACTTCAGTGTGTTTGCAAGCGAAAAAAGCTGCAGGATCGTCTCACTTCCGGTTTTAGCGCTAAAAACAAGCATAATCTCAGTTTACTTTCGTGTGTTTTTAAGCGAAAAGCAGCTTCAGGATCGGCTCACTTCCGGTTTTGGTGCATTTGAGCACATTTTACTTCCATACGAATGTAAATGTGGATGTCTACACTACTGGGGTCGGGGTTTTTTTAACGCTGAATCGAATGGTAACACTTGCATGTCTCCCCAACCCATTTTTATTCCAGTTTTACACTTCAGCTCTCTAGTTTCACCTCTAAAAATACATACAAATTTATCATACCAAATTAACTCAAATATGGGAGTTTCAATATTAAGTACCTATTCAAAAACTTGTTCTATATTTCCTCGCTATCTAAACGCGATCTAAACGGTATTACCTAATCCAGGGGTCTGGGAATGTCCCCAGATTTCATTCTTCAAATAAATGTACCAGCATGAACACAAACTACTGGCGGCTAGACACCCCAAACGGCAACTTAATTAATTAATTTTTTTTAAACACAGTATCTGTTTAGACTCACCCGGGTTTGCACCCACAAAGGGTAAAGTCGCGGTAACTTCATGCTTCGCCTAAAAAAGTTGTGCATACCCTACCTTTCGATCTCTCACTTAATTGGCAATCAAGTTCCACTGTTTTGAACTCGTCGGAAATCAAATTGGAGAATTTCCGGTACTTGAGAAATACACACATCGAGAATTGACCTGTGTATGTTATGGTGAAAACTCCCTTTCGTACACCAACTTCCGTTTTTCGTTCCTTCCGGGCTTGTTCTGTGAGTTTAAAGGGATTGTTGGTCAGAGAGCGACGGAGATTTTGAAAGCTTCGTTTGCCCTTTGCTCTCAGCCCTTGAGGGTTTTTGGAATGATTGTTTCACATATCCGAAGCCGAGGTACTCCGTTTGTTTGCACTTCCATTTCGTTGGATGATTCCACCAGGGTCTGAACTTTGATGAAGTTAGATGATTGTTCTCGTTGGAGGATTGGAAGGTTTTCATTTAAAATGTGTCGAGTATCCGAATCAAGAGCAAAAAAACCCCGCAGGTTCCCGACCAGTTGGCTGTTAGATTTAGTTCGATTATATACCATCCAGCAATTAACTTCTTTTCTTCCATAAGCACCCAGACTATCCCAGAAGCATCCCATTTTTCGACTATCCCCGAACAACCTCATAATCTTTCCGCCTCACCTTTT